>CM057146.1:14383729-15020389 GCA_029964075.1 Patiria pectinifera | reverse complement strand
CCAAATTCATGTCTTTTGTTACAATGACTGAACTTAATTGAGATGATATATGATAAAAAAAAATTTAAAAACACGAAAGACCGGGCCAGCCATCCCCAACAATTTAAATATGACCCAACTTTGTCGGGGAAAGAACGTTGCAACCTGACGCTATTTGGCAGTTGTGTACAAAGTCTATGGAGAGTCAAGACAATTTTATTAGTATTTCCTAACATTATTGGAAATTTTTTTCAGTCCCAGATTCATGTCTTATCATCATTTTTGCAATGACTGACCTTCATTGAGACGATATATGAAAGAAAAAAACAGCGTCAGGTTGCAGCATTCTTTCCCTTGTCGGTCCAGCTTGAACATAATCCATACTGCAAATAGCCCGTAATGTACGTAGTCTGTTTTTATTTTTTTCTAGAAAACTCGATAAACGTACGTTTTATGGTAATAAGCACTGCAGCGATCAAAAGTATACCAATCCGAGTTTGGACGCAAATGTAATTATGCTCGTAAACTACAAAAATCAAACAAAGTAACTTTGCAGTTCCATCCCCTCCCCGCTATAATGTTGGGGATAAAGGAAATTATCTGGTATCTTCCCATTTTCGTACAAAAAAAATGAAATTAAACGAAATAGAAACAAGAACAAATTTTATGTTTTTTTTCTTTTTAAAATGAAATTTCAGGACCACTTTCAAGAATGTGTTTCCATTGTACCTCTTCATTCTTTGAAAAAGTAACCCGAAACCAAAAAAGAAAGGTGATCGGAGATCAAACCGATTACAGGTCACGTATCTGTGAACAGACACACACATGAAACTGCTACAATTATTTGGACAGCACAAAAATGGTGGTTTTAGGTTTTCTGAAGTTCAGTATGGATATGACGCGTCATTGAACCCCACCACCACCACCACCACCACCACCACAACGACAGCATGTCAAGGCAAGGCAAAAGCCACGGTCCGCTACCGGTAAAAGTAATTTTCTTGTCATCAGTTCATGTTTCTAACCCTATTCCTAAATCCACAAAACTCCTCTTTGCATAATTAAGGATATTGCAGGATTGATGCGAGACAAAAATGTGTTGCTTCTTTTGAAGGATACACTTTGTCAAGGACGTCTTGAGCCGGACCTTGTATTGCTCAGCCGTACATACATTTCGACCCAGACATAAGAATTTGCAGGATTCATTGAAGCAGTGGTCACCCCTCAAAGGGCCACATTCAAGAATGAACAGATGATTTTGGAGGATTGAGGCTGCTAGGTTGTTTCATGGAGCTTTTATAGCTCCATGGTTGTTTGTAGTTTTTACATGGAGGCGGAGGATTTTTGCCCCTGCTCTTTTTGAATGATTTTCCTTTGGAAAATCGATGGTGCTTTCACTTTTGAATGAGACATCAAACGCAAAAAGTAAAGAATGTTGCATCCTCACGTCACTTTTTCTTTCATCGTACATTACTGAAATGACTGAAGGTCAGTCATTGCAAAAATGTTGAAAGGACATGAATATGATACTGAGAAACATTGTTCATTCTATAAGAAATTACTTTGAAAATGCACTCAACATTCCACAGATTTCGTTTCAACCAAAGAAGTGGCATCGGGATTCTACATTCTTTCCCAAAGGAAAGAATGTTGCATCCTGACGCCACCTTTTTTTGTTAATCAATTTTTTTGTTTGAAAAGACATGAAACTCCGACTGAAAAAAAATCCGATTTTGTTGAAATGTTTCTCTGAAACTGAACGCAACTTTCCAAAGACGTTGTACACAACCAAACACGTAGGCCTACTTTCTTGGCCGAGCGATTTTTTCACTCCAATTACACTAACATTTAATACTTACATAAACCTTTAATTTTTAAGGACTGGTTTTTTTCCATATACTAAATGTGCGTCGGTGATGTTAGAAGATATATATCCTTCATACACCATTCACTATGAGGACTCCGATGACCGTGAAATCCTTCCAAGAGGTCCAAGGGATAAATACATGTGTTGATGATCGATTTCATATTCAAATCCAAGATGGCGTTTGCCGCTTTTTTCGTGTAACGTTCGCCTCAGGCTGTTCGTCAAACAACAAATAAATCAACAAAAGCAATAGGCCGAAAACTCACTATTACGATCCAACATCTAACGGGTTAGAATGAAAGAGAGAAGTAATATTTATATCCAAATGAAGATAAAAATACTTGCATGCAACCGAATGGCGGTAAAACTCGGGGTAGGTCTCGGCAGGAAACGCTATCCGGCATCAAGTTGTACGGGCTGGGAAAGAAAGTGTACTTGCTTATAATTCATAGTATCACCTGTACACGTGTGTAGTCACGCGGTTGACATACCGTGTATTGTGCTAAGCGAACAATACACAAAAAGAAACAAAACAAGACATGACTGCTTTAAACATCTGCAAGTGGAGATCTCGCCCAACGTAGACAATCAGTAGGCCTATGCACGGCCGAAACAGTTGAGCATTCCAGTCCACCCTCCTTAGCCACAGGGTCGAGAATATTCGTCATTTCAGATCAAATTCGTCTAAAATAAGATGTTGCCGAATGGCATCATTCAGAGATCGAATTCGCCTCATATAATTTAAATCAAATAGAGAAATTCGAGTTCTGAATAACATGGTTTGGCATAGACGAGACGAAATTCAATACTCCCGGGGACGAAAACGTGCTCATTGTTTGAATTTGCTATAAAATGACCAAATTGGTCTTGATAAAAGCATATGTTCCTCCATGATAAAAGCGTGTGAAAACTTTTGTGGACGAAATATTAAAGTTGTTGAATTTGAATAAAAATGTTTCAAAATAGCCTGGAAAACCTACATTCGTCCAACAACATCGATTAAGCGCATGCACTTCCAATGTTTAATTTCGTCCGTCAGCAAATTCAGTTCAAATAAAAGAAGCAAATGCAAACAATGAGCACACGTTTTCGTCCCGGAGTATTCATTTATTCAGAAATGAATTTCGTTGAATTAATTTATATAGACAAATTCACTGAATGCTTAAAATCGGGAGGTTAGACGAAAATTATCTGTAATGGCGCATACTCTCGACCCGGTGATTAAAGAGGGTGACCAAACTTTAAAACTGAGTTTTGTTAAAAGCGTGTGCAAATTGAATAATAATATTTTGATTGGCGTGGGGGGGTACTTGAAAAGGGTACTTGCACATCCGTGCTGAAATGTGAAATGCGACACGTTTTCTCTCTCCGGACACTTGGCCTCCGTAAATCAAAAGGGGGCTGGTACCATCTGTCGACGGGGGCGACGCTCAAAACCGAAGAGTAAACACACTAACAGACAATATACATGGCGCTATTCAGGGCGAAAAAAGGCACACGTAAAGGTCGCTGTCACGAAAAGGGCACCATTTGCTTTTAAAAGGCACTTTTTCAGAAAAAGGAAAATGTTAACAAAAGAAGGGCACTCTTTATTTCAAATTTCACGGCATGGACCCTGATGTCTCTGTGCATCAGTTATGGCTGTGTTCATTTTTTTATGTAGGGTTTAAAACAATGTTGGGTTTTAAAAACCCTTCAAGACCTGTTAAAATGTCAAGCTTTTTTTCCCTCCATAGGCCTATCTGCCTGATGTTCCTTCCTTCCAGAAATTGCAAACTTCCACGATGCCGATGAATAAAAAGTCAAGCTTTTCTCTCAAATTGTTAGAAAAAAATGACAATTAATTTGCCCACCTGTGATTTGTGTTTGAGGGAGGTTAACTGATATTTTGCGAATAACAAACCGTCTGTTATTCACAAAATATCAGTTAACCCCCCTTAAACACAAATCACAGGTGAGCAAATTAATTGTCATTTCGGCAAAGTTATGCCCCTTCAAAGTTTGTGACGTCACAGAAGTGAGGACGGAAAAATTAATTGTAATCAGATATAGCCTATAGGGCCGGGGATTTTTTTTATTATCTAAATCACATTTAGGCCTATTTAAAGAAATCACCGATTTAAATCGTGATTTAAGCACTTGGTTTGTAGGGGTTGTTTTATCTTTCGTTTTTGTTTAGTTTGTTATAATAAATAGGGGTGTTTTCGGGGTTATTTTTACTCCAAATCTGTCTGATGTTCCATCCTTCCAGAAATTGCAAACGACCACGATGAGAACAATCAAAGATCGTATAAGGGGAAAGATACGAGGCTCCGCTGTAAAAAAAATGTGAAGACGGGAAGTAGCTGCTCATGAGGAAGGGCGCCGCCACGTTCCAGGTATACACATTCTATATATACAGTCACTCAACGTGATAACCTATATAGAGCAACTAAAGCCACACGTTACATTTCAAAGCAGTTCCCCGACAACTTGATTTACCCGATCATGTAGGTCCTTTGTGTGTTGGGGTTTGGGGAAGAGTAATGTGAAGGGGTAACTTGGTTGAAAATACGGCAATTCCTAAGAAATGCAAGTGCATGAGACACAGAATAAGAAAATCCAACCCCATTAATTAGGCTTTAAAAAAATGGTAGATTTTCTTGTAAAAGTTAAAAGTCAAAATCTAAAGTCAAATTGAAAGTTTTGTTGGGAAGTGTCATCTTGGGAAATTGGTGTTTGAAGAGTAACTGCATTGAATTAAATCCAACAGAATGAACTGTAGCCCCAGAACCGAAAACTTATTTACAAAGTTTGTGAGAAAGCTTAAGCAGCCCCCCCCCATAAAACAAAAAAAATAAGTGGAACTTATAGGGAATAATTATCAGCCATGAAGCTCCCTGTTAGGGATGGTCACCTGTTAAAAAACCTGAAACCAAGGTCAGGGGCAGATCCAGGAATTTTCCAGGGGGAGGGGGGGGGGGTCATCAGCAAAAAAATCTGGTGGGTGGGGGGCTGGTACCATATTTCAATAGGGGGCGCTGTTCCAATTCGACGGTTATTAACACTACATTACAGAATGTGTACCGTATTTTGAATAGGCAGACATTATATGAGTATAATTGTTTTGGGGTGTTACAGCAGGGGGGGGGGTCAACAATTTTTTTTGGAATTTGTATGAATTTTTTTTTGACAGAGCTGGCGATTTTGTATGAAGGTTTTTTTTGACAGAGCTGCCCCCCCCCCCCTGGATCCGCGCCTGAAGGTCATATAAAAATGTAGAGTTTGGGCTGACTCTGTCCACTATTGCAGCTGGGCAATTATTGTAACCGAAGATGTGGGAAGAATGTTGCAACCTGACGCTGCTTTTTCTTCATATATCATCTTAATGAAGGTCAGTCATTGCAAAAAAAATGATAACACATGAATCCGGGACTGAAAAAAACAATTTCCAATTTTGTTAGGAAATACATTGTCTTGACTCTCCATAGCTACTTCAACCGCTGAGTAGCGTCAGGTTGCAACAGTCTTTCCAAATTTATTTTTGTGAGAGAAGTAATGACGGCAAAGTCACACAGAACAAAATAAAGATGGCGACAATGCCGAAACGAACGGATTTCTGCCTTCTGCCGTAGCGCCAGATCATTGTTGATCCGTGAAGAAAGGCTTCCTCCGTGGTTGACGCAGCAGTGTGACGGCACGGCGTGGTTGACAGCCGGACCGTCATGATCGTAGTCCTATACCTGTGGGCGCTACGACACGCGATAGTCGAACTAGGGTGCAGTACTGCAGATATGAAAGAAAGAGTGTTTTATGCAGCTTAATAGTACTTTTGATAAACCACATAGTGAAAAGAATTACACAAAACAGAGACGGGAAAAATTTCCGTACTCGGACGTCACTTTTTTCAATTAATTTTCTAGCGCCAAAAGTTACATCTCTTATGGTTATTCCTCCACTTTCCCTCCTCTCCTCTCACCCTCTCCCTCTCCCTCTCCTTTCCCTAATTTCTATTTATTAATCAGTCAGTTACTTCATCGGGATTCGAACCTCTGACGCCTGCTTGACGACATCTCTTTAACCTTAAGGGGCCGCGCGCTGCTGCAATAATCAATCAATCACGTATTTGAAGTATCCATTGAAATAAAAAATAAAAAAAATTCAATGAAAAATAAATATTCATAATGGCGTATTGCACTATCATTGGGGCTCATGCGACGTCATGGTTGTTGATGTGTCGTGTATAACGTACCCGCTGTTTTTTCAGCCTTCAGCATCAATCACCGGCTGCCGGCTGTTAATTCTCTGCACGACGTATGCAAATAAAAAAAAAAAAAAAAAAAAACAAAACAAATTTTTTCCTTTTTTTTTTCACCTTTTCTTTGGATTTCTGATTCAAAGGTGTTCAAACAATTAATTGAGGTGGTTTAAGATAAATTGACATCCGAGTATGGAACTTTTTCCCAGAGACGAACTGACCTAATACTAGTATATGGGGAATACACAAGAAAAAAATGTTAAAATTTAGGGCTGGCCGGGTAACTCCAGCTAGTGTCACACACGAAGGCCTATTGCCCAATTTCCGGACACCACCTCTTGTTTTGATGCAAACGATTTTTACGACAAATTGTCAGTATCGTACTCGTCCACGAAGAAGTTCCCTTCTACAGATACTTACTTGAAAAGGTTGAGGAAGAAGCACCTTTGAACTTCCAAGCAAACAGCTCCAACGTGTGTGGTTATCGTCTTTTTCTTTCAACAACCGCCACTGAAACTACATGTGAAAGTGTTATGTATTTCTAGGCAGCTAACTCCACGTGCAACAGCCACAGTAAACAACATTGTGCACTCACGGCTGTTTTGTGCAGCTGACTTTGACATGTAGTATAAAGGACGGACCAACGAAGTATCGCACTGAAACACAATCCCTCTGTTTCTGGCGGTAACAACGCGCAGGGAGGAGGAACTGACTGTCACAGCAGAGGGCGGAGACATGATTCATGTAACAGCCACACGACGGCCTCTGAAATAAAAATCGGCGGCGCGCATTTCAAGTTTCACTCCGTGTGCGAAAACGACGACGACCCGAAGTTCGTCAACCTGCCCAAGACTGATTCCACATTTTCCCGTATTTTTTTGTTGAACAAATTGTCTGTGTGAACGTTTGTCCTGTATAAGTAAGATTAATATCACCACTCATAGTCCAGCGGATAGTGTGACAAAAGGATGAAATGTGGACTTATTCTATTCATATTGCGTGAAACTTTACGCAGACGTATATTCATGAGATAATTTGTCCCTGAAAGAGGCATAGCAGTCACTTTTTTTTAAATGGGGTGGGGGGGGGGTTGACTCTTTTTGCCCACCGTGAAAAAAAAAATTGTGCCTACCCTTTCTAAATGAATTAAACTTCATGCAGACTCATGTTCATGAGAACACAAAAAAAATCAGGTATGAAACCATGATCATTAACTCACCCTTTTAGAGGCGTGGTATGTCTTTTAAAAGTGGGGGCGGGGCACTCATTAGGCCACCGTGGAAAAATTGTGCCCACCTTTCATAAATTATGAAACCTAACATGTACATTTACATTCATGGAAAAAGGGGAGCCATAATTGCACTGAACTCACCCCCTTTAGAATTAATCGTGGCAGCCACTTAAAATATGGGGGGATGATATCCAGTGTGTAAGGATCGTGCCTGAGTTTGATAAACGCATTAAACTTCACACATATGTTTGATCTGGTACACGGTACCCTGTGGAGACATTTGCACAAAAGATTGTATACGTCTCCACAGAGCAATTTCTATAGGTGAATCTCCAAAAGGTTATCACGAAATAGATAAATGGATTTTGCTCAAAAACTAGGAATTTCCAATCGCAAATTGAAGTATTTTATGTAAGGGTTATTAAGTCCGAATTTCAACTCAGAAAATTAATTGTGGTTAAAAGAGGCGCATTTTGCAGGTACACCTTCAAGCTTGAAAACTTTAGTACACGAGAACAAAGGAATGACTCCACAAGGATGCAAATTCCAGCATGCGTGTTCATGAGAAAACAAATCATGTGTGGAGCCATCATATCACTCACTCACCCTTTTAAAGGGAAATACAACATTTGCAAACATCGAGAAATAAAACTACCAAGTTGTTACGAAATACCTTAATAGGATGTTGGTAATAAATGACAGTCTAAAGCATACTGTAAAATTAGGGCATCTGGTGTGAAGTCATTTTCAAATGGTACTTTTGTATACATTTCCAACTTCGGTGGTCGGCCGACCACCGTTGGAAAAACCTAACCTAATTTACCTTTTTTTTCAGTCCAAATTTTGTTTGCTATTGGTTCCATGCATGTTCATGAACGGGTGCAGGCAAGCTAGACTGGTTCCCTTACCTTACAATTTCCGGCATTTTTTATCCTTTTCATCTGTAGTGGAGTCTGGGAACCAGACTACTTGAACATTTTTGTTTTTCTTGGTTTTTCCAGCATTTTCGAACAGGCCACGATGGTACATTGCTCCTTTTTCACATCATAATGGTTTTCTTATCCACTTTACACATGATGCTTCCTTAACGCAAACCTCCCATTCTTTGATCTTCCAGTACTAAATGTTCACTGCATTTCTGTCTAATGAGTGTATCAAATATAAATCTCCATATTTTTTTAAGCTTCATGTCCACACCATTTGCTTTTCATAATGTCATTGTATATTTATATAATATAAAACTGTGGTGCATTATCAATTTTTGCAGTAATTATAGAGACAACAGATTGCAATCTGTAGACTGTATAGACGAGTATTAAATAAGGGAATAAATGTGTGCTCCGGAGGTTTTTATCACTCGTTTTCGTTTAATGCCGCTCTGGAGTCTGCTGATAATTACCCGCCGAGGGGGCGGTAATTATCAGCAGCTTAAGGTATTAAATAAATGATGATACCGACCCCGACACATATTTTTCCCATTCCATATCCTTAAATAATGGAGTGTTCAGCTGGCGAGTAAGATGTAAATAATCTGTTAAAGATTGCAATAGGAATGGCTAAACTGTCTGAGGTATTTATGAATTTATTGAAAGAACTATAAAGTAAAGTAGGTGCTCAAAAGATTAATTTTATTTTAGGTCTTGTCGTAATTAGAATCTGTTGTTTGGGTTATTAGTCTGCACTGGAATTATTCTAGAAATTAAATTTTTCTAATGTGCACAAAACATGTACAAGTTTAGTTTACCATTTTGATTAGGGACAAAAGTCACAATGAGTAACATTGCCACGTTATGCTAAGTGACAGGACTTTCATTTTAGTAATGCTGTTTGTGGTTACTTCAAATTTTCAATGTATCAAATTATTGCACATTTTTCCTTCAACTTCATCACTGGCGGTGACAGTTAACACTGAACTTTTGAAGAAACAGATTTATATACTTTGATTTTGGAAGATAACAAATGTCAATGATGAATTGCGAACAAATAAAGCAGATGCTGAATTGTGGTTCAACGTTTATTTTCTTAGAAGTAAACTATGATCAAATAGCGTGCTTGTGGTGGATTGCAGAATAAAATACTTTATTTTCTAAATTTGACCCATGTCATTTTTCTCTCTAGCTTTTCTGAACTTGCAAGGATACCAGGAGATGTTTTCTTTTTGTACCCTATTTATATATAAAAAGGGGGTTAAACAACAATGATAAAGTCGCACTTTCCATTTATACTTTCATTTCCTTTTTATACTTTCCTATACATGTAATACCAAACACATACTCCGCATGCCAAACGAAGAGCCTGCAAAAGTGTATGCCCTTCATACACCACATACAGCGGAGAAGGAGACCAGGAAGACAACTCACATCATACCTAACTTGTATTCAACGCTTGCTTGGAGATAGTGATGGCATGCTGCGACCAGACCAAATCGCAACACTTGCCCAAGATCGCAGTAAATGGAAGAAGCTTGAAGTCGACTGCTCCGCTGCCGAAGGATGATGAATACCAAACAATTCCTAGTGAAATCAGTAGGTTTTCTACCAAAAAAGTCTTATAAGGAATGAGAGAGGTGAAACAGATGGTGCAGCTTGACTAAAATGAATGATGGGAATACTTAGGAACCAATATTGTATATTTCAACCAATCTGATATTAGAGTGTATAGCTTAGGAATAATCTGCTTGGAAAAAATGACAACATTCATTGAGAGAGTGCAACTGGTTTCAGTAAGTGCAGGCCAATGTTGCAATCAACAAAATTAAATTAATGCTTGAGATCTCAACATTGTGGCAAAGCTACCCATTGAACACAGATTAAATCCAATCAGGCTTTGCCCTTTATCGACATTTAAACACTGTGTTACCTCCCGAGTGAAAGTTGGAAAAATCACTCGGGTAGGACTCGAACCCACGACCTCCTGCTTTCTAGTACAGATGTCTGGTGAGACCACCGAGCTAACGGGATTGGTTGGCTGGTTCGAATCTGATGTACATAGCAGCGGGTACCGCATAAACTATTATGCGGTGAACACAGATTGGAAACAAACATGCATTATATGGATGAAAAATCTCAATTGCCGAGTTAATGCAGAAGGCGTTGGAGCAAGTCATTTAATAGAATATCACCATTTAAACGCAATGACCCTAAAACCTGTTTCGTCCCCCAAAAAACAAGCAATTTATTTTGTATTCCGACCGTTTGGAAAAACAAAGAAAATGACACATAATACTTGTTTCAACAGCTGTCAACAACTGTAGTACACAATACAACCATGCTTTGGCAAACAAAATGATTTATAAAATCAACTTTTTTTTTTAAAGACGGGCCTTCAAAAGGACTTTGTTTAATATTTTTAACTTTTAAACTGAGGTTTTATCGCCGGTGATGTCGGAAGACAATTGTGACGACGATTCTCGGCTCGAAATCGTAATTTGTTGGGCGAAAGTGGTATTAGGGTCATTGCGTTTAAATGGTGAGATTAACAGATTGAGCAATTTCAGATGTTTTTCATCTGAAAGTAGTTTATGAAATTGGCTTTCCGGTCATTCTTTTTGGTGCTACATATATTTTTAAATATGAAATATATTTTTTTGGGGGGGGGGTTTGGGTTCCGCTTTCTTGACTCGCCCTGTATATCATCATTGGAGGTGTATGACCTGTTTGAGAAGAGTCGTGACCTTGACGTGACAGTTCGTTGCAAAAGTAGTTGTATATCGAGGTATTAATAATTTATCAACTCTTTTTTTTATTATTTAAAAGAGAAAAAATATCGAGAATAGCGCAGGAGACGAACCATCTTGGCTAGGAGGATATTTTTTTTAGAAGGGAATTATGGAGGAGACTAACCATCTTGGCATGGAGGATATTTTTTAGAAGGGAATTATGGAGGAGACTAAACATCTTAGCTAGGAGGATATTTTTTAGAAGGGAATTATGGAAGAGACTAACCATTTTGGCAAGGATGATATTTGTTACAAGGGATCTGTGGAGAACCATCTTGGCTTGGATGATTTTTTTCAGGTGATTTGTGCAGAATGTCAAGGATCTTCGTGCGGATAAAAAATTGTAGATGGAAAGTTGAGGTTTAATCAATGAACAATTAAATTGTATTTATTCATTGTTACAAAGATGGTCTTCCTGAGAGAAGAAAACGGAAGTTGATAAGGGATGTCACTAAGATAATTGGAGAGCAGAGATCGATGTCATCAGGTAGATGTCTTTCTTGTGCTTCTATACAAAGGTATCAACTTCAATTTAATTAATCATAATGGAAGAGACTAACCAAACTGGCTAGGAGGATATTTTTAAATGGGAGTTAATGAGCAGACAAACCATTTTGGCTAGAAGGAAATTTTTAGAGGGCATTATTAAGAAGACCAACTAGGATGATATCTTTCAGACAGAACTATGAAGGCTAATCTTCATGGCGTGGAGGATATTTATATTGGGGACGACTGATGGTGAAGTAGGAATATTAAAACTATAACACCAATATTCGTTATTTCTGGAGTAAAACAAACACATTTTATTTCAAAAATATTTTTAAAAATGTAACTTTTTTTGGACACAAATTACCAATACAGTGAAATTTCGATGAGTCAAACCTCAAGGGAACAGGTTCAAAATTTGACTTAAGCAGAGTTTTGAGTTAAGTAGGGTTGTATATCATTGTTATACTACTGAAGGCAATGGATTCTTTGTTGCCTAAACAGTTGTTTTGAGTTATCAGAGTTTGAGTTATATCGAGATTTCACTGTATAAACAAGATTTAAAAACGCATGGTGAGACGCATCAAGTTTTAGAGGAGGTAAAAATGATATAATGATGTTAATGAGTTATTAATATCAATATACTTTAAGAAAAATAAAAATGTGATGGTGAGAGCAACATTTTTTTTTATTTGAAGAGGCAGTTAAAATGTTAAAATGGTATATGAAAACAAAATAATATAATTGTTTTTCATTGGATTTATATATTACAGGAATTTTTTGAATTTGGTGAAGGGATGAATTTGGGGTGCGAAGATTATCGACAAGGCAAATACACAACATGCATTTTTAAAGTTCTATTAAAATAAAAGTTCTGTTAAAATAAAAGTGGCTCATTTAAGGGGAATGCATTTAAGGAAATTACAATTATTTTGTCAAAGTAGATCATTCTATTGAGGGGAAGGTTTTTCATATCTTCTTAAGTATATGAACATTTCAATTTTACTTTAAGTTTATTAAAAAATACATTTCTTTAAACATTAAAAGAAAAAAAATTATGCCCTGCGGATAACTAAGGGCGCTTTTTCTGTGATGTCAATTCAGGGAGACTCTTCTCATTAGCTGTTATTCTGTAGAAATTGTGAACCTAATTTTTTTTTCATTGAAATTATTTGTGACAAAGATTTGTTCATTGGCTTACTGCCAGCTACTGACATAACAACGAATTACTAAAGAAAAAATTGCGACAACGAGATATCCAAATTTCTGGCAACTTTTTGTGCAACACTAATTGCAACATTGTGGTTTCTGTCTGATATGACATCACACTTTCGCTTTTAATATGGAAATTTGTATCAGCATAAAAAACAAAAAACACACTAAAATACACTTGAAAACGGCAGAATGAAAATTGAAAATAGGGCTAAATGGGACACAAAGGTGAATTTGCAGGGATTGCATTACAGAAACATTTCATGGGCTTTTCAATCTTATCCTTACTCTATATCCATGTGTGAAATATCATGTCAAACAATTTGAAAGATTGGGGACTGTTCGGGTTAATATTATTAATGTTTATATAAAAGTGTTGCGATAATTCAACAATAAAATACATTTCCATTTGATTTTTGTTTTATTTTTCTTTATTAAGGGCTATGGGTGGTAAACCTAGATTTGAGGATGGTTCTTATGGATGAGGATTCTTCAGGAGAAAATGATCGGTAAAGTTAATAGAATTATCGCTTTGAAGTCAAATTGTTGTTATGAAGGTTTTTGGGTGGGACTTAGGTGAGAGACAAATTTCGTTGGCTATTTACATTATATTGAATGTCCTGTTGAAACAAAAGAAATTATTTATTTACAAAAATAGCATGTAGAATTGTCGAAGGCTGAACAGTCTGATAGTCGAGACATTCTTGCCTCTTCAATTGTGATACATGAGTGCTGTGGCCTCCTGGTTAAGGGCATTGGATTCATGGTCTGCAGGTAAAGCTGCAGGTGTGTGTGCCCTTGAGCAAGGCACTTCGTCGCTCATTGCTTCTCTCCACCCAGGAGTAAATGGTTTTTGTTTGAATTTGATGTCATTTTTTAAAGTGATGGGGCATGTATAATTGTCGTTAAGCAGGTGTTTTTCTGAGGAGTTTTTGTATGTGATGCATGTTGTTGGTTGTTTTATAGTATTTGATGGTGCAATGTAGGAATTGTTTTTTGATATGCTGATGTTCTTTGGGTGTATTGATGTGTTGGAAGGGAAGTACGAATTTTGAAATGTGTGATTTGGTGAACCCGCATTTTAACGACCTAATTGTAAAGAGTTTAATGATGTGTTTGTATTCACGTATGTGTGCACTGTGTGTGTTGTTTCTGTGGCATTCGCCTTTAATGATGCTTGAAAAATGTTAGTATTGTGATTGGAAGTAAAGTGTACGTATGTGAACTTTTGGAATGGTTTCTGGTAAATATGGTAATGTCATTTATCATTTAATACATTGTAATGTATGGTAGTTGATGGAAATGCATAGGTCTAAGAAGTTTACTATTTTTTTTGATGTTGAATGTGATTGGTATGGATTTTGGATAGATGTGTGCGAGTAGTTTGATGAGATGTGTATGGTTGAACTCTTTGGTGCTTCGCATAATGATGAAGCCGTCATCAATGTATCTTTGAAATATTAAATGTTTGGATGTTTGTGATGGTTATGGAAGTTGTATTCTCTGTGAGCTAATATGAGGTTTGCGAGTTGTGCTGAGTGGTATGATCAAATTTGTTTTCCTAGAGTCTGTTTGAAGATGTGATTACCCATTTTGAAGTTGCTGTAGTTGTTGGTGAATTTATGTAGTTGTTTGAAATGTTTGTGAAATTCTGGAGGGTGTTCAATTGTAATTCATAGAAGTGTGTCATCGACATTTGGTGCAATGTTGGTGTATAAGCTTTCAAAAAGGAATGTAATCAAGGAGATGTCGTTGTGGTATTGGATGTCTATTTGTAGTGAATTTGTGATAATTGGCCATGGAAAATCAGTTTCGAAAAATATTGTTTAAAAACGCAATAAACATTTTAATGTTGTGTCTCACTTCAGCAACGTCTTAGTGTCAGCTGAAGAAGATGTAATCCTTTCCCTCAACGAGGTTTAGAGAAGCCAGGTTGCTCTCAAAACTGCCACCAGTTAGGTCCTGATTGTCAAAAAAAAATTACAAAGTTATTTCATGTTTAAGCGTTATTATATTGAAAAATGTAGATAGCAGCAGCTGCATACGTTCAATGCTAAAAGTATATAGTAAAATACAGGGCGAGTAAAAAAAAGCAAAGCCCAAACCCCAAAAAGTATATTTCATTTTAAAAAAGATGTGTAGTACCAAACAAAATAATGACTGGGAAGCCAAATTCATAAGCTACTTTTAGATGGAAAAAATACCGAAATAGCTCAATCAAAGATGCAATGACCTTAAAAAATGCAATGACCCTAAAACCTGTTTCGTCAAAAAAAAAAAAAAAAGCAGTTTATTGTGTATTCGGACTGTTTGGAACAACAAAGAAAATGACACAGAATACTTGTTTCAACAACTGTAAACAACTGTAGTACACGATATCTTTATTAACAACCCTGGTATTAAGGCAAACAATTTGATTTATAAAATCCACTCTTTTTAAAAGACGGGACTTCAATAGGACTTTGTTGAATATTTTTAACTTTTAAACTGAGGTTTTATCACAGGTGATGTTTGAAGACAATTGTGACGATGATTTTGAAATCACATTTTTGGACGAAAGAGGTTTTAAGGTCATCGTGTTTTTTTCACCTAAAAGTAGCTTGTGAAATTCACTTTCCGTCATTATTATGTTTGGTGCTACATATTTGTTTAATATGATTTCTTTTTCAATATTTAATTTTTTTAAATTTTGAAGCGCAATTATGAACAAATATCTAGCTAGCTATTGGGTGGTTTAAAAAATAAAAATATTTTGTCCAAAGTAAACCAGTCATTGTTTTTTCTCCCGCATAAATTTCAAAATAGACTGTGATAAAGCTGTAATCTATTGCCTTTGTACTCTAGATAAAAATGTACCAAAAAACAAACAAACAAAAAACAACCCAATCCAATTGTGGATAGAAACTTTCAAAGTGAAATCAACAACTTTTCTGTAGAAAATCTTGAAAGGAATAAGACACCTACCATTTTGACGCAGATGATAAAAGGTGGTGCAGCCTGACTGAAATGAACAATCGGCACACGTGGCTTTGGAATAACCTGCATGAAAAAAAGGAATTCTATTTGCAATAAAAAGCTGTGTCCTCTATGAGCGATCCCATCTGCTTTTTCCTATAGGTTGCAGCATTGCTAATGTTGCTAGCATCATGACTTTGGGCATGATCCTGGCTACATGGCATATGCGGGTTTGTGGCTTTTGACTAGCGCCCCTTGAACAAAGACAGAGACAAAATGGGAAACCACCAAAACAGCTCAGTTTGTAGGGCACTGGAATGGCAGTCCAGAGGTCGCAGGTTCAAACCCGCTGCAGTCAATTTCTTTGTTCAACCATTACAAATTATGCTTAAAAAATACAGTAACTTCACTCAGAGAGGACTCTTAACCAGTTCATGCTGGGATTATTTTGACAAGAACGGAACGAGGCGCAGGATTACTTTTCACTGGACCTCAAGCCAAGCAGGTTGGAGCCATCACCCTTGGGCAGCACACTCATATTTCTCACCTCGCTCGCTGTGAGCAGGTCGCTGACAGATACTTCCGGCCTCGCTCACTGCGTGCTTATCTGTCATCCCTTCCGAAAACTGCAAAACCTTTGCAGGTATACACATTATATATCCGGCGCAAACTGGTTAAGAAAACTCTGAGATCAGTGTTTCTAGCTTATGAGGTTTTTTTTATGACAAAACATTTCATTTAATACATGTCAAGGTTATAATCAACAAAACATTTCGAGGAACAACAAAACATTGTGAGGAAGCTGTCCATTGAATAGATTGGATACAAACACGCATGATATGAATGTCAGGCACATAGGATCATTTGCATTTATCACAAAAGTAACCTCCCGAATTATTATCCTAAAGCTCACTTGGATTACAGATCGTACTGGTACTAAACACTCCGTAAAATTAGTCTGTCTGGCTTGCTGTCATTTAGAAAAAATCAAGACACGTAGGTGATTTCCAAAGATCAGTCAATTGACTGATTTTTGGAAACAAAGAATGCCATAGACAAAATCATGTTTCATGATCAAAAGGTTGTGCAAAAAGTATAATATCCACTGAGCTGAAACTTCAACAGGTTAGATTTTGAAGATTCTTCCTTTAATTTTGAGTGGTGTTATTATTGCAAACAAACAAAATGCATGACGAGCAAATGATCCTATTTGCCATTAACAGTATTGTATTTTTCTTTTTGGAAGAGAATGGCGTGGAGATCCTTATAGGTTGACTGATAGCTAGTATTTTGCAAAAGAAACTATCTTTCCAGAAACCTTCCTAAAAACATCAACTGGCAAATTCAAAAAGTTTGTGGCAAACATCATAATAGCACTCCGCACTATGACGTCAATTTTGCTCCGCGTCGTATGCGCGCATACTCAGACAAACCTTCAAACAATCACGCGCACACTGGCCGCACACATTCGTATAGAAACGGTGCTGCAAGCGTGCGCGTTATCTTCACGCGAATAGTTCGTACAGCATGTTTGTCTGAGATCCGGGTACTTGCTTCTATTTTTAACATTAGTGCGGAGTGCTATTGCACGTGTACTTCAAAATTGAGCATAGCATGACAAGATTTGTACCTTACTCTCCTCATAGATATACACACCCTTCTCAATCTTCTTAACGTCAACATCACAAAATTGAACCACCTACAAATGATAGATCCGGGTACTATTTTTAACATTAGTGCGGAGTGCTATTGCACGTGTACTTCAAAATTGAGCATAGCATGACAAGATTTGTACCTTACTCTCCTCATAGATATACACACCCTTCTCAATCTTCTTAACGTCAACATCACAAAATTGAACCACCTACAAATGATAAAAAAAACCCACATGGGTAGTAAAAAACAAAGCCGGGGTAAAGTGTAACCTGAACCAATATGGCTCATCAGCCCAGAGTTCATTTCTGGTTTCCTCCGTATTAAAGAATGAGAACATTTCTTTTCTCCATGGATGAGATGCCAGTCCATTGCAGGCTGCTCCCCAGCTAATGCTGGTACCCTTTAATACTCATGGGTGGAGACAGGTAAGAAGGGGTTAAGTGGCTTGCCCAAGGACATAACATACGACCAGCAGCTGGATTTAAACCCCAACGCATTATCCAAGGCAAAGCTGGGCTGGGTGACTGCTTATCACTTAAAAACTCTTTGTGAAGAAAATGCATCCATTGCAGAGCAATGTGCCTATTCACTTGCCTTTATCAGTGTTTACACATTCTGTGCCACGGGTAATGCCCACACCATAAAGCCCTGTTCATACTCCACACGAATGCGAAGCGAATTGGACGTCATGAAACATTCACTGCGAAATTCGCCCGAGTTGAAATATGTTCAACTTTTACGAATTCGCAGCGCGAATACTTGGCATGACGTCACAACTTCGCATTTGCTTTCTCTTTTGCACCGAGTATGAACTGGGCGTAATACTGACCCAAAGTCACTGACTAAAACAAAATCGTCCAATGAGAGCTCATAGAAATTTGACGTCACCTCTACCCTTGGATAGGCGGTGGGGATGTGCAAAACTGCTCTCAACCAAGGCAATTGGTAACTGGCTGAGGATTGTGGGTGCATGAGCCTAAGATGTCAATATCAGCTTAACGGCCATTCACAGTGTACTTGTTCTGGCCTTGCCAAATCAGCCTGTACCAGCCATAGACATCTTTCAAAAATACTGCAAGTAAAACTTGGGCAATCATCCTGGCAGTTTGTATACATGTACATGAACAGGCAGTTAATAAGGACAATTTTCAGTGACAGTCTTGATTGACCCCCCGGCAGGTACCAGTTCTCAGTTGAATGGGGAGTTTGGGTTGAATGGAGAGTTTGGTTGAGACACAGGACTGACATAATGTTAGAGTCATTAGTAATACTTAGCTGAGCTCTCCAGAGACCTCGTAAATATCCATATTGGAAAGTTTTTTTGACGTTGGCCTTCTCTCCACAGACCACCTTTCAAGTTTGATTAAGATTGACGACTGAAATTACAGTGAACTGGAACACACACACACAGACACACAGAAGGATATACGCGATCTCAATATCCCCCTGTCTGGCTTCAAAGCCAGGGGGATAAAAAAAACCTAGAAATGATGTTTGCCTGACATTTCTGATATTAAAACGCTGCGCCTCCCTATACTCGCCATGTTACGTGGAGGTTCATCGTTGCGCATTGAACACACAAGGGGACAAAAGAACGATGTGCGCGCGTTATTTATGATCAGAATGAGCGTTCGTGTATAACGCAACGGTATGACACAGCGTGTTGATATCAGAAATGCACAAATTAAAAGCAGATAGAAATGTCAGTTGTAGGTTGTTAGATGTTTATGGTACCAGCAGGCCCTGGTTTGTGGAACTAATAAAGAGTTTGACTGGCACAAACGTGGTTCTTCTGGGCAACCAGGCAATTGTAGCTTATTCGTATTCCTTTTTACAAGGGAATATCCATTTCATTTTTGAAAATGGACTAACAATCCGTGATGAATTA
This sequence comes from Patiria pectinifera, assembly GCA_029964075.1. Lineage (NCBI taxonomy): Eukaryota > Metazoa > Echinodermata > Asteroidea > Valvatida > Asterinidae > Patiria > Patiria pectinifera. The sequence goes on along the minus strand of CM057146.1, from coordinate 15,001,160 downwards.
TGCCCATTTGAAGTTCATGTTGTCACAAAGGCGAAACAGAGATATTCCCCGTTAAAACTTTCAGTCTTTCGCACTTCCTTTATTAAATGACACAGCTCTACAAAGCACCTAAAAAAATCACCTATGGTAATTTTACAGTATTTTCCAGACATATTGAGGTTGACTTATTTGTAAAAAAATAACACCTGAAAATCGTAAAAAATTAAGTCAAATATGGTAGACACTGTCACCAACTGACCTTCTTCTGATTCTGCTCACCGAGGCTTCGATAGAACCTCCTCCCTTGCTTGCCGGCATTCCATATGGTGAACGAATCCCACTGGCTCAAGACTCGTTCCTCAAGGGCCTTCATTCTGATGTCCCATATTGTCTCTCTACAAGAGCAAGAAAACGATTTGTAAGCAAGTCAGAAGTTGTTCTTGACCTTCTCTATGGTGATGGCATGTTGATATAAATATCTTATATTGCTATGGCGTAGATACTTTTGACTTTAATAGATACTATCGACTTTAATAAAGGCAGGTAAGATCATTTTCATTTATCCTAAAACAGGCATGCAACTGGAAAGTCAAAAAAGATAGAAAGAGGAAATTCAAATCTTTCCAACACTTTGTACAGTGTTTTTCTATTTTCAATGACACACACGGGAAGTCAAAAAAGGAGGAAATCAGCTGATCCGAGGAAAAGTTGCATGCCTGTAAAAAGTAACCTATCAAATTATTATCCTATAGCTTACTTGTATTAAAGATCGTACTGGTACTAAACACCCTGTGAAATTATGCTGTCTGGCTTGCTGTCATTAAAAGAAATAAAAAAATGTAGGTGATTTCAAACGATCAGTCAATTGACTGATTCTTGGGAATAAAGAATGGTATGGATGAAATTCTGTTTCGTAATCAAAAAGGTTGTGCATGGTTTTCACTGTTTCCTGGAAGATGTATAATATCCACTGAGCTGAAACTTCAACAGGTTAGGTTTTGAACATTCTTTACAAACATTCTGGAACAGGCTCCCCCGCATATCCAAGACTCACCCTCAATAAACTCATTCAAACTCAGTTAAAAACACAAAAATATTCACACAGCAGAGAGCACTTCGAAATGCCCACAAAAATTTAAGTGCTGTGTCATTTATTGATATTTTATTATTATTAGGACTCCTCTCAATTCCCATCTGGGATGAGTTCTTGACAATTTCCGGACATTGTATCGGGTAAAAGTTGCAGGATTCTGAACCACTTCCCTGCAATCTTCCCACAATAAGTTAATCAAGCAGTCAAAGCAGTTGCTAATGAAAATGAGCGTCAGAGTAAGTGGCAGCAGGGGGATGGTATCTGCACTTACGAAGGCACTGGTCAACTCGGAAGACCAAGGTAAAATTGTCTTACCACCAAGACAGCTACAGTCTGTCTACTGTGAACATTTGTAATAATATTAGTACTTAACAAAGGGAAACAGATGCTTACTGGGAGACAGAATGAGTGGCAGAAGCGGGATGGTATGAGAAGGCATTGGTCAACTCGGAAGACCAAGGTAAAATTGTCTTGCCACCAAGACAGCTACGGTCTGTCTACTGTGAACATTTGTTATAATTTTTCGACTTAGTAAACAAAGGGAGACAGATGCTTACTGGGAGACAGAATGAGTGGCAGAAGTGAGATGGTATCTGTACATGAGCAGGCACTGGTCAACCCGGAAGACCTTACCACCAAGACGCAGATGGTCAAGGAAGAACAGCAGGTCTTCAGGCATTCCCTGGTGATAGAGAAAAAAATTATCATGATGGTTACTGGGCCAATTATAGCAGTCGCTTAATGGAATCATAGTGGCACTGAATGGAATTTCTCTGCTTGTTATGAGCTCCGTGCATGACCAAGAGAGAGTGCCTTTTGCCTAGCAACGGTGACTTCTTTGGTGAGGCATGCAATTTGGTGGTTCACGCACGCACTACCTTATGTATTTAATATACGTAATAACAGGGGATGTGTGCAGACTGCTCCCGATCCCTTTCATTTGGCACAAACAAGATGGCACCTGATTAAAACTGATTTAACGGCTCCCCACCAGCCTCTCTCTTTTCAAACAGTGAAGGGGTACTTCTGCACAAGGCAGATAGCACAAGAAAATTGCAACTGAATATGTCTGAGGTGTAGTAAACCAAATATAACATGGTTTATTTCAGGTGGATAGTCGATATTAGCTACCCTCTGTATTGAAGTTGACAAACTAGTTCCCAAGGCGAAACTAGTCATCTTCCAAACCCTCGGGGAGCTAATATCGACTATCCACCCTCAAACCATGTTATATTTGTACACTGTCACATTGCTATTAATTCATAACTGGGAATACTATTAAATTCTAATGCATAAATTTATCACATGTATAACAAATCTGATTGTGACAGAATCTGACAGAAAGTAACAGAATCTAATTTAAGTGCTTACATTGCCAATTTCATCAAATGCACCAACTCTGTTGAATGTTTCCCTGGAGCAGAACCATGTAGGCATGATAACAGTTGGCCCATGAGCTGTGTAGATCTGAACAGAATGATAATTCACACAGTTTCATCGAGCCATACAGATAAGCTATCGTGAACCTGGTTACAACCATAGATCTACAGTTACTAGAGTGCATCACTAAACGAGTGGCACGAGTGCACTCGTAACTCATACTCAGACTTGAACCAATTTACTCTAGACTCGGACTTGACTCATGTGACTCAAGACATGGACTCAAATCATGTGACTTGAGACTTGGACTCGACCCAAGTGACTCGTGATTTGGACTCCGACTCAACTCAAGTGAATCAACTACAACACTGGACTCAATTTCAACCTAAAGCAAAAACTCTGACAAAATTTCAGTCCCACTCAATTGTTTCCTGATGTTCTATGAAACCTCCACTTTGGACACTCGACACTTTGCCAATACAAACGCAGTACAGGAAGTCGATGCCAATGCCTGATTTGTTGAATGCTGACTTACACAAAGGATTTTGTAATGCTTTTAATAGAAAGGGGACTGAGCGTAACACAACGTCTTGAGCGAAATGGTGACTTGTAAAAGCCGACTTGGAAATAAAAAATTCAATGGAAATGCATTACGGACAATGGGGACTTTAGTCATAGGCCGACTTGAGCGATTTGATGAGTTGTACGATGTCGGTTTAGCCAGAGTTTACTGTATATCATTTGAAGCTATCCAAAAAGTAACTGACAAAATTATTGTTGAAAAACATATTTGGTGTAAATTAGATAGCGGCACTAAACTCCCTATGAAATTATTCTCTCTGGCATGCTGTCATTTTGAAGAAAACAATAAAAGTTAGTAGTTTGTTTTTAATTTGGCAAAACCGTGAATGGGTGTGATCAAGCGTTGACACGATGCACACACGCACGTGGTTGTTATAATTTGTCGATTCAGTGCGTAACATCACATACCTGCAATCGGCTGAATGAGAACGTGACCCGGACGCTGGTTTCGGGTGCAATTCAAAACATGACTCGGCAACTTTTGAATTGAAATCGAGATCCTAGCATATTTTTTTCTCGGAATATACAGCATTCCCTGAGCTAAAACTTCATCAGGTTAGTTGTTAAGCAGCCTTCTTTAGATTATGAGCACTTTTTTGCTTCAAACCCAAAAATGCACAAATGATAAATGATATACTCTATCTATAAATAAAACATTTTATAGGAACGTTGATCTGAAAAGGTCCTCAAAAGGTCCTAGACAGATTTGGACTCTCAATAAGGCAATTTTACCCGAACTGGAATGTTGATCTCAAAAAATATATATCTCAGCATTCTTTCATCAAATAATGACATTCTGAAGCCAAGTTGTTGTTTTTTCTGAAATTTGAAATAATTGATAAAAATTAGTAAGCTCTCGGAAGGTCTCGACTACAACACTGGTCCCATTTCGGCTCTACAACATGCCCTCTCCATTCTTTCATCACCTGTGTCATTAGCTGTTCCTGGCTGATGGAATTGGCCCACTTGGTGTAACGTTCTGTCGAACCCGCTGGTAGTCTGTTAAACTGGCAACCTGTAATCTACAACAAGAGCGACACTAGCCATATAGGATCATTTGCATTTAGCCTTAAAGTAACCTTCCAAATTATTAGCAAAAAGCTTACAGGGGTTTAAAACCAGGTACTAAACACCCTGTGAAATTATCCCATCTGGCTTATTGTCATTTAGAAAAAATCAAGAAATGTAGGTGATTTCCAACGATCAGTCTACTGACTGATTTGTGGCAGGGGCATCAATCGCTTCTCAAAAGTGTGGGGGGGGGGGGACATACCTTGATCAGAAATAATGCGAGCGCGAAGTGATCGGATTCTAGATGCTACTGTGGTGTGATCTGAGGCAATTTCAGACCACTATAACCAATATTTTCTGAGCAAAAGATAATGATTAAAACATCACTTTCGAGGTTGAAGTCATTGAATAAGCTATTATATTCTCAGCTAAAGGCGTGGGGTTCGGGGCCTGCTTAGGGGCCCCGAAAAAAAATTGATTCTAGATGCTCTGTGGTGCGATCTGAGGCAATTTCTGACCACTTTAACCAATATTTTCTCAGCAAAAGATAATAATTTAAAAATCATTTTCGAGGTTGAAGTCATTGAATATAAAGCTATTATATTCTAAGCTAAAGGCGTGGGGTTCAGGGCCTGCTTAGGGGCCCCGAAAAAAATTGATTCTAGATGCTCTGTGGTGCGATCTGAGGCAATTTCTGACCACTTTAACCAATATAATTTTCTCAGCAAAAGATAATAATTTAAAAATCATTTTCGAGGTTGAAGTCATGGAATAAGCTATTATATTCTAAGCTAAAGGCGTGGGGTTCGGGGCCTGAGGGCCCCGAAAAATTTTGGATTCTAAATGCTCTGTGGTGCGATCTGAGGAAATTTCTGACCACTTTAACCAATATTTTCTTAGCAAAAGATACATTGTAGTACATAATAGGGCCCTGTAAATGAGGCACGAGTTCAAAAATATGGGGGGGGGGGGACATTTGAAATTGTGTCCCTCACCCTTCAAAAAGTTGGGGGGACATGTCTCCCTGTCCCCCCCAGGATTGACGCCCATGATTTGTGGCAATGAAGAGTGCTATAGACAAACTTGTGTTTCGTGATCAAAAACTTGTGCATGGTCTTTCACTGATATATCGAAAAGTGTAATATCCACTGTACTGAAACTTCCACAGGTTAGGTTTTGAACATTCTTCTTTGGATTTTGAATCACAGTGTTATTGTTGGAAATGAACAAAATGCCTGAAACGTAAATGATCTCATATGCCTTTACAACAGATGTTTTTATTGCCCGGATCGCGTTGTGGGAATTTTTCTAATGTTGTAAGAAGTTTTCTAAAGTTTTGGGTTGTCGATCAACTGGTCCCCACAAAATACGGGCCAAGTGTGTGGGTGTGGGTGGGTGCGATATTCCATTCAATATTTCTTTCTGAAAGTAGTGAGCTTAAAGATATAGTCCATCATTTGTGATTTGTGCATTTTGTTCGTTTGAAGCAACAAAAGTGTTCAAAATCTAATGAAAGATACTGAACAACTAATCTGATGAAGTTTCAGCTCAGCCTCAGCTGTATATTCCGAGAAAAACAGCATTCTAGGATCTCAATTTCAAATCGAAAGTTGCTGAATCATGTTTTGAATTGTTTTGAATTGCAGCTATACACGATGTCGCGCACTGATCCGACGAATTATAGCAACCGCGCGCACCTGTGCGTCGTGCCAATGCTTGCACGCGCTGCGCCGAATAACAAAACGAACTACTAATTTAAATATTCCTACGGTGCGTCTTAAGACGCACCATTGGAAAGGCCTTCTTTCATTGATTACTTCAAAATGATAGCTTGCCAGAAAAATTAATTTCACAGGGAGTTTAGTCCACTTACTATCTTTCAACCAAGTATGTTTTTCAACAATAATATGCCGGTTACTTTTTCGGATGGCTGTAAATGATGGACTATAGCTTTAAAAGCCATGTCTTATCATAAAGTTAAATAACCCGATTGACTTACGGTGAATGGACGGTCAGCCGTTGCTGCCAGCTGCATCTCAATACGGTGACAGTCCATCACGTCATCCTGGGTTGGAAACAAAACACAATTAATGCTTTGGCTTTGATTTGATATTGACTTTCTATACAAATGAACATGATGCACTCAGATTAAAAAGATCTGAATTCAAGACAAGAGTCTTTGTGAGCAGGGCCCAATTTCGTGGCGCTGCTTAACAGTAAGCAGAACAGTTGTGCTTACTTTAGCAGAAAATTTGGCTAACCTAGCACTAATTCATGGCGTGGATGTGCTAACGGTGGCGGGCATATGGAGATTTCTATGGTAACATCACTGATTTAAGCAGGTTTTTCCTCTTAGGTAAGCGTGCCTTTTGCTGTACTTACTGCTTAATATAATTTCTTAATATAATTTACTTATAATTGACTAAAAATAATTTCGTTTGAAACGCACTTTGTAGCCCAATTGGGTGCATTCCGGTCTGGAATGTCCCTTTTACTACTAGTTTTTATCCAATTAACTTACTGCATCCAAAAAACACAGGAAGGCGCCATGACTCTGGAGAATGGCACGATTCTTGGCATATCCAACTGTAAAGTAGGAAAGGTGAGCACTGTAGATAATGTTATTATCAGTATAAAAATACCAGTTTTAAAATAGAATCCCAGAGTCGCGCCTGGACAAATAATTCCTACAATTTAAAAAAGTTTAATATTTGAAACAGTAAGTATACCACTTACTTTTCAAACTGAGGTTTTCTTTAAGTAAATATTGACAGCTGTATCTGCTACACAGTGATGTAGTGGGGTCCATTACAAGTCCAGCCACAAGTAACAGGAGTTAACAACAGAAACAATGATTCATATAATAATAATAATAATCATAATAATTTGGGAGGCTAATCATCCTTACTCGCAGCTGGTATGCTGAATTGCGAAGGACGCGGCTACAACATGGTCGGGCCGCTGGCCACATCGACCCATATATGACCACGGAGCACAGCCTGAGATCGAAAGTGTTTGATTTTTCCAGAGGGAGGAAAACCAGAGGGCCCAGAGAAAACCCTCGGGGCACAGGAGAGAACCAACGCACAACTCTACTCACATGTGATCCATGGCCAGGATTCGAACCGGGGTCACCTTGGTGAGGGGCAAGCACTTTACGCACAAGCCACCCATGCCACCATGATGGACTTACAAGGACTTGTGATGGACTTGTGAGGACTTGTGAGGACTTGTGATGGACTTGTGATGGACTTGTGAAAGACTTGTCATTGACTAGTGATTGGTAAGTGATGGACTTGTGATGGACCTATGAGGACTTATGGTGAACTTGTGAAGACATGTGATGGAGTTGTGAGGACTCGTGAGGACTTGTGATGGAGTTGTGATGGGCTTGCGAGGACCTGTGATGGCCTTGTGATGGACTTGTAAGGACTTGTGATGGATTTGTGAGGACCTGTGATGGACTTGTGAGGACCTGTGATGACTGGTGATGGACGTGTACTTTGAGAGACTTGTGAGTGACTTGTGATGGACTTGGGAGGACTGGTTACAGACTTGTGGGGACTTGTGATAGACTTTTGATGGAATTGTGAGGACGTTTGATGGACTTGTGATTGACATTTGATGGACATGTGAGGACCTGTGATGGCCTCAACCACAACACTAGCTACTTACTTCCTTTAGGCAATTTATCATTATGTCCATCAATCACAACAGCCATACCAGCAGCTTCTAGTCTGGGCTTCCAGCTTTCTATGATCTCACTTGACTTATCCTTGTAGATATTGCAACAAAACAAGAGTACAGGTTAAATAGACTTTTGCATGGGCGGAGATACTTGCTTGTTAAAATGGAAAATCATGCTCAAGAGTACTTCAACAAGTATGCTCTACGGTGCTCTGCATCCAACTTTAATTTTTGTAAATGTTAAGCACTCATTTAAAGGTTTAAACATTTCTCCAACACTTTTACAAGTTAGGCTTGGGCCTGTCCAAACGAGAACAGGCACTGGACATGGATCTTGGAACAGAGCTACATATCGATCAAGTACCACGGTGGTTGCAAATTGCAATGGAATTAAAATATATTCGTTTTAAAGAGTTCTGTATAAATATTTGGGAAAATCTGTAAACAAATTTGCTCTTCTGTATGTAAACGTAATATCTGTACCAAGAGTTGCTTCACAGATGTATTTGTTCTGTCTACTTACTGTGCATGCATCTAAGAAGACAGACAGTTCTAAACGTCCAGTGAATTGTTGGTCGAGTACTGACTGAAGGCATTCATCCAGCCAGGCTCCAGCATTGTGCACAGGTAGGATAATTGACTGTGGACAACAAAATACAATTTTTATTGAAGTACAATTACTTTTATTTTTCTTTCTGATTCATGGCTCTGTAGGATTATTTGTACAGGGAAGTAAAGCCCGAGAAACCAATCGGTTGACAACTGACTCATGCGCAATGGTTGACTTCGTAAATAAAGCAATGGTGCTAATAAATGAACTGTAAGATGGTTGTGAGGCACTACATCGCATGCTCACTTGCGTTTGGCTGAGCGGCTTCAACTAAACGAAATTACCTTTTTTAAACATTCCGGCATGATCTGGCATGATGATGCAACAAAGAGGAATAAGCAATTCCGTAGTAATAATGTACCATTTGTTCATGGGGCAAAAATAGATGCGAGCGCATACTGGAATGGACGCAGAATTACTTGGAAGCGCAAAAGTTTTTTACATGCAAATTGCATGCTCAGCAACACGTGTTCTTTTTGCCCCGTGAACAAGATGGTGCACAGTACAAATTTCTTGGACTATTCAGCATGTTAATAGGAAATTCCTATATGTAAGTCAATACTAACCACATCCGCTGTCATGGCAACGTCTTGAAATGTCTCGGTTTAAAAAACTGGAATCTGACAACAGTACCTGTAGGTAAGATCACATTGGGTGACTTTACTTTTAGCACTAAAATTAATCACACTTTCATTAAATAAATCCCTAATAATAATTAGCTTGAGAAACTCATGCTCCGAATGCTCATCAGTAATTGGACTTTTAACTTTTAAGTCATTTAGCCTATTTAGTCAAATTCTAGCCCCATAAATGTGGCCAATTTACTGGACTACCTCCGTAAGTAGAGGCCACACTTCCACCATGTACAAAAACATGTCGAACTTTGTCAAATTTTGATTTTCACATTAAGGCTTAGTTTGTAGTTTATTTTTGCTTTAGAAGCATACTCACCCACTTTATTAGCTAATCAGAAAGTGCTGCCTTTTTCAGATGTCTAATTTTTGTAAAATTTCATGCTGAAATTTTGATACGCAAACGTGTGCAAACAAATCTGAAAATTTTACGGAAAATAGACATCTGAAAAGGGCAGCACTTTCTGATCAGCCTATAAAGAGGGTGAGTATGTAGTCTGTTTCAAGTCGATCATTAGCTTCGTGAATGACTGCTGAATGTATGAGGTATGTAAATGAAATCTGGGGTGGGATATAAGAGGTGAAAATCAACAATTTTTGAGAGGCCATTATTTTAGGGTCTCTTGCTACCACACTCTCACGACTAGGTTATGTCTCCAGCGCTACATGTGAATGAATATGAGCATGTCAGCTGGAGTTACTCAAGCTACAAGCAGACAAGCAATTTCTTATCATGTTTGCAACTTACAAGTTACATTTCCACTGCTTACAGCTACCCCCCCCCCCCGGCATGCTCGGCCGCCTCCCGATCCCCCTCCCATCCTCCCCCCCCTCCCCCAACGGATCACCGCCTCTTGGTTTATTATTATTATTATTATTATTATTTATTCATGCCAATTCTATTTCATCACATACAAGATGGGCATAGGAGAGGCAAAAGCGATAACAATCACTGTGGCCAAAGACCTGCCACTCCTCATCAAGTTATGTACAGAGTAAATATATATATATAAATACTAATATAAAAAAATTTGAAGCCAAAAGTTAGAGCTTAAAAATATTTAAATATAAAAAGAAAAGGAATTACTGGAAATGAATGAAGATAATGTACGCAATTGAATATGAAAATAGATAAGTTACATGAATAAGCAATTAATGATAAAGACACATTAAATAAGGACATAATAAACACAAATTAATAAATGTATAAGAGAACAGTAGGTAAGTGTACAATAAATGTAATGAAAATCTAAAGGGTGATTGGCAAACCGGAGGCTGAAATAGTACTTAAAATGAGAAGAGACCTGCTGCTTCTCATCGAGGTTTGAGTAAAGTAAATAAATAAATAAATAAATAAATAAATATAAATAAGAACATATGAAAATAAAAATAATAGAACATATGAACATTTAAAAAAAAAAAAAATAAAAAGAGATGACTCACTGGAAATGAATAAAAGTGGAAAGGGGTAAAAATGATGCAGGAAATTGAATGAATTAAGCTAATAAGGAGTTAGCAATAAAGGCAATAAATACAAAAAAAACCCAAAAAAAAACAAACAAAAAAACCACATGTGTAAGAGAAGATGTGTATATGAATATATACAACAAATCTGATAAAAAGTAATTGATAATTGGCAGAGAGGAGGCTCAATTAATAATCTTACTTAAAAAACATGTACATGCAACACAAATATGGGGTTTGGATTTATGAAAAGAGAACACTGTTTCGAAGAGTGGGAAGAAACGTTGAAAGAGGCTGTAAAACAATAGCATTGTGAACGTGTTCAGGGAGAGTTGACCAAAGGCGAGGAAAAGCATGGAGACAAGATAAATGCAGGGATTGGGTCCTAGCTTGCCGGTGCTGAAACAAAACATCATGAACATGGCGGGAATTAACATAAACATTGTAAACACATTGATTACATTCAACAATATTGAACAGACACTTGGAGACAAACGAGAGAACAGCATAATTACGACGACAAGATAAGTCAGACCAACGCAGAGTTTCTAACCTATCAGGGTAACTCATCACACCACACTTCTGGCCAAGGATAAAACGGGTCGCACGCTTTTGAACTTTCTCCAAATTGTCAACCTGCTTTCTTGTCTGAGGGAGCCAGGCAGGTACACCATACTCTAATATGGGAAGGACGAGGGCTTTATACAGTGAAAGTTTTGCTGAAGTAGAAGAGTTGAAGGCAATGGTTTTGATGAGAGCAAGTGTGCGATTTGCAGAGGAAATTACAGACTTAACATGATCATTCCAAGACAGCTGAGCATTCAGAGTGACTCCAAGATATTTGACCGATTGTACAGTTGTCAGTGGGATACTAGTCCGAAAATTTAGGACTCTCAATACTGTGTATGAGAGTCCCAAAACTTAAGGTATCCATATCATGCAAAAGTTTGTGCTGCATAATAAAACCAGTGTGAATCAAATTTGCAAGCTTCTTACTCACTACAGTTTCCTCAATAATCCCCGAAACTTCTGCCTCGCAAAGTTGATGTTGTGAGCATTGCATCACCAACAATTCAGCTTTTAATTCTAATTTTGCAGAGAGTTATCGAAATCCAAATGTGTGACATCATGTTGATGTGTACTGCAATGCATTGTGCAAAAAAACTCCCTAGCTAGAACACTTTCATCTTGTAGAGAAAGCAGCGCCCTCTTGTTGATCTGAGTGAATGTAGAATCATAGAATGTTTCATTTTTTAACAGAGGGCGCTGTGTTCATTTGGCTATCAATTAAAAAACAAGTAAGCTGCAGGGCACTTCCTACACCTACCCAGAATACATTGGGAATCACACACCCATTTCCAGAGCATGGAGATTGACGTGGATGGTTTTGAAGTGCCAAAAACTTGCCTTAAAATTGGATTTAAGGTCTCAAATTTCGCAGATGACATGCTTGCAACTTTATCATTTTGATGTATGTGTTGTGTGGGCATTAGCCTAATGGTGAGTAAAAAAACGTCAGTAGTAATTTTGCACGTTTTTATGCACTCACGGTCCTAGCCCCAAAATGTGGCCTATTTACTGGTCTGCCTCCGTAAACATAGGCCACACACCGACCATGTACAAAAACGTGTCGACGGAGCCAAATTTTGATTTTCACATTTAGGCTTACTTTGTAGGTTTTTTTTTGCTTTAGAAGCATTCTCACCCTCTATATAGGCTAATCAGAAAGTGCTGCCTTTTTCAGATGTCTAATTTTTGTGAAATTTCATGTTGAAATTTTGATACGAAAACGTGTAAAAATGAATCTGGAAATTTCACGAAAAATGGACATCTGAAAAAGGCAGCACTTTCTGATTAGCCTATATAGAGGGTGAGAATGCTTCTAAAGCAAAAAAAACCTACAAAGTAAGCCTAAATGTGAAAATCAAAATTTGGCTCCGTCGACACGTTTTTGTACATGGTCGGTGTGTGGCCTATGTTTACGGAGGCAGTCCAAGTAAATAGGCCACATTTATGGGGCTATCACGGTCCCAGTCTGGTGGGATACCTGAAAGAAGATAAGAAGGGAGGGATTGGTCTCGTTTACGGGAGATGTGCATAAGTTTGGATTTACTAGCATTGAAGGTCATACCGTTGGAATCACTCCAAACACTCAGCTTATCAAGGTCCTGCTGGAGAGTGGAAACATCAGAATGAGCATGAACTTTACTGTACAATAGTATATCATCAGCGAATAAAGCACAATCAGAATCAGACTGAGACCGTGAGTGCATAAAAACGTGCAAAATTACTACTGACGTTTTTTTACTCACCATTAGGCTAATTAATGCCCACACAACACATACATCAAAATGATAAAGTTGCAAGCATGTCACCTGCGAAATTTGAGACCTTAAATCCAATTTTAAGGCAAGTTTTTGGCAGTTCAAAAACCATCCACGTCAATCTCCATGCTCTGGAAATGGGTGTGTGATTCCCAATGTATTCTGGGTAGGTGTAGGAAGTGCCTTGCAGCTTACTTGTTTTTTAATTGATAGCCAAATGAACATAGCGCCCTCTGTTAAAAAATGAAACATTCTACATTCACTCAGATCAACAAGAGGGCGCTGTTTTATCTACAAGATGAAAATGTTCTAGCTAGGGAGTTTTTTTGCACAATGCATTGCAGTACACATCAATGTGATGTCTCACGTTTGGATTTCGATAACTCTCTGCAAAATTAGAATTAAAAGCTGAATTTTTGGTGATGCAATGTTCACAACAGCAACTTTGCAAGGCAGAAGTTTTGGGGATTATTGAGGAAACTGTAGTGAGTAAGAAGCTTGCACATTTGATTCACACTGGTTTTAATATGCAGCACAAACTTTTGCACGATATGGATACCTTAAGTTTTGGGACTCTCATACACAGTATTGAGAGTCCCAAATTTTTGGACAAAATCAGAATTAATATTATGGGCGATGTCATTGACGAATATGTTAAAAAGAAGAGGTCCAAGTACGCTGCCCTGTGGAACGCCAGACTTCACTGCACACCACTCCGAGGTTTGTCCAACAAAAGTTAAACTGATAAAAGAACTCTCTCTCTCTCTTCCGGTGAAGTACAGTCCACCATCTGGTGTATTACGTACTGCGGTTGTTGTGTGCATGCAAGGTGAGGATATATACAGTGCAGGTGATCAGCTTAAACATAAGGTGCGGCTAAAAACAACTCAGGCTGACTTAGCGGAGCTGGACTGACTGCACACCCTGCTTGAAGCTTGCAAGCGATGTGCAGTTGACGAGATCTTGTGGAAGGGTGTTCCAAATTCTGATGCTATCCGGGAAGAATGACTGCCGATATACCCCAATCCTGGTGAATGGTACTAGGTATCTGAGGGAGTGACCTCTCAGGGCAACTGTTGGTATCAGGTAGGTATGTGGGACATCAACCAGGTTGTTGACAATTCGGTACATCATCACTGCCTTGGCCTGTGCACGCCGTTCTTGAAGGGTGGGCCACTGGAGCTGATTGATCATGGCAGTGACACTGCTGGTGGTCCTGTAGTCCCCAAACACGAAGCGTGCATAACGCCGTTGCACCATCTCCAGCTTTTGGATGTTGCTTGCTGTCAGGGGGTCCCATATGATGCAAGAGTATTCAACTATAGGGCGTACTAAGGTCTTGTAGCACAGCTCCTTTGTTTTTCTAGGACACTGATGGATATTACGTTGCAAGAAAGCCCTGGTAGAATTTGCTTTGTTGGTAATGCTATTGATGTGATGGTTCCAGTTCAGGTTTTTGTGGATGTTGACGCCGAGGTATTTTGCAGAGTCAACCTCTTCTAGTACGTGGTTGTGAATGATGTACGGCTGTTTGATGAGTTTCCTTTTGTTGGTTATGTGGATGACCTGACACTTCTGTGGATGAAACTCCATCTGCCAATCCTTCTCCCATTGCTGAAGGTGGTCCAAGTCCTGCTGCAATAAACTTGCATCTTCCTCTGTCTTGATGGTGCGATACAGGACACAGTCGTCCGCAAATAATCTGGCTGTTGTGCCCGCCGAAGTGCAGTCAGGAAGATCGTTTATGAAAAGCAGGAACAGCAGTGGGCCCAGAACACTCCCTTGAGGAACCCCTGATAGGACTGGTGCAGATTTGGATGTAGTTCCATCCAGGATGACTTGTTGAGTGCGGTTCTCTAGGAATGCGCTTACCCATATGTTGATATTACCATCAATACCGTAGTAGTTGAGCTTGTGGAGTAACCTTTGATGTGGCACCTTATCAAAGGCCTTTGAGAAGTCTAATAGTATGACATCTACTTGGCCTTTGCAATCTACAGTGTTGGCAAGATCTTGTAGGGTGAGCAACAATTGGGTATCACAAGAGCGACGTTTTCTGAAACCGAACTGTGCATCGGTGAGGATGTTATTCTTGTCCAGATGATTCAGGATTTGGCTACACAACACATGCTCGAGCATCTTGCAGATGACGGAGGTCAGTGATATTGGTCTATAATTCACAGCCTTATTTCGTTCCCCCTTTTTAAAGACGGGAACGACGTTCGCTTCCTTCCATTCTTGTGGCAAGATGCCTTGGTTGATGGAGGCTTGGTAGAATAAGGCAAGTACTGGAGCTAGTTCGTTTGATAACTCCTTCAATAGCCTGGGAGGAATACCGTCTGGGCCTGATGCCTTGTGGATGTTTAGGCCATTGAGCAACTTTCTGACACCATCAATTGACACCGTGATAGAGTCCATCGATGGAAATGGGCAAGGACCTTTATCCTTGATGGTTGACTTATCCTCATTTCTGTTGAAGACTGATGAGAATTGATCATTGAGTATGTTTGCTTTGGTTGCACTGTCCGTGTATGTTACTCCATTTCTCGCCTTCAGTGGAGAAACGCCAGAGTTATCACATTTCTTGCTGTTGATGAACCCCCAAAATCTCTTGGGGTTTGTTGTTGACTCAGGGGAAATAATGTTGTTGATGTACTCACTATAGGCATGTTTACAGGCTGATCTTGTCGTCTTCTTCAGTTGGTGATAACGCTGAAAATCTCTGGCTTTCTGTGTTTTCTTGGCCTTGGTGAAGCTACGCTTTTTACGTCTTGTCAAACGCTTTACTTTCCTTGTGATCCATGGTTGGTTTAACCTGGTGGATGACATCTTGGAGGGCACACCATTGTCAAGGATCTTCAATAATGATGACTTAATGTCTGCCCACATCTGGGGAATTGGGCTGTTGACATTGTACTTGCTCACAAACTCGCGCTGGAAATTGTGACACTCCTCCTTCATGCTATCAACACTGGCCTTATTCCACAGATGGATTTTTCGCCTCACTGGAATGTTCCTCTTTGGTGTAATGCTGGATTCTGTGTATACAATGTCATGATCGCCGAGACCTGGCAGAGGAGCACATTTATTAACCAAGGAGGGGCGGTTGGTAAGAAAGACATCCAGTGTCTTATCTCCTCTAGTTGAAAATGTGACCATTTGCTGTAATCCACAGTTTTGGATGAACTCAAGAAATCTCTCATTCAGTCGACAAGAATATTGGTTGCGATCGACAGCCAGCAGATCCCAGTTGATATCCGGAAGATTGACATCTCCACCAATCCAGAGCACCGCATTTTTGAATTTGCGGGCAAGTTCTTCAACACAGGAGCACAATGCGTTCAGATATTGGGCATCACTGCTGGGGGGACGATACATGCCACCTATAATGAGGGTCTTATCTTTTGCCATGGTGAACTTAGCAAAGATACATTCGGCATCCACATCAACTTCAACACGATCATAGACAAGGTCTTTTCTGATGGCAAGAAGAACTCCACCATAACCATCACTGCGGTCCTTCCGAATGACATCAAAATTTGGTGGAAAGATTTCCGATGAGTGTATACTACTGTTCAGCCAGGTTTCAGTACCGATGATGATGGTTGGATCAGAAGAATCAATTAAATTGATTATGTCTTCCTTTTTGTTCTTTGCACTTTGGAAATTGACAGTTAACACTTTCATGTTCACAGGTTTTTTGTTGGTAGATTTGGGTTTTGGTGATGAGCATGACAGTGGTGGTCCTGGACTTGCGATGGGGGTGGGGTTATAACTCACAGTTGGGTTACTACTGTCACTAGTATCTAGATGAGAAAACGAATTGGTGGTATCTACAGTGAATGACTCGAATAGGCTGGAAGAAAAATTGGGCATGCCACAGTTTACACAGTGCCATGAGACATTGTTGAGTGTCATATACACTGGGGTGGACATATGCATGCAGTCGGCGTGGTACCATTGTTGACAGTCATCACAAGCAACCCCTCGTTGCTTCCATGTTACTGCACGACTACATATCTGGCATGGGTACTTGCAGGTCCGCGGACCTGGGTTCAGCTCGACATCTGGGGCATTAACCAAGAGCAGTAAGCTTAGGTACAGGAGAGTGTGGGTTTTCTTCTCTCTGACACTAGCAGAAGCAGTGTTGAGCTTTCTTGAAAAGGCTGCAACAATTATCTCATCATTGACATTGAGATGGTCATGAGGTGTAACAGAAGAACAGACTATGCCGAGGTGTTCAACGAAATGTTCCTGCTGATGTTTGTAGATGAAGTTGATGAATATTATGCCCAGTAATACATAGAAAGCATTTCTAGCCATGGCTAACATATTTGCCTCTGACGAAGTAGGCAATGCATAGAAAGAAAGAAAAGGAATCTCTCACCAATGTCACTCCAGTCTTCTTACGTCTGGGGTCTAGACACAGTCTAGGCTGAGGTGTTAAATTCTGTAGACAGGCACCAGACTAAATCTAGGTGTGGCAGGATGGGTGTCAAAAATGACTCCATAAATGACTCAATCACTGAATAAAACTCCAAATGATGAAAGGCACACAGGAAAAGACAAACCTGGGATGAAGTAGAGTTTAACTATCCCAGAATATCCAGGTGGAAATGCAGGCTGGGGTTTGAAAACCGAGTTCAGTCACTCATGTCTGGGGTCTAGACACAGACTAGGCTGAGGTGTTAAATTCTGTAGACAAGCACCAGACTAAATCTAAGTGTGGCAGGATGGGTGACAAAAATGACCCTAAAAATGACTCATTAGGACTCCAAATGATGAAAGGCACACAAGAAAAGACAATCCTGGGATGAAGTAGGGTTTAACTATCCCAGAATATCCAGGTGGAAATGCAGGCTGGGGTTTGAAAACCGAGTTCAGTCACTCACGTCTGGGGTCTAGACACAGACTAGGCTGAGGTGTTAAATTCTGTAGACAGGCACCAGACTAAATCTAAGTGTGGCAGGATGGGTGACAAAAATGACTCTAAAAATGACTCATTAGGACTCCAAATGATGAAAGGCACACAAGAAAAGACAATCCTGGGATCAAATAGGGTTTAACTATCCCAAAGATCCAAATGAAGATGCGGGTTGGAGTTGGAAAAAATGTGAAAATATGCACTTTTTTCACGAGCCCATGCACAACACGTCCAACACCTAAGCATACACACAACGTTCCAGTAGACAAGAACGATCATATTTAAGTTTACTTACGAGGCAAAAACTTGATTGAGGGTGCTTTGCGCCTTTGGTGCCGATGACCACAACAACCCGTCCGGAGCTCGGAAGTCTTGTTTTGAAACACGCGCCCTCACTTGTCAGACCTTGTCATTAATGTCAGTTCGTGTATACGGAGGCCGGGAGATGCCCCACATTTTCAGGAGAATATATTTTTGGACAGTCGCTAAAATGCAGCCGGGCCGCCGCGCGCCGGATATTTTTTTCGGCAGGGAGTGGGTTGGGGAGGGGGGGCGTGGTGGTGGTGGTGGTGGGGTGTGTGTGTGGGGGTGGTGTGGGGGGTGGTGGTGGTGGTGGTGGGGTGGGTGTCTGGTAGGGTGTAGATGGGTGGGGAGAAGAATGTGTAAAGGTGCCAGCTGAAGTCGGGTGGGACGCGTTGCTGTGAATCGGAGCCAAGCTTGGAGGCTGGTGCATGATAGTCGTGCAACCCTCAAACAAATTCCTCAACGACCATCTCTTTTTCATAAGACCCCTTACGCAGAACATTTCCTTTAGAAAAGAATGTCACATTCAGCTTTCCCTAGGATGATTGATCCTAGTACATCACACATTGTGGTTTGTTTCACATCATTCGTGCTCGCAGGATACAGTTGTAAAATCCTTTTTTTGGTGTAAAAGTAGTTTGAAGTTGTTGTTTACAGCTTAAAAATTAATATCATGTTGTTTGCATTTACAACTGTTTTGTTAGCGTAAATAACATCAATGTTGCAAACGACAGGAAAAACTCTGTCAATCGGGTTTTATTTTAATTACCAGACAAAAAGTTCACTGAAGAAGCTCGGTTATAAGCAGGGGCTGTCAAGAATAGGAATTAAAGTATAGACAAATGTCATCATGAAATGTGTTCATCCACCGTGAAAACAAAATGGTCACTTAAGGGCCTCACAAATGCGTTTTTAAATGCACTTTAAATTGGAATATCCCGGACAAACTTTACAGTGTTAGAAAGCTAGCTGGATAGTAGGACAACAAAACGCAAATAAAACCAAAAACACGACGTCCTCAGACCCACAATTGTTTTGAGAAAATTTAAGATGCATAGTCAATGGTTGTCTCCGGTTTCTCTTGTGTGCAGTAAACCCCGAAGCAACCCCTGCCAGCGGCGCGTGGTATAGAAGCTTGCTGCATCCTCGATATAAAGGCACATTGAAATAGAATATTCAGGACAAACCTTACATATTTATTTTTTAAAAGTTAAACAAAGACATCGACTGGTACGAGATTTTAGCCTGCGACCTCCGGAATGCCGTTCCGCCGGATGCTCTTCATGGGCGGATCCTGAACAAATTTTTTTGGGGGGGATGCCAAAAACATTACGGCGTGGGATTCGGGACCCGCTTAAGGGCCCCGATTTTTTTGGGGATTCCAGACGCTGTGTGGTGCGATCTTATTTCTGACCACTGTGACCATTTTTTAGAGGAGAAGATAGTGGTGTACGCAGTGCCTGCCGATATATATATTTTTATATGCCCCTTGGCGCTCTACCAACTGAGCTGTAAAATGAGGACTTTACAGCTGAACGGTTGTTGCCTTTGGTTGCGTCATCGAAAATTGTTTCACAATTCCATGTAAAGCTACCACTTGAAAAGAGTAAATTATATATTTTTTATTCACTAGAGAAATTTACCAACCCCAAATTAATGAGAGGAATAAGTCCCTTGAGATGGTACTAATATGCAAAATGTCGGTCCCGGGCTGTTTGCCGTGTCACGGTAACATAACAATGGCACAACAGTAATTGAATAATTCAACTCATTTGGAAACGATAAAATCACGACAAAGATTGAGAGATATAGCCAGTGTGATGCGAGAAATATATATGCTTTTTGTTTTTAATAAAAAATTATTATTTATTTCTGGTAATGAAACCAAGGATTCCTCAAAAGCGCCTTAGGCACTGTAGCTCGCAAGCCTGAAGAAACCCGCAGAGTAGAGAGAAGACTGTGAAGAAATTACAGTTTTGGAGGTGGGGGGAAAACCACAGAAGAATATTCTGGGGAAAACCACGGAATCAGGTAGAGAATGAAAACCCAATCCACATATGGGCCCAGGCGGGAATCGAACCCAGGTCACTGCCTGGGCGAGAAAAGTTCCGCTACGCCAACCTGACTCCTTAAAGTCTAGGTCTAACTATATACATGTATCAATGTCGCAACTGCCAGATATAAATGTGAACTACACAGTATTACCATGGTAATCCTTGTACTTTCTCTAGCATATTCTCAATTTATCCCACCCCCTTGACACGTACCCCTGCGGACGCCCATGTTGTTAATTGTGCATGAAATTAGTAGCAATATGACTTCGCACCTCGTCTTTGTTTTTCTCCGTGTTTTCCTTTTTCCGGGAGGGGGGAGCGCCCCCCTTGCTCCCCCTTGATGCGAATTGCGGTAGGCCCTATACTTGAAAATCTGATTTTTTTTTCCACAGTTTTATAAGCAATATTTTGGGGATGGATATTTGATCTCCGTGAGTTCTTCCGGCGATACTGATACTGACACGTCCCAATTTGTGGATTTTGGGGACTACATGTATATACACAATGACACCAGAAAGCTTTAAACCTCCGCCAAGGAGGTTATGTTTTCATCGGATTTGGTTAGTTTGTTGGTTTGTTGGTTTGTCTGTTAACAAGATAAATCCAAAAGTAATGGACGGATTTGCATGAACATTTTTTGCAGGGGTGGTCCTTGTTACAAGTTCAAATCAATTAGATTTTGGAAGTGATCCAGATCTTGGTCTGCATCCAGGTGTTTTTTTTTAAAGGATTCTCGACCATGCGAGTATTTTTCATGGGTGCACTGACAATATGGCGGGGAATTGTTTAGCCTTGGCGGAGGTTTGGTGTGCATGCGCTCTCTGAGTGCTTTCTAGTTGTTTTATGTCACTGCTGTATCATAACAATCATCTTTATAGAAAAAAAATACCCAAAACAGTACAAAACTCTAGAAGCAAGTTATTGGCGAGGAGGTTTTCGTGTCTCCGTGTGAATATGAATGTGAAATCATGGTGAAATGTATGGCTTTGTGCTTGAAGTGACTTTCAATGCCATGCACACGATGGACTCCACCCGTGGGTACAATCAACATGCGTCATGTTTTCTTACGAACCCACAGTCTCATTTGTTGACAAGAAAAATTGCCTCTATTCAAACGAGCCCACTGGCCCATGGTTGAGAGTGGGTTTACAACAATGCAATTTACATGTCAAACGAAAATGAAAAAAGGATTGTCCACGCTTGAGAGATCATGGATTGTGACAGAGCAAGGCTGTGCCTCACGGTGTGCTTACGTACGTACACCCAGTTACGAAATGACTGTGCACGATTTACAATTGTGGATTTTTATATAAAGCGACGAACGACAGTCTATGGTTGAACAACAAATACTGAAGTACGACTTTACCGTGAAACGCATCTTTGAATTTCCCAGGAATTATACATCTTAGGAATCTGGTGATCATTTTTACGAGTATCTGGCAATCCGGTACGATTTGCTTCCCTGCCGTTTCCGCGGGCGGATACAGGCTTTAGTGACGGTACGGGAAATACCGCACGTACTTGTTGAATCGCAATAGGTGTACGGAGCCACGATGGAATATTATCGAAGTGGAATTATGTATTTTGCAGTTACCATTGCGCTGGCGCTCTTGGGAACCGTTCAAGCACAAAACGGTAAGTGTTGTATCATCAATTAGCACCTATACTCAGTTACTTTCCCGCCGTAATTGAGTATCACTAATTCAGATTTTTGTCCTATCACCGATAATATGTATTTCAATGATGGAAAACATTGGTTAACTCTTCTCGCATGTCTACAAATACCTTGAGGCCAGCTGAGCTTTATTTTGTTTCCAAAATTGTTTGTTTTTTTCGTTATTGGCGGGTTTTGATAATCACTCTCTTCTCTTGTGATAATCGTCCTTTTTCGAAAGGGGGAAAATGTAGTATCCTGACGCCACTTCTGTGGTTGTCTACAATTTTTCAAAGTATTTTCTGACAAAATTGGAAATGTTTCTCAGTCCCAGAGTTATGTCTTTTCAATATTTTTCCAATGAACTGAACAACTGACCTTTATTTATATATACATGATGAAAAAAGTGGCGTCTGGATGTTCAAAACGTTCTTTCCCCGAAAGGGTTTACGTTTTCATTTCGACTTAAATTTAACTGCTTCTTGTATTCTCCTGGTGTGAATTATCTGAATGAAAGTAAATATGTGCCGTAAATTGTACTGAAATACAAAGTTACTAGGTTTAGTGTTCCATAAAGTAGGTAGAAACGTTACTTATATATTATATTGATATTGCAGTTTGTCGATATGTATAACATGTACTTCAAGTTTTCTGATGCTCATTATCATTAAAGTGTAGCAATAAATGAAATATAAAAGTGAAAATTTGAAACCTCTGTTTGTTAAACTGACTTAAACACTTGTTAATAAGCCGATGGAATATACGGACATTCTCATGAACATAAGGTAACGATGTATTCCTCCATATGCTGAAAAGTGATATAAAAATGATATCGAGAAATACGTTGGCATTGGTCCTAAACACTTTAAAATTTTGAATTCGGTGCGGAGTTAGGAAGTTATGAAAGAGAAAAGAATATGTAATTGTGAAGTGTTTATTAAGTTTATAGGCGAACGTACGTGTATTCTGTTTTTGAATGCCTGTAAATTGTACGTTTGTCTTCGTATTTGATTGTTATATAATCACATTCCTTTTCAATGCGGTGACAGCATACCTTCTTTTTGACTTGCTGCAATATCGTTAAATTTTATGACACCATTGGAATGGGAAGTCGTAATGTGTTGTTCATATAATATGCATGAATTATCTTCAGATGAGATGAGATGAGATGAGTCTGTATTTGTAAATCATTTTTACACAATGGCAAAGATTCTAACTACATGTATTTTTTTTTAAATGGTTGACTTTTCAACTGCAGTGGTTCACTCTCGACATAGTACATCAGTACCATTCGACCTCGAATTGTCCCGATACATTGTTACGAGATATATTCATCAGTTTTTGGTACATGTTCACATGAATACAAATGACTCACACAAACACTAGGCTAACATAGTGAGGTAGATTCACCACTCGTTTCAGAAAAAAAAACAAGTTTACTAATTTTTGTAAATTAAATTTAAGTTGATAAGAACTAACCGCGACTTCTTATAACAGTCGCTATGTCCATGCTCTTTCAGATGTGACACCCCAAAACTTAAATATTTGAATTCATTTGCTATTTTTTTGCAAGATATGAGCTTCCGCCATAGGCCCGCGATAAGTAATAGAGTTAGTCCAAGAAAAGGTCCTCTTTTGTCCCATATAATTATACGTAATGCGATGTTTTTTTAAAAATTACACACTAAATATCCGTATTCGCAAAGGCTAATAGTAAAACAAATTCTTGTGGGTATTCTTTTTGCAGATGCCTTACAGTAGAATAAGAACACATTGAAATCCATGAATGTCTTGGAGGGTTAAACTTTCGTTATACGTATGGGACATGTGCGCGAATTCTTGGACTTGTCCAGTACATATTTAGTACCGTCAAATTGGTATATAGATCTAGGTCTTTTTGTTATTTCAATTTACCTGGAGTGTAAAATTTTCGTTTGATTTACACCAGGCACACCAAAAACATCATATCGATGTTCAAGTTGACGGCATTGAGCACAATTTAACTGAACGTATAAATGCACCAGAAAGCAGGGCAGATTGAAATTTTTATACCAAGATACTTTTTATTGTCTAGATGCGCATTAACTAGTGCATGTACAATGTATTCTAAATTTTCTGATAGCGAGGAATTGGTTTTTATAAAGGCTCATTTGTTGTGAGACTTTATATACGAGTTGCATTCGTTACCCTAATGCGACGGATAGTGTAACCTTGCTAGCATTTACATGTAAATGTCCGAGAGAAAAATGGCCGCCTCCATCGTAGCACTCTATACCTTGGTAAATAATTGATGGCTTTCCCTTCCCACATCGCTTCCCGTGTTGCTATGGATACACATCCTTAATTAACTATGTAATCATCATTTAATGAGACAGCCAAGCGCCTGCGCAGAGGCAGGTCTCTCCGAGCACTTGCAGCTGTAGGTTTTCCTACTTCGATCGTTCGGCTATCAATGCGCAGACTATTGTCAACGAATGTATACAGCGTGTCCCAAAATACCCGCAACATTTTTTGCGAGGCTTTAGTGCCATTATTCTTGTATCATTTTAAAGCTTGGAATCTTAACTTTGTCCCTGGTAAGTATTGATTCGATTTTTAAAAGAGTTTTAAACTATTTGTGTTCGAAAACAAACTCAACCGATTTGAAGGAAAATCGACGATGCGGTACATCAGATGCAAACTCGAGTCAACAAGCTGTTGACATAACAAAATTAACATTTGATTTATATTAAAACACATTGAACTTGAAACGAAGGATAATATTGTGAATGTATTTAAGGTGTCGTCTACGTGGATCGAAAAAAAGGAAACACAGAAAGTAAAAGGCAACGAGATCGTCACATCATGAACACGAAGCATTTCCACATTTAGAAACAAATGCGCATGGTTGATTTTCCTTAAAATCGGTTGAGTTTGATTTTGACATGCCTTTATTTGAACACAAATAATTCCAAAACCTTTTTAAAAATCAAACCAATACTAACCAGGGATAACGTCAAGATTCCAAGCTTTAAAATGATATAAAAATAATGGCGTTACGTGTTTCCGCGGCGACGCTATAGAGCCTCGCCAAAAAAAAAATTGCGGGTATTTTGGGACGCGCTGTAGGCCTATAGTAAACGGATGTATACATCGCCAATATGCCACTTCCAAAATTCAGGAAAGCTGCTTAAAATTCGCCATGGTGTTCAGTATACATGTACACATCAAATTAGCTCAGTGTACCCTCTTTCAATCTCCGTCCAATTTATTGAGGATTAAATGGTGACTTTTGGGCATTTTACCCTTCAAAAACTATATCACAAAGTCCTGGATCCCATCGGGTGCATTTCGAGAAGAAGAAAAAAAGAGGTCCCTCACTTCATTTCAGAACGGAGCGTTTTGGGGTTCAATTTCGCACATATTCCGAAATAACATCTGAAATACCAGTACAGAGCCGAGACCCTTCTTTTTGTCCCTAATCCTCAAGTGCAAGGGCCGTAAAACTCTCTTTTAAGAGATATAACTGAGGGCATACAAATGGTATTTTTTGTCAACCTAGACAATTTTGGGCCTGTTTACTGGCGCGGCCTGCATATATTTTGCTGAGAGATTTTTTTAAAAGTCCGCCGTTCATATAATGGCTAAGCACCGACAGCCTCGGTTTCAGTGCTTATTTGGGATTCAACTACTTTATACCAGCTATGAAAATGGAAAACGATTTTTGAATGAGTATCATGCTACTGGCTTCGACGAAATCAAATTAACTTATCGGCCGAACTATTTGGATTTGATTGAAGTTTTTTTTTTGTCTGGTGATTTGACAAATAATGAAATGGAACGACTACTTTTGATGATTAAATATCATATATGACATGCAGCCAGCTGGCATTATTGATTTCCGGTAATTAAATTGAACGTCTATTTTTGGTTAAAATGGGCTGGGAATTACAAATTATGACAGACATTTCTGTTGCTAATCATAAGCCATCCCGAAACACCAGAGTATCGCGAAACTCAACGATACATTTCGAATGATACAGGCATATAGGATCATTTGCGTTTATCTCAAAAGTAGCCTACCAAATGATCATCAAAAATCTTACTTGATTTAAGATGGAACCGGCACTAAACACCTCATAAAATTATTCCGTCTGGCTTGCTGTCATTTTAGAGGAAATCAAGAAATGTAGGTGGTCGCCAACGAGTATCCAATTGAATGATTGTTTAAATACGGCATCTATTGGCAAAATCATGTTTCGTTCTCGAAAGATTCTTTATGTTTTTTTTCACTGTTTTTGGAAAAGTGTAATATATGCCAGACTGAGTCTGAAATTTCATCAGGTTAGGTGTTGAACATTCTTCTTTGTATTTTTGAATGATGTTGTTATTGTAAACGAACAAATGCATGAAAAGCACAATTCCTGAAAACGACAAGTGTTGGACACAATAGGCCTAATCGCAACCGGAAGATTTTTTTTCTGTAGCCTACGGATAACGAAATTGCCTGGCATTGTGATATTGGTGATATACAATTTCCGGGATCAAAAAGTTCAAACGTTTTTCAGAACGGTCCGGGTGGTGTTCCATACATGTATGAGGTGATGTACTCCGCGGAGTTCATCGGTTCGTCATGCTTGAACTTCTGAATTACAATGTACAATGAACAGTTCTAACTTGTAAACTAATGAAATTTCTCAAAATCTAATACCACGGTATAACAATGAACCACGTTTTAGACATTGTAAATTCCTTGAATGTTGAAATTTTAATAGGAAAGTTCTGTCCAAATAAATAGATGAATAGTTTTTAGTAGTTTTTTGAAAAATAACATATACCAATTTCTTTTACACGGCGTTGCATTTTTTTCAAATTTCAGCGAACAAAATTCGTGGAAGTAATCTCAGGAATGCCTGAGCCTTTACCACACGTTAGAAAAGAATTTCGTTTTTTAATTGTAGTCAAATTTTCATAGCACTGTGAATGGCTTGCCTTTATAACCTAACCTTTTCTGCATGGATGGACATCTCAAACGACGTGTGCAGACGTCACTATTCCATGATTTACATAACCATTATGCGTTGTAGAATCGGTTTTTGGGTCATATTGATGAGGTCATTTTTTTATTTTGAATTCGCTTTTCTCCCCCGGATGAAGGACACGGTCTGGCACGATTCTAACCGAAGTTTTCTTCTTTTTCAGGGAGTTTTTCCCCCTAATAATTATACACGGAGGTTTCCGACGTATTTCTGAACAAAGTTTAAAATATTATGTTTGCGCCGCTGACGAATGTCGCTCCGCGAAATATAGTTCGGAAAGGGGGATACATATATATTTTTACCGGACTTACTTCGCTTCGGTATTAAAATAAAACGTTTAAAATTAAACGTTTATAATCAAACAACAATTACCTTGTCTGACCAATCATTGTGATGGTTTCTTTTAGGATTTGTGGGTTATATGTTCTATAGCGCCGTATTTTCAAGGGCCGGGCGGTAACACCCATATACCTTTTCCAGGTATCATTGCCGTGCATTTTTTTGTTCGTGCCGGGCCTTTATGGGTTTGTTTTAAAACCAATTTCAAAACAATTGTAGGATGAAAATGTTCTCCCAAAATGTAAAATGTTTGACACTGAGTACCGATATTTTTTTATTGACCGTGTATAGGAACACGTATTCCTCAGCCCTTATAATTACGAACGGAAGAGATGATTAATGTTCATAATTACAAAACACTTTGTCTGATTGAGCGAAATCTTAGAATTAATCTCTTTACTTGCATATAAATTTCATTGTTTTTTTTATTACATTGAGATCAGAAGGACCGTAAGATGACCAGAAAAATTGCTCTTATCTTATACTGATAATGTACTTTATGACATCGTGCGGTAAACCTCATTTACTTTTTTCACCAAATGCACTCAAAATGTGATAAACGTAGTAAGTTCTATTAACATATATTAACATTTACGGAAGTTCAGAAACTTGGTAAACTGAGGAACCAAAAAAAAATTGTAAATACAAAACAAAACAAAACAACAACAACAACAACGACATAAACATCACGGAAAATGTGACTTTTTCTTGTGAGTCGGAAAGAGAAACAAGACGATGTACAAATGCGTCCATTTTCTATTTTATTCTATTTTATGCAAAAATATAGCCAGCTTGGCAAAGTTGTACATGGTGAGATATAATATAAAGACTTGTGTTTAAAACTTTAAAGGACTTTAAAATTGGACAAGGTTTTAGTAATTTTTGTCATCTTTATATTCTCCAGCATGTCTGAGCAACCCTTGCAACGGGAGGGGGACTTGCTACGAGCGACCCGGTAGGAGTCCCGATTTTGCCTGCGAGTGTGTCGACTCTTACATGGGCTACAACTGCAGTGTTACAACAGGTGAGTGTATAATGTTGGGGAATATGGGGTCTAAAATATTGGTACTTGTACTGTTACTGAAAGTAAAAAAATAAAAAATAACAGATAAGGAATACATGCTGAAATGTCCCGGGTTTGATTTGTCCCGGAATCTGCCCCATTACATATCATCTATGGTACGTGTCGGTTTTTTTCTTGACAAAAATACTTCCCTCTTTCTAAGGTGTCCCGGTCAAAATGACCCTGAAAAATGATAAAAGAATTTGAGCACCATTTTGTCTCGGAGAGGTCTCAAACTCGGAGTATGTTAATTTTTACATTCCTGTCGCGGTCGGAGTAAATTTGGTAATCGTTTGGTTTAAGACACCGTTCCCATATAAGAAAACGAAAAGATACTTTAATTTTTGAGACTCAATTCCTAAACATGTTGCTATGATACAAGCAGGAAAAGTCACTTTATGTACGTGTCTGGAATCATCAAAATATAGTTCGCTTTCGATACGATGCATGTTATCAGCTATAGCTTAAATTGTGGAAAGAGGGCAGGGGTTTGATTGATGAACGGAACTTTTACAACATTAATGTGTCCTAAAATACATGATTACGCTCATTTGCTATATTCGGGAATGGTAATCGATATCTGTCGATTTAAAATGGCATTAAGATTCAATTTAAAGCTTGCGTATTTGTCTCTGTCCTTTTAAGGTTTGTTCCTTTTGCACGATGTCCAGCGGTGTTTTGACTGGCCCAACAGTTGCTCCATCAATACTTTCCAGTCGCCCAATTACCCAAACACATACACCCGGCTTCACAACTCATTCTACCAGCTCTACGTCCCCTCAGCCAACTCAATCACCCTCACCTTCGCCAACATCTTCAATGTCGAGGAGAACAACAAGGATGATTTGTACATCGGGACGGGGCTGGCATTCACCGATGACGTGCTGTTGACCAACGTGTCGGCGGGCCAGTTCCCCTTGCGCTTTGCCGGCACCGTGGCCCCACAGCCACTGACCATCGACTCGGATACCATTTGGATTCTGTTCGCTACTGATAAAAACCAGGAGTTCAGTGGTTGGAGTGTGACCTGGACAGCGGGTAAGTTTGCTTCGCATCATCCTCTTGCGTTCCCCTTCCTTAGATCTATACATATTCAGCTTTCTCGCCGAGATTTAATATGATCCAGACTTGCAAATCGACTCCCATGGACTAGCTCCAATGATAATTACGCGTAATGCGAAATAAATATTAAAAATACTCACAATTCTCCAAGGTGTTAGAGACACCCGTCAAATTAAAGCTTATTTCATCATCTGTCATTTGCTGTTCATTTTCTTTTTTTTTGGGGGGGGGGGGGTAACTAATTCCATCCAAAGATGATCACCCTTAAATGCAGTCCTGAAGCCCATCACCATTTTGAAAATGGACGCCTACGCTCCATTGCAAAATAGAGCAATTTAGTAGGGCCTAATTTTATCCAAATTTCACAGAAGCTCGCAGTCCTGTGCACGGCTTCAACCTTTTTATATATATATATATTTTTTACAATTCCTCAAGTTCACGGCCCTCAAAATGCTCTAAACCCTGAGAATTTGAGGCCATACAGATTGTGATTTGGCCCGCGTAAACAACTCCGGGCCTACAGATCTGCACTAGGGCGTCGCGGCATTACGTCAGCTTTTCAATAGCACGTGCATTTTCATCAGGTTGCTATGTGTTACCATTCAGCACTCCAGACTCAAGAACCATTTCAGCTTTATGAAAATGGGTATGGGAAAGAGATAAGCAGATTTTAGAAGTTCTCGATGTTCACGCCAACTTGGGGGGGGGGGGGGAGAGCAACCTATTGCAGTTTCAGAGAAATTGAGTTGTATTTTCCCCTTACAACAGAACCGCTCATAAATGGCATGCTCTTAAAATCCCCCTGTCGTTTCACTTATAGTGAAGCTGTTCAGTCAAAATCTCTCAAATTAAAGATGTATTTCCCATGCTGTTCAAATTGGATTTTATTTTCTCCTAACGAACTTTCGATTTGTACGTAGTTTTGTTTTAACGAAAAAAACATCTTGATTCCAATTTGTGGCGTCTGCAACCCTCTTAAAAAGGCTTTTATTTTGGGCTCAAATAACTCGCCCTGCGACAGCCGAATTAATGTCTAGCAGGCAATAATTAGAATTTTGTGAAGACATTATTTCAATAACTGAACGTCGGTAGATTTGTGTGGGTTCAGTACGTGTCTCATTCAAAAGTGATTAATTTTTACATTGCTAGGAAACTAGCAGCTAAAAACAAATCTATTTTTCGAGGTGGAATTCGAAAATAGCACAGGGAATGCACTTTAACTGAATATAGACCTGCATTCCTGTGCAATATTCGAGTTCAGTGGCAATCCATTTCTGCCGTCACACATCCCCGTTTAGCGACGCATTTTTCCAGCAGTTGCATTTTAGACTTCGTATCTAGAAATGTGCTTCACATTTTATCAGGGATGCCGTTATTTTTTTCTTTAAAATACCTTGCCTCATTTCCACCAGACTATTGGTAGTTATTACACATGAAAAAGAAAAAAGCGACACATTGCGGGCGTCGTGGCACAAAAGAAACACCATATTTTACTGAGGCCACATAATGTTTGTAGTCTCTTGAGGGCGCGCTCTGTATACAAACACGCGGTGAATTTGTCATGTGTTATTTTTTGCTCGCCGCGCGTGATGATGACGCGTGTTCAATGTTTGATGTAAACATGCATCTTTCTGAGTTTTTTTACTTCGATTTTCCGTGAGTTTAATTGGCACTACTTTCAAAGTATTGTCAGAAGAATCAATCTATTGATGTGCCGTTATTCTGCAATTGGTCAAGTTGGTTGACTCACTTGGTCATCGATCATGTTCGTTTGAAAACTTGCACTTGCAGTTGCCCTCCCGTGATCATGGCATAGCGCATGGCGATTAACTTAGATTAGATTACAAGCTATGCAAGAGTTAGATGAATTTAACAGCTTGTGAATCGCCATTTATTTACATGGAAAATACATGGGGCCTACATATACGTAGCAATGGTAAATAAAGGGTTTGCTTGGTTAAGAAAGCAGAACATTTGTGCACCAATTAAAAAAATATCTCAGTACATCACTTGGATCGTGTGATTTCAAATATTTTGTTCGTACTCTACAGTCGTATAAACTCTTGCATGGAATGTTTGTGTAATGAAAATAAATTTTAGAGTCTCTAATATTTGAAAATTCGCCAACAAGTCGCGTGTGCATGTAGGACCCAACTAGGCCTACACGCGCGATAATTAATTTTATGTGACGTATCCTGTGATGGGTCAAGCATCATGCGGTCACGCTGCAGACAAGAGTTTCAAGATCATTTACTTTAATTCTCTTTTTAAAATTTGCTGGAATTCTCTTGAATGAACTGCTTTTCGAAAAATTTAATAACAATTTATCAGAAAATGTGCTCGATTCGGGGTGGTTCTGGCTGAAAAATTGATTTTCTCACATGCTTTTGTTTTTCGCGCGATTTGATTGATTCGGAACTGAATAAAACGATCCTAGGAAAAGTGGCATCAGTACTTTTGACGTGACAAACCGAAATTTAAAGAGCTTAAATTTGGATAATTATTTTGTAGTATAGTATCTCCATCACTCAAGGTAAACTGTGTTACTGTTAGTGTCACTTGAATTCGTGGAAAAGTTAAGCCGAAAGTAGCCTGAATGATGTTTGCTATCTGGAATCAGGAAACAAAAAATGTAACTTTCTCGCTATGGCAGTAGCTTGAGTAACTCTAGCTCTATTGCCTATCTCTAAATAAGATAAGGCATTAGAGCTGGAGTTACTCGAGCTACTATGGCAGCAGAAGTTCATACCCTGGACGTCAGTCGTAATGCAATGAAGACATCATCCAACCTAGTCCTAGGCTATATGTGTACATGGTTGTCAGTAAACTTACACCCAGTAGGTTGTCAGTTTTTTTAAACTTTTGCATTCTCAAGCAATATGTTAATTCATATGACACTAAATTTCAACAGCACTTTATAACTTTCTTTTCTGATTTTCCAGTTTGAGCAATGCAGTTTTGTGCGTTCATGGTGCAACATGGCACTCCACAGATATACTGCCAGAGTTTTTCGTACTTTTATTTTTTCAAGACAGTCAACTATCCGGTTCGTAAGTGTGACGTCATCTCAACTTACTGTACATGGTGTAGCATGGCACCAATGGAACCGGAAGTTAACGCAACTTGAGTGTTTATCCAATGGGCGCTCGTAATCAGTGGTGCGTGCGCGTGTATGACGAAGTCACTTACGAACCGGATAGACAAAAGCCTAAATGTTTTCTTTATCTTCTTATCATAGCTGTTGATCCATGTTTTTGGACGCCGTGTCTCAATGGGGGCGTCTGCATACCCAACTACGCCCTCAACAGCTACACTTGCCAGTGTTCATCCTGCAGAAGAGGGACCAGATGTGAACTTGGTAAGTACGAGAAGGCATTCTGGTCTAAGAAAGAATAGGCGACTAACTCGTGCCCAAAGAATTAGTTAAAGTTTGTCTTTACCATATGCTGTTTAATGAGTTCAATTTTTGTTTGCTTGCCAAATATTTAATATTTTTGTTTTATTCATACAGAAAAACTTCCCCCCTTTTTTTTTTTTGGGGGGGGACATTTTCAACCCTCTGAAAATACACATTTATTTGGGGTTGCTGATTGGCCTGTAATGCACTAAAAAAAAAGATACATTGGAATTGGTGTCGGGCTGCAAATAACTTGAAAAATGCACAGTAATTATCAATAACTAAATTTAAGCATTGTTTAATGTCTCATTCAAAATTGAATAATTTTGTAATGCTAGATAAACAAAATTTTGTTTTGTGTGAACAACTTGAAGATTCGAGAAAATGGATGTTACTGCATTTGAGCAATATGTAAATGAGCGTTTCAAAAAGAAAGATTGATCCTGAAATTTGAGACTTTATTTTTGTGGTCATTTTGGGCAGCACATAAATGAAACTTTTTGAATTTGTTTGGAATAGATTGGATTTGTTTGGAATTGATTGATATTTTCTCCCCACAGCATTCGATCTTTGCGCAAGTTCCGATCCTTGCCTGAATGGAGGAGAATGTTTCCAGAGTGTGGACTGCAGATCAACGTTCTGTCGATGCACCGAGTGTTTCCAAGGGATCACATGCCAGGAACGTAAGTCAGACCTGCCATAAAATATTACTAAAAACCGGGCTCCTTTTTTTAATTAAAGAACTTTTTTGTTGCATTAAATATTGTGTAAAATGAACATAGGAGTATCAGTAATTTCCCAGAAAAAAGACCCACGGATTTAATGAGAAAAAATATACTCAAAATGAAGATAGGGATAGTACCAAAAAAAATTGATGATTCTGCCTTATATGGTATCTTTCAAAAGAAAACAATCATTGAAACCTTGTTTTGAAAAAGCGTGCCAGCAGGCACACTTTTTCTACGTGTTTTAGGAACGGAATCCAGTCAAAAAAAAAAATTTAAACAGCAAACAGCGGACAATCCTTCGTACCATTTTGCAAGAATATTAGCGTTGTAACTGTTCTTATAATATCGGTTTATTTGTAATCGGTTTATTTGGCAAAATTCAAAAAATACCTTCTTAACCATATTTACAATCTAAGTTTTGGCAAATCAACCCCCGCCACCCCCCTCTCCCCTGCCAAAAAAGAGACAAAATCCTTGGTTACCATTTAACCTGAAAAATATTTCCAAATGAACCAAATTTACGAAATGAAGTGCAAACAGCAAAAGTTGTGATTTTATTGTCACCCTATTGATTCATTTCTTAATCTCAACAGAGTGATTTTCAGTCAATGCATCATCAGACTCATCTTTTCAGAGCCAAATTTTATGGGGCTTTGCGAAAATTTAGGCCTATTCCTTGTGACCTTTTGGTGTCAATCCATTGTTAGTCTGCTCTACCCCCGCAAAGTAAGGTTTACAATAGTCGCCAGCTAATAGCTGGCATTTTGAATGCTGTGCGGGGATAAGATTTTGTATACATGTTTAGTGCAGACTGTCTAGACATAGATAACGGACACAGATGAGGTGCATACATATTTGATTAAAAAACTTTGTGTTGGTGCCTATCATTTCATTTATTTTGGATGCGATCGGTGGATCTACGCGATGGGTCGATCATGCAGATCTCTTGCGTGATTGGTTGATACTGTAGGAAATCTCAGACTGTACCTTTTCCCCAAACAATCCTCCAGAGCCGTGAATTAACCCTCCGATGCAAACATGCGTTCTGTGCCAAGTTGTCCCTGCAGTCAAAATCAGTCAAGTGACTGTTTTTAACAGTTAAGAATTCCCAGCCTATATAAAGCAGGATTGACTGGCTGTGACTGTTAATGTAACTTTTGTAACAGCTTTACTTTGACTGGGGGTAATTGATAAACCAGCTGTGCCAACAACTTGCCTGCTTTGTCTGGTGACTGAATTTGTCTAGACACAGTGCTTGCTTGACATTATGATCTGACTGTTGGTGACTTGCCTGTGTTAAAAGTATAGCATGGGAAGTAGATGGAAATTTTGACTGTCTGCAGCTACTTAAATAGTAGGAGGGTTAAAAAGAAAAGGTGATCAAAAGATGGCGACGTGATCGATCGATAGCGTAGTGCGATCGACCCACAGATCTTGCCCAACAGTTACTTTTTTTGTCATGTGATCTGTGATGCTCAAAAACAAATTTGCGATTTGTTAACCTGACCTTCATGTACCTGGAATTTTTTTGGAAAAAATATTGCCGACTTCAAACTGTTTATTACAAAATTTTGCATAAAATTTACAATAAAAGTTCATTTGAAAGTAAAAAAGTCTGAGTTACATATACAAGTTGTTGTGTGTGTTACTGGTTAATGAAACAATTAACTAGATTAATTAAACATAACATTGTTAAAAGAACCCTTAAGTGAACAAAGTAAGTATAAAAGACCAACTTACAAACAGAAACAGTTACACCATTATTTTCCTACCTTCCTACCTATCTGGACATTTTTAGTGTGTTACCATAAACACACATTTTTTTCCCGACCTAAATGCTGGCCTAAAATACCCATTGAATGTCACCCATTCCCACAAAATTGAGCATAAAGTCAAACTTTTTGAGAAATTGGATATTTGTAGTTCAGGATTCTGCAGAACAAGAGCTCTGTATAGAACATTTAGAGGTACCGAGAGTTTAGTAGCAGAAAATAATAGACTGCCAACTTAATTGAAGTTGTAAAATTAATTTTGAGAAAAGGGCATTTAAAATCCAGCCATGGTATTAAAGTAAATAAACGGTTGATTTTAAAACGGGATGAAAATACATTTTAAAGATGGTTGATAGAACAAAACGAAAAACACAAACACAAACAAAAACAAACAAACAAAATGGAGAAATGTAGAACAGGACTTACAGACTGAGGTTCACCTGAAAAAAAAAATGCCCACCCCTTTTTGTTCAACACATACATTTGCTCAGCAGTATTTTGTGTTAAACAACTCCACAGTATGAGGCCTGGATGTCCAAACCGAGGCCTGGATGTCCAAACTTGAGAAATATTTCAATCATTTTTTTCCTTTGCAGGTAAGAACCAGTGTATGAACCCCAGCAATCCTTGTCAGAATGGTGGTACCTGTATCCCCCAGGGTATGGGCTGTGGCGCGGGAGACCTCATATGTCAGTGTCCGACGTGCTTCCAAGGTCCCCGGTGTGAAACGCGTATGTATCCAATCATTATTGTTAAGGGCGTTCCGGCTCCATCTCAATTCATATCCGGGACGAGTTCCTGACAAGTTCTGGACATTGCATCGGGTATTAGTTACAGGATTCTGAACTTCCCTGCAATCTTCCCACAATGAAGTTATCAGTATTTGGTGAGTCTAGCAGTTGCTTATGAAAATTTCCCTGAACATGTCCGGGACAAATGCCGAGCTTCTTCCAGACAAAGTGACTGATTCTAACCGCAACTTGTCTGGGACTAGTCCCAGATATGAATTGAGACGGGCCCTAAGTTTTGTTTAATTTACAGTTTAGCTTGATTTTCTTTGCCCATATACTCAACTGGACAAGTGTTATAATTTGGGCGATTCACAATGCAGTGCGCCACCAAGAGAGTTCATTTTTCCCAGTGCATTGTGGGAGCTGGTCGACAAATTCGCAGCGCGGGACATTTGAAATTGTTGATTCTTCCAGTCAGTAGTTTCGTAAGAGTATGATTCAAGTATCTGTTTGCCCTTTTCTTTTCTTTTTATCAATATAGTGTTTTTTGTAAGGCAGCAGAACGCTATGCCCCAAACTATAACAAATTAGCTGAGGTTGTCCACTGACACTCATTCCAATGGGCCATCTTTTTTCGACTGTTAACTTGAAGATGGACTCTCCATGGCCAACTCTTGGTGGCGCACTGCATTGTGAATTTCCCGAATAGATCTGAGTTCATTACAAGTTCTTACAAGTCCATCCAGTCCCAAGTCCAGTCGTGAGCTATTCACATGAACTGTGATAAAAGTATTACTTTTTTATCGTTCATCCATGCTTTTGACAGGACTTGTGAACTGACTTGTGATTTTCATGACATGAATTGTACTAGGAACATAGTTTGTGCAACTTTCTACTCCTCTTAAATGTATGAAGCTATATGACATTCAATTTTGGTAATTTTTATTGAAAGTGCACTTCTTTAAACATTAAACAAAGTTCATGCTTTGACTGACAACTGGGGGCGCTGTTGATGTGATGTCATTTAAGGAAGACACTGAAAAAAAGAAGCCTTGTTCAGTTTGGTGGTTTTCTGTTCAAATTGTGAACACCAAACTATGCTCATTGAAAACATTTGTGGGAAAAGTTTGCTCATTGGCTTACCAATGAAATGAAACTTAACTACAGCAAAATCTGCAAAATTCTGACAACTTTTGGTGCTGAAATAGCTGTCACATTGAGGTTTCTGCCTGAAATGACATCACACTTTTGCTCCTGAATATGGAAATTTGCATTAGCGTAAAAACAAAACACCATCAAAATACATTAGAAAATGGCAAAATGAAACTTCAAAATATGGTTAAATGAGAGGCAAAGGTGCATTTTCAAGGATTGCATTAAACAAAATTACATTGCATGGGCCCTTTTATAATTATTCCATACCTCATTCCATAGATGCTTACAGTAAAAGCCATTTTCATCTTTTTATTCCAGGGGTGGATATCTGTCAGGTCAACAATGTTTGCCAGAATGGGGGCCAGTGTGAAATGGATGATACTTGTTCCCAAACCTCTTGTGTTTGCACTAACTGCTTCACAGGCCCTACGTGTAACATTTGTAAGTATCGTAATGCATCAATGCTCGTTCAAGTTGGTGTATACGTGCTTTTTGGGTGTGGCACCTTAAAAAATAGTTTTTCAAATTGAATTGATAATTTTCTAGCATTACATTAGTTATGAGCTTTCCAAAGAGACATTGCACGAAACAAGTAATCAATTAATCAATTTCGACTTTTGAGTTTGTTCTGAAAAGTGTGCACAATTTCCGAACTGGAACTTTGTAAAGCATTTTGAGACTCTTGTATAAAGCGCTAAGTTCCTGTTAATGTACCCTTAAGAAGACATTTTTTTGTCATAAGTTATACCTTAGGGAGACACCAGACATTAATTTCACAAGTCCTATTTAGACGCAAAATTCTGCAGTCGCAAATAGGCTAGATGGATTGCTTGTGGTCCAAAACATAAATGTACCAAGATTTGTGGAAGTAGGATATGGTAAAATTGGGGTTAGGAGTCATTTAAGGTGATACAAATTTGTGCACAAGAGTATCGGAATGTCTCCCAAGTGACCCATTATCGGTAATAAGTATTGTATGTTATTATTCTCAAAGAGTTGTGTGAATTTTTTGAGGTACATTGAGTGGCATAGTTATGTTCTATCTCATTTTACCAAAAAAAAAAAAGAAGAGAAAAAAAAGTAGTCCATTACTTTTGAGTTAGAAAGAAGTTTAATGTTGATTTAATGTCGGATCAGAAAAAGAACATAATTTAGTACCCATATCCCAACATGCATGCCATTTTTTAGGCAACCCTTCAGCACAAAAGACCATAATGTCTGTAGCCTCAAGGACTATTGAACACAAAGTGGACAGTTCCTTTATGGACGAATCAAATTGAAATGCAAAGAATTGAATAACTTCTCCCTGTTTTTGTTTTCTCAGACCAAGATGCCTGTGGCAGTTTCCCTTGTGACAACGGAGGGCAGTGTGTTGTCAGTCCGTCCAACTGCCAGGATTTCACCTGTAATTGCCAGGGCTGCTTTGAGGGCGACAGGTGCCTAACAGGTATGCTGTCAGTTTGCTTCTTAGGTGTACAAAGGCTGACGTGATGGACCTTTGACGGTCATTCATTCATTCCTTTTGACTGCTCTAAGGCATCATTTGCATTTCATTTGCTTTTCATGCATTTGTGAAAAGACTTGTGGCGGACTTGTTTACAACACTGCTCAGTGCAGTCTGGTTCAAGGCATGTACATGTAGGATTATTTGCTTTTCATGCGTTTTGTTCGTTTCCAATAATAACATCAATCCAAATCCAAAGAAGAATGTTCAAAACCTGACCTGTTGAAGTTTCAGCTCAGTGGATATTACACTTTTTCGATAAAACAGTGAAAAAACATGCACAACCTTTCGATCACGAAACACGATTTTGTCCACAGAGCTCTTTATTCTAAAAAATAGTCAATCTACCAATATCGCCTACATTTCTTGATTTCTTCAAAATTACAGTTAGGCAGATGAAATAATATAACAGGGTGTTTAGTACCAGTACAAACCCTTGAAATCCAAGGAAGCTTTTTGATAGCAATTCAGTTATTTACATTTGGGATAAATGCAAATGGTCCCGTGCGTCTTTAAGGTCAAAAGTTTAAACCATTCCAAAGTTATTCCAAAGGTTTGATGTAAATTAGACATTTGAAACACTTATGAGTTACTACTACAGGGTTGGCGATTTTTTTGATTTAAACAAAAATATTTGAATATTTTGTATAATTTTGCGCTTTGATGAACAAAGATTACTTACTGTTAGTATGTTAGAACTGGCTATTAATGTTGACAATTTTAAACTGTTTGCCTGTTTGATTTGACAGCTCTGAACCCGTGTGCCCCCAATCCATGTGTCAATGGCTTCTGCAGGGGGTCTACCACTGGCGATCCGTGCCGAGAACACGAATGTGTTTGTCCGTTCTGCTTTGAGGGAACCAACTGCGAAATCCGTAAGTTATGTTGGGTAAAACCTCAAAAACAGGAGGAAGTTTGAATAAGGTACTATGGCCCGTCTCAATTTATATTCGGGACGAGTTCCAGACAAGTTTTTGACATTGTGTCTGGTATAAGTTGCAGGATTCTGAACAACTTCCCCACAATCTTCCTGCAATGAAGTTATCAGTATTGGTGAGTCAAGCAGTTGCTAATGAAAACTTCCCAGGAACGTGTCTGGGACAATTTTTGTAAAGTAATGGCAACATTCTAATGCCAAAACGTCATCACAAAATGCCCTGATCCTGGCCACCTGCATTATAATCCGCTAGGCCATTGGTTACCGGTGATGGAACCATGCAATGAGCTCCGGTTCCCAATGGTCAACTAGAGCACTCGAACCAACCAATCAACAACACGAAGTTCACTTGAGCGCAGGATGGTTGTACTACTCTAGTCGACTATTTGGAACCGGAGCCTAGGGCATGGTTCCCTTGCTATAGTTACCAATAGCCGAGTGAAGCTAGTCAATCTACTTTTATCAATAGTCCTCTCTTGAACTTGTTCCATTTTTATTTGTTAGTTTACAAATGTATTTCCAAATCGCGATATATCCATTTGAAAAAAAAGGAAAAAAGTTGCACGGCTATGACGGCTGTTTTTAAACCTCATGTTTTTTTGGCGAGCTGTGAAGCAGATGCAAGCCTATGTTATACCAATTTCCATTATGGGCGTCCGTTTGGTCCGGCTCTCCACATCCAGATTAAAATGTTGAAGTCTTTGCTTCTAGCTAATTCGGTAAAAAAAGAAGAGAAAAAAGACATGCAGTTTATCAGCATTTTTTTCAGGGGTAAGGATGGGGGGGGGGGGGATTGTGGTAATAGTGGTGATGTGGTACAACACACATGTAAGGACCTTTGTTGACTTTAAGTTAGCATTTAAACAAACTGATCCCTACACCTTGATATACCATCCTGAATCCTGATCCCCTTCCATCATGCCCAGCCCCAACCCTACCTTCAGCCTCCCTTCCCGCCTTCAACAGTGAACCATGGCGGCTTCACCGTTCTAGTTTATTTTATTGTATTCTTAAATTGACAAACTGACCCCTACACCTTGACACATCATCCTGAATCCTGATCCCCTTCCATCATGCCCAGCCCCAACCCTACCTTCAGCCTCCCTTCCCGCCTTCGACAGCGAGCCATGGCGGCTTCGCCATTCTTGTTTAATTTTTCTTATTGTATTCTTAAAATGTGTTTAACTACATGTATATAGCAGCCGTCAAAATTGACTTTGAGTAGCCAGGAGAGGGCAGGATCTAAAAGTAAACAAAATGGCGTATATCGCGTTTCGGAAATGAACTCTTCCTTTGCATTTATAAGACTTCTTATTTTTTTGTTTACTTCTTGATTCTTAACAGCCAAGAACCCTTGCAATTCTTCACCCTGTGTTA
Organism: Patiria pectinifera; assembly: GCA_029964075.1. Lineage (NCBI taxonomy): Eukaryota > Metazoa > Echinodermata > Asteroidea > Valvatida > Asterinidae > Patiria > Patiria pectinifera. Next base: position 14,960,380 of record CM057146.1, on the reverse strand, counting down.
ACAGCGGCACGTGTGTACAGGATCCTAACTTCTGCCTGGGCTTCTCCTGCGAATGTCCAGCTTGCTATGAGGGGGAAACCTGCTCAATCCGTAAGTAACTCGCCCACAAATTCATTCTCTTGATTGGTCGAGACAATGTCACATGGTATTCGGCAGCGTATCCATGTTTTGCGGTAAGGGGGGGGGGGGGGGGGGCAAATACCAGGTGTGCCAAGAAATTTGTGGACGGACCACACTGTGCTGGAAGATGGCCAGGGATTTGTTCCAGTCACCATTCTGGCACAAATTTTAAACTGGACTTAAACTGAAATGAAGTTTTCCTGTATAGGCTAAAACCATTTTTGTACTATATTTTATCTGGTTGTCTGCAGCTATTGACCAGTGTCAGTTCAGTCCATGCCAAAACGGTGGAGTGTGTAGCAACGATCCCATCGACTGTAGCAGCTACACATGCACGTGTCCAATCTGCTTCAATGGAAATAACTGCGAAACCCGTAAGTTGAAGTTCAGGAGTGTATGACTTATATTTTTCAAATAAACATAATATAGGATCATTTGCATCCATCCCAAAAAGTAACCTACCAAGTTATTATCAAAAAAACTTACTTGGTTCAAAAAGCTTACTTGGTTCAGCTAACCCTCCTACAGTTTGAACGGCCACAGACAGTCGAATAGCCCATACGTCCCCTGCCCTGCCTTTTACACAGGCTAGTCCCCAACAGTCAGATCATATTTCAGTATGTAGGTGATTTCCAACGATCAGTTTTGACTGATTTTTGGAAATATGGACTGCTATACAGGGTGAGTCAAAAAAGCGAAACCCAAATGTCGGGACAATTGTTTTAGTGAAGTTCTGCATGTAGCACTTTGAAAATCTACGTTATATAAGCCAAATTCATAAGCTTTCTTTTAGTATAAGAATCATTCAAATCACTCATGTGCTTTTCAAGTAATACAGAATTTTAAATACAACCACCGTTTTAAAGTTCTGTCCACGGATCACACAAAAGGTGTGCGTTCTTTCAGCAAAATGAAAATGATTCACACACATCCCTATGTGTTTTGTTTTTGTTTTGCTGAAAGATTACTTACCTTCTTGTGATCCGTGGACAGAACTTTAAAACGGTGGTTGGGTTTTAAATTCCGTAATTTGAAAAGCACATGAGTGATTTGAATGATTCTTGTACTAAAAGAAAAGCCTATGAATTCGGCTTTTGTTTCCTAGATTTTGAAAGGGCTACATGCAGAACTTCACTAAAACAATGGTCCCGACATTTGGGTTTCGCTTTTTTTGACTCACCCTGTAGATGAAATCGTGTTTCGTGATCGAAAAAGTTTGCATAGTTTTAACTGTTTTCTCAAATATTGTCATGTCTACCGAGCTGAAAGTTTAACAGGTTAGGTTTTGAACATTCTTCGTTGGATTTGGAGTGGAACGAACAAAATGCATGACAAGCAAATGATCTTTGAAAAGCAAATGATGATGCCTTGAAACTGTACTTAGACTGCAGTCAGTGTGCTTCATAATGATGATAATGCTTTTTACTCCTCCTAGGTATTGAACAATGTTCTCCCAATCCGTGCAACAACAATGGATTCTGCTCACCGGTGGGCTCATCATGTGAAGATTATACTTGTACTTGTGTCAGCTGCTACACTGGTCCTACATGCGACACATGTAAGTTCTTCCTGTCCGTGTGGACTCTTTGCAGTCATCTGTCATGTGTCAAAGTGAAATCGGTTTTGGTTTTCCATGTAGCCTGGATTTTGAAAATTCTCCATAAATGGCGTTCAATACTTTTCTTGTTTAGGCCAAAAAACAAGTCTCCGGTTTCTGGTATGGAGCTTGCCCAAAAAGTGGTGCGGCGACACAGCTTTTTTTTTTTTACCTGTCTTTTTTGCTTCAAATGTCGGCTGATGACTGCAAATGGTGCCCGACTAAACTTAGTGCAAATATATGGGAGTCCGGAGAGGCCACATAAAGCTTATTCTCGATCATAACCCCATCTAAAAACACGTTAAAATTGTGCAGCAGCAGTATTCCGGTCAAACCAGTGAGTTTGGCGGTTTTGAGACATCATCTTTTATTGAAAAAACTTTTTCATTTTGCCGACGCGCATGGCTAAGGCGACGCGTGCGCATACCAGAAAGCGGAGACTTTTTTTTTTGGCCTTATTGTCTGAGAAGTTACTGAAATTGGTAAAGTTGGTTACGGATACCCGATCCCATAATCTGTCACTGGTTCCTGACATCAGCGGTCGGGTACCCGGGTACCTGGTTCTGATGCACTAAGTTACTTTAGTTGTTACATCGTAGGTTGATTTGTTCCGTTGTATGTCTAGGTCATTTCTCACATACCAGCTTTTTCTTTTTAACTACAACTTTATTGTAATCGGTCAAAACAAAAATCTGGATATCATACTTGCACTTGATGCGCATTGTTGGAACATGCAGCTTGACATTTGAGAAAAGCATAGATTGTTGCCAGTTTGCGAAGTGAGCAGCATCTATGGCAGAATCTGCAACAGTCAATTGAGTAAAAAGCAGGCCTGAAAAAAACACTTCATTCTCAAAATGAGAACTCATAAAAGTATTAATGCATTCAATATCGGGTTTTGCCCTCCACCAACTTATTTTATAAACACTGCATACTCAGTGTTGTCCCGAGTGATAGTGAGAAATAAATTCACAAACTACTCGGGCGGGACTCGGACTCACGACCTCCTGCTTATTAGGGGATAAAACCCAATATTAAATGTACATCAACCGGATGAAAATGCCTTCTTGTATTAGCAATATGTTGTATTCACTTTTTTTTTCTCAGTGCAAGATCCGTGCAGTGTCAACCCTTGTCAGAACGGCGGTACCTGTAACCCTGTGTCATGCTCAGAATACAGCTGCAGCTGCAGTGGTTGTTACAGTGGTCAGAATTGCCAGCTGTGTAAGTCATAATTCCCCCACCCCTCCCCCCAAAAACCCCAAACCGACAAACAAAATTAAGAATCCGACTCTTTCTCCCTTTGCTCGTTGCCATCTGTCTGCCCGGGTTTTGATGACTTTGACTGTATTGATGAATACTGACTCTGTGCTTGGCCAGTAGATGGTGCTTCGTCACCACATTGCGCTGCGGTTTGTGGGGGTATATCACGAAGTACGCGTGACTTATTCTATTCTGAATGTGGGTCATTTTTATAAGATTTTGTAAATGCAGGACACATTCTTTAAAGCCTTCTGGAGTAACTATGTAAGCCTCCAAGAGTGATTATGTAATGCAAAGTACCAGCCAAACAAATACAAAAATAGTTAAAGTCAATTTTAGTGATACTGCCATGGCAAATTACATAGGTCAGGTGCAACAGGGACACAACAAATTCACACTTTTTGACCCCAAATTCTGGAGTGACCCTTGTGCACAAGCTGTTATGAAAATTTCAGATGAGACTCCAAAGTTGTCCCAAGCAACAGCAACATTCAATTTCTCAATGAAGTCCAACTTTTCACGTACTAAATAGAAATCTTGGGAATATTTTAGTCTGGTGCAACTCTGAACGGCATGGGACAAACTGGTTTCCAAAGTTCAAATATCCCTAAATGACGATACATGGAAGGTCACTTGAAGGCATATAGGGTCATTTCCATTTATCCCAAAATGTCCCAAATTATTATCGGTGAGCTTACTTGGGTTGAAGATCGTACTGGTACTAAACAACCCCTGAAGTTATTCCGTCTGGCTTGCTGTCATTTGGAAGAAATCAGGAAATGGAGGTGATTTCCAATGATCAGACCACTGCCTTTTTGGAAATATAGAGTGCTATAGACGAAATCATGGTTCGAGATCAAAAGGTTGTGCATGGTTTTTCACTGTTTTCTCGAGAAGTGTAATATCCCCTGAGCTGAAACTTCAACAGGTTAGGTTCTGAACAATCTTCTTTGGATTTTTACTGGTATTATTATTGGAAAAGAAAAGGATCCTATATGCCTTTAAAATGAGCGGATAGATTGCGAAATACTCTAGTAACCTACATAATAATAATGCTACATAATAGAGTCTCTGTTTTGTACTAAGGCTCGCATTTGTTTGTAGATTTCATCTTCATCAATATTTCATCTTCATCTGTTTTTCAGTGAGGGATCCTTGTTCTCCCAGTCCATGTCTCAACAATGGCGTGTGTTCTTCCGTGAATGGAAGCTGTGAGCTGGCGACTTGTGACTGCCAGCTAGGCTGCTTTGAAGGATTTTTTTGCCAGACAAGTGAGTAATTGAACAGCGTAAACAGTTCTAAAGAGGTGTGGAGATTTTTACTGCAAATATGTTACACATTGGGATTTGCCATGTGCCCGGTCTATAAAGTGACTGTTTACTTCATGTACATCATGAAATTAATCTCATGTACATTGCCTTGCATATATTGCGCGCACGTGAAGGGTGCTTGTGAGCCTCGCAACAGAGAACTGCAACCTCTCAATGTCATGTCTGGCAAGAAAGCTCACAATAATTCTAATAATAATAGAGACTTGTAATGCGCCATGTCTGTCAGATAGTGATACTCCTGGCGCAGAAAATGTCCCTATTTACTTTGCTGTCAAAGTTTGTGAAACATATACAAATTAACCAAATGAGATGCATCTTATTGAAAGAGAAGGGTATTGAGTTCATTCTTGAATGCGAGGTAGTATTCTGTCTCAGTTTGATGGGTAGTAAGTTCCACAGGGAGTGCTATAGATCACCAAGACCGATAGTGTTTCCTTCATGAGTTCAAGGCTAAGTTGGAGACCTACAGAGGAATGCAGAATGGTTGCACGCCTGTCTTTGCTATACAAATCCACACATCACAGAGCAGCAATACATTCTGACCATCTTCATCATATCTCAAGCACGACGGGTGTACAAACTCGCACAACAGGATCAATATCCTTTACACAACAACCCGCAAACAAGGACAGCCGCAAGTACTCCTTCCTTCCAAGAACTACAGCAGAACGGAACATCCTGCCAGCATCTGTGAGAGAGGTCCCTTCACTTGATGCATTTAAGGACAATCTACTGAAACTAAACTTGTCGAGTATAAAAAGCAGTGCTTATTATTAGTGCCCCCAGCCACACACACCTGCAACCTATACATCCCGTAACGGGAGATTGCTTGCAGTATTGATCCAGATACAGATGAAATCATGTTTCGTGATCAAAATATTGTGCACAATTTTCTGTTCACTGTTTTCAATAAAAATGTAATACCTACTGTCGCACGGGTAACCCGTACGACAGTCTACTACTCATGCATATTTACCCTGTGTGTGGATACTCGCACGCAAGCTTGGCAAACAGCAAAAATAGTGATGGTGAATGGACCAGTGAGAATATGGCTCTCGATCATGAATATGTATAAGGTACAGTAACAGAAAATGCCGCGTGGCTGATTTATGAGCTCAGCGAGAATTAGTGAGGAGCCTCTCACGGGCAACGTACAATTCATTCAAAAAACTACTTTTTCTTAGGAAATATTTCTTTTCGGTAAGCAATGTGTGCCTAGCACCTCCATGTTTGATGTTTATGTACATGATGTCATAAAATGAGAATGACGTTGTACAGAAATTTGCCTGTGGATATTCTCTTGTTGCAGTGATTGATCCGTGCAACCCTAACCCCTGTGAATTTGGCGGTCGATGTACCCCCGACCCCATCAACTGTTCAGCCTTCACCTGCGAATGTACAGGATGTAATACTGGGCCAACATGCAGCCAAGGTAATGTAGCACTTGCTGGCTTTTAATAAGGGAATAAATGTGTGCTCCAGAGGTTTTTATCACTCTGTTTAAGACCACTGAGAGTCTGGGTGCTGATAATTACCCGAGCCGGAGGCGAGGGTAATTATCAGCAGCCAGACTCTGAGTGGTCTTAAACAGAGTGATAAATACTATTTTTCGGGTACAAAAAAATCATATAATTTTTGTTCAACAAATTCACTTTATGCTTTTTGAAACATCCCTCTTGCAAAATAATGGAGTGTTCAGCTGGCGAGTAAGATGTAAACAACCCTTTTATGGAGGTTGACGTGCGCGTATCGCGTTGCGTTTTGAATTTAGAACTATAAAATTCTGACTCCCTGGTAGTGTTGCGCATGCCTACGTGAGGATTGTGAACGTTCAACCAATGAAACGATAAGAGGCACTGGATTTTTAGGAGTCCACATTTTATTGTGACACTGGGAAAGTGTTTAAGACCAGCTAGCCATGTCTTTATCATCCGTTTAAGACCGACCACGTGACGGGCTCTCGACCAATAGGAATGCGTAAACTGTCTTAGGTATTTATGAATGCCTGTTTTTAATCTGCGACCAATTATTTTGTGGAAAGAAGTTCTTCACGAATATTTAGCTTAGACCTGGCCGATGTGATGAACTTTAAATCATGATATGAAGAAAAGATTTGTAAAAGGAATGCATGCTTTAAGCATTTTTAAAAGTGGCTTTATATCATTTTGCCTACATTGTTGACAATATTTTAAACCAGCCAATTTATTTGCTCCATTTTCTCAACAAGCACCGTCAGTGAGCTTTCCATAATGTAGTACTGTTTAATATTTGAAGAGCATTTAGTATATGAAATACGTATTAATTAAACCGATTTTAACTGATGTTAACAAGTGTATTTAACTTGAAAAAAAAAGAAGTTCTGTCGAAAAACACACTCTTCTTGGCAGCTGGTTAAAAATAGCTTCTTTTAGATTTTTGAAAAGTCTCGAAAATGGACTTTCCTCGGCAAAATTATGTTCTTGAGAATTGGAAAATGTCAGTGAAGTTCTTGTCAGGATAGGTATTAGATACATTTTCTGAACTGATACATGTCTACAAATCATTAAAAAAAGCCTTAAAAATCACCGTTACAGGCAAAATCATGATCTGAAATTTTACAGTATATTTGAGACATTATTTAAATTTGCAACAAACTGAAAATAACTATACATGTACTCAGTTTTGTAAAACTAAATTGTAAATTTCTGTTATTTTACCCTACAGTGTTAGCCCCTTGCGCCAGTGATCCATGCCAAAACAACGGGGTCTGTAGCCCTACCTCCTGCACTGAATATAACTGCAGCTGCCCCATGTGCTTTGGAGGCACCATGTGCGAATCCAGTGAGTCACATCCGGTTTTGTATTTGTAACATTGAAAAATCAGAATAATGGACTATTATTGTCAAGCCTAGTCAAAGAATATTGAACACTTATCTGTTGGATGTTGTACAAAGCAGGCCTATCAAGGAATGAGCATGCTCAGTATTTTTTTTTTCTGTTTGTTGGATTCTGTTTGATTTTCGGTTAGACCTTATAAGAAATTCCAAATGTTGGTCGTATGTGTTTCATCTGTCATCAATTGCATTACATCATATATACTGCTTTACTTGTAAAGTACCTCTGTGCTGCGCTGCGTGTAGGGCTGGCCAGCGCCTTGCAACTGAGAAAGTGCATCGGCTTAGTCTCATGTTCGGGAGGAATGTTCGCAGTAATCAATCTGGTTTACACTATGGTGATTTAATTTGTTTCTTGAATAGTGAGTTATTCATTAGATGGAATCTTTGCATCGGGGTGATGTAAATCAAATAAGGTTTTGCCCTTCACCGATGTATAAACACTGTATACTCAGTGTCCCGAGTGAAAGTTGGAAAGAAATCACTCGGGTGGGACTCGAACCCACGACCTCCCGCTTTCTAGTGCAGACGTCTTACCACTCCCGACCACCACCACCCGCAGGGGATCAGTTGGCTTTTGAATCTGATGATGTACATACAGCGGGGTACGCATTTAAAACTATTTATATATGGAATTTTGCGTCGGGGTGATTTAAATCAAATTAGGTTTTCCCCTTCAGTGAGTTAAAAAAAAACCTTTTTTTTATATAATATAACAATAAAGTAACAAAACATTGTGCTGTGCTGTGATATGTCATGTCTTCTTTTTTTTAACCCCCATGGGGTGCATTGCACCCTCGGTTCCTCCTTGGGTGCTATGCACCCCTCTGAGGATAAAAACGCCATATTCACACAGCACAGCAGTCAACAATTGTTCAGTGCCATACTGTTGTTGCCTTGGAATGACCAAAAGATGATTCTAATACCTGTCTGATACCCTGAAACAATTTCCAATATTAAACTCTGTTATACTCTTTTACTCTGATTTTAACAAAGCATTTATATCTTTTTGTCTGTTTTGCCAGGAATTGACCCGTGCCAGTCCAATCCTTGTCAGAATCAAGGCGTGTGTTCATCAGTCGAGTCTTCGTGCTCCATCTTTCAGTGTGCATGCGCCGGCTGCTACACAGGGCCCACTTGTGACATTTGTATGTTTATTGATAACTACAGCACAGCCCGGTGTGCCAAATTTTAAAAGTTTTACTCCAACGAGGATTTCAATGATGAAAGTGATAAAAAATATCATAATTATATGTAGGCATTCAGGCAAAATGAGATGGAACTGGGAACAGGCCGTAGTGGAGAGAAAGCAAAATAAAACCATATGATGTGATTTTTTTTTTTTTCAGATTTATTAATATTTGTAATCGTTGATATGTCTACTTCACGTGTTTTACAGAAATAGTATAAAATCATGGAATAAAGGTGTTTGTAAAGAAAAGGCATCTTTCGTTTTCAAGAAGAAAATTGGCATCTTTCGTTTTCACGAATACAAAACTCAAAACTTTAAAAGCCTTTTTATCAGTATTTAACATTTTTGACATGTCAATTAATGCAAACTTTAAACAGCATTAACTTGTCAATGGAAAGTCTGATTGAAGTGCAACAAACAGTATTGTAAGGAGAATTTTATCCTCTTTCCTAATACCTGCAAACCTTCATTTCAACCTCTGCCCAGTTCTGTCTCACATTGCCAGAACGCCTCACATACCACAGTAAGCTCCATAATGTTCACTTTGGCACTGTTATTTTTCTTTTATCACATTGAGCTTCCCGTTTCTAGTCATTGTGAATGTTCTTGATATGTTTTCAATCTGTTGTTTTGTTTTACAGTGCAAAACCCTTGCAATAACCACGCATGTCAGCACAATTCCGTGTGTTTGCCATCGGCGACATTGTGTTCTGATTACAGCTGTGAGTGTGAGGATTGCTACACTGGACAGTTCTGCGAAATGTGTAAGTATACATAGATTAACCCTGCTAGTGGGAAGTCAATATTCAGAGCAATACTTAAATCCTCTAAAACTTGGAAGGTCAGTTTCAAGTGAAGGGATATGAAGTGTTAAGAGTAACTGTGTCACTCAGAGAGTCACTGCGCACCCCCCTTCCCCCCCAAAAAACACTAGAGAGAGCAGTGAAGCATGACCGAAACTGCCTGCCTGCCCTGAGCTAAACCACACAACAGAATTGTGCAGGGATTTGAAGTGTGACCCATACTCCACTGAAGATGACGTCTGAGCAATTTGAAGTGTGGGTGCTAACTGTATGGGTAAAAAGTGGTTTTGCAAAACTTAAAGGGTCGTGAAGTGCAGAAGACTAGGAGGGTTAATCTGATGACCATGCGCAAACACACAGTGCTTCTTCGACCAGGGTTTGTAAATTGCATGCTTTTCTCCAATTAAGAATGCTTGTGACATGCGCATGAGCGTTGCGCCATTTCATTGTTGTCAACCTACTGCCTCTTTGTAACGTTAAAGGGGTACTTAAAAATTAAATTACCTTGAGAATTTTCTTGCCCTGCGGCCGCGCAAATGAAAACACTAGTTGTTGGTTTCTTTAAGGTAGCTTTGAAAAGCTAAACAATTTTGTCATTAGTAGGAAAAACACATCTAAAAGGAACTTTTGAAAGTATTACTTTTTAGTAGCATATGCCTATTTATTTTAATAGAAAAACAGGGAACATGATGTTTGTGTTCTTAGGCAAGACACTTTACTACAATTGCCCCTCTCTGCCCAGGAATTATAAATGTATACACGTGAGGGTGGAGACCACATTGCACTGGTCTTGAGCTTAGCAGAATAACAGGTCTCATGGCCTTATGAACAGGGGTAATAATTGTGGAACACTTTACAATGGTATAGTATACAACTATTGACTGCTTCAAGTGGTGTGGCACAGCTAGCCTCGCGAGTTGATCCATGGAGAATTCTGTTTTCCTGAGGGAAAGTTATGCTCCATAGATCACCGAGGAAGGCTATATACTACACCTTGAGTTAAAGCAGTCAATATTGTTTCATCATGTTTCAAAAGGAGTATCTAAATGAACATTTGTGATGCGATCAAGCTAAATGAGTCGTTTGTCGACCCTGGTCAATTTTTATATTTTTACAGATTTGAAAAGTGCACAACCTCAGCTTTCCCGCTGTAAAAAGCGCATGCTGATACCATCTTAAGTTCGGAAATTACGGAAGTCGGAACACCAAGAGATGTGATGAAGTGATGTGATGAAGTGGCATTATTTTGGCCTGAATCTCCAAATGAAAGTTCCCGACAAACGACTCATTTAGCTTGATCGCATCACATTTTGAGACAAACCCTAAGATGCAAAAAAAAATGCGTTGATTATTTGATTTGTTTCTTTGTTTCCTCTCTTTTCAGTGATTGATCCCTGCAGTAGTTTCCCGTGTCAGTTTGGTGGTTCCTGCACTCGCACTGGCTTTCCCAACTGTAACGACTACACCTGTGACTGCCAGGGCTGCTTCAGTGGCCCCACATGCGAAATAGGTAGGTCACTTTCGTATTTACATTCATATCGGTTTTGTTTTATCAAGACAATGTCACACCTGTTTCGGACAGGTGTTCCAGAGTCTCGCAAAACCAAGTTATTTTGATGATATGCATTAAGAACACGGAAACAACTTTGTTGAAAGATCAACTGTTGCAGTTGTTCGGAACAGCTCCATCCAGAGACTAGACAATGGCAGGTACCCACATTCACAGACAAATCCTGGAAAATCCTCGAATTTGAAGCTGCCATGGAAAAATCATGGAATTTTATTTTACAAGGAGTCGTTAAAAGTAGATGTTTCAAGAAGAAAGTCCTGCACAACCCATATGTGATGATGCGTAATAATAGGCTATGGCAGTCTTCCAGTTTGCATTCCAGTTTACTATGCTTCCTCTTTATGCATGAATGCTCTATATTTGGCCCATGTTCAAATGCACCATGGTGATGCTTTTGTGGTGCTCAGTGCCCAGGCTGACACCACGTTATGGGGAAGTTTTTTATTGTAAGGCAAATTAGGACCACGTTATGGGGACTTTCTGCCGTCCCCACGGCATTTTCGGTCTCAACAAAGACCTCGTACAGACGAGTGCATGTCCCCACAACTACAGAACAAGACTATGTGGTCTTGCGTCAAACTGGGAGGCTGAAAGGGAGTGGCGTCCCTTGCCTCAGTGTGATGACTGGCCAGTGTATTGGAAATAGGCTCCTAAGATGCTAAACCAGCATAGGAATTGGTCATGGAAAGCCTGAATTTTGTCCTGTAAAAGCCATGGAATTTCTGTTGGAATCCTGTGATGGGAAAATAAAACAAAAAGGGTGCCGGTCTAAGACCAGATTCTATTTGGGTTGACCTGAGCTTCTAAGGTATTCATCATTGTTTCACAACCATTTGTAGATTTGTTCCCGTAAACAATTAACCCTCCTATGCAAACTTTCTGTGCCAAGTTGTCCTTTCAGTCAAAATCAATCAAGTGACTGTTTTCAACAGTTAAGAGCTCTCAGCCTACATACATCACGATTGACTGGCTGTGACTGTTTTATGTAACTTGATGCAGCTATGTTTTGACTGTAGTTGATTGATGTAAGCCAGCTGTGACTCCCACTTATCTGCTGTTGTCTGTTGACTGAATTTGACTAGTCACAGTGCTTGCTTGAAATGTGATCTGACTATTGGTGACTAGCCTGTGTAAAAGGCATGGCAGGGGAAGAGGATTGTTTTTTTGACTGCCTGTGACTGTTCAGATAGCAGGAGGGTTAATGAAATAATTGACCGTTATTATTGTTTGATTATCTATAGCTCTGAACCCATGCAGTCCAAACCAGTGTCAGAATGGAGCCTTTTGCTCGGTTACCTCCTGCACTACCTATACCTGCACCTGCGTTGGCTGTTATGAAGGATCCGACTGTCAGAATGGTGAGTCTTTACCCCCATCTTAAAGATACACTGCCCTCTCTGCCAACGACCGTTCCGGTGCTCTACCAACTGAGCTATCCAGCCCTATGTTGGCGGTTCCCCATTTTGTCACTGTCTTTGTTCAAAGACAGTGTATGCCATGTAGACAGGGATCACGCCCAAAATCACAATGCTGGCAACATTAGCAATGCTTAGCAACAATTAGCAACATTAGCAAAAACATGGAAAATAGCAAATGAAGATCACTCAGTATGTTTTATTTTAAGAAAAAAAAATCTCTCTTAAATTTTGGCTGCTGGAACCTCAGCATTAAAAGCTTTTGTTTAAAATATCAAAAATATTAAAACAAAACTACTCAGTATGTTCTATGTATAAAAAAAGTCCTTTTTTTTTGTTTTGGCGTTGCAACCCCACCATTAAAAGCTTTTGTTATAGAGTGGCTTTTGTGCCTGTACGTACAAACGGATTCACCTCAATTATTGTCCGCTGGCAAATTCTTTGCAATTTGTTCAGTAATTATTCAATAATACATGTTGGCAGGTTTTTTGTTCTATGTCTCATTTAAAAGTGAAAAACTTGTGCATTTCTTGAAAAAAAAAAGAGGAATCAGAAAAATAATGTTTTCTTTCGGAGAGAACTTGGAAATTTCGCAGACAGTACATCTTTAACAGATTCACCAAGACGATTCTGTTTTTTTTTTAATAATAAAAGAGCCAGAAAAAAACAGGCTGCAAATTTGCCTCGGATCCGCCGATTTCCTCATTTTTGGGGGTTCTCACAAGTGCCATTACAAATTGAAAAACACTGTACAAAGTCTTGTGTGGTTTGGAGTTTCCTCATTTTTTCTAAATTCCTAGTTGCATGCACAAGGCGACTGTTTTTAAGTCGATGCTGTAGTTTACTCAACCCCTTTCCCTCTATGATCTGTGAAACATTGGTAAAAAGAAGGGCAAGAAAACATAAGGAAAAAAGAGTGCCCCTATTTTCAAATGAGGTCCAGACACTGTCATTAAAGGTCTCGTTCAAATGACGTCATTTCCTACAGACCATCCTCATGCATCGGCATTTTGAGCGTCAACTTGCATAATGTGCATTGGCTGCATCGTATTTCGAACACAATTCGAGCACCAAGCGTGCGTGTTTGGAACATTTGCAACACTGAGTTATGCGTGCTTGATTGTGTAAAATACACAAGATAGTCGATCTCTGATTTACTATATTTTTCCTGTGAACTTGCCCTGTATTGTCATTTTGTTGCCTTTGTACAGTGATTGACCAGTGTCAGCCCAACCCATGTGAGAATCAAGGCTTGTGCAGCCCGGTCCTGGGCTCCTGCAGTGCGTTCACCTGCTCATGTCAGGGTTGCTGGACGGGCCTCAGATGCCAGATCCGTAAGTTGAAAACGAAAAGACGCTGTACGATAGAAAGATCTATTAAAGATATAGTCCATCATTTGTAATTTGTGCATTTTGTTCGTTTGAAGCAACAAAAGTGCTCAAAATCTAAAGAAGTGTACTGAACAACTAACCTGATGAAGTTTCAGCTCAGCTTCAGCTGTATATTCTGAGAAAAACAGCATTCTAGGATCTCAATTTCAAATCAAAAGTTGCTGAATCATGTTTTGATTTGGGCCTGAATTCAGCGTCCGAGACACGTTCTCACTGAGCAGATTGCAGCTACGCGATGTTGCGCACTGATCCAACAAATTATAGCAACCGCGCACGTGCGTGTGCGCCGTGCTAATGCTTGCACACGCTTCGCCGAATAACAAAATGAACTACTAGTTTAAATTTCCTTCGGTGCGTCTTAAGAAGCACTGTTTGAAAAGCCTTCTTTCGTTGATTACTTCAAAATGACAGCTTGCCAGAGAGAATAAATTCACAGAAAGTTTAGTCCCTTTACTATCTTTCAACCAAGTATGTTTTTCAACAATAATTACGCCAGTTACTTTTTGGATAGCTGCAACTGATGGACTGTAGCTTTAAGGCCTTCCCATTATGATTTCACCAATCCATAGCCATGATTAATATCCAGCGAAGAGTCTTGACATTTGTGCTTTGCATATAGAACGTGCATCCTAGAGATTTATGCACTGATGTCGGACATAATTCACAGCTGTGATTAGTCAAAAACGTTTTGGGATGGGGCTTTGTTGATCAGTGCATGTGATGCGATCAAGCTAAATGAGTCATTTGTCGACTCTGGTCAATTTTTTTTTTACAGATTTGAAAAGAGCACAATCTCAGCATTACTGCTGTGAAAACCGCATGCTGATACCATCTTTAGTTTAAAAATTATGGAAGTCGGAACACCAAGAGATGTGATGAAGTGTCGTGATGAAGTGGCCCTGTTTTGGCCTGAATCTTCAATTGAAAATTCCCGACAAACGACTCATATAGTTTGATCGCATCACATATTTTAAACCCTTTGACAGACAATGCAAAGTCATTTTTTTATTAGTAGGTCATTTCTTTTAGACTGGTATTGCAGAGTCGTGTCAAACCAAATTGTTCCCAAAATTAGATTAAAGTACTTGAAAAGTTCATTGTTTGAAACAGTCTAGGCACAACTACAATTGCAAGTCTTCAGAGTATAAGTAAATTCTGTTCTGAGATAATATATAAGGATAAGTTTTCCTGCTTTATATGTTTTCCAACTTTTCCTCTTGTCACTTCCTATTTTTTCCTCCATTTTCAGCATTCTGTACATCCTTCATTTTCAGCGTTCTTTACACTTTTAGGGGTCTGCAGGACAATTTGTTTTCTAATTTTTCCTGAAGTTCAAATATGCCTGATATATGGAGAGAGGCAAGTGTGGGTAAACACTCTTGCCCAAGGACACATCGTATGACCAGAAACTGGATTGGAACCCCTGACGCTCTGATCACGAGGCCCAAACCCTAACCACTGTGCCACTCACCCCCTCCAGAAGAATATGGATACTTAAATGCTTTTTCTGATCTTCCTTTCAGCTCTTGATCAGTGCAGTCCCAACCCATGCTTCAACAATGGACTGTGTGTTCCCGACAGCAATTCCTGTTCTAACTACACATGTCAATGTGACAGCTGCCACACTGGTCGCTATTGTCAAACTGGTAAGCATGTCAGGTCAAAAAACTGAAGTCCATGTCATATTTTGTCCAATATACCCAATGGTAGCAGTTCATGTGGCACACAAATGTACGGTTTGACCTTAGAGCTATATTAAATTACTAGTGCACTAACTCGTCATTCTGTGCACGGAGACGCTTTGAAGCCGTCCTGGGCGCAGACATTTTGAATTCACGTGCGTGTTTGTAGAACATAATGAAATTAGATGGATTGAATTTAAAAAGTGTACTCTACATGCAACGCGCAAGTAGAACATATGCAAACAACTTAAGCACGTTATCGACGGTTAAAAAAAACGTGACGGCAAAAAGCATCTGCAGCGGATACGCGCACAGGTTGCGCTGTTTACGTAGAGCAAAATGACACGCTCATTTGCTGATCGTGCGTTTTGGTTTTGGGCGTATTGGCTTCGATAACGCACCGGTATGGAATACAAACGCAGATATGCAAATAGCCGTACAAAAGCTGTACAAAATTTGAAGGTCTCAATAGATTTGTGCACAAACATGGATGCGCCATCAGGCATTATTTTGTACACAAAGTTAGCCTATGGGTTTGACTGAGAATATTAGTTCACTACAACCAGAATTTTATTGTAACAGAGTTTGTGTTTGCAAGAGTCAATCATTGCGGGCCTTTTAAAAGTGCAAATGATAATTATCATAATAATATGATGGTACGGCTTGACAATTTTTTTTAACCAGTGTTAAAGACGGTCAGAGCATACTGACCGGAACGTCAAGTTATACCTCTGGTTCTTTTCAGAACCATTCTCTTAGTTGAGAAATTATTCCCACATGGTGTTTTTCGCAAACCTTTCATTATTTATTATCTCCACCATGCAAAGCCTCAAATCTTACTCCTAACCAGTGTTGCCAAATTAACCAAATAAACCCAATTTCATCTATAATTGTGACGTATTTTATCAGTAAACCTTCACAAAATATTTTCATGATGGTATTACAGAAACATGGGGATTGATGAAATAGTTATCTTTTTTCTTCCAACCAGATGTGGACCCATGTCAGAGTTCGCCGTGCATGGTCGGAGTCTGCAGCATCTCTACCGACTGTCTGAGCTATGACTGTACATGCCCGGGCTGTTATACTGGCAATAATTGCGAAACACGTGAGTTGAGAATCCCCAAAACTCAAAACTTTAATGGCCTTTTTCTCAGTATTTGACTTTTTTACTGTTTTGTCAATAAATCATGTGCTTGGATACTTTAATTTATTGGTCTAGGACTGCCAAGTGTCTGGACAATACAAATGCATGTCACACACTGAAAGTGATTTCGCACTGCATTCATTGCGCGCATGTGTTGACCCTGCCAGCGCGCTAGCTTTGCGCAATGAGAACTGCAACGTGGAACGCTCAGTGTCATGTCCGGTAGGACATCAATTCCCTTCAGTTATTAAAGGTTACATAGCAGTGGTTTACGTATTTCTCACACAGTGAGCTTAATACGACCATTTATATTGTTGTTTATATTGGCACGATAAAGCAAAACAATTGTTGACTGCTGTGATGTGGGATATGCCATTATTAAACCCCCTCGGGGTGCATAGTACCCTCGGCTTTGCCTTGGGTGCTATGCGCCCCTCGGGTGTTAAAAATGTCATATCCCACATCACAGCAGTCAACAGTTGTTAAATACTAAACAGCCAAAACTTGTCAATGTAATGTCCGATTGAAGTGCAATAAACAGTGTTGTAAGGATAATTTCCTTCTCTTTCCTAAACTGCAAACCCTCATTTCGACCTCTGCCCAGGTCTGTCTCATTTTGCCAGAACGCCTCACATATAGCTTTTGTTTTGTAATGAATAATGCCCAGTCATACTTGACTGCAGGGTTGCATGTAAAGTAGCACTGGAAAGACTGATAAACAATCCTGCATGATGCAAGCATACCGACAATATGAAGACTTTATTTCCAAACACGCAATATATCCATTTGAAAAAAAGTGAAAATGTACACGTTTATCAAAGTTTAAAGAATAAAAACAACGTAACAGCTGTTTCTAAACTTCATTTTCCTTCGCTTTATTGTCTGAAAATTGTGTTTAACTATATAAAACCCGTCAAAAGTATTTTTGGGTAGCCAGGAGAGAGCGGGATTCTAAAAGGTAACAAAATGGCATATTTCCTGAAGACGGTCAGAGCATACTGACCGGAACGTCGAGTTTATACCTCTGGTTCTTTTCAGAACCATTCTCTTAGTTGTGAAATTATTCGCACATGGTGTTTCCGCAAACCTTTCATTATTTAGTATCTCCACCATGCAAAGCCTCAAATCTTACTTAAAATGGCATATATCGCATTTTAAAAAATATTGAAAGAATTGTTGCCATTTCTGGTTGCTGCTTCTTAAATTTTGTGCCTTTGCAAAAGTTATAGAGGTATATTTCCCCTTTAAAATTTGTTTTTGTTAATTTTTCTTCTTTGCACATAATGTTGTGCCTTTGCAAAGGTTATAGAGGTATATTTCCCCTTTAAAATTTGTTTTGTTAATTCTTCTTCTTTGCACATCATGTTGTTGCACATGGTTGTATTGACAGTGTTGGATCCCTGCAGCCCAAATCCTTGTCAGAATAGTGGGGAATGCTCACGGCGCGACGGCACATCGTGCACTGAAGCCGTGTGTATATGCCAGCCCTGCTATACCGGTAACAACTGTGAAATTGGTAAGTCGGCACGGAACAAGAGATTGTCTCTGCTCTAAATTCCTTAGTATTCTTGAATGCTGACATCAATTTAAAGGCATACAGGATCATTGGCATTTATCCCAAGAGTAACCTCCCGAATTGTTATCCAAAAGCTCACTTGTACTAAAGATTGTACTGGTACGAAACACCCCGTGAATATATTCCGTCTGGCTTGCTGGCATTTAGAAGAAATCAAGAAATTTAGGTGATTTCCAGTGATCAGTCAGTTGACTGATTTTTAAAAAATAAAAGTTGTATAGACGAAATCATGTTTAAATGATCAAAAGGTCGGGCATGGTTTTTTACTGTTTTCTCAAAAAGCGTAGTATCCGCGGAGCTGAAACTTCAACAGGTTAGGTGTTGAACATTCTTGTTTGGATTTTGAGTGGTGTTTTTATCTGAGAACAAAAAAAAAAAAGGGCAAATGATCCTCTATGCTTTAATACATATGTTTGAATCAGTATTTAGAATTGAAAACTGTCTTGAAAAACATTAAAAATTAAAGGCTTGGTTTCTTTTCCCCCATAGCTCTGAATGCTTGCGTTGATAATGGCAACCCCTGTTTGAATGGAGGTACATGTTCCCTCCTGCAAGGTTCCTGCTCACAGTACATCTGTACCTGCGAAGGCTGCTACACGGGCTCTCGATGTGCTACATGTGAGTATTACGCATAGGGAGTTTGCAAAATCCCGGCTTTTTTACTTGGTTTGCCTTTTCCTAGAATGTTGGCCTCTTAATTTTGGAACAATGCAAATCTGAACAGGTGGTTACTTGAGGTTTACCTCAAGGTTTTATGAGGTTTTACAGGGTTTTAAGAGGTACCTCAGGGTTCAACCTCCAATTAGTGCTTGTTTAACCAAATGGAAACACCCTAGAAGTTTGGCCTCTATTTAGGGAACAATGCAAATCTAAACAGGTAGTAACTTGAGGTTTACCTCGAGGTTCTACAGGGTTTTACGAGGAACCTCAGGGTTCAACCTCAAATTAGCTCTTGTTTAACCAAATGGAAACACCCTAGAAGTTTGGCCTCTAATTAGGGAACAATGCAAATCTAAACAGGTAGTAAGTTGAGGTTTACCTCAAGGTTTTATTAGGTTTTACAGGGTTTTTACGAGGTACCTCAGCGTTCAACCTCCAATTAGCTCGTAACCAAATGGAAATACCATAAAGTTGTGGCCTCTAATTAGGGAATGATGCAAAACTACATAGGTGGTAACTGGAGGTTTACCTCGAGGTTTGGTTAGGTTTTACAGGGTTTCATGGGGTATCTCAGGGTTCAACCTTTAATAACCTCTTTTTTAACCTCTAATTACCTCTTGTTTAACCAAAATAGAAATACTCTAGAATTTTGGCCTCTAATTAGTGGATAATGCAAATTTAAACAGGACGTAACTAAAGGTTTTAAATATGTTCAACTTGCATCAATTTAAGTGCATGAATTTTCATGTGGTTCACAGAAACAATGGAAAACATGGCCTATTATAAATATGTTTTTGGGTGTAATTCCTTAACTTCATTGGGTCATCCAAATTGTTCACAGTTTTTTATTTAACTGAAATATCCTCTTTTCAGCTCATACATCATTTTTGGTTATACTTCAATTTCAAGTTCTGCCCAGAAGTGTCTGTTATGGAAAGAACACATCACAAATCTTGTCCAGCATTTTTCATGTATTGTGTTTTCTTTTTTCTTCTTTTTCAGTGTTGGATCCGTGCCTTGGTGACCCTTGTCTGAACGGTGCTTCATGCCGCGCGACCTCGTGTACCTCATTTGAATGTGTCTGCAGTGGTTGCTGGCAAGGTGACCGATGCCAAGAATGTAAGTTGTTCTTGTCTCAATTCCGTTGAGTACTTTGCCATGAGTACGAGTATGAGTAACAAATTGAAAGTTATTTTTGCCTCAATTCAAATCAGCACATTTCAGTGAGTATGAGTATGAGTACTTTGCCATGAGTACGAGTTTGAGTATGAGTATGAGGCAATTTTTTACTTGAGTACAAGTACGCATTTCTATGAGTATGAGGAGGATGAGTTTGAGTACTTTCATGGGTATAAACATACACATTTTGATGTGTACACATGTTCATACGGTCCGTTTGCTGTCAAAAGGCAGGTTCATACTCGGCGCGAAAGCGAATGCACATGCAAATTTCTGAGGTAAGGGCAAGTTTTCGCGCTGCGAATTCAAAAAAGTAGAACACATTTCAACTCGGGCGAATTTCGCAGCGAATGCTTCGTGACGTCAAATTCACATTGCATTGGCATGAAGCATGAACCGGCCTAAACTAAGCATTGAACCGAAGCAACAGCCTTCAACTATAGAAAATTGGGGGAAAATATTAACCTGACAAAACTTTTTCTTCATATATCATCTCAATGAAGGTCAGTCATTGCAAAAATGATGATAAGACATGAATCTGGGACTGAGAAACATTTCCAATTTGTTAGGAAATACTTACAACATTTTCTTGACTCTCCAAAGACTTTGTACACAACCGCTGAAGTGGCGTCAGGTTGCAACATTTTTTCCAAAATTGGTTCTTTTCCTGCATATATTCGTTAACGAATTCAAGCTGGAGAATATTTCCATGAGTACGAGTACATGTAATTTTTTTCTTGTGTTCCACAAACGTGAGTAGGATGAAAAATTGGCCGTCAATCAAACTTGATGCACAGTAAAGATGCAAGGCGTTAGCTGTGGTAACGGTTCAGCTGTTATGCCACACGGCTGGAAAAATGTGCACATCTTTATAGGATAGAATATATTTTGCGCAAACAATGTAAACCATACCATAGGGGATGGTTCCACACATTGTTGTTGCCATGCATTGGACCAATCAGGATAAGGATTCAAACTTGATTCAAGATTGTGGTTTAATATAACAAGTACAATGGTCGATTTATTATTTCTCCAAAAATTTAAAGCAAAGTTTCATTTTGTCTGTTGATTGTTTTTTTGTTTTCAGTTATCAACCAGTGCCAATCCAAACCTTGCAACAATGAAGGCTTCTGTAGGCCCGTGGCCAACTCCTGCGACCAGTATGAATGCAGCTGTGCTTTGTGCTTTACGGGACCTACATGCGATACCCGTAAGTAATAATAATAATGTGGTGCTTACACAGTGCTTTTTACCAAAGGTCTCAAAGCGCTTTACTAAGTATTACCCCTGTTCATCAGGCCATGAGACCATTTTTCTGCAGCAGCTCGAGATCAGCGCAGTCTTGTCTCTATTTTCATAGGTATCCATTTATACCTGGGTGGGAGAGACAAATGTAGTAAAGTATCTTGCCTAAGAACACAAGCGCCATGCTCCCCGTCGGGATTGGAACCCATTACCATGGTACATGAGTCGAATGCCGTAACTATTGGACCATGATGCTTCATGCAGCCATTTCAATCCATGTCCATTTTTCATTAAATCATGTTATGGAACATCATCTTTTGTTCCTCGTGATGGCAAAGAGTTTTGGTTTAGGAAAATTTAGAATGTAGTATCGTGAGGTTTCTTTTTTCTGTAGTTGAATCCCCATACGATAGGTGTCCTGTCAAAATGAGACGCTTCTAGGCAAAGCTTCCAATGGAGATATGACCAAAACAAAATGCGGCCAATTTTCAGATTCCTTTCGCAAATTTGTATAACAGATTTCTCAAATATACTTAAAAAGTTTCAGACGGTAATTTTGTCTTCAATATGGTTTTTTTTATGATTTGTAAAGTTGTGTCAGTTCAAGAAATGCATTTCTCTTGGCTATCCTTAAAGCATGAACAATGCTGACTATCTCAAGCTAAACCAGTGTTTTAAGTGCCTTTTTTTAATGCAATCCTTGAAAATTCACCTGTGTGTCCCATTTCATCTGATTTTCAATTTCTGTTTTGCCATTTTCAAGTGTATTTTGTGCCTTTTTTGGTCTTATGCTAATGCAAGTTTCCATGATCATGAGCAAAACTGTTATGTCGTTCCGGGCAGAAACCTCAATGTTACGGCTTTTGCAGCAGAATTTTCTATAATTTTTTATCTCGTAAAATTTCTTTGGTGATTCGTTGTTGTGTCAGTACGTGACAGCCAGTGAGCAAACCTTTCTCACAAATTTTTTCAATCAGCAAATTCCTGGGTTCACAATTTAAACAGAAAACCCCTAAACTTCCTGAAATGACATTACAGCAACAGTGCCCTCAGTTGTCCAGAAAAGCATGGAAATATCTTAAAATTTAAGAAGGACACTTTTCAATACAATTAACCGAAAAGGGATGTCAAATAGTTTTCACACATTTAAGAGGAGTATAAAGTTGCACAAAATGTGTTCCTGAGAAAAATTTCATCTCAGGGCTCTTTTAAATAGCTTGAAGTGTCATAACGACAGCATGTATTTCTACAGTTTATCACATTCTCATGAATGATTTCGGTCCACATTCAATATTTTGTACTTTAATTTTTCCAGCAATTGATCCGTGCATCAGTAATCCTTGCCAGAATTTTGGCACCTGCAGCACGGCCCCAAACGCTTGCACCCAGTACATCTGCACGTGCCCTACGTGCTACCGGGGAACAAACTGTGAAATTTGTAAGTATATAGCACCTAGAATGTCAGTTTTTTTCCTGTTCAGATTGTTTTCAACCTCGTCTCTGTGACATCGAGCAGTATGCTCCCACTAGCTGTTTTTCGCTTTGGCAGACGTTACATTTATAGCATAAAACCAATTGAACACGATGTAAAATAATTGCACTGAAAACAAATTTGATTATTTGGTACAACTATAGCTTAGGCCTCAGTGTACAACAGGACACACTTCGCCTCGTTGAATGGATCATTTGATCTGTCAAGTCATTCAATCTGTCATGCCATTCAATCTGTCACGTCAAATTATTCTTACCATTGTACTCATAGACATTCATTTATTGATATTATACAAAAAAAATTATAAATCTGATTGGTGGATCGTAGTGCACATGTCATTGAATTTACTCTGAAAATTTAAATTGATTTAAATGTTTTTAAGCAATTGGGAATGACTGCATGAAAGATTGACCGATGCAGTGGTGAATTGAAAATAGGTCATTATGTTTGCTCTTTAAATACATTTTGACTCTAACATGGATGTTAACTACTTTTTCATGTGTGTATTTTTTTCCCTGTACAGTCCAAGACCCGTGTGACACTCACTCATGTCAGAATGGCGCCACTTGCCAATCGGTTCCTGGCAACTGCGGTGACTACACCTGCTCCTGCCCATCCTGCTACACCGGGCAATACTGTGAAACAAGTAAGCAGAACAATGCAATGTGGACTGCGTGCGCATAAACCTCCTCAACGCTCAAACTTAACTTTGCTCACGTGAAGAGTTTACTCAAAATGAGTTGACTTGCAAACAACAAGATTACCCTGCGATTAGACTGGTTCCTGATCCCTACCCTGTACAATACACCATCAATACTTGGGGCGGGAACCAGTCTACATTGCATGCACTGAATTATTGTTCATAACTTAAAATGCGGGCCAATTTTAGTGGCAAGATGTCTCAACCAAAGTGAAACAACTGTTTTAAACCCAGAAAAACAGGCAATTTAAAAAAGAAGAATCTATTTTAGGGATGAATCTTGAAATCAGCACAGGCCAGTACTTCTTCAATAAATGTGTGACTATTTTTCTGAGTCCAGTGATTGTTGAAAATGGCCTGAGTATTTTGATCGGTCACATTTACAATTTAAATTTGTTTCTTTTATCCCAGATATCAATCCTTGTAATAGTTTCCCGTGCCAGTCGGGTGGTACCTGTACTCGTGTGCCCAATACCTGTGAGGATTATACATGTAGCTGTCGGGATTGCTATCAGGGAACCAACTGCCAAGTGTGTAAGTTAAATATCTTGTTAAACAATGAACGTAACCCGTTTGTTAGACCAATTGGAGCAATTAATACAACACAGCGTGTCACCAAGCATAGGCAGAGAAGCAGCTGTTTATTCAGATGTACAGTCAACATCAATGGGCCATATTGGATTGAGAGTGAGGTAAAATCTTGATTTTTGAAACTTGTGTAGAGAAATGAAACCAAGTTACTTTCTAATTAATTCCAGTCTGCTTCAATGAATAATTTGAAATTTGTAATTAAACGTTCCCTAATGTTTAAAGCCAGATTAAAAAAAAATGTTTTGCCTGCATAAGTAGTCTGGCGCCATCCCATTCAACAGTTAACAATTAATGAAATTCATTCATGGAACTCGACAAAGTGGCCACCTCGTGAATAAGGCCCATTACATGGTTCCTAGCCACTCTGGAAGTAAAGGGAAAACTCAGGTAATTGGGGAAAAACACACCAAAAATCGGGGAAAACTTGGGGAATTTGACATATGTGCGTCTTGTGCCAATTGTGTCCATGTTGTGTCCATTGACTGACTGGCTATGGTGGCTTTTCTTTTCAGTGTAAATATTACCAGTATCTTAGTTGCTTGCTGCAACCACCTCTTGACTTCCAAGCAACCTCGTTAAAAGTAAAATATTTGTCATGGATTTTTTGGAAATTTCCCAGGGATTGTCATGAAAAACTCAGGGAATTTTGTTTCCTAAAGTGATAGGAACCCTGTATTACATACTCGCTTGCATTCAGTCATTGGTCCATTTGTGCAATACCTCACAAATACTTATCAGTCTTATCATTAGTCACATGGAAAATTTCTAGCTTAAAGGCCGATGTTGCAGCAAGTTTTTCTGCTGTAAATTCGCAAAATTTGAATGCATTACAAAGGCGGCAAATTTTGTAGCGAATGTTTTATTACATCAAAGTTGCTTCACAATTGCATTCACTTGAAATTTGTAAAAAACGATATTATTTTGTGCATATTTGTTGACTTTTTTTCCCATAATGGGCTGCAAAAGGGAGAATCTCCCTGATAATCTGTACAGCTAGGTGGTGCACCGTACTTTTTCTCTGTTCATACTTCATGCAAGCGTATTTGTTAGGGTAAGACACAACCATTTTTATTAAGTACTCAAAGTCAGCTGATGCCTAGTATGCAAAATAAACAGTGGTTTTTGCTCGCATTTAGCTGATAGCTTTTTCGTTTTGGAACCATTCCTTTTTTTTTCGGGATCTAGTTATGGATCAGTGCAACCCCAACCCTTGCCAGAACAACGGCTTCTGCGCTGCGGTAACAGGGACCTGTGATCAGTACCAATGCCAGTGCCAGCCATGCTTCAGTGGGGATGATTGTTCCACAAGTAAGTTTCTTTAGTTATATTTCGTCACCGTTTTCACGAACAGCCACATACTATATATTATGTTGATTTTGAAGAAAAGTGTTTTCGAGATAATCGCAAAAGAAGTTTCTCATATTTTAAAACTGCAAGAAATACTACTTTGCAACAACTTTGTGCAGCAAGAAAAACCATCACACGATTCCACAAGAGCTGAATTTTTACAAGAACCCGGTAATAAGACTTAATACAGCAGTTAATTGGTGAAAATTTATTAGTAAAGATATGTGGCTCTTCGTGAAAACGCAAATTCAGGTTTGTGACATATTGGCCCTTTCTGTTCAACGTGTATTTCCATGGGCGCGTGTGAGTACGCGCGCGCAGCTGAAAATGTAACCAAGATATGTGGCTGTTCGTGAAAACAGAAATCTCTTTTGACCTACTTTTACGTATTTCCATGCAATGGGTTTTGTACGCGTTCAAAGGGCCAAAATGTATGTGGCTCTTCGTGAAAACGCAAAATGCATTTATTGAGATTTCGGCCCCTTGCAACATTAATGTAACTTGGAAATTAATGATGTTTTGCTTGCAGAAACATGTCAAAATGGTTCAGTACATTGTTTTAATGCAGAATATATAAAAAAAAATATCAAAATCCAAATAATTGTAATTTTTGACATGTGAGGCTTTTCGTGAAATCAGTGACGATTTAATGTATAGACTCTGTGCACAAGTACCCCCTCAGTAGTTATAAAGAGATTTGGGACGGACCACCGACATCTCAATTTGTGGGACATTGGCCTGGCTTCCACCCTTCTTTTTCTGTAAACCCTCAAGGTCATGGCAGCAAAATGCTCTAATAGCAATATGATTGACGGCATGCAAATTCATGATTTTGCAGGCGTAGGCAATTTCGGGCCTATTTACTGGCCTGCAACCTTATGCATACAAATTATTGAATACTTTATGCAGTCATTTAGGTGGTGTATGTTATACAGTGCAAATTGAAACCTTCGCCATATCAAGTCTTTTTTGGCCAGAGCTCATTGGCACGAAATGGGCTAAAATATTCCTACGGCCCCGAATCCCTCCAAATTATTACTAAAGTGGGCCAGCAGGTAAGCCATCCAGTGGCATTGTATGCATTCCAGAATTATGTATCCTCCAGTAAAGTTCAGCTGGAGTCAATGGCATGTCCACACTGACAGTACACACTTTAATATTCACGTAAGGTCCACCATAATTATATCCAATTGTGAACTTCCCTTTTTTTCCTAGGGCTTGACCAGTGCGCACCCAACCCATGCCAAAACCAGGGGATATGCCAACCGGTCGGGTCCGTCTGCGTGGATTACTTGTGCCAATGTCCGACTTGCTATGAAGGAACACTCTGCGAAAATCGTAAGTATTGAATAAGTATAATTGAGTACTGAGTTCCAGTGGTGCGTGGTTCAAACCCTGTCTGGGAACACAGTGTTTGTGTTCTTGGGCAAGACACTTTTCTACAACTGCCTCTCTTAATGCTGGAGTATAAATGGGTATCTGTGAGGGTAGAGACCAGATTGTGCTGACCTCAATGAAACCCAGTCCCATGGCCTGATGAACAGGAGTAATAATTGTGAAGCACTTCAAGATATTTATATATAGAATTATAAAAGCACCACAGTATGATTATTGGTCTTATTGATATTCTTGATGATGTTGTTGTGGTGTTTTTTTGTATTAAAGTTGTTCATTTTTGGTGTTGGTTTTTGCATTTTGTTGTGTGTTGTCGCCATTTGTTGTTTGTCGTTTGTTGCTATTTGCATTTTTTGTTGTTTGTGTTTCTTATTGTTGTTGTTTGTATGTGTTTTTTTACTTGAGGTTGTTTCATACTTGTATATTTTAATGGACAGGAGTTCTGACAACCTAAAGCCTGTGATTATTTTATTTTTCTGCTCAGGTATCGACCAGTGTGCCACTAACCCCTGCCAGAATGGAGGAACTTGCGTTCCCGAGCCTAACTCCTGCTCAGCATATACGTGTCAGTGCCCTGGTTGCTACGTTGGATCATCGTGTCAAATTTGTAAGTATACAGATATTAATTATAATTATGTCATCGATACAATTATATAAAAGATGTAGTTTCTCCTGAAGACGGTCAGAGCATACTGACCGGAACGTCGAGTTTATACCTCTGGTTCTTTTCAGAACCATTCTCTTAGTTGAGAAAATTATTCGCACATGGTGTTTCCGCAAACCTTTCATTATTTAGTATCTCCACCATGCAAAGCCTCAAATCTTACTTAGTTTGTTCATAAGAATATGTATTGATTTAAAATAGCAATATTAAATAACTTTTTAAATTTGAACATGAAATAACCAACATATCCGAATGTGTTATACGCCGTTCTATTAATTTGTATTCATGAATTCCTGAGACAGTGTATCCATTCTTATTGGTCAAAAGCCCGTCACGTGGGTGGTTTAAAACACAAGTCCTGTGTTCTGCCCCACATTGCGTAGTACAGTATTCGCGACCAGCCTTCCTAGCCAGTTATAAACGTACTTGTGTGAAACCAACCCAAGCACATATTTATTCCTTTATAATGTCATATCTGTGACATGAAGTAATAATAATAATAATAATAATAATAGTGGATATTTATAAAGCGCACGTATCCACCAGGACTGGTGCTCAAGGCGCTACATCATTATTACCCCTGCTCATTGGGCACATAAAACATTCCAAATACCATCTCAGCTCCCTGGGGAGTACACAGCTTGATGCAGCCTGTTAGGCGCAAGGAAGCTCATTCAATCACAATAACCATCTCTGCCCTCACAGGTACCCATTTACTCCTGGGTGGAGAGAAGCAATGAGTGACAAAGTGCCTTGCCCAAGGGCACACGCACCATGACCCATGCCAGGACTCGAACCCACAACCTTCTTAGTAGCATTGTGAGGTTGTCACATATTTTTCTTTGGTGTTATATCATGGAAGTTGACCAATTTTGTATTTATTCCCTTGTTCTATAATTCAGTGCAAGATCCATGTGGGACTCTGCCGTGCGTGAATGGAGGTACTTGCTCCAGGCTAGGCGGCACATCCTGCACCCAGTTTGAGTGCGCATGTCCGTCGTGTTTCAGAGGCGACAGATGCCAAGAAAGTAAGTGTAAATGTCCGACTATCACATCGTTACTTTGATTGTTTTAACAGCTTTGTTTTACTTTGATCTGGACACAATACTCAATGCACAAGCATGGGAACTCTTTGAATTTAAAGCTATCATGGGGTGTCACAGAGAAGTTTAAGGAATTTTGTTCTTTTACAAGGAGTCAAGGAAGGCAGATATTCCAAGAAAAAAGTCTGGGCAAAGTCACGGAATCCTGTACAACCAATATGTGACGATGTGTCTTATTTGCACTTGGCAGTCTTTCAGCTTACTAAAATTACTTCCTCTTTATGCATTGTTACCATGACTACTTTAATCTGCAAAGTTTTTCATGAATATGCATGAATACAAGACACTTGAGGGTTTTCATCAGATCAATGATATCATGTAGATGTCTAGGTGCAAACTTTTATGTGTCACATGGTCATATCTGAATATGACATGGACAAGATTTTACAGACTTTTGTCTGAAATCAGACTTTTTGAATCTGAGAGAAAGCCGTCATTAGTAGAGAAAAGACATTTTTTAGACATTTCATCAATTTTCAAACTTTTATCTCAATTGACAATCTCATCCCTGGACATGGACTATTGACATGGATAATTAATATTTATGAGCAGCTTTCATGCATATATGCATGAATGGAAGACGCAAGGGTTTTTCATTGGAGCAGTGATTTCATGTAAATGTCCAGGGCCAAATTTGTATTTGTTACTTGTTCATATCTTTTTCACATGGGAGTGGTAACGCTCCTATGATTATTTATGACAAGCTTCCTCGTGAATATGCATGATGGAAGTCACCTGCAACATTGAGCTTTTTTTTAAACAATAACTTGTTGCAATCTGTTTTTTGACTCGGGGGGGAAAATGACAAAAACCTTTTTTTTTTAATTATCATGAATACGTATGAAGCGAAGTCACTTGCAACACTGATGTGTTTTCTTCAAGCAATCCGTATTTGACATGGAAGTGTCAATGCAGATTGTATCATGATTATTCATAAGCAACTTTTTGCATCAATATGAACTCTGAATTTATAATTGTTTTGTTAATTGCAGCAATCATTGCCTGTGAACAGTCCCTGTGCCAGAACAATGCTGAGTGCGTCAACTCCAACGAGGTTGGCAACTGTGTGGACTACACGTGCTCCTGTAGGGGATGTTTCCAAGGAACCTTCTGCGAAACACGTAAGATAATGTTACAAGACACAGTTTCATTGGCCTCATTTTATGACTCCCAATAACATTCCGAAGAAATAGTGTTACCAAATTGATGTGATCACCTAAAAATAACAACTTAAAGAACCTTTCAAGCAATGTACATTGTTTTACATGTTGGCATGTTTGGCGGGTAATCTTTGTTTTGCTTCTAACCAGTTCACGCCGGGATTATTTTTACAAGAACAGAACGAGGCGTGGGATTCCTTTTCACTGGACCTCAATGCCAGGCGAGTTGAAGCCATCACCCTGGGGCAGCACCCTCATATTTCCGGCCTTGTTCGCTGCGATCGGGTCGCTGACAGATATATCCGGCCTCGCTCCCTGCGTGTTTATCTGTATACTGCAAAACTTTTGCATGTATACACCGCCTCCGGCGCGAACTGGTTAAGCAAATATTTTCCGGAATGAATAAACTTTCTGTGTTTAAAGGTGAAGGACACAATTAACAAACAAAATGCTGCCAAAATGTTATGATTGAAAGTAAATAATGAGATCAAACATCCCGTCAAAATTCTTGGCACCTTGTATGCTGTCATTTTCAAGAAAGGAAGAATAACCATCATTTCTTGCGATGGTTAGAACCTGACCATCGTGAGAAAAAAAAACAGCTTTTTTTTTACAAAGACTGCTCCTAGCTGACTGAAGTTAGTTTAGTTTGCAATCAGTCATATACACTCAACCAAATATGAAAGTCCCCCCTTAATACTTGTTTGTCTAACTCAAAAACTACTGGGCACATCTTGCTCAAATTACGACTGATCAGTACAGAAATTCCTTAGCAATCCAGCCATATTCTTTGTTTGGCCCGAAACAGTGATAATGTGTACAAAATTATGCAATTTATGACAAATGGTACGGGAAAAAAAGGTTGAGCGAGAGGTGCTCAGTAGTTTTTGAGTTAGACATTATACAAATATAACATGGTTAGAGGGTGGACAGTCGATATTCGCTCCCCGAGGTATTGGAAGTTGACAAACTAGTTCCCGAGGCGAAGCCGAGGTAACTAGTTTGTCAACTTCCAATACCTCTGGGAGCCAATATCGACTGTCCACCCTCAAACCATGTTATATTTGTTTTACTATACCTTATACATATTCAGTTGCCGAATTTTGTTTTATTATTATGCACCTAAAACAAAATTCGGGGAAACTTGTACAGCTCACCAAAAAATTCAACTTCAATTACTGGTTCGGTTCGTTTGCAATATAATACATTTATTACAGTTGTTTGCAATGTGTACAACTTTCTTTTGTACAGGAGACATCTTTACACGGTCTATAAATTTTCTCCAGTACGGCATCATTGAGCTCTGGAAATTAACATTTACGCGAACCATGCAACCATGCATCTCTCCTGGGCGATGTTCGCGCGTGCGTACTGCAACCGTGCGACAGTTCCTCGATTGCTCTGTAAAGTGCATGCGTAGTAGACTGTCGCACGGGTAACCCATGCGACAGTCTACTACGCATGCGTATTTACAATGTGCATGAATCCTCGCGCGCGCGTTTGGTAAACAGCAAGAATAACATCTGGCACGTGATGGTGAATTGACCAGTGAACGTTCGGCTCTCGATCATGAATATGTATGAGGTATAGTAAAAAAGTATTGGAAGGGGAATTTCCTTTTTTGGTTGAGTGTATCTGTGAACGAGAACTATTTTCCGAGTGGCAAACTGGGATCATATCACAAGAGGGTGCTAGTTACAACATATATTGATGAATTTTGGAAGGGAGGGTTTTCAATGGATAGCTTGCTTTACCAACAGTTTTAAAAAAAATGTTTATTGTTTTGTTTTTTCCAAATCCTATTACAGCCATTGATCCCTGTATAAGCTCTCCATGCCAGAGTGGCGGTACATGTAGTCTGCGACCAAATTCCTGTACCGAGTACACCTGTAACTGCCCCACGTGCTACGTAGGCACTCACTGTGAAATATGTAAGTCATATCATACAATGTACATACATAGTCATCGTAACAGTAAACTATTTCTCTCAAATAATTAAGTTCCAATTTTGGTCTATTTGATCAGGAAAAACACCAAAAAGTTACGGAATATTCAGAGAGTGGCCCAGATGGGAAAGGTTTTTTTCCAGTTTGGCCTATTTGTGTCTTGTGCCTTGTGTCCAAGTTGTGTTCATTGACTGACTGGTTATGGTGTTTTTTTTTTTTTAAGTTTGACTGTACAACCTCTTTATTTAAAGTTAAAATATTTGTTTCTGTTAGTTCAAATGTATTACAGAAATGTAGTTCAGAAAATTGCAGAATTAACAGGACAAAGCTTTAAACGCACCATTTTGCGGTAATAACAGACGTAAACACACAAGTTTGCTTAAGATTTACATTTGTATTGTGAACACCCCCCCCCTTTCAAATTTCCAGAGCTGGCCACTTTGTTTTAAAGGATTTTTGGTCATCCCCCTACCCCCATTAGCCTACATGTATTTACGTCACTGTTTCTGTTCGTAGATTGGTATATGCAGCATTCTTTTCAACAATGACTGACTTGATCTTTTTTGTCTTTTTCCCCGTATCAGTTCTCAATCCCTGTCAGGTCAACCCTTGTGCTAATGGCGGTAGCTGTAGAGCCACATCCTGCATTAGCCAAACATGTGATTGCACAGATTGCTACGAAGGCCAAAGCTGCCAAACTAGTAAGTTTCTTTGTGTGACAAAAGTAACCCATGTCAGTGTTGTACGTTAGTGTTAAAGTCGTCAGCTTAAAGCAAGTTTGAGCGACGACCATTGGTATAGACAAGTGGTTGATTTGTGGACATCTTACAACTGCGCACCAATAGTGACGTGCGAACGCCTCCTGTCAAACGCTTGTCAGTATGTCAGCACGAAACCCCTTGATCCTGGTGCCCTGCTGTGCATTGTGATGCCCGCAGCTGTTGGTAACCAGCAGCAGAACCGTTTACAGTAAGATTGATAATCAACATAGTCAACAAAGTTTTAATCTTTATTATTTTTGTTTCTTTAATTTTGAAGTTCTTATTTATCTTTGATTTCAATTGTTACTTGTGGTTAATTTTTTATTCAACTTCATGTAATAACCATGCAATTCAGCTTTCAGCTGCGATTTGGTCTAAAAAATGTGAATGATACTGATTGACATTTCTCTGTTAAATGTTGAATTTGTTTAGGGAAGAACCAGTGTGAGCCCAACCCGTGTGCCAATAATGGATTGTGCGTTCCTGATGCTAACTCCTGCGAGACTTTCACTTGCCAGTGCAATGGCTGCTTTAGCGGTGATCGCTGCCAGAATAGTAAGATTATACGCATTCTTTCTGATAAAATTGTTAGTTTTCCCATGGCGGGTGTGAAACTTTTGCTTGGTTGGTTGGTGGGTTGGTTGGTGGACACTTTACTCGGCCATATATTGTATTCATGCAACTCGAGTATTACAGCTTTGCATTCGCAGACCGGTTTTGCAAACACTGATGCGCATGCGTCTAATTTGCATATTTTTGCATATTAGATCACGCCCCATTCGTTTTTGTTTTTTGGTGACATATTAAATTATCAAGATTCCTTGAGTCTCCGACGGTGGATGGTATACCCGTCAGTGGTTCCCATTGGTTTTGTACACACCGTGTTTTGAACTTGAACTTGGCTGTTGTCGTAGCAAAAATAGCTCCGGGTGGGGCCTGGGCGTGTTGCAAAATATGAAGTTACAGTGAGAAACTATTGCACAAATATTGTACAAATGACTCTCAAGAGTCAGTATTTGTAGTGCTTGACTTAATTTTAAAATTTGGCCAACATGTCTTGTCTTCCTTTATATAATAAAAAAAAAAAATCTTCCTAAATTTATTCCTTTTTATTTTTTATGGCATTTTTTTTGCTTCACCAGAAAATTGAATTAACCTTTTTGGAATGGAATTCCACATTTGAAATGGAAGTCAGCTTTTTGGAAAAAAAAAACCAATAGTTTTTGCCCCCCCCCCAAAAAAAGCAAAATTAAACCATTTCTGTAAAAACTTTCAATGGAAAAATGGAGATGGAAATTGGACAAGGAAGGAACCCACAGTTTTTTGGGAACCCAATAGTTTTTTTTTCCCCAAAATAGATGTAAAATTTAATTATTTATACCGTGGATTTTGAAAATAAAATGACCAGTAAAATTAGCAGTTTTGTTTATTTAAAGTCTGTTGTAAAATTGTCTTATAAAACTCCTTCTTTTTGATACAAGGAAACATGTTCTTGCACAGGTTTATAGCTGGAAGGAATTTAGGATTCCCCGATATGGGAAAATACTCCGGTTTTTGGCAACGGATAATCATTGACGCTTATGTTGTTTGCAGATATCAATCCGTGTCAGCCCAACCAGTGTCAGTCTGGCGGAGCATGCAGTCCGCTACCTGGTGACTGCTCCCGTTATTCATGTGACTGCCCAGCCTGCTTCCAAGGGGCTAACTGCCAAGACCGTAAGTAGGAAAAACAAACAGCTTTGTAACATTTAAGTGCACTTATGTAGTGATGCAGACCAGTTTAAAGTAAATAAATACTCCCATAAATACTTTAATATAGAATAATACCCATAACTCTCAAAAGTAGCTTGAATTACCCTCTATTGTTTTATGTTGAATTTTTAGGGGCTGATCAATAAATTTGGGTTTCTTGTCCACTTCGTGCTCAATTTAATTAATAAACTTAGATTTCAATTACAGAAAATACGTAACCTCCTATACCCAAAAATGCATTGGAAATGCATTTGCAGGTATAGGTGGTGAGTATTTTCTTATTAAAATAGAAAATCCCTGCAGATTTGGGAGAATCGCCAGGAAGATAGCAATTGAAGAAGACAAATGTAATTTTCGGGACGAAACTCAAAAATTGCTCAGGGGAATGCATCTTCAAATAACAAAACTGCCTGCAGTGAGGGAGCTCCGTGCAAGCTGTCTATACATTTTTGAGATATTCAGCAAGAATGTTTAAGTTTTTGTAAAAAACCTGATTTTAATTTTTTTTTAACAGAGATTGATTTGTGCCAGACGTCCAACTTTTGTCTGAACGGAGCACCTTGTACCCAGAGATCAGACTGTTCTGGTATTAATTGCACATGCTCGCCGTGCCACACTGGAGATTACTGTGAACAACGTAAGACTTGCTTATGATCATCTCTGACAGTAGTTTTTTTATTTATTTATTATTATTTTGCATTTGGCTGGTATTTCGAAAACTGGCTATCCTTGGCAAATTTATGCCCATTGGAAGTTCGTGAAGCCACCCTAATGCCTGGTAAAAAAAAGATTACTTGCCTTTGACATTATCACAAGGAATTACTATTATCCACGAACCTCTATCACAACGTCTCCTCCTGAAAATGGGGAAACTAGTGCACATGCACTACCTCTGCAAACATGGTTTATTTTAGGTCGCAAGTACTACGTACGACAAAATAGCTGACACGAAGTTGCACAAAGGCCTGGTAGCATCTTGTATGCTACTGGCTGAAATTTGGAGTTTGGTTCGGAGCTCTTAAAAGGTGTTGAAAGTGCACTGCATATGTTATAGGCAGAACAGGTGTGCGATCGCATTAAATAACCGCTTTAAGTTTCCCAAGATGACATCGTGATATTGGTTCAGTTGATAACGCCCTCTTTTGCTGGGTGATCGCATTATACAACAACGTCTTGACCTAAGACTAATCCGGACCTTTTGATTGTGTGTGTGTTTAGGTATAAACTATTGTGCAAGTACTCCATGCATGAACGGAGGTATCTGTTTGAATGAGTGCCCTGGTTATAGCTGCCTGTGCCCTGCATGTTGGACTGGCCCTGATTGCTCCATACGTAAGTATACTTAGAATGTTGTTCTTTTTCAGATGCGTTTACCACAATAGACATTTATGTGTTACTACACCTCATACATATTCATGAACTAAATGCGCTTCTTTCATTGGTCCATGTTGCGAGTGACACACATACTATCGCCCTGGTCGATAGTACTAGTGAGTGAAGCAGAGCTTTATGGGAAGGCTAGCAACAAATGGTTTAAATGTAAACAAATATGACCTAGTGAAATTTCTCTTTAAAGGGAATGTACATCATTGGCTTTTGCTGTAATTTTCAGAAAT
The DNA here is from genome assembly GCA_029964075.1 of Patiria pectinifera. Lineage (NCBI taxonomy): Eukaryota > Metazoa > Echinodermata > Asteroidea > Valvatida > Asterinidae > Patiria > Patiria pectinifera. The sequence continues at coordinate 14,924,809 of CM057146.1, read as the reverse complement.
GAACTATTTGAGAGGTTAGTATAATAGATCAAATATTGTTACACTGACATTTTTTAAGTTTGGTGTTCGAAAAGGTTGGAAAAACCAAGAAAAACAAAAATGTTCAAGTAGTCTGGTTCCCTGACTCCACAAAAGATAAAATGGATCAATTTATAGATGATGGAAAATTGTAAGGCAAGGGAACCAGCCTAGCTGGCCTGCACCCGTTCATCATGAACATGTAACTAACAGCAAACAAAATTTGGACTGAAAAAATGGTAAATTTGGAGCAGTAGTTGAAAAATAGTTAGGTTTTTCCAACGCTGGTCGGCCGACCACCGTAGGAAATGTTTACAAAAATACCATTTTCTTGAAAGTGACTTCACACCAGGTGCCATAATTTTACAAGATGCTTGAGACTGTCATTTACCAACGTCCTAGTAAGGTATTTCGTAAAAACTTGGTAGTTTTATTTTTCGATGTTTGCAAATGTTGTATATTCCCTTTAACCAGTTTGCGTTGGAGGACGTGATAACACGCACTGGCTGTTTTTATACAGAGGCGAGGCTGACGGGTTAAAATGTCAAGATGGCCTCGACTCGCCTCTGGGTGACGTCTAAATACGCTAATCCCTCGTGTCTTTTGTATTCACACACAAAGTCTGTGAAGTCTGTGGAGGCTGACCGTGTGTTGATCTTGAATTGGCTGTTGTGCATGGCCTATTGTTCGACAATTTACGCTCCAGTGCACACCTCGGAGTATTGAAACATGTGAGGTTTCAGCAAGAAATATTGACAAATACTGTTGAAATGACTCTTGCGAATCAGTATTTGTGGCGTTTGGCTGTATATCAGAAGTTGGCTGGAAATTTTGCCTTTTGTGAAAATTGATATTTTCGGCAAAAATAATCCTGGCCGGAAGTGGTTAACTATTCCAATGCAAGAATATAAAGATGAACAATTTCATTACTTAAGACAGCATTTTCCTGGGTTACTTTAAAATTCACAGACACACATTTTCCATGTGTTTTTTAGTAGTAATATAGATTCCTAACAATCCAAAAAGTGGACATTTTAAAAACTTTAACAAGTTTTTGAAAATTTCGTCATGGATTTTGTTTTCAGCGGTTACTGCCTGCACTAGTCTGCAGTGTCAGAGTGGTGGAGTGTGCCAGGAATACTGTACCTATGCAACCTGCAACTGTCCGACGTGTTACGTGGGCACCAATTGTCAAACCAGTAAGTAACCTGTTCATCATCATTTGCATTTATCCAAAAAGTAACCTACCGAATCATTATTAAGCTTACTGGGATGAAAGACCGTACTAGTACTAAACACACTGTGACATTTTTTCGTCTGGCTTGCTATCATTTAGAAGAAATCATGTGCTTTTTATATGCCTGTATGCCTATTTGGGCTCAAAACGTGTTTACCTCGGAGTGAAAAGTTACCAGGATTGTAACAAGTAGAATGCAAATGTTAACACAACTGTACCTAGGAAATTGGCTATTTTGTGTTATAACAGCACAAAGGAATTTGGGGTACAAAATGTTGGTCTTAAGAAACGAAGTTGTTGGAGCACTAGTCGTCAATTTAGTTGTACGTTTTCAAAATGTTCCTTATGTGAGCTTGGATGGCTATGTGTATTATTCTGAAGCTAGCGTGTGACCTGACATATGGCGTTCCAAGATGTATAATTTCAGGTAATTGTCAGAAGAACTTTTTGAGACAAATATTTCTAAAGAGCTTTCATGGGAACTTTCACGGAAACTTAAGACTTGTAGATTTGCCCAATTTTGATCAGTAAAATCGCTTCTTTTTAAGTTGTGTTGCTATAACTTTAGTACCTGCATAAATTGCGCCATAATCTGCTGCCAACTTACGCATCGGCGACTTTTTTTGTGTCATAATTGAAATGTTCCACAACGTGCCCAGTAATAATCTTGAGTAAGTGGGGTTTGTATTTCAAATGTTGTCTGAGGTTTTATAGAATTGGTTACAAATCTCCTACTTTATGAAACTGATTTTGATGTTTTTTTCTTTCCATAGGATTGGATGCGTGTGCAGGCAACCCATGTGTGAATGGAGGCGCATGCATACAGTCGGCAGACTGCCTAACGTTCACCTGCGATTGCCCCAACTGCATAACAGGAGACAACTGCGAAAATAGTAAGTCATCCTAAAATTGGCCACTCCCATGCAAGGGCCCCTCATCCACCCACCCACCCACTGAAAAAAAAGTAAACTGAAAAACGAACAAAAAGGGCAAGTTTAATCAAGGACCAATGGTTAACTAGTGGTTGGTTCGTGATGTACCTAGCACATGCGTTTTGAAGTGCGAACAACTCTAGTCAAACTATTGGCATGTCAACGACCGTGAGAAAATGGCAGTTGCACGTCGGCTGAAGAATTTTTTTAACACTTGATGTTTCTGGTTATTTACATAAATAATAGTGATTGTGTAGTTTAGGACACCTAACATAATCACCATTACTATTGTACAATGGTGACAAAAGCGACAGACTGGTAAACTAACATGGAAAAAACTATGCATTGAAAACAAAATTTAGCACTCGCACACAGTTTTTGTTCTGCCATTTTTGATAGTTTGTCCCCTCTGCACTAAGCTATGAAAAATTGCTATTGATAACTGGCTATAAATCGTGGTGCCACCAGCCACGGAAGGCTGGTCCTGAATGGTCAGCTAGCTGGTCCAGCCATCGTCGACAAGTGTATTACTTCAAGACCAGATAAAATATACAGGTGTTACTTTGTATAATGTGGGTTTCGTTGTGAATGTTTTGGAAAATGTGTACAGTGGAACATCGCTACAACGAACATCGCGGGATCGTTTGGTATAGCGATTTTAAGCCGATACTTATAAGCTTGTGGTTTTCACATATTAGTGGCGCCCTCTTTTGACCATTGTTATAGTGTAGTGGCATTTACGAACCATGCGCTGAATCGCCGAACTTGTCCATTCATCTTTTCAATTCCGGAAGCAGAACTTCACCCTGGTCGTTACTGAAAGACGACTTTGAACACCTGTGACTATTGAATCATGTAATTACACAGTTTTTGAGCTCATACATTGGTGGCTTTTCCCTTCCATTCCTTGGGGAGGTAATAGCCACTTGTCCCTCTTTAGTTGGCATTTTTCAACAACAAATTCTCGGAACGTTTTGTACACAAAAATCGTGAGCCAAGGTGTTTGGTATAGCCGAATGTTTGGTATAGCGGTGATTGGTATGGTGACGTTCCACTATTTACGGAATTAGAATTTTTATTGTTCAAACATTTAAACCTTTAAATCCATATCCATATTTACCGAAACAGTCAATATTTGTATACTATTCAATGAATTTACTTGTGTTTTTATTCCTTTTGTTATAGTCTTTAATCCCTGCTCGTCTCGTCCGTGCCAGAACAGTGCCATTTGTGTTCCAGACTCTGCCAACTGCGCAGCGTATACCTGTTTGTGTCAGGGCTGCTGGGATGGCACTCTATGTGATCTAGGTACGTGATTTGCAACTCAAAATATTGCCTGGTATTTATGTAATAGTCTGTTACCTTCAGCAACCATCTCGGAGTTTTTTTCCGTGTGTAATTTTTCCATGTGTAATTTTTCCAATATTAATGTTATCCTTGAAAATGCACCCTTGTCCCAATTAACCATATAGTCAATTTTTGTTTTGTAATTTTCAAGGGTATTTTTGGTGTCTTTTTGGTTTTTATGCTAATGCAAATGTCCATATTCGTGAGCAAAAGTGCGATGTCATTTCAGGCAGAAACCTTAATGTTACAGCTAGTTACAGAATTTTGGAGATTTGGCTGTCGTAAATGTCCTTTTTTTTTTGGTGATTTGTTGTTGTGTCAGTACATGGCATTATTGCCAATGAGCAAACTTTTCTCACAAACATTTTCTAAGAACAAATTTTTGAGTTCACAATTTGAACAGAAAACCACTAAACTGAACAGTGAGTCCCTGAAATGACATCACAGCAACAGCGCCCTCAGCTGTCTAGAAAAGCATGGATTAAATGTTTAAAGAAGTGCACTTTTCAATAAAATTAACCAAAAAGGGATTCAAGAGGAGAAGAAAAATGCACAAGATGTGTTCCTAAGCAAAACTCATCTCATGGACTCGTTAAGGCCGCACTGAAAATACTTGACTATGGCCGACAAATATGCAGCCACCTATGGAATCGGCTGAATCCATTTCCCTTAGTGTGTTATTTAAGTTCTCGCTGTAGCAATGTAATTCGGATGTGGCTTTTGGTCTGTCACCTTCTCTTTGATCTTGTATTAATCCGCAGAAATCAACGCTTGTGATCCCAACCCCTGCATGAACTCTGGGCAGTGTCTACGCAGTCAGAGTGCATGCGGAGACTATGTGTGCCAGTGCAACGGCTGCTATGATGGGGACCAGTGTCAGAACGGTAAGTATTGTTGATGCAGTACAGCAAATAGCCCTTTTTCGTCTCGTCTGGACTTTGTTCAGGAAAAAGACTATGCAATCCCTATGTACATATGTATGTATGTAGTATGTACAGGGTGAGTAAAAAACACAAAACCAAAATGTCGGGTCTATTGTTTTAGTGACGTTCTGCATGTAGCACTTTCAAAATCTAGGATATGAAAGCCCAATTCATAAGCTTCCTTTTAGTACAAGAATCATTCAAATCACTCAGTGTACTTTTCAAGTTACGGAATTTAAACACAACCACCTTTTTAAAGTTCTGTTCACAAAAAGATATGCGTTCTTTCAGCGAAACGAAAACAATTCACACACATCCCTATGTGAACTTTTGAGATTGTCAATTTATTTTTTTTGGGGGGGGGGGATGCCAACTGATGCTGAACGTCTTAATATCGTAACAGTTCACAAAAAGTTTGCTACTGAAATGTCTCGACAGTTGCAGCTCAGTGCAGCTTGATCCTGAAAAGTTACTACAGTTTTTTTCCTCTGAATCAATTGAATAGAATTGTGTCTTATTTTTGTTTAAATTCTCCGATCCTACAGAAATCAATCCATGTCAAAGTAATCCCTGCCAGAACGGTGGTGTTTGCAACAGGAGAGCAGACAGCTGCTACTTGCACACCTGCGCCTGCCCTGACTGCCACCAAGGAGCTAACTGTGAAATTGGTAAAAAAGTGTTTAAATGAATGTATTTGTTTAATTGTTTCACCGGGGTAGCTCCTCTGTTCTCCTTGGAGGTCCTGCAGTTCATCAGAAGTTAAACAATTAATGCCCATGTGGTTTTAAACAGTCCTTTGCGTTTTTGTTTGGATGCAGTGTCAATCCTGCAAAATCCTCCAACTACCTTCATGTAAAAATTGCATATAGCCTCAATCATGCAAAATCCTCTGTTATTTCTTGAATATGGTCCATGGAGGGGTGACCTCTGCCTGAATCCTGCACAATCCTCCGGCTATGTCTGTCAATAGGCTGAGGCAGAGCCAGTGACATCTTGGAGCAGTGCGGAGGATTTCAAGTATTCTAAGCCTAAATGTATGCATGGCTGAGCATAAACAACACAAAGGTCCAGCCTAAGACCTTGACACAGTGCATCCTCTGAATCAGCCACACAATTTTGCCATATAGCCTCAATCCTGCAAAATCCTCGATTTTGCGAAGTGGATTTTGGAGGATTTGGGAAGGTTAGGGTGAAACTATATCAGTTTATAAAACTGGTCAAATCATCCCGCTCTTTGCGTCATGCACACACAGTATGTGCTGAGCTTGCTGGCTACAACTGAGTACTTGAGAACCACTGATACGATCTCTACATAAGCAGCTGAGCACACTGCTCATGGAGTAAAACAGGACAAAATATTCTGTCCACTTTCCAAATATTTACAAGTGGGGATAGTGTTATGGAACAATTATAAACGTGAAGATTATAAAACCAGTTACCAACCTAGTCGCTGATAATATCCCTCGGGCCATTGTCGGCTGCAAGGCACATAACTGGTTTTAATCCACATGTGTGTAACTTCTCCATCACACTATTATTCCCTTAAATTCCTAAATACCTAATACAGTTTACCCATTCCCATTGGTCGAGAGCCCATCACGTGGCGGGTCTTAAACGGATGATAAAGACATGGCTGGCGGGTCTTAAACACTTTTCCAGTGTCACATGAAATTTGGTATCATTGTCCTAAATTCGCAACGTACTTGCCACAGCTACATCTGCGCATCATTTAACAGTATGCGCGACGTGCACCAATCTCCATAAAAGGAGTTGTTTATACCTTACTTGCGAGCTTGACACTCTACTATATAGCTGGAGGGGTTTAAGAAAACATGAAGTGAAATTGTTCAACGAAAGCATTGAAAATTGTTAACTTTTGACTTGTTTTGACTTTTGGCCCGAACAGTTTTGATTTTTTTTGACCGAAAAGGTATTTTATATTTTGGGAATAAATATGTGCTTGGTCGGTGTTAAACACTATGTTTAAGACTGGTTGGAGTCTAGATGCTGATAATTACCCTCGCCTGTAATTTGGGTAATTATCAGCATCCAGACTCCAAGCAGTCTTAAATATAGTGTTTGACACCTCCCAAGCACACATTTATTTACTTATTTGAACTGCATTGACATTACAGATTTCCTCTGTACCAAACAATGTTTTGTGGACCCCATTACTTATTGGCATTGCATCAGTTTGTATCAAAGAGGATACAAATTGAAACCTGTTGCCCAGTCTTCGCTTTGTTAGGTTAGCACTTATAATTCTTTTGTTCTGCTTTTGATTTTGTTACAGTTGTTGATCCTTGTGAGAACAATCCATGCCAGAACGGTGGCGCGTGTCAGCGTGTGCCCAATTCATGCACAGGGTACAGATGTCAGTGCACAGAATGCTTCCAAGGTCCACTGTGCCAACAAGGTAAGTGAAATGGAAATAAAATGAATGGAAAAGTGTACGTTTTTACTCCATTCTACTGAAAAAAAGTTAAGGCCTTTTTACACTGTCCAAAATCTCCGGGTTGGAACCGGTTCCAACCCCGAGATTTTTTCCAACCCTATTCCAACTTCTAAAATTTCAGCCCGGTTCTGACTCGGGTAGCGTGCTCTAGCCGGATCAAAATCAACACTGGGTGGGACCAGGGTTGAAAATCTCAACCCGGATCGAAATTGCATTTTTCGGCCTGAACCGTGTCGAAAATGATAGTGTGAACCGCCCCGAGTTGAGTCACTCGCGGCCGATCCGTGTTGAGTTGAGGCCGACATTCTACCGAAAATCTGACACGCCGTGCATATTTCCCTCCACCATCATCGCCATCACAAACACCGATCACGAAACAATCGCTCCCTAATTATCATCCAATAATGTATCGGAGTATGGAGCATCCTTTACCGAGTCTGGGCTTGTATTAGGTCCGCAAAATGTACCCCCCAAAAAAGTACATTTCTAATGTTAAATAGAACGAATCGTCTAACGAATGAGTGGAGCCATTTTGGAAATATGGCACACAGCTGCGCTGGTGTCATACGTGGAAATCGGACTCCCATGAAAATCGGATTCCTTTACTCTCTTATTGGTCAAGCCCTCTCACGTGACAGGTCCTTCTCCTAATTATCATACTTAGGCATGCGCAATACTACCAATGAGTCCGTATTTCACAGAGTAGTAAATTCACGCAGCCGCGTGCGTCGCAATGCATTATGGGATTGAGAAAATCATCACAGCGCCCCGTGCCGAATGCGATCCGTGTTGAGAATTTGTAGTGTGAATACACAGGGGCCGTAGCCGGATTGAACGTTACACGGTTCACGTAGCGGCCGTTCCCGTAAAGAACAGTGTGAACTTTGCGTCTCTGATCCGTGTCGAAAACAACTTGGGCTGAACGGGGTTGGATCCGGTGTCACGGTCTCACTTCTCCGGCATGCTAGCTTCTCCGGGTGGATTCGGCGGACAGTTGAGCACGTTACAGTGCACGTTACATGAGCACGATACATGCTGATGTGTCCGCTGTGCTTACTTTTTCTCGGGCTGTATTAATAACACACTGAGGGGAGGGACATCCAAGAATGTGTTATGTAACACTTCCCGCATGGTCTTGCAAGCATTCCGATTTGTGTTCCCAGCGTCATGCATGTGTGTGTGTGTTCATGGAGGAATAATTAAGAACGAACTCCTTGGTCCGTGTTCCTTGCTCGTTCGAGTTCCATTTTGTCTTTATTTTTGCAACCATGCGGCTTAAAATAAATGTGCATTTCAAGTCTTTTTTGGCTATGGTTATTGGGAGTTGTGCGCGCCACGAAAATTCTGGATTGCACTGGTACCCTGTAACCATGCATACAAATACCCTATGATATTACGTGCACCAGTACAACCCCGAAGAACTCAGCACACAAATAAAGCTGACGAAAATGTACACCACTGCGCAATTTTGTGCATGCGTGTTGAAGCGAAATTTCCCTTTTGGAGAAGCTAGCACGCCGGAGAAGTGAGACCGTGACACCAGGTAGGTTTCAACACGGTTCGACACGCAGATAGTGTGAAAAGGCCTTTATGTCACAAAGTGTAGTTTAGTTTGTATTGAAGTTAAGTCAAACAAGTGTACCTAAAGTAAAACAAGTGTAACATTGTGAGGTACAAATCAGGATTCCAAGACAAAAACAAAAGAAGGTTTATTAGTGATGTTGGGCACGATCGGTGGATCTGCACAATTACCCAATAGCGCTGCACTACAGTGGAACGTCACTATACCGAACACCACTATGCCGAACATTGGCTATACCAAACGTCGTCCTTGGCCCCCAATTTTTGTGTAGAATGCGTAACAAACATTTTTGTTGACAAGTGTTAGCAGAAGAGTGACAAGAGGCTATTATTTTCACAAGGAATAGGCGGAGAAAGCCACCTATTGTTGTAGGTAGTTAGCTTAAAAACTGTGTAATTACATTTTTCAATAGTTGGCCTGTGTTCAAAGTCGTCTTTCAGTAACTACCAGGGCGTGCATGTTGAAGTTCTGAAGGGTGCTATTTATAGGTCTCGTTCAAATGCTATATGAACGATTGCTATTACAAACAATTTATGTGGATCCTGCGATGTTCCTTATAGCAGCGTTTCACTGTATTAATTAGTCGATCGCACTGCTTGGGTCGCTCACCTTTTCTTTCTAACTCATTGCTATGGAGAATTGCTTTTTAAAAGGGAACTATAAGACCGCATCGGAATTACTTGGCTACAGCTGGAAATAACACCCATGTCAATGTGACTTCCATAGACGTGTGTGTGATTGCACGCAGTAACCAAGCAATTCAGATGGTGTCTTACTGTACCAAAAACCCCAAAAGTTGTGCGTAATCTCTCCTGTATATAAGGGCTCTACACATGCATTTATCACTTGAGCCTGAAGTTGACATTTTTTTATGTGTATAAACGTTTTATGCTTCCCCGCAGCTGTTGATCCTTGTTCAAGCTTCCCTTGCCTCAACGGTGGTCAATGTGCACCATCCGGTATGTCCGGTGCCTCATGCCTGGCCTACGAGTGCACATGCAGTAGTTGCTTCACTGGGAGTACCTGTTTAACATGTAAGTATAGAACTGTAGGCTTGGTCGACTCCAACATTTTGGGAACTGATTCCAATTCCATCCAAGAGTTACGATTTTTCATAATGGACTCAAAATTTCACAAGCAAAAAAAAATAAAATAAAAAAATAACAAAAAGAACAGGTTTTATCATGTATATAACGTCTAAAATTTGTACTGAAGTCCCAGTGAAGGCGAACATGAATGCAGATTTGTGGCTTCACATTTTGGGAATTGATTCCAATTCCATCCAAAACTCAGGAGTCTGTTCCAAATGAACTCAAAACTTCAAAAAGAAAACCAGAAAAAATAAAAGGGGTGTTTTCATATCCTCCTGTCAGTGCAACAAGGTCGTAACTCGATTCTGCAACAAAGTCGAATCTACGGCAAATACGTTCCGTGCAACAAGATCATATCTCGCACATTTGACATCCACTGACTTTGTGTGTACATCCGGGTTATTTTAAGTGAGATACGACCTTTGACATTGAAAACTTGCATTTCACATACATGATGCCACACGCCATTTTAGGAGATACGACCTTGCTGCACGGATCGTATTTGGATCCAAATTTTGTAATATACCAGCACATACGAATGTAAACACGATCGGCAAGAATTCACACTGCGATTTAGCAAAAGTTGAACACACTTCTCCTCTGGGGAATTTCACTGAAGTTAAAGGAAGTTGGGGTTTAACGCAATGCCCCCACATTTCAAAGAGAAACCGAGTAATTTTCAAATGATTCAAATGTGTCTCTACATTCAGTGCTTGAAATGAGACGTATGGCATATGTAGTTTTTTGGTTACATCTCATACATATTCATGAGTATAACCTGCTTTGTTGGTTGTTGTTTTAACATCTCTCTACATTTAGATGTGCACACCTGTGACCAGAATCCATGCCAGAATGGAGGATTTTGTCGTCGGGTGGACAACTCTTGCACAAATTATGCGTGTACCTGTAACGGCTGTTTTCAGGGCGTTAACTGCGATATCCGTGAGTATACAATGTTTATATTACAGTTTAATATTTTTCTTTTGCCCTGCACCAACGTCTCAAAATTTACTTCTGCATTCGCTTTTGCATGAAGTACAATCCATGGACTTTTCACAAATATGAACTTAGGAGCGCAACACTTCGCAGCTTTCAATGCATTGTATGATCCATTTCACAAATCTTACAATGTGTTAAACTCGTTGTAAGTTCTTTGACAACAGTTTAAACGCGCCGCAAGTTAAACAAATAGGAAGCGTGTCTAAAAAATAGGAAGCGTCCTTTTCTTGGCCAGTTTTAAGCCAAAAAAATTACATAAATGAAACTATAATACCGAGATAATGTGTGTCAAATTGTAAATGGCAAATGCCTCAATGTAAATATGAATTAGCCTGGAATATTGCAGTTGAAATTTCAAAGTAGTTTTACACTCCACCAGAAGCTTGTTTTCCTTTAAAACTGCATCATATGTCAGTCATTTTGTTTGGCATTTTAACAATTTTTTGAGAGGAGATCCGACGACTCTGTGCTGAATATCAGACGATTTTATATGTACATTGAATAAGTACAAATAACAGTCAACGTGTTCTGGTATAAATACACCTACGACGCACAAACAACATGTTTTGTGAAATGAATCGCGGTACACACTGCAGCTGCGACGCATTGTAAAGTCACGTTGAGTTTCTTGAAATCAGGTGCAGCAGTCACTGGAAGTCTTTTCATGCATGTGGCCTACACAATGGGCCCATTCACAAAGTCACAAGCATTTTTAAAAAATAATATTTTCCAACTTTGCTCAGTTTGTTAACGGACATTAATCGCTTTTACTTTTCCCTACAGCGCTTGACCCTTGCAGTAGTAACCCATGCCAGTTTAGTGGCGTCTGCATACAGGAATCGTGCACGCAGCATTCTTGCTCCTGTCCCTCGTGCCGCACAGGTATCAACTGTGAAATTGGTGAGTATAAAAAAATAAACGTACGTTCTGAAAACATCCTCAAGATTTTGTATGGCGGATGTAGAGTCTGAGTTGGCCTGTGCGTCCTGTAGCAATATGAAATGGACTCTCGCAGTGTTTTTGGTTATCGGAGCAAGAAGTTTGGTGATAAAAATGAAAATAACACAAAGTAAAGAAATTACGTTGCAAGGTTTTTAAAACTTGTAGATCATTGCTTTCCTTTGTTTTGATTCACAGCTGTGAATCTGTGCCAGACACAGAACTATTGTCTGAACGGGGCCACCTGTTTACAACAGAATGCTTGTACGAGTATCCTGTGTATATGCGATGCCTGCCACTCCGGCCAAGCCTGTGAAGAACGTAAGTATGATGGGGTCGGTGTCGACAATATGGAGTCCTTTCGCAAGCACCCCCTCAACGATCATAAAGGGAGAGTAAGGAGACCACTTGGATGGATTTTTGAACGCTTTGCACCTGACACTCACGCGTAGATGACATGGGTTTGCGCACCTTCTGAGCTTCTTCTGAGGGCCTCTTCGATTAGCTAATCCAGCCGGGCTAATGTGCATTGGGTTGGGTTGACCAGGCCAAACCGACTGATACATTAACGAAACAAACTGAATCCAAACCAAAATTGATCTATACCCTCCAAACCCGACCCGACAATTCAAGTAAAACCTACCCGAACCGAACGAAACCGAACTGAACCAAAAACACTACGAATATCTGGCTACAAAACAAACTACTAAACAGAAATTTTCAAAATAGTGACTTAGTCTGTGCAAAATCTTTTGTTGTTACCTTCAAAATGACAGCATGCCAGAAGGAATAATTTCTCAGGGAGTTTAGTCTTTAAACCAGATATGCTTTTCTACAATCATTTTGTCAGGTACTCTTTGGATAGTTGCAAATGATATACTCTACCTTTAACAGTTAAGGACAGTTGTTGATTACAAAGTAGCATAGGAAGACATTTGAGTGTACATTTTTAAAAGTGGTCTCGTCCAAGCAAACGCTGTGTTGCCACTGCTTGTGGGACAAAAGTACTCAATTTGCTTGTCATAATATTATTTAATTCTTATTTTTGTTACACAAAACAACACACTGTGAAGATACTCATTGTGTTTCTCAGAGTATGTCTGCAAATTCTTCTATGAGATTGAATTTTCACTCTTAAACCTACAAATATCGGCTTTTATTACAATATATGCAGTCATTGATTCGTGTCAGCAAAACAACCCGTGTCAGAATGGTGGGACTTGCCAGAGTAATTGTCCCGACGTCAGTTGCATCTGCCCACCCTGCTGGACTGGAGAACATTGTACTATTCGTAAGTTAAAATCTCTACCTTTTATTTTCATCACGACAATATCCCTTTTTTTTTTTAGGATGGTACTTCCATGTAAACTCAAAAGTTTGTTGACAGTTTCATTCTGTGCCAACATGTACCATCTAGGCAGCTTGTTCCATTTGTCTAAAAGGTCCCCACTGGGGCAACAAAGAATGGATGCAATGAGAATAATTCCTTGTTTGATGGTTTGGGCTCTAGTGCTTGTTGAAAGGACAAGACCAAAAACATTCTCCCCGTACCCACACATGGAAATGCGTTCCTTCTCATTTGGCACGAGAGGCAATAAAACTAACAATAGGACCGTTCTCATGCGGTATAACGGGGCAACAAAATTGGCCCACCGGCCAGGCAGGAACGCTCCATTGTACTGTGCTTTTGTTATGTTAGTGATGCGCCCCTTCTTTCACGGGAGTTCCAGTGTTCATCACAAAACTTGCTCACGCACCATGACCGCTATTGTATTGATGCAAAACAGGAAGGCGTGCAGAATGGGGCCTGTGCGCACACGGGAGAACGGGAAGATTATGAACCACAGGGGCGTTCCCTCCCGTTGGGACATGTCAGAACAGGAAAAATGTTTTTGGTCTTGTCCTTAACAGCGATCGGTCGTTGGAAAACCCAAGTCGCATATGTGAAGACACATCTTTTGATTTTTCAAAACTAATCCTTTTGTTTCATTTTTTGCAGTTGCTGGACAACTAACTTTACTATATTAAGTACGCGTTACGACATACCTGGGGCTTTGTCACTGTGTTTATACAGTTTAAAAGTTGGTGTGATTTTCTTGAGTGAAATTCGCCGACTCAACATAAAACCAGAACCAGAAAGCATTAGTCCCTGTTCCACTCCAAACAGCCTTGCCCGTTACTCCTTAAATCACCCCAAAATGCCTCATTCATCTCATGATTATTAACGATTTGCTTGTGTTAACAGCTGTGGACCTGTGTCTCAGTAACCCATGCAATAACGGAGGCCGTTGCGTCAATTACTGTTCCTACTATGTCTGTGAATGCACCTCGTGTTGGAGTGGCGACACCTGCCTGTCAGGTAATCATACAATATGGCTACATTTCTCTCATAATTTCTCATTAAAGGTAGCGTCCATCATCTGTAATTTGTGCATTATGTTCGTTTTGAAGCAACAAAAGCGCTCAAAATCTAAAGAAGGGTGCTGAACAACTAACCTGATGAAGTTTCAGCTCAGCTTCAGCTGTATATTTTGAGAAAACAATGTTCTAGGATCTTGATTTCAAATCAAAAGTTGCTGATCGTGTCATGTTTTGAATTGGTCCTGAATTCAGCGTCCGAGACACGTTCTTACTGAGCCAATTGCAGCTACGCAAAGCTGTGCACTGAAATGACGAATTATAGCAACCGCGCATGTGTGTGCATCGTGTCATCGCTTGCGCGTGCTTTGCCGAATACAAAAAAATCATTTAATAGAGATTGTTGTTTACAAAAGAATTTTGTTTAACTTTGAATTGTTTCAGAGGTAGATCCGTGTCTGAACCAGCCGTGTCTGAACGGAGGCAATTGTCAGAAGACCGACAACTGCACCAGCTACTCCTGTTCCTGCCTTGACTGCTTCACTGGTTCCCATTGCCAGACATGTAAGTGGTATTTCCTCTGTACAGCAGAGGGCGCTCTAATGCAAAGTGTCTAACACTTGCATTTCACCGATTAAACACTACAATCTAGCCTGAGGAACTTTTTATTTGCGGAATGAATTGGTGCGAAATTGACATGTACTAAAATTTGCACTTTGTGATTGAAATCATTCCAAAATTTCGAGTTTAATTTGATATTTGAAAAAAGTAGGAGCAACTACGCGGGAGAGAGTCTTCAAAACGACTCAAGAGTCTAGTTAAAGGAAAATAGTACGTAACGTAAGCTGGTGCACATGATGTTACTCATACATGAGTCTCCACATTTTTTTAATAAGATTTGAAACTTTGCATGTCGGTAGTGTCAACTAGTGAGGGTTTGCAGTGACGCCCATGTGGAAGAATCTCTTTTAAGAAGATGTGTGGTTCTAGTCCCTGTTTCTTGGCCCATAACAGAAATGAAATGGTCCGTATGTAAAATTGATTCGAAATAATTAAACTAGATGTTTGTGGACAAACACATGGCTGTTTAAGTAATTTGTATTTTTATGTCATTTTATGGACTGATAGGACAGAGATGTGCAGTAGACAGTTGCATAGTGATCAGTGCCAAATGTTTGGAAGCTTTAGGCTTATAAAAATGCACATTTAAAATGACGTCACATTTCATGTGATGATGTCATTGTGACGTCACTTCAATTTTCATCTATAACACATCCCAGTCTAGGTACATACCGACTTTCCACCCAATCGGCCTTTTCGTTCCTTAGACACAAGCCTTCACAATATGCAATTTTAATATGACGTCACATGTCATCTGATAAAGTCGTCGTTACATCACTTCAACTTCCATCTATAACACATCCCAATCTAGGTACATACCAACTTTCAACCTAATTGGTGCTGTCGTTCTGTAGATATAGGCCTTCAAAATATGCACCTTTTTGTGACGTCACGTGACTCATAATGACGACGTCAGTGTTCGGCACACATCTGCAGGTGCTTGTCTATTAGTGTATGCCAAGTATAAAGGCAATTGGATTGATTTTAGTGACCAAAGTGCCGGGGAATGATGAAAACGTGTACAAATGCTATGGGACTTGGCTGAAAAGAAGAAGAAAAAAACCTTGTAACGTAAACAACTACTGTTCTGGCAAGTTGCCTAAACAGCCAATAATCCTTTAATCAGATGTTTGTGATTTCAGATTTTTCCTACGTGTTTTGATATTTCCAGATAACAATCCCTGTGTTCCTAGCCCATGTCAGAACAATGGCATTTGCAGTCTAAACCAAGGCCTGTGCTCTCCACCTACCTGTGTGTGTTCTGGCTGCTACACAGGAGATTTGTGTGAAATGCGTAAGTATAACCTTAATGATTTTTTGCATTGCCTCAAACACAAAAACCTAACGCCTTTTTTGTGTGTGTGGACTATTAGGTCAGCTCATTTCACCACTCTGTCAGACCAAATTGGCAGAAATGTTCTTCCAAATTTTTTAAATCAATAGTGCTGAGTCATCCATGGCTGCATTGGTGCAGCCACACTGAAGTTTGCTTAATGCTAGATGTTAATGTCAGCGCGAAGCGAAATTGTTATAGTAACAGCTAACGTCTCAATAAAACTTCTGGCGTCATGAAATTTGCTTTGCTTTCATTTTCCCATGAAGTATGAACATACTTATCCATCATTTTCAGATAACTTTTTTTGGTACACAGGGTCCATATTGAATTAAACAGAGACAACTTTTTATCAGTGACTGTTTTTTTTTTTTTGGAGAAGAAACAACTGTTCGCTTATGTTTAACTGTGTAATTTGCTATGAGAAAATGAGGTTGTGTTTGATTGGTTATTTCCGCAGGTCTTAACCCCTGTTCACCCGATCCGTGCAGCAATGGTGGCAGATGCATTGTAACCTCCTGCAATGACTTCATCTGTGTCTGTGAAGGTTGCAACACAGGCCGGTTGTGCGAAGCAGGTGAGCAAACGTGAACTACGCTGCAGAAAAAGAAAGCAAACTTGGCCTTTTTTGTTTCACTATGCTTCAATGATAGAAGCACATTTGCTTATAAATATGTATAAGGTGTGATAAAACCCTGCAAACATACATTCTGTGCCAAGTTGTCCTGTCAAAATAAATCAAGTGATTTTTTCAACAGTTATGAGCTCCCAGCCAACATAAGCAGGATTGAGTGGCTGTGACTGTTACGTAACTTATACAGCTATGCTATGACTGTAGGTGATTGATAAGCCAGCTGTGCCTACCACTTGCCTGCTTTTGACTGTTGACTGAATTTGACTAGTCACAGTGCTTGCTTGGAATATGATCTGACTGTTGGTGACTAGCCTGTGTAAAAGGCAAGGCAGGGGTAGAGGATGGTTTTTTTTTTGGCTGTCTGTGACTGTTCAGATAGCAGGAGGGTTTAGTTAATTCTTATAAAGTGATACTGAATTTGGTTGTTCAGGGTGGCAAAATGCGTAAAGCGCTTGCCTCTCATCGCTGTGGCTTGGGTTCGATTCCTGGCTCTGGTCATACGCAAGTTGTTCATTGATTCTCTCCTGTACCACGAGAGTTTCGGGTTCTCCAGCTTTCCTCCTGCAAAAATCATCATTTGCGATCTGGCTGTGCTCAGTGATCAGACATGGGTCATATGACAGTAGCCTAAAGGCGCCTTTACACGCCTTCGGCTCGACCACGTTGTAGATGCGACCTTCGCAATAAGCCTCTGTACTGATGATGTCACTTTTTGTTTACGTGTGTGCTTTCCTTTGGTGCTCAGTGGACCGTGGGCCCCCACTGGCTCCGTAGGAAAGTCCACATAAGTATAAGGACAATCAGCTCCTAAATATATTTATTTATCTGTTTGTTAATGCTATTGCCTGTTTTTATTAATTTCAGATAATGACCCTTGTAGAGTCAACCCCTGTGAAAATGGCGGCATGTGTGTCCGAGACCCGTCCAATTGTGCAGCTTTCACATGCAGCTGCCCGACCTGCTTTACAGGAAGATTCTGCGATCAAAGTAAGAACACAAAATCTTTGTTTTATCCCAACATATTGTGAGAAGTTGTCAGTCATACAATCGGGCCACTGATGTTCAGCTTCATGATCAGAAACCTAACTGAAGTTAAATAACAGAATTTACCTTTTTGGCTTTTTACTGTTTTAGCTTTTGATGTTTGCACCAATAGGAAACAAACATTTGTAATTTTATGTAATCACTGTGAATGTTTTCAATGTGTTCATAACATTCTCAGTTGTATATTTCTAATACAACTGAGAAGGAATTCTATCAAGAAATTGCCTGTGTTGTTTAATTTTATGGCCATTCACCACAGGTTATACTCAGCGCTTTCTCTTAAAAAACTTTAAAAAAAAAATCTCAAGTTTGCTCGGATGGGACTTGAACCCAAGACCTTCTGCTTACTAATGAAGACGTCCTAACCACTTGACCACCAGCTTTCCAGGGCAGCTGGCTGGTTCGATTTTTTTTTAAAAGAATTTTGTTTTGTTTCAAAAAGAGGGTGCCTGCTCATTTCTCCAAATTTCTGTCCCAAGTTGCACCAGATTGGTTATTACGATTGTTTCCATATGCATACAGGTGTTAATCCATGCTCCCCGAATCCTTGCCTGAATAACGGCAACTGTTACCAGTTTCAGAACGACTGCACCAATCATTTTTGTGAGTGCAACGGTTGTTTTGGCGGAAACGACTGCAGCATACGTAAGTTGAGTTAGATTTTGTCAAATGTTGAGCAGCTAAGCTAATAATTAGCATTATATAACCGACATACAGATCCTTGTCATTAGATTGGTGGAACTCACATAACGTGACATTCTTTATTCGTTATTGCTCCCATTCACGCCGGGGCTCAAAAAGTCCCATCCGCCCATGGAGAATGGGAAATACTATTCAACAGTTAGGATCGTTCTTGTTCCATGACGCAGTATTTGTGTGCAAGTGCATGCTGGCGTGCACATTCAGCATTGGGCATAGCGTGTATTGTTCCCAAGAGCCAGCGCTACAGAGTTCGGCTCAAACATTTTCATGAAGGGGTGGTTTAAGAGAGAAATACATTTTCCACAAATTTCGTGTTGAAATAAAAGTTCAAATATATGAAATGACAAGGATCTATATGTCAGTTGTATAAAACAAATATCGAGTGGCTTTAAATTGTGAAATGGAAGGAATATTGTCGCTCGGTAAAATCTGGACTTTTCCAGTTCACTCGGCTTCAGCTCAAGAAATGGAAAAGTCCAGACTTTACCTTACGATAATATTCCTCCCATTGACTCTGAGCTACTCAATATTTGTACATTAATAAGGAAAACATTTTGAATTTCATACATCAGCTGAGTACAGGGAGCCTAATAGCATTTAACTGAACACCGAAAACAATTAGCGAATTGAGCAGAGACAACACATGCTGAGTGAACACACATGCAGTTTCCCTTGGCTATGTGCCAAGTTTAGATTTCAAAGCACATGCACAGTCTTTCGGAAGGCATATTATTAGCAAGATTCAAATATATTATTCATGACATTTCACTTCATGAATAATTCTATAGACAACCCATCAAATTCAAATTTACACACATCCTTGGACTTCGTCAATAAGCCAGTTTTGTATTTTAACTGCGTATGCGCGAAGTGATTTGGGTCACAGTTCATTCGGGATAATCGAATGCTCATTAAAGGCGCATGAACGGGCAAGGAGATGTTCACATAAGGGCAATTCCACGGTTACTCACGTTACATTTTTGATGTACTTTTGAGTTTCCTTGGGCTGTAATTACCTTACTGAAAAGGTTTAATATCTGTTATCCCCGTGGTAGATAGAGTAGACCTAGACCTACCTAAACACCAAAGATGACATCCAGAAAAATGTGCTATGTATGACAAACAAGACGCACACAATCGGTATCTCACTTTTTGAAAATGTAACGTGAGTAACCAAATTTCCCAAAACACTTTCACGTTTGTACGACCAGAACATGCAGAATGGGAGTTTGCTTGAAATCGCGGTCACAAGGCATTTGAGTCGAGTCAGCGTTTCTATCCCGAATGACGTTTGACTGGGACTACTTCTTCGAGCTACCCAACTGGCTTATTGGCCTGTAAAGTCTCCGCTCAAGAAGAGTTAGGGCTATGAGTTAATGATCATAGTGGTACGCATAATGTTACATTCATCTTAAATATACGGTATCTTGTCTCTTCAGCCTTGAATCCCTGTGTTTCTAACCCCTGCAAGAACTCTGGCTTCTGTCAACCCACGTTAGCCGACTGTAATGTCTACGAGTGCTTCTGTAACGGTTGTTGGGAAGGTCCTACTTGCGAAGATTGTAAGTACCTGAGACTAGATCTAAAACTACGCTAGATTCTTTGTATTTAACTGTGTTACGGCTGTTTCAAACCAAAGTTCCAGGATTACACAGAGCTCAATTTCGTATTCCCTAGATTTGAGTTTATTACAATTCACATATTTGCATTCATTTGCTTCACTGGTCTATCTAACTGGGTACCCAAATCAGAGTGTTGGAGAGAGAAACTTGGCTTCCTTCCTCTGTGTTCTCATCAGGTGCGGATCCAGAGGGGGGGAGGGGGGATTGTCAAAACACCCCCCAGCTCTGACTACAAGCTTTTGTTCCATAGAAATACTTTCAAAATAATGTGAACCCCCCTGGTCTGAAACCCACAAAAAAATTATACTGGTAATAATACCCGCCAGTGCACAAAATTCAGAGTGAATTTTACGACAGATTGCAGGCAAATATGGAAAGAAGAAAAATCTGAACCATTTTTCATGTGTTATCTTCTTTGTCTATTTGAACCTTTTACTCCTGCGTATCCCTGTAGATCAAAAGCAGGTATCTCAAAGATGGCCACAATACAAAGAATCTATCAGGAAATCATATCATGTCCGGAGATTTATTTTTACAAAAATGCATTGATTTTTCGTGATTGACAGTTATCGATCCTTGTGCCAGTAGCCCTTGCAAGAGGGGCGGAGTCTGCACCGCCTTGTCGTGCACTGAGTTCAATTGTGCGTGTAACAATTGCTCACGGGGACCCACGTGTGAAGAAGGTAGGATTTTGGTTTCTTCCATTCCAATATGGACTCCGTGCCAGTGTAACAAGCTAGCAGCCGATTTCGCAAAAAAGTGCGCAGCTTGCGCAATGCGTAGGAATTTAGCACAAAATTAATGCGCAGCTGTGCAACAAACTTAAGATCGATTTCACGAAACTTGACATGGCTGTGCAACGTTTCAGATATAAATTCAAACTTCTTGGACGAGGATAAACACAGCATTTATGATGGATGTATGTGTGTGAATTTGTTCGTTTGCGAAACAGTCATTGGATCACCTCAGGCTGCCATTTTGAAAATTATTTTGTCTAACTTTCTTTGGAATTGTTTGGCAACTCTAAAAATTATGTTAGGAGTAAAATAGAATTTCATTTATTTCAAACATAAAGTTGTGTCTTGTATCAACCTTGATAAGTTGTGCAATAACAGGATTCTTGACAGTCCCAATTTGTGAGTAAAATAGGTCATTTTCAGTCGATCGCTACGCCACACTGAACGTACGCCACCTAAAATGATTGCGCAAGTTACACCATAATTTATTACACAAGTCGCGGACTTATGCACTATCCGACTTCCGTGAAATATGTCATAAGTGAAATGTTGCGCAGCGTGAAATGTTGCGCAACTTACGCAGTAAATTTTGGCGCAAGCAGAGTTGCGCCATTGTGTATTACGTGTGAAATGGGCTGCAGGACAACTTATAAAGATACAGGGGAAACTTGTTCAAAGTTTCAAATAACCTCAATTTCCTAGGTTTGTAACATTGGTAAAGCTGCTGGCAGCGTGATCCCTGGCTATGTATGGCATGTAAACACCGCAAAAAAAGAAAGAAAGTCCACACTCATTGGAGGGGTCATAATTTTGATTCTGATTGTCTTGTGATAACATCATTTATTTAGACCTTGGGGGAATTTTGTTAGCTACATTTTGATACCCCGTTTGCTACCAAAGACTGGAAAGCGACCAACTTTGACAACAGTTTATAACAAATGATGCAGTTTGAAAAGTTGCAAATGCTGCGTGACAATGTTACATTGCCCAAAACGAACAGCAGGGAATAGCGATCGCACCGATTGAATTAACATTTAATTACCCGCGCTTTGTTTGGGCACTGTGCAATTGATAGGACCAATTAGGGGCATGTGTGTTTGGTTATGCTCAGCCATTTCTCCTCGTGACTCTTTTAATTGCAACTTTCCAAACTGTATCATATATTGTAATATTTTGCTCCAACTTGGTCGCATTCTTTTTGACTCACCCTATATAATCCCACGTAATCTTCCTTCTTTCTGCAGAGGTTCACCAGTGTAGGGGTGCTCTCAATCCCTGCGTCAACGGAGGAACTTGTTTGGAGTTACCCGACTGTTTCTCGACCATCTGCATCTGTGATGAATGTTTTGGGGGAACCTATTGTGATGTCCGTGAGTATTTGCAGGGAGCTATATTATCAACCCTCCTATGCAAACATACATTCTGTGTAAATTAGTCATTTCAGTCAACATAAAACAAGTGACTGTTTTTAACAGTTAGGAATTCCCAGCCTACATAAAGCAGGATTGACTGGCTGGGACTGTTTAAGTAACTTGATACAGCTATGCTTTGACTCCGGGTAAGTGATAAAACAGCTATGACCACAACTTGCCTGCTTTGTCTGTTGACCCAGTTTGACTAGTCAAAGTGCTTGCTTGACATATAATCTGACTGCTGGTGACTAGCCTTGGTTAATAGTATAGCAGGGGTATGTATGTGACTGTATGTGACTGTTTAAATAGCAGGAGGGTTAAGTTATCAGAGAGCTAAATGCTACATGTATATGCAGAGCAGCCTGCTGGACCTCCATGGCTTTGCACAAACTTATGGAAAGATCCACAGTTTATATGGTTTTCGTAGAGTTCTAATCTGCATGTTTGACACCCATGCATTTTGGAGCCAAATTTGTTGACACCTATCCCGTTCGTTAGTGTGACATCATCTTGATTCAAGCGTGCATTCTTCACGCGGTGCAGGATAGCACGAATGGAACCAGAAGTTAACGCAACTTGAGTGTTTATCCAATGGGTGCTAGTATTCAGGCCTGTTATGGATCAAAACCTAGATAGCAAAACATTATTGTGAAGAATTTATGTTAGGCTGTTGCATTTAAAAAAAAAAATGGATTAAAGAATTTTCCATTGTTTTCTTTGAACCACAGCCTTCGATAGTTGCCAGAACCACCAGTGCATGAATGGAGGCGTTTGCAACAACCGATGTCCGGGCTATACCTGCACGTGTCCAGTATGTTGGACTGGAGAGTTCTGTGAAATTCGTAAGTACAGCTGCAGCCGCTTTCATGAAACTTTACATAATGCTGTAACTCCACTTCTGCCACATTTTATTGCAAAAGTAGTGAGAAGCTTTTTGCGAAGGTTACACCGTCCACCGCTTGCACAACAAATAATGGTGCAACTAGTATACGCAGTCATCTTAGCTACGACGTACAAATTTAGAATGGACAATTTTACAGATTACTTGTCATGTGCTAATCCCCCATCATCGACCAACTTATCAGTGTTGATACAAGAAATTCACAGCTTTGTTTCACTTTCAAGAATAAAACAGAAGGACAGAAAAAGATAGGCAAGTTATTATGTAAATAAGCATGTTATTGCTTTGGCCTCGTGGTTAAGGACATTGGATTCGTGGTCTGCGGGTAAAGCTGCAGGTTGTGGGTTCGAGTCCAGCCCTGGGTCATGGGGCATGTGCCCTTGGACAAGGCACTTTGTAACTCATTGCTTCTCTCCACCCAGGAGTAAATGGGTACCTGTGAGGGTAGAGATGGTTAGTGTGGTTGATTTAGCTGATTTGCGCCGAAATGGCAGCATCGAGCTGTATACTCCCCAGGGAGCTGAGATGGTGTTAGGAATGTTTCATGGGCCCAATGAGCAGGGGTAATAATGATGTGAGGACTTGTGAGGTCTTGTTAGGTCTTGTGAGGACTTGTGAGGTCTTGTAGGGTTTTGTGAGGTCTTGTTAGGTCTTGTGAGGTTTTGTGAGGTCTTGTGGGGTTTTGTGAGGTCTTGTGAAGATTTGTGAGGTCTTGTGAGGATTTGTGAGGTCTTGTGAGGACTTGTGAGGTGTTGTGAGGTCTTGTAGATCTTGTGAGGTCTTGTTAGGTCTTGTGAGGACTTTTCAGGACTTGTCAGGATTTGTGAGGACTTGTGAGGACTTGACAACAAATCGGGCTCATTTTTAAGGTCACGCATCTTTTCTTGTCACTTTACCCATGCAGCTATTGATCTGTGCGTCAGTGGTCCTTGTCTGAACGGCGGCACCTGCAACAACCTGTGCACCGGCTATAACTGTCGATGTCCGCCATGCTTCCTGGGCTTCAACTGTCAAACATGTGAGTAGCAAATACCTCAATCTAGGATGTATTTTGAGCGAATTAAGGCCATTGTAACACCACACCATTCTCTGGGCCAAAAGGCAGAAAAGTCCAGTTCATTAAAGCAGTTTAGCACTTAAATCTCAAAATTAAATATTGTAAAAAGGTAATTTTTGAATTATAGCAACATGGTGTTTCCTAACGTGACGCACTTCGACGTTTTCCACGACTTTCCTCATGCAGTGTTGCCAAACTTCTTCCTTGAGAAACTTCAAACTCATTGAGTTAAATACTGGTATTTTTACCTTAATGCTTGATGTTTAACCTTTGTGAACAATTTCAGTGTCATGAAATTCAGTCTGAAATTCAAAAACGGTGGTGCCCGGAACTTTGGTACAAAATCAGCTGAGTGTTCTCTAGCATGTGGGGCCCTTGAATAAATCTCGGAAAATCCTAAGTTAACATTTAAGAATTTCTTTAAAAGTTGATAAATTCTAATAAACCATTATTATCTCTACTTACATACCCAACTAGAAGTTTGTCAGGTAATTACTTTCATATTTCACTGTGCACTTGAAATAAAATTGGAATATCACGCCAAAATAAATTTCTGTGCTAACTTTGTAACTGGTAGATAAACTCACGATTTATGAACGGGAATGTTTAGAGCTTGATAAAATTTCGCTAACAGTGAAATTTCAGGTAAAACTTTTGTTCTAGCAATGCACTACAGGTGAAAAATCAAAGTGTGCCACGTTAGGGGCCGTGCCACGTTAGAGTACATCAAAAATACTGACATTAATAGCCTTTGATACATGAATTTCTGCTCATGTCCCCTAAAGGGCGTCATAACTCTGCCAACTCAAGTATGACACCTATTTCGGACTGGCGTTTGAGAGTTGGGTGAAACCAAAATATTTGGAACAATCAAGTCAACCCGAGTAGATTCTGGTTTCAAACAGAAAAACTTTTTGTACAATTTTTTTTGCGTTGACTGGACTCTGAAGTCATTTCAAATGACTGTATTAAACAGCTGATTCATCTTGTGCAGTTCCTTCATTCTAATTATTTCAAATCTTAACTCTGACCATCGGAATAAGTAAGTTTAGCATAACTGTTGAACATCAGTTTGAAAAATCTTCAAGACCTAAATATCTGTTGAAGTGAAGTTGGTTGAATCCAAAACTCACACACTGGAAAAAAAAAATTCAAGACCAATTTTCTGAAATTGTGAGAAAATGTCTAGTTGTTGGAACTTTTGTTGTGTCATTTATGGCCATTAGTCATAACTGTAATCGAAAAGGAAGAGTTTAATCAATCGAAAAATTATTTTCAAATTGCGGGCCATGTCATTATATTCTAGAATTCTGAGGGTTTTTATCCTAAATTTTCAATTAAATGCAATTCTCCCCCCATGATGTTAAATTCTTCTTTGTTTTAAAGACGAAGGAGGTTGTACCAACAACCCATGCCAGAACGGAGGCAGTTGTATGGAGGATCCGTTTGCCTGCAATCAGTATATCTGCACATGCCCTCGCTGCTACACTGGGCCAACTTGTAAACAGGGTAGGTGACTGCATAGAAAATGCATGTTAAAGTTGCTGAGTTTTTTGTTTCTCCTAACAAATTTTCAATTTGTATGTTTTACACCGACGAAAAAGCTACATTTTCCCGTTCTGGACGGTTATTAAATATACGCTTTTATTTTGGGTTGCGTTTGCACCCATAAGGCGCAAAAGATATGTCTGAATTATTGTCGGGCCGCAAATAATTTGAAAGTTTCACAAACATGTGGTTCTTGTCAGAGGGGCTGGTGTTTGGCTATGATTTTCAGAGTCAATTGTTCAAGCTACTGTAAAGGGGCACACACATTGTATTTGGCTGTTTGAATGAGGAACTTGTGAAAAATAATAAAAAAAGATCGGAGTAATTAAAAAATTAAGCAAACCGGACTTTATTTTGGAGCACAGTCACTCAGCTTAAGCAGTTGTTCCCTTGCAAAGTGGACAAGCCATGTTATATCAGTTGGAAAGATTTGTTTGTTTTTTTACCTTTGCCCTCCCCCTGTAGTTCTTGACGGATGTTCTTCAAGCCCATGTGCCAATGGCGGAATGTGCTACAGGAGTCTTACGAACTGTGAAAGTTTTTTTTGTATGTGCGAAGGATGCTGGACTGGGCCAACATGTCAAAATTGTAAGTTAAAAAAACAATAAGTGCGAGTGCACAATAAGCTGTGGCCGTTTTGCAAGAAATCTTGCATGAAAGTTTAGTATGAATACATCAAAACTATTTTAAGCCAGGGCTTAAAAATGCGACGCCGAAAATATGATGCCGCTGGCACATATGGAAACACCATATTTCTGGTCAATTTTCGAGACAGACAGACCGACCGACCACCAAGTGACATGTAGAAGCTCCTGCAAGAGCTTAAAACAGTGGCAAACAAGGAAAATAAAAGTCCATGTGTTACCATGAGTATACTCCTGAGCCCATGGGTGAGCAAGAGTATGACCCGTGGGTATGGGAGAGTATACGCTCGGTCAGAGCAGGAGTATATACCTTTATCATGCGGCCACCATTTCAGTCATGTTCCCTGTTTCCAATAACAGTACTGAATGATAATGTTTTTTGTGCAAAAAGGAACCAGACTATTTTCCTTCCAGCCTCGCTTCGGTTACGTTGATTTGAACGGGGAAAAAAATCAAGATGACTGCAACATGATAATGGTCAATACTCTTGCACCTGGTGAAATCACATGATTTCAAGATGGCTAAAGGGTACACACTAAATTTTTCCAAATTTATAACTCTTTTCTTATAAATTCTTGTTTAATATGATAAGTAACGAACATCTGAAACAGTATTCGGGTATTTCCACATTAAAACTTTGTTTTTGTTTTTTTTCAAAGAATTACCTTTTGCTATTACGGCAGGCATTTTGTGCATACTTTATAGCAACATTTTGCATTTGGGTGTGTGACCTGAGTGCCATACGCACACAATATATTTTGCTACTCTTGAGTACTCAGGAGTGTCAACAGAGACCCACAGGAATGCAGACGAAACTCCTTTTCTGTGTGAATGTGGCATTAGCAGCGACAACCTTGTGGGGAAAGTTTTTAAAGGGAAATTGGGACCAAGATGTGGGGACTTTCTGCCATCCCCACAGCAATTCCAATTCATGGGCTCCGTGCGCGAACAAGAAAGGGTGTTTTTTTCTTTTTCCAGAGCCGAGCAGATTGTACACACCATGGGATATAACGTGAAGTATGCATGACTAATTTCATTCTGAATGTGCAGAAAGCCATAGTGTCTTGCGTGAGTATCTGGGGTCGTTGGCAATGCGTCCGAATGTCTCTCCCAGTGTTCTCCTGTATCTCTTACGGTGGAGGGGGACGTGTGCACCACGCCGTACATGTTGATGATGTCCGATACTATTTCTTGGGGATGATTTGCTGTTTGTGTTCTTCGTAGATTCCAGTCCTTGCTTGAGTCTTCCATGCCAGAACAATGGAGCCTGCACTACAGACAGCACATGTAGTGGCTTCACCTGCACGTGCGATTCTTGTTACACCGGAGATCTGTGTCAAATCCGTGAGTCGTTTTCCAATATTTTGTTATAGTGACATTAAGGCCAGTGATTTGAAGAGAGAGTCCGGCCACATTTGAATGAGTTAACTACGGCTCACAACAACACACGAGAAGTGAATTCTGCCTCTTGCATAGCCGCATGTGTATATAGCAAGCTTTAGCCAGATAGTCCAGAAATAGTTCAGGCGACGACCATAAGTCCAGTAGTGGTTGATTTGTGATGTTAGTTACACATGCGCATTAATTAACTGCAACATGCACAACTTTTTGAAACCTCATCACGAAACTTATCGGTCCTGGTGCCCCGTTGTGCCTCATGATGCTTAATGATGCACACGGCTATTTGTAACCTGCAAAGGAACCTTGTCCTGGGGTCTGGTTCCAGATAGTCGACTAGAGTAGTTTCACTATCCTTCGTTCGAACAAAGATGGTCGAAATGTGGTAGAGTAGACTTTGGGCCCGAACTCGCTGCCACATGTTCTCATGTATTGTGTTATAAATGCTGGACACACAATGGCTCCCTTGTGTGCCATGTTGTGTCCAAGTTTTGTGTTGAGTTTATGGCATGCAAGGTGCAATGGTCAGTTGTGGCAGATCTGCGGTGGTTTATGAAATCTTGGCCCTGGCTTTGGCGTACACTTCAGCTAACTCAATTATGTTAGGCCCCTGACTTTACAGACTCTATAAAAATTAATATTGGGCTCACTTTCTGCTGAAGGTACACCGAATCATGTCACACAAGGCCAGTGGTTGGTTGTGCAGGGTGATCCCAGAAAAGTTGTGCAAGCAGATATCGTTAAATTTCTCAAAAAGTACCTAACATGAGTATTTCTCTGGAGCATGTTAATTATACTGTGTATAATCAATGAAAATGTCATGGAAACCCATTCATGCAAACCAGAGCTGTAACAGATTATAAAAGGATACATGTTTTTCAACATTTCAATGGGAATTACACATTGCATTGGTAATCGCTCAACCGGCACTCTGCAATGCGTCTTTTCATTAACTGTGTAAATCGCATTGGAATGGGTGAAAAACACATTGCCATTTATAATCCGTTGTATCTCTGCTTTGCCTGTATCAAATTTTCACTGTGATTATACACAAGTGTACAAACATTATACTCCATCAACATGAAATGCTGATGTTGGATACTTTCTGAGAAATTTAAAGATGTCTGCTTGTACAACGTTTTTGGGGTCACCCTGTATTTTCGTTGGGTTTGAATGTGGCAGAATTCACATGAATGTTGGGCCGAAGAAAAAATCGAACCTGCATGGCAAAGCCAGGGTTTCGTAAATCCCTTCATTTTCACTTCCTACGAAGTATTGACAGAGCCTCTTTATTTCTTTACATTTAACTGTTGGCAGATAATTGAAATAATCAATTTTGTTATGTGATTTTCAGGCAATGATCCGTGTCAGAATAACCCTTGTATGAATGGCGGAACATGCTTCCAGAACCATAACTCATGCAACTCCTACCTTTGTCAATGTCCTGACTGCTATACTGGAGACCACTGTGAAAATCGTGAGTATAGAGAATCTAGTAATACCATGGCCGGCTGTTCTGGCTGCTTGGCCCAAAAATGCCATTAACCAGTTTGCGCCGGAACCCGTGTATACACGTACAAGTTTGGCGGTGTTCAGAACGGATGACAGATAAACACGCAGGGAGCGATCAAGGCCTGAAATATCTGTCAGCGACTTGCTTGCAGCAATCCAGGCCAGAAACATGAGTGTGCTGCCCAAGGGTGATAGCTTTAACCCGCCTGGCTTGAGGTCAAGTGAAAAGTGATCCTGCGCCTTGTTCCGTTCTTTTCAAATTGATCCCGGCGTGAACTGGTTAGCCCTTGTCACTACCTCATACATATTCATAAGCAAGCGTTGCATTCCAACTGGTCAATGTACATCATCTGATAGTCAATATTGAAACTTTTAATAGAGTATCAAGCCAAACATAGGCCGGCTGTTCTGGCTGCTTGTTGGTCCAAAGATATTGTTTTTAACACTACCTCATACTTATTCATGAGCAAGAGCCACAGTCTAACTGGTCAATTTGACTTCACCTGATGGTCGATATTGAGACCACTGTGAAACTTGTAAGTATAGAGAATCATACCACTTACAAGCTAGCTGTTCTGGCAGCTTGTTGGTCCAAACATATTGTTAATCCTGATGTCTACCTTACACATATTCATGAGCAAGTGTCGAATTCTAACTGGTCAATTTAATATCACCTGATGGTCGATAGTAAGACCACCGTGAAACTTGTGAATGGAGAATCAAGCAACACCATAGGCCGGCTGTTCTAGCTGCTTGTTGGTCCCAAAGTATTGTCATCCCTAATTACTACCTCATACATATTCATGAGCAAGAGCCAAATCTAACTGGTCCATTTAGACATCACCTGCCTACCAGTGTTTTGTTATACACACATACAAGGGTCAAACAGGGTAGATGTACATTGCATTCCCGCTCCCCCTTCCTAGGTTCTTGAAAATTTCCGTGCTATTTTTGCTGACTCGTACTCTCTGCACTGGACCGTTTTTTTAATTTCGGAAAAATGATCCTGACACTTTTAATCAGCAAATTTTAGCCAATAATAGTAACAAATTGACTTGGAGTAAATGGCAGAGAGGAGTGTTTTCCACGTTGTTTGCATTGGACTTAAAAATGGTAAGAATAACCGTCGTCTTGGTGAGTTCTACCCACAAAAAAATCCCTTGTGGACATGGCTTTAAAATGAAATGCGATGGTTAACAATGCTGTTATATGGTCTCTCCACAGTGCGTGATCCATGCGCTAACAAGCAGTGTAGTAATGGAGGTCAGTGCCTCACTCTATCCTGCCTGCACTCTGTATGTGATTGCGTTGGTTGCTGGAGTGGACTATTCTGCACCCAGTGTAAGTAATTGCAGGCCTCACAGTCAAATTTTTTTAACCTACAAAATCTATATTTCAACTTGGGAGCCTATGGGCCTGATTCATCAACCTCATTCCCAGTGCTTACTTTATTTCCAACCTCCAATAGTAAGCCCTGGATAGGAAACTTTCTTCCTGTATCCTGATTCGATACCGCAGTTGGCTAGTAATGGATTTATATCGCTTACTTGGTGTTGTTATGTCCAACGTGCAGTACATGTTTTCATGATCATTATAGTAATAACGTCCACGCCTTCTCAAAAATACTCCTTTTCTTTTCCAATTTACTCATATAAATATGAAATGTGATACTGCATATTGGTGGTCCAAAAATAAATTTGAAATAATTTAAAATTTGTGATTAACCATGCCCTAATGTTTTAAGCCACATTTAAAAAAAAAAAAAATGAAAGAATAAATAGTCTGGCACCATCCCATTCAACAGTTCACAATTTATAAAATGCATTCAGGGAACACGACCAAAATAGCTTTCTCGTGAATAAGGTCCATATATTTTTTCGAAGTAACTTAAAAATTGAACTCAAAGAACTTATAAATGCCTGTATTTTGGCAATTGGAACCCTTTTTTTTTTTAACCTTTTGGAAAACCTACATTTTGTTAGACCTGTGATTCCTACTTTAAAGATCTTATTTTACTTCTAAACTTTACTTTTCCTAAAATGCACCTACACTCACATTTTGTAAAGCAACAAAAAGAGTTGAAATGAAAAAAAAAGCAGTTCTTTAAAAATGTACCCAGCTTGTCCAAAAATTGACTGACAATAATGCCCTTTTGAGACGTGTTTCTAAATACCTTGAGTATCTTAAAATCTAAAAATGTTTTACAAAGATTTTCCCCCCTAGAACTCCTAAAACAAACCCCCAAAACACCTAAACAGGATAAAAAAGCAACCAACATTTGGGTTGCTCTTAAATCTCTCCATATTTTGTTCTCTCTTTCTTTATAGCGGTGAATCCCTGCATTTCTGATCCGTGTCAAAATGCTGGTCTATGTCAGCCGGTAACCGGCACCTGTGACAGCTACACGTGTCAATGCAGTGGCTGCTGGACCGGTGATCTCTGCACCGTCCGTAAGTTATCACACTACGACTTCTGATATTAATGTTAGGGCCCATCTCAATCTATATCCAGGACAAGGTCCAGACTAGTTTCGGACATTGTATCGGGGAACAAGTTGCAGCCATGCAGGTTCTGAACAACTTCCCCACAATCTTCCTGCTGATCAAAATTTCCGGAATAAAAGCAGAGCTTTCTTCCGGACAAAGTGAATGATTTTACCTGTAACTTGTCTGGCACTAGTCCTGGATATGAATCGAGACCTTGTGTCTGTTTTAGCTTCCGTGGGAGGGACACATTGCATGCGGTGATGGTTTGCGTGCGTATGGTGCGGAGGATGTACGGCTGATGTGCACAAACCCATGGCATCTTGCGTGAGCTTTAGGTGTCGTCAGAAAAACGTTTGAATGTCTCTCCCAGTGGTCTCCCCCAACTCTCCTTTTGTAACCGTTGAAGGGGTACACTTACACAGAGTCCATAGAGGCCAAAAGCAACTGTCACTGAAATGCCTGTAGTGGCTTCAAAGAGTTAGCATTTTTAAAGTTCACAGATTTATAAATTGTGGTGTGGATTTACAGGTAGTACGGGGACCAGGTGCCCTATTGAGGGAAAACAGGAGTACCCGGTTTTAAGAATCCCAACCCCAAAATTCAAATCCTGGAAGTTGTCTGAAGGGCCTCACAGCTTTACGGTGTAAACTGCAACTTTCATGTGTGTCGTCGGTTGCCCGTTAAAATGCACATAAACATGAAATCTGTTTTTTGTCTTTCATGTAGCCTGGTTTTCATTTAAAAAAATTCCCCACAATGGGCATTCAAAACCGTTCTTTTTCATTGTCTGAGAAGTTACTAAGTAATTTGTAAAGACAGGTATCCGATCCCATAATCTGGTAAAGATTCCTGACATCAGCAGTCGCGTCCTCCAGTGCCCGGTTCCCATGCACAGCCCTATACACAAATAGGATATATCTACAAATGTTTCTGAAACGATAAGGTGCGTGCTTTTGTTATGCATGAGTAGACCCCAAAGTAGACCCCAAACATTTATTTGTACTGAATTGAAGTAACGTTTCAAATATGGTGTCTGTATGCAAAACATCTATTTGAATCAGTGAAAGTGTTCAATATGTAAAGTGTATTTACTTTTGTTGTTGTTGTTGTTGTTGTTGTTCCTGTCAATGTTTAGCAATCGATCCATGTCTGAGCAACCCTTGCGGTAACAGCGGCACATGCCACACCATTCCCAGCATCGATAACTGCTCCACGTTCATCTGTGTTTGTGATTCCTGTTTGACCGGCACTCGCTGCGACCAGAGTGAGTAGAATGCGTTTTAGACCGGCACAAAGGGTGAAGGTCAATCAAAAATCAAAGATGGCTAGCCCAGTGTCCACCTTGTACACAGAGCACCATGGTCCGTGTTCGACTCCTGTGGTGGGCTCGAACCCTGAAGGGGAACATGGTGCTTGTGTAATTGGGCTAGACACTTTATTACAATTACCTCTCTCCACCCAGGAGTATAAATGTGTACCTGTGAAGGTAGAGACCACATTGCGCTGATCTCGAGCTGCAGAAATGATATGGTCTCATGGCCTGACAAACAGCGGTAATAATTGTGAAGCGCTTTGAGTCCTTTGGAATAAAGTGCCATAAAAGCACCATGTTATTTATCATGATTAAACACTGAGGGATGTTTAAAAACTGAGGGGTGTTTAAATGGTGGTCTACAACCATCCACATGATGGGCTCTTGACCAATAGACAAGTCATCTTGATTTTTTTCCCTTTCAACTTAACATAACCAAAGCAAGGCTGGAAGGAAAAATAGTTTGGTTCTTTTTTGCACAAAAACATAATCATTCAGAACCGATATTGGATACAGAGAACAAGACTGAAATGGTGGCAGCATGATAAAGGTCTATGGGATAGGTAAATTGTCCCCGCTATTAATAAATGTTGATTTTATCCGTCTGTTTCTAGTTGTCAATCCCTGTGCTAGCAATCCTTGCCAGAACAGCGGTGTATGTGAGTCTGGCAACGTGCCAGGCAACTTTTGCCCCGTACATACGTGCACCTGCACCTCGTGCTGGACTGGGCCTCGCTGCGAAACACGTAAGTTCCTTTGTGTCAAATAAACCTCTCACGATATGGGCAGCAACGCATGCACCTCTTCAGTGCAACGGTGCACGTCACATACACATTAATGCATATTGGACATTGGTCTATTAACTCTACTGAAAAACCTTCTGGTAACTTAAATTCCAAATCCATTGAAATGCATTCATGCATTCTGTAATGTTATACAAATTTCTAAACGAATAAAGATGTTGGTTTAAGATTTGCCAAACTTTTGTCCAAAATCAGACCTTATCAATCTTAGAGAAAGACATTATCAGTATAGAAAGAAATGCATCTTTCAGATCTTTCATCAAATCATTTCGGATTTTTTTTCTTCAATTTTACAATTTCACCCTTAGTATTTACATTTGCAGTGAAAGGATACTCAATGTTTTGGTTGTCGATTGTAATCTTGAATGACATATTTTTCCGCCCTACAGCTATCAACCCATGCGATAATCAACCGTGTCATAACGGGGGTGAGTGCATACAGATAGTCAGCAGCGTACCCGGACAATGCAACTCATACAGCTGTACCTGTTCAACGTGCTTCACCGGACCAAACTGCCTGTCTTGTAAGTATAGTACTTTCTACCGCATGGTTGGCAAAATGTACGTTTTGCCAACCACATTTTGCCAACCACTGGTCGCCAAACCATGGAAGGTGCAGCACTGCAAAAATAAAGACAAGTTATCAAAAATCAGTATTGTTTTTGGTGCTATGTGTTTGTTTAGATATGAAATATAATTTTGGGGGTTTGGTTTCCACTTTTTTTTAACTCGTCCTGTATGTAGCATCTACAAGAACAGCGCATGTGCATTAGTCTGGTGCCGCTTGTTGTACTTTCATAATACCTGTGTCTAGGCAATAAGTCAAGTCTCCATGCCAATGGCAACAGCGGATTTTTTCTTTCCATCATCTAACCTCTGCAGCTAATCCTACAATGTTATAGAATGAAATTTTCAAATAAACCACAAAAAGAAAACTCACTACGTGCATTGAGCAATTAACGAAAAATTCAACAAAAACTGAAGACGGGTTTGAACCTGCAACCTCCGGATTGCCGTTCCGGTGTTACAACAACTATGCCTTCCAGCCTAATGTTGGCGGTTCCCTATTTAGTCAATGTCTTTGTTCAAGAGGCGCTGGTCAGAAGCCATAAACCCGTGTATGCCATGTAGCCAGGGATCACGCCTAACAGTGTGATGCTATAAAAACATCAAGTACAGTAAACTCCGGCTAAACCGACAACGTATAAACCGTCATATCGCTTAAATCGGCCGTCTGACGACTTCATGCACATGGCCGGCCATGGATGTACAGTATGCAAGCGATCTGTATATCGTATCACTGTTAACGCTTGCTGGCCGCGCCGTCCTTGCTTCGTACGTACGTACATGTACATGCATGACTTTCTGTGATCAATACCTCAGCCTGTTTGTGATGATAAACATTGAGGATATATTTGCTGGAATCAACCATGGATGTAGAAATAAACCAGGGTAAATCAAAGCCTTTGAATTTTAGCCATGAATCTTGTTTGCATGATATGCGCATTGGCCCTAATTCAATCTATTTTTTTTACTCCGTGATTCAATTTGTGTATTTGTGTAAGTCGGCAAAATGACGACTTGTAACAGAAGCCGACATTCGCGTAAGCCGTCACAAATTCTCTGGTCCCGAGAGTGCTGTCATAGCCGGAGTTTACTGTATGTCTTAAACCTGGCGTTGAGGAAGTGACTGCCTCTGGAGTCATCGTGTGTGTGTTTGTACTTAAGTATAACGCACTGGAGTGCGTTCTGGTTTATTGCCATTGTTACATGTTGTAAGGCACAATCAAGAAATGGGCTGGTGGAGACACTGATCCACATGATCCATGATCGATTATGATCACGTCCAATTCAGATCGTTCTGTAAAATACAAAACATGCCAGGATACATCATAAGCATTGTAAAGACAACTAACATCCAAAATCATCACAAGTGTCGAACATGGACATGTACATATAAAAGGCATGTACATGTAGTTACAAAGCTCTCCATGTGATTCGGGGCACATTGTAATGGCAAGACGCCTATTTCGGCACTTCGTGTGGCATGACCGATTTTGCCAAGCCCAAACACTTAAAATATAACATGTATGGATTCAAAACGGTATTTAATTAAGGAAATGGGTTGCTCACCATCCATAACCAGCTCCCGCGCATTCAGTTTCCCGCGGCAACTGCACTGGCTTGCTTGGTGGCGCCCTTTGTCTTATTAAAGTCGCAACACCTGGGAAATAAAAAAAACGGGGATCACTCAGAGAGGATACAGCATATTTATTACAGATAAAGCTTGAAGGAATAGAAGTTTGTGTGTTTTGGTGCCAGCTTTACTAAGCTCGCTTTGTCTTGATTTTATTGCAGATGTAAACCCATGTGCAACCAATCCCTGTGTGAATGGCGGTACTTGTGCCCAAGTGTCGGGAAACTGCGAACTATCCGTGTGTCTGTGTCCAATCTGCTTCAGGGGGAACAGTTGTGAAATTGGTAAGTATGAGTAAAGTCTGTCTTAAGCCAATAAGACACATCTCCAGTTTCTTCAATCTCCTGAGAACAGTTCTCTTTCCCGTGAATGGGATGCAAGCCTATCATAGGTTACTCACCAGTGAATCCCATTTAAACTTCTCGGTGGAGAGAGAAAGACAAGTGTGAGTAAAGTGGCTTGCCCAAGGACACAGCAGGTGGTCAGCGGCAGGATTCGACTAGCTTGTCAACTTCCATGTAGGTAGTTGGGGTGATGTTGGCACGTGCACACTACCCTGTGCGCTTGTTCCACGATTGATCTGTAATACGCAAGCGTGGTAGTCTACTGCACTGTTCGCTAATACACAAAGCGCAGTAGACTATTACATAGGTATAGCCTGTGTGCATGCAGTTGTGCCCCACACGTGTGACTCGGTCTGTATGCGCTGGTACATAGCAAACTATCAGCTTGTATATGTGAATTGTAAAGTTAGAACTGGCTCTCGACGGCGAATAAGTATGAGGTATGGTAATTGTTTACAGCGGATGGAGAGTTTCCAAATAGCTTAAGAGATTCAAACTTTGGTTTAAATATTGGTCATGACACAGGTTTTCAAAAAGCAATGTTTTCAATTTCTCTTTTTTTTCTCAGCCAATGATCCATGCGATGCACAGCCCTGCATTAACGGGGGCACGTGCTACATCAGTAGCACGTCCTGTACATCGCGTACCTGCGTGTGCAACGAGTGCTTCACTGGATCAGACTGCTCACAACGTGAGTCCGACAGATTGTGTCAACATTCATGTACATTTAAGCCGACAGGCTTCTACCCCCTCAGCAGTTACAAAGGGAGAGTTGGGGGAGACCACTGGTAGTGGGGCAAATAGGGGAAATATTTGCAGGAGTTGTGCCTTTGATGATACAAGCATGCTATGTGGCACACAGAGTATGTCTTAAGAAAGATATTTGGCTATTGGGCCATTTTGGATCTTTTGTTTTTAGGATCTTTTGTTTTTTTGTGCATTTTTTTTTCATTTGAAGCCACCAAATTGCTCAAAATCATTTTTCAAAGCAACTTCTTATTTTTGAGGTAATCTTCTGTGGATTATGGATAGTACAAATAGGGTGAATCATCAATAAAGAAGTGTGCCATTTGTGGGTGAGAATGTCCCACGAATGATTAATGAATAAATAAAGCAGCCATAATAATTGATTTGATGTCATTATCTTACAGTTATAAATCCGTGCAGTCCTAACCCATGTCAAAATGATGGTGTGTGCTTGGCCGCTGGACCTGGTTGCCTGGATTATACCTGCCAGTGTTCAGACTGCTACGAAGGCCCTGATTGCTCCATACGTAAGCCACAAAATTCCCATTTTTTTATGTTTCCTATCTTAGCCTGGGCTTCCATGGACGTCTCTTGCCTGTGGCTTAACATTTTATTGACTTGTGAATAAGTAGAACCTCTGAAATGTGTGAGATATAAAAATAGCCAGGAGAATATTGAGGCTTCATTCTTTATTAATAATAAATGATTTTAAGGTTGTCTTATATATACTGTAAAAAAAAATGTCCTCAGTTTCACATCGTGGGATCCACAGAAACTGTCCGTAATAACGATCGTTCAGTAAAGCGATTTTGAACCACCGGTACCCTCTTTTGACCAATAGTGAAGTCACTGAACTGGCATTTCTCACATCCCGCCGCCGCACG
The DNA here is from genome assembly GCA_029964075.1 of Patiria pectinifera. Taxonomy (NCBI): domain Eukaryota; kingdom Metazoa; phylum Echinodermata; class Asteroidea; order Valvatida; family Asterinidae; genus Patiria; species Patiria pectinifera. The sequence goes on along the minus strand of CM057146.1, from coordinate 14,886,990 downwards.
AGAAGTTGTCACAAAACTTCAGCAACGGGTGGTTTTCACATTTATTCTTTGGGGAAATAATAGCCATCTAATGTTCTTCAACATTCAAACATGATGTAACCATGGATGGGAAATTAAAAGTGGCCCAAACTGTGTTTAATACATGTGCTGTTGACATTTTTCAACAAAGATGTTCAGTACGTTTTGTACATTAAAACGAGGAGCCAAAGGTGTTTTTTTTCCTGATTTATGGAGGTGCGCGTCAGTTCAAGAATGCATCATTTTGGCAATGTTGATGAAAGTTATTGAAATTGGTCTATTTTCAACAACATAATGTTGCAAGTGAAAGTCTGTTTTTAGAAACTTGACATATTTTAACAAGACTAATGTCAAAATGACAAATGGTTCACAATCAATACAAAATGTATTATTTGTGTTTTGTCTGTTTACAGCTAAAGATCCGTGTGCTGGTAACCCGTGCCTGAATGGTGGTCAGTGCTCACCAGCTCTCATTGGTTCCCAGACCGATTGTACGGCATTCACTTGTAGGTGCATAGACTGCTGGATAGGTGCAACCTGCGCCGAAAGTAAGTGTATTATTTAACTGTACCCACAACAAAGTAAAATTCTGTTGGTGAAGGGCGTAACCCCAAAATAAAATCATGTCCCCCTGATGCGTGTCTTTCAAGATGCCAGTTGCGGTAGCTGCTATGTCCGATTCAAACCCAGGGGAGGAGTGTTGCAGAAGGTTGCTCTGGCAAACGGGAGGTTGTGGGTTCAAGTCCCACCTGTACAAGCCAGTGAATTTTCTTGAAAATAACAGTACACCAGGTGCCACGATTTCACAGGACGCTGAAGAATGTCATTCACTAACAGTCCAGTGATTTATTTTGTAATAATTTGGTAGTTTTGTTTTGTTTTGATGTTTGCAAATGTTGTATACTCCCTTTAATCTTCAATCTCTTTAGTATTAATTCTGATTTCTTTACCTGCATGCTTCTCTTGATGCTAATATATAGGTGTTAATTATCTAAAGTTATGTATTTTGTTTGTGTGTGTGTATTTTTACAGTATTCCAGCCGTGCGCTGCGAACCCTTGTCAGAATGGCGGAACCTGCCAGCTTGTTGCAGGTAGTTGCTTCTCATTCTCATGTATTTGCAGTGGATGCAACCGAGGTAGCACCTGCACGCAAGGTGAGTTATGCTTTGAAAACTTGAATGAAGAAGTTGACTGGAGCAGGGTTTGAACCTGCGACCTCTGGAATACCGCACCGGTGCTCTACCAACTGAGCTATCCAGCACTATGTCGGCAGTTCCCCGTTTTTTTTTGCATTTGAGTCCAGGACACTAGTCAGAAGCTGCTTAACTGTAGTTATCATGCCCAACTAACGATCCTAGCTGCAATACAGGTTTATGGCTTCTGACTATCACTTTAGAACAAAGTAACAAATTGGGTTACTGCCAACACAGGGCTGTATATAGCTCACTGGGTCGAACACAGGAATGGCTATCCGGAGGTTGCAGGTACAAGCCCCGCTCCAGTCAATTTCTGCTTTCAACTTATGACATACCTGCCAACCTTTCCGATTTTGACGGAATCATTACGTAAATACGAGCTGTATTGCGAATGACGAATTCATCGCCCTTTATTACGAATTTCCTCAAAATCGTTAACTTTGTTAATTAAATACCGTGATGTTATGAACGAAATGCTAAAATTAGGTTAGATATAAGCCGTGTCCTAATTGTCGGCTACGGTTTGAAATCATGGGAAGTGGCTGCAGCCGCTACCATAGGCATGTGTGTAATATCAAGCCGTAGCCATGTAATTTTGACATTGATGTTACTGCCGGGCACCAGCCAGTGCATATCATAACTGTGTGCAAACGATTTGGAACCAGCATGTGTCATACAACTGAGACATCATGTACCCTAGGCCAGTGAAGACCGGGTTCTTGCACATGACCAATTAATAACCAGAGACGAAACTTTGTTTTGCTGCCTCTTAGTGTGAAATCACTCATAATGATCCCTAAGTTCAGATGAAAATGTGGCCGTGTGTGTCGCAGTATATTTCTTTGTAATGCAATCCAGTCGTTCCATCAGCAGTATAATCCACAGAATTCTGCTTGTTGACAATAATTTTTGTTGCAGTCCAAGATCTGTGTGCCTCCAACCCCTGTGAGAATGGCGGTATCTGTACCCAGGACAGCACGTGCAGCCAGTATTCCTGCCAGTGTTCAGGTTGTTACACTGGTCCAAACTGTGAGACAGGTGAGTGATTGGTTAAAGTCTTTCCCACGCCGAGATGGCCCATCAGGCCGGTGATTATCTCTGGTTTCCTTGCCATGTGAACATTATCTGCCAGAAGGCTTCCCTAGCACTCAGGAGAATAGGCAGTGTCTGCCATCATCTCAATAGCAGTTATAATAATAATAATAATACTAATAATACTGAAGTCTTATATAGCGCACGTATCTACCAACAATTATGTACTCAAGGTGCTGGAAATTATGTCTATTATTAGAGACAGGTAAATGAAGTACATGAGAAATATGAGACCCATTATGTGGCACCTTTATAATGGTTTACAAGGTGCTGCGGCGCATTAAGCAGCCACTGCCAGAAACACCGGGGCAAACCCCTTCTCAGTACTACTGAGGTGTTAGTTCATGCCTTCGTGACTTCTTTAACCCTCCTTCTATTTAAGAGAGGTCACAAATGGTCAAAATGTTTGTATCTCACCTCCTGGCATACTGTGTACAAACCAATTGGTCTTGACCAATATTGACCCAAGTTATAAAAAGGCTGACAATGCATGTTTCCATAGGAGGGTTAATTGACAGAATGCAGATATAATGTGGTTTGAGGGTGGACAGTCGATATTCGCTCCCCAAGGTATTTGCCTCGGGAACTAGTTTGTCAACTTCCAAAGTGGTGACATAAACTGTTTCATTTTGGGCAAAACAACCTGCAGAAGATGCTTCAATGTAAGGTTTGCCCCTTGGTAGCATGTCTTTTGTCCGTTGTATGATGTCACAGGGCACATGGTGGATATTGACAAATATCCTTTCAACTTTGTTTGTGCTTAGTTCTTCGTGTAGCTGACTAACTGTTTTTCTCTTGATGTTCAGAAGCGAGTGCTTGTGACAGCAGCCCATGTGAGAATGGTGGAACTTGCATGGTTGACCCGAATGATTGCAGCCGATTCACATGCCAGTGCCCGTTTTGCTATCAGGGTGACCCAACATGCAGCACAGGTAAGCAAACATATAGATTGTCTGTGTGATTTTTTTTCTGCTTTCAATGGAAAAGAAGATTATTTAAAAGTTTTTGAGTAATAGAAACTGGAAAAATGCTACAATGCAGTGACGGAACCAGGATTTGTGTAGGGCGGGGTGGGGTGGGGTTGCCATCTGGGTTCTCTGGTAAGAGAGGAGTGCCATGATTGGATTGAAAAGAAAAACCCTTTCCTGTCCTCCAATCAAAATAATTCTTATATCGTTGGAAAGAGCATTTCATACAGTATATTCTGCTGTGCGATCTGGCTTGGTGCGATAAACAACGATTTTGCAGTTCGATTAAAGGACCAAACCCCCCCCCAAAAAAAAAAAAAATAAAAACTCCACCACCTCAACAGCATTGTTGTTGTTGGTGTTTTTCATTTTTTCACTAAAAAAGGCCCTATTTCATGAAAATGTGATCATCTTGAACAGTATCGTTTATACTTTTAAATGCTTAGCGATCTGGTTAGATATCTATCATCAATCTTTTTGGAAGAAGTGTGTGTTTTCGTTGCAAATTTACCGTGTTAAGCACGGTGTCGTGAGGGCCATTTTGCAAATGTCCGCAAGCTTTTTATATGTTTAACATTTGTTTTTTTACTGCTTAGGTTTTGATCCATGTAGTGCAGGCGCATGTCAGAATGGTGCAGTGTGTGTTGCCAGTGATACAAGTTGTTTCCAGTTTAGCTGTCAATGCGCTGGCTGCCATACAGGACCATTGTGTGAAACATGTAAGTATGGTTGTGTAACAAGTTCTGTAACAAGTTCTGTAACACAGGATATTTCTAGGGGTATTAGATAGACTGTGTCATTCCTAGAGTTGCGGTTACAGTTATATCAGAATGGATATGTATATATATACACATGGAGCTGGAGCGGATGGACAGAAGAAATTGCTAAGAGACACTTGAAGAAATACAACCGCTGTACAATGATAATGTGGTCTACGTAGTTTATTGGAAACACAGACTAATATCAAAGAGAGTTAATGAGTGCTGGAAGAAGTTGAGAAAGGACGAGTTGAGTAAGGACGATTAGCCCCCCCCTCCCCCCCACCATAGACATGCTTAGTGCTTGTACTCTCGTGGGAAATTTGTATTGTTTACATCCTATGCACAAATTCTGTCACTGAAGTAATAATAATAATAATAATAATAACGGAGTCTTATATAGCGCACGTATCTACCAACAATTAGGTACTCAAGGCGCTGGAAACTATGTCAATTATTAAAGAAAGGTAAATAAAGTTTATGAGAAATATGAGACCCAAAGTGTAGCACCTTATAATGGTTTACATTGCGGCGCATATTGCAGCCACTGCCAGAAACACCGGGGCAAACCCCTTCTCTTTATAGCGATAAGTGTTACTGGGTTCTTTAACGTGCATTACACAACACACGGGACCTACGGCTTCACGTCCCATCCGAAGGACGAAGCAATAATGGTAAAGTGCCTTGCTCAAGAGCACAAGTACCATGTTCCCATGTAATGTAAACATTGCTGTGCTTTGATTTCTGGGAAATGTTGACAATATTTAATACATGTTTTTGTGTTCCGACTCTTGACCCTTAGCTACCAGTATTTGCAACACTACCAACCCTTGTAACAATGGCGGCGTCTGTACCCTGATTAATGACGACTGCAATAACTACATGTGTGCATGTCCGTCATGCCGAACTGGCGATAACTGTGAGATCGGTAAGTTGTCAGACGTAAACTTTCTCATGTTTGACTTTTTCCAGACTCCTTAGGATCATAAAATAAGTTACCAGACTCAGAAGTTGCCAGAGTAATTAAAAGCATATAGGATCATTTGCATTTATCCTATAAGTAACGTGCCGAATTATTATCAAAAACTTACTTGGATTAAAGATCGTACTGGTACTAAGTACCCCGTAAAATTATTCCGTCTGGCTTGCTGTCATTTAGAAGAAATCAAGAAATGGAGGTAATTTCCAACTGTAAGTCAATGGACTGATTTTTGGAAATATAGACGAAATCATGTTTCATTATCAAAAGGTTGTACATGTTTTTTTTACTGTTATTTTTTTAAAAGTGTCATATCCAGTAAACCAGTTAGGTTTTGCACATTCTTCTTCGAAAAGCAATGAAAAGCAAATTATCATAAATAATTTCATTCGGTAACCGACGGAATGGAAAACCTCATGAGATTATTCTTACCATATTGCACTCATTAACATTCATTATTTGTTTAATGTCCCATGTTTTTGTGTTTGGTGTTGCAGAGATTGACCCATGTGCAGACAACCCGTGTGCCAATGGTGGTGTGTGCAGCCGGGCTGGGGGCAGCAACTGCAGCGATTACGTCTGCTCTTGTACGGGCTGCTGGGGTGGCAAAATGTGTACAGAATGTAAGTTGCTCAGCCAACATATTTTGAGTGAATGAGAACACTCTAACAATGCTATTTTTCTACGTACAACCACAAAATCATGATTTTTGGAGCAGTTTACTGACTTTATTTAAAGGTGGAGTATTCATTTGTCATTTGTGCATTATTTTCATTTGAAGCAACAAAAGTGCCGAAAATCTAAAGAAGGGTGCTTATAGTAAAATAAAATGAAACCCAAATGTCTGGACCATTGTTTTAGTGAAGTTCTGCATGTAGCAATTTCAAAATCTAGGATATATGATAAGCTTTCTGGGACAAATCACTAAAAGGATAGTGTTCTTTCAGCAATACTTTCAGCTGTATAGCTCAGTTGGTTGAGCACTGGAACGGCATTCCGGAGGTTACAGGTTAGAACCCTGTTTCAGCAGTGGCGCACCAAGGTTTGGTTTGGGGGGGGCTCAAAAAATTTTGTTTACAAATTTGTTAAAAGTTGGTTTTGTTTTCAAAAAATTTTGCCAAAAGGTTTTGGCCGCAGAAAAAAAAAATTAGTTTTTTTTTGAGGGGTGGCCTATTTTGTCGTTGGTGGCGCCACTTACACCCCTATTATACTACTAAAAAACAGGCCACATTCATATCACCGAGGCCAAGTCGTGGGACTAAAAAAAAAAAGAAGACAACCTCGGGGCGCTTGAGCCCCCCGAGCTCCCCCCTCCCACCTGCCCAAGGTGCGCCACTGCGTTCCAGTTATTTTCTTGGTTACATAATAATAAATCAGAATATATGTTGGTTAATTTGAATCGCGCCTAATGCCATTTGGTTCCACTCAAATCTGAAACGCCAGTCTGAAACCCCAGTGTTCAACTTGTTCAGTGATTGAAACTGATCCATTTTATTGATGACACCTACAGCTACCACCTTCTGTGATCAGGTGAATCCCTGTGCTCGTGGCACCTGTCTTACCCCAGCCGGTAACTGTGGTGGCTTTGAATGTGTGTGTCCGTCTTGCTACACTGGTCTTTTGTGCGACATAGGTAAGTCAGTATTAATGTATATGTTACAACCTGTAAGGAAACTAGTATGCCTTAAGTTGTAATGTCTATTGTTTCACCTCATGCATATTTATGAGCTAACTGCACTTCTATCTTTTAAAAGGACGCTTTCATTTTCACAAAATCATTTTTAACCTAATCACACCAAAAACTTGTTACCAAAACAAAGGACAGTTCTACTGCATAACTGAATAACCAAATAATAAGTGTGGGTCTATTATTTAATAAAAGGCAGCTTTTAGAATATGAATTAAACGATTATTTTTAAGGACTGGACACATGGCCGTTCTAGACCAATAAAATTACAGTATCCAAGCACACGATATAACATATTTTCAGGGTTCGTCCTTAATTTTTTTTCCGGACTAGTGAACCAGATTCTTATCTAGTCCACAGGCCATTTCACTATTCTGCAATAGAAGTTTAAAATTTGTGCAATAATTTTGACTCGCCAGGCAAACTACTCAGGGAATGGTTTTGACTAGTCCGCTGCTGTTTTTACACGCACTTGTCGAGCGGACTACCGCTAAGATCGAACCCTGATATTAATATTGCTCAGTGTAATATTACAGAGCAGTATGATTTAAAATTGCATCTTTTGTCAAATTTTCACCAAAATTGTGTTTATTTGTATTTTTTACCCCACTAGTTAAAGATGTTTGTGAGACAAACCCTTGCAACAGTCGAGGGGTCTGCGTTCACAACTGTCCCAACGAATTCTCCTACCGTTGTGACTGTAACGACTGCTGGACTGGTACAAACTGCACCACACGTAAGTAGCAAATCAACAAGTCATTGGAAAAAGACACCAAACCATGCTTCAGTTGAATAAAAATTCATTTTTTTCCCCTCATGAATTTACACTTCACCCGAGTCGACATGGAAATCACTCACAGAACACCATCTTCAAAGATATTTGTGTCGCCTAACAAAGTTTTGGGAGACACTTACCAGTCCTAAATTTTGTATGACTGTATGACAGTCGACCCTTACTTACCACAGCTACTTGTGGAGTACTCATACAAAGGGAAAGTTAGGCAACAATGCTACCCCACTACTCACCCTTAGAAAAACGGTGCCCTGGAAGTGAAATTCTAAAGAAAAGGGATAAAAGGACAACAATGCAAGTACTAAAGAACTCCCATCTGCTGGGATGTCTGTAGACCCTGTTTAAGTTTCGGTTCAGTGTTTGAAAAAAATGTATATCTTTTACATGCCTCCATGGATTTTGATGAAACTTGGATGCAGCGACCCTTGGGTGGGAAGACACAATTCTTCATCGGATTACTGAGGTTAACGGTCATTTAGGGTCATTAGAGGTCATTCTTCAAGTATGATTCCAATTATTGGATGGATTTCAATGTAACTTAGATGGAGCAATCCTTGGGTTGGGGTTCATCACAAGTTTTCCGAAATGGGAGGTCAAAGGTCATCCTGGGGTCGTTTGAGGTCATTGTTTGAAATCACTAGATTTGAATTTTTGTAAGAACACAAAAAACAAAGAGATTGACCGTGGAAAAAGGCGACACACAATCCGCGGATCACTTGTTAAAAAAGCTGGCATGTTAACAGTGGGTCGATCCATACATCAACGATAATGCTTATAGTAAATGCTTGACTCGCCAATACTGATAACTTCATTGCGGGGATATTGTGGGAAAGTTGTTAAGAATCCTGCAACTTATACCCGATACAATGTCCGTAACTTGTCCGGTACTCGTCCCGGTTATTGAGACGGACCCTCATATTGATATTCTTAATCCTATTCTATGCAGGTGTCGATCAGTGCGACTCAAATCCTTGTCAGAACAACGGCGTCTGCCAGAATTGGTGCACATTCTACACTTGCGATTGTCCACCAGGCTTCTCAGGAGCCAGTTGCGAACAAGGTATTTGTCTAGACTGGTTTTGTCAGTGTCTAATGAAGTTTGTTCCACCTGTTCCTCCCAACCACTTACAGATGAATGAATGGGGAAAAAAACGTGGCGTTTTGTGTTCTAGTATACGAATATTGAGTGCTTTGAGTGGTGTGGTAAAACTAGCCTCCCGAGATGATCCATGGATCCTGAGACAAAGCTGAGTGAAATACAATGTTCCATGGATCACCGAGGGAGGCTACTTTCAATATGAAATTTGTTGAAAAAATCATCCTGCCGACAAAATGGTGTGTCCATGGCCCAATAAGCCAAGATGTGTAGCACAACCTAATATCAGATAGTGTGAAACATTGTTTGCTTTGAAAAGCGGTGAGCCACCGAATGGAACGATCCAGTTAGCCCCTAAAAACACAAGCTCACTCTTCAAAAGCCATACTGCATATTCTAGCTGCGTGCGTCATACGCGCGTGCATGCATGTCAGGCACAAATCACGGCTGTAATTGGTCAGAACACCAAGGGGCGGAGCTTACTTGATGGGTTCTATTAGTCGGGTGGGGTGACCAAAAATTCTTACCTGGTGACCCAAACAAATTCACGGCTACCTCCTGGCAGAGTGGTACGTCAGCAAATTTGTTTTCAATTCTCCCTGCCCCCCCCCCCCCCCCCCACCAAAAACGAAATTAATTTGGTTTGGCGACGCTCATATGTAGAGAAGTTCGTAAAATGACGTCAGTGGTCACAAAGCACAACATGTTTTTACTATTAATCCTCCTATGCAAACATGCATTCAGTGCGAAGTAGTCCTTTCAGTCAAAATCAATCAAGTGACGTCATGTTTTCAATAGTTAAGAATTCCCAGCCCACATAAAGCAGGATTGACTGGCCGTGACCGTGCTTTGCTTTGACTGTGCGTAACTGATAAGCCAGCTGTGCCCACAACTTGCCTGCTGTGTCTGTTCATGGTCTGTGGACTGAGTTTGACTCGTCACAGTGCTTGCTTGACTTATGATCTGACTGCTGGTGACTAGCCTTTGTTAAAAGTACAACAGGGGAAGTGGATGGAAATTGTGACTGTCTGTGACTGTTTAAATAGCAGGAGGGTTTGGGTATTATTATTCACTGTGATTTGATATTTTTGTCCACCCATACAGATGTTTGCAATCCTAATCGGTGTAACAACGGTGGCACTTGCACGCGTCTCGTCAACGGCTTCCGCTGTGAGTGTAATGAGTGCAATACCGGGCCTTTCTGTGATATCGGTAAGTGTTGTCACTCAGAAACTCAGGTTGGCCTTATGCAAGGCTTACAATATCTGACTGCTTGAAGTAAGCAGTAGATACGTTTGTGGTACTAAAAGATATGGTTATATATTTAAGGGGGTCTTAACACAAAAATATCGACTTTTTTTTCATGACTGAGAAATGCACACTCTTCCCTTTGGAGTCAGCATGGGAAACACCAGTTTATCCCATAAAAAACTGCCACCATAACATAACATGCTTAAAGCTAGATTTTTTGGTTAGATTTGAGATATTTTGGACTTCATTTGGGTTTACTAAGCTCAATAAGAGCAATTTAGACTGCCAACTTTTGTACTAAATTGTTTCACCCCAACTATAGTAATGACCCCAACTATAGTTGGGACAGTATACAAATATTGACTGCTTTATCTCGTGGTATAGTAAAACTAGCCTCCCGATGTGATCCATTAAGCATTCTATTTTCCCAAGGTGAATTTGAACCCACGTACCACGACACACGAGTCGAACAACGTAACGGCGTAACCATTGGACCACAGCACCCACTTTTTGCTGTGATATGTCACAAAACAATAGGAAGTATCATTGGAATGAAGCTTTAGTTCATTAACTTCTGAAGTTGAGCTGTACTCCAGTCTGTATTTATTCGTTTCTTCACAGAGGTGGACGTGTGCGGCAGCATCCCTTGTAAGAATAACGGGGTATGTCGTAACATGTGCTCTCATTACGTGTGCGACTGTCAGCCGGGCTGGGAAGGAGTGGATTGCGGAACTCGTAAGTTTGAAAATATCCTCCGAATCTCCTCAAAACTTGCTTACCTCAGCAACGTTTTTAATAACAGACTCTGCTTACCAGCTAGCATATTGTGTGGTGTAATCTGCTAATGAGTGGTACCCATTTGAATTTTGCTAAACAAGGACATTTGTTAAGCTTTGTTTACTATAAAATAAAAGATATTCATTTCTCGTGCAATATTTTCTACTTAACAGCTGTGTGAAATTTGTAATTAGCCTGATCGTTTCCGAGCACCTATCTGTCTTTCTGCACAAGTACACCATTGGAGTATCACATTGAACGTATTCTTTAGCAAACTTGTGCTTTTTATAGCAATATCTGTGTCAGTAGTAGCTTCTGACTAGCGCCCCTTGAACAAAGACATAGGGCTGGATAGCTCAGTTTGTAGAGCACCGGAACGGCAATCCGGAGGTCGCAGGTTCAAACCTCACTCCGGTCAATTTCTTTGTTCAACGTTGTTCAAATTAATCAAAAACATAAACAGGGAACCAATTGCTACCAATAATGTTATGTGGTATTTTGGCAAATCTTTGTACTTGCCCAGCAAGTGAGTGTCTCAAAATATTGTGTTTTTTGCATTGATATTGGCCCGTGTATTGTTTAACCCTCCTAGTCTTCTGCACTTCACAACCCTTCAAGTTTTGCAAAACCACTTTTGCCCATAGAAATAGCACACACTCTTCAAATTCCTTTGGTGTAATCTTCTGTAGAGAGTACGGATCACACTTCAAATCCCTGCACAATTGTTTTGAGTGGTTAAGCTCAGGGCAAGCAGGCACATTTGGTCATGCTTCACTGCTCTCCACAGTGCGTTTTTTTTTAGCAGTGACTCTCTATGTGACACAGAATACTTTAACACTTCATGTCCCTTGACTTGAAACTGACCAGTGTTTTAAAGGTTTTACATTATGCTCTGAATATTGACTTCCCACTAGCAGGGTTAATAGATGGTGTTTTGTTGTCATTTCTTGAATTCCATATCAAATCTAAACACAAGTCTATTACAAGTCCGGTCAGATTTAACTGACTATTCTGACGTGTGAGGACTTATGATGGACTTAACTACAATACTGCCAATCTAATTGGAAGTTATTCTGCCATTTTCTGTTAGGAATCAACCATTGCCTGAGTGCTCCTTGTAGGAACGGCGGTCAGTGCACCAGTAATTCCAATTCCTATGTTTGCAACTGTCGTCAAGGCTTCACTGGCCAAAACTGTGACGTTGGTATGTAATTAATTGAAAGTTTTTTTTCTGACACAACACAACGCATTTTGAAAACTGCTTTTGACATCAGGTTTGACTAGCTTTGTGTTAATTTTGCCGATTTCACAGTGAGAAAAGGGTATTTTTTTAGGGGTGGGCTGCAGCACAAGGATAGATTTTTCTGTTTGAAGGCTCTGCAGATTACCGAAGCACAAAACCTTTTGTTCTTGTATTCAACATTGTGTCCGAACCATAAATATTTTAAAAAAAATTGCATTTCTTTACTCATTTCAGACATTAATGAGTGTGAGTTGATGCCGTGTATGAATGGAGGAACGTGTCAGCAACTGCCAACCACCGGGTACCTCTGTAGCTGCATGAAGGATTTCATGGGTCAAAACTGCGAAATATGTGAGTTACACTATTCAACAGGGTTATTCTTTTTTTTTTTTTAATTTAACTCTTTTTGGCTTGAAAATAACAACTGTTTGAAACTGGCATAAAGGCCTGTTTCAATTCATATTCGGGACGAGTTGCGGGTAGAATCGTTCACTTTGTCCGGAAGAAGCTCTGAATTTGTCCCGGACATGTTCAGGGGAAATTTTCATTAGCAACTGCTTGACTCACCAATATTGATAACTTCATTGCGGGAAGATTGCAGGGGAAGTTGTCCAGAATCCAGCAACTTCTAACCGATACAATGTCCGCAAGTTCTCCAGAACTCATCCTGGATATAGATTGAGACGGGCCCTTCTGAATGAAACATTTTTATGTTTAGTGTGTTATTGTTCATTTCAGCCGTAGAGGTCGGATTCTGACGTGGATTACAGAAGTAAAATTTGATTCACAAGAAAGTTTCGTGATTGCTATTTTTTTTGCAGCCATCGGATGTGTCGTCAACTACACCCTTCCCAACAATGGCACCATTGCGATAAAGTCTCCCAACTTCCCAGAGAATTACGGGGACGATCTGAGCTGTCGCTGGCTTGTGGAGGTCTCCCTCGGTCGTCGCATTCGCGTCATCTTCACCAACTTCAGCACGGAGCTGCATTACGATTGGCTGGAGGCCGGCAACGGGCTTGTGGCCGGTAACGTAGACTCGCGCGTCATTCGACACTCCGGCTTCGATCCGCCCAGCAACTTCATCACGAAGAGCAATCAGCTGTGGATCACGTTCACGACTGACACTAGCAAGACAGCCCAAGGTTTCATGATCGAGATTAAGGACAATGATTTGGAAAGTAAGTCGGCATTCAGGGGGTATATATATGATGTGTTTCTGTCAAAATGTAAACTACAGATGTTGCCCCTTACAATGACAATTTAATTTTAAAAGATTTGGGTAATGCATTGGTTGAACTGGTATACCTCTAAATTAAAATCAAAACACCTTTAGGGGCCAAATTATGGTCTGAAACTTTACAGTATATTTTATATGAGCTTTGTGCGTGACCAAAAGAGGGCGCAATTTGCTTAGCAATGGTCAGGCAAAGTGGAACATGCACCCCACTGGTTCACGTATGCATTGCATGCACAGTGTGTGAATTGTGGTACTGGTATGGTCGCGAAGCAAGATGGTGCCTGATTGAAACCGATTTAACCACTTCCCACCAGCCTCTCTCTTTTCAACCGGTGAGGGGGTACTTCTGTACACAGTGGATAGGAGCACACATTTGCAAAAAGACTGCAAATTGACAAACTGAAACCCCAAATCGTTACGGCTTATATCTCAGTTTCAAGCTGTGCCCAGTAACGTCTGCTTTTGACAGGACAAAAGCACATGGAATTTTATTTTTTATTGTTACTAATGAATTAGCGATCAATATAATAGTACAAGGTAACTCACTGAAAAAACTGCAGCTGCAATAAGTGCTTGTTGGCCATTGCTGAAAAATTTATTTAGTGAGATTATACTTCTGAGCTGTGGGGGAGTGTGGCCTGGTGGTTAGTGTTTGTGATTCATGATCAGAGGGTCAGGGGCTCGAATCCAACTGCTGGCCATAGGTTGTGTCCTTGGGCAAGCCACTTCATTCCCACTTGCCTCTCTCCACCCAGGAGTGTAAATCAGCTTGGGAGTAACCTGCGATGGACAAGCATCCCATCCAGGGGGAGTAGAAATATTTTCAGTTATTTCATGCTACTGAAACTGGAGATAAACGCCGGCCTGATGGGCCACATTGGCTCGTGACAGACTTGACTTTTACTTATACTTCTGAGCTGCTGTATGCTGTATTATAGTGAAATTGATTATTCACTTGTTTCCCCTTGCTAGCTAACGATCCCTGCGCCAGTAATCCCTGCATGAATGGCGGGACCTGTCAAAATAACATTGAGAGTTTCGTCTGTGTTTGCCCCATCAACTGGGGCGGTCTGCAGTGTCAGCAGCAAAGTGAGTACTTGATCTTGTCTTTCATTATCCATTTTATAACTTGGTGTGTACCTTGCAAAGTTCCCAGCCACTCTGAAAATCAGGAAAAACCTTGAAAATGAGTTGCCATTTTTTCCAGTCCGGGAAAACTCCGGGAATTTGGGAGAAACACCCCAAAATAGGGAAAACTTGGGGAGTTTGATAGTGACCCAGAGGGACATTTTTTTGGGAACACGCTGTATAAAGAATTTTTTTCTGCACATGTTTGCCCGCTTTTTTCAATTCCGGTAATGTCACATCTCAGCCCGACGTTAGTATTTATTCTGTTTTCATATTTCTATAGCTTTCTGCAACCCCAACCCTTGTCTGAACGGTGGTACATGCAACCAGATGTCAGATGGAACAACTACATGTTCATGTGAGGTCAGCTTTAGCGGTAGTCTCTGTGAAACACGTAAGTAAGGCGCAATATTTAGTATCAAGTAGACAGGCAAAGTTAAAGTTCTTTTCGTTAATGAAAATGTATACAAGTTCAAGGCTCCAGTGGAATTTTTCAGTTAGAATGGGAAACATTTTTTGGGGGATTGAATTGTCAGCTGTCGTAGATCAGTTTTGAAGTTGTGTTCCTCTTGCTGTGTCGAGTTCCCTCCCAAAAAAATAGATTCCTTTGTTAAATTGCTATTTTTAAGCAATACAAAAGTTATTCACTTTTGGGTGAGACATCGACCAAAAAAAACCCCAAAATGGCCAATGTGTTGTTAATGAATTATTGCTTTTCAATCTCAAATTATTGGCTGCCAGACAATAATTCCGTTCTCGCTGGGTAGGCTGGTTCCTGCCCACAATCAGTATAGATAATGTATGGACCAGGAGCCAGTTTGCTGGTCTTTGTGAGCCGATTTGCTGATTAATTATGCAAGACAACTGCCTCTTGACCTCTAGATTTTGACCAATCAGCGGGCGTTTTGTATATCGGCTCTTGTAATGGATAGCTATAAATAAAACAGAGACATGTTATGAATCGAGCAAAAAAGTCTGAAGTCACATTCTCTCTAACGATATGTTATGCGATATGCCTTAGTTTTGTAGATGCTGTATGCTCCCGACCATTGTTGTATTTCAAAAACACTGCATCCAGACTGACCAATCACAGTTTTAGTCATGATTTGGGAGTGAAATGTCGACTCCGATTGGCTGGCGCGCGGCGTCGCATACATTTGCATTCCTATATATATATCAGACGTTCAGCCGGAGATAGGGCCTTGTGGAGAACAGGTGATACTCAGACTACCAGTCTGCTTGCAGACTGCTAGGAATGCAACTTTTAAGAGGAAAATTTGTTATTTTAAACTGATGTGTTAAACCCTGCCCCATCATGTTTTGACCAATCACAGCCATGATTGCGCAACCAAATCGGACAAAATCCGACTGACTTGGAACATGTAATGTGACATTGGGGGCGGTACATGTGGGGTGGGGCTGAATGAATCAGCAAGTTCTAGAAATGTCAGGGTTGGTGATTTGATTTGATTTGATTTGATTTGACAGTGATCACTGAGATTTGCACGGAGGATACTTGCTTCAACGGTGGGGTGTGCCTCACTGTGGGAGGCGTGATCACCTGTAACTGTACTGCTGGAAGCACGGGGAGATTGTGTGAGACTGGTGAGTGAAAACGGATCTTTGGTAACGCTTACATTTTCCCTTAGATTCATCATTGGTGTGTTTTAAACCATTGTTCAAGAGTCGTGACGAAATAAGTAGTATTCAGCGCGACTCGACTTTTGATCACAAAACACGATTTCGTCAATAGCATTCTTCATTCCAAAAATGAAATCACCTACATTTCTTGATTTTTTTCTAAATTACAGCAAACCTGATGGAATAATTTCACAGGGTGTTTAATACCAGTACGATCTTTAATCCAAGTCTGTTTTTTGATAATAATTTCCTATGTTACTTTTGGGCAGGCCCGGATTACCCAAAAGGCACTGTAGGCACTGTGCCTAGGGCCTACAACAAATTGGGGGCCTACGAAAACTTTGGGGCCTACGACAAATTAGGGGCCTACGAAAAATTTGGGGGCCTGCGAAAATACTGCAGTGAGCCATAAAACACATATATATAGGCCACCCCACACAACAATTATGATTGGTTGCTGCTATTGGGACATACTGATGAAAATGGGTGGAAAACTCGAAACTAGGCCTGCCGTTTAGGCCTCGACGAAACATACGGGTCTGCTTTTGGGATTATAAATGCAAATGATCCTATACGCCTGTAAGATCACCTTAAAGTCTTGTGTGTCTTGAATTGCAGATGTGGATGAGTGTGAGTCCTCTCCTTGTATGAATGACGGTGTCTGCATCAATGGAGTCAACCAGTTCTATTGTAGCTGTCCCAATGCCTTCGCTGGGATATTCTGTGAAACAGTCGGTATGTTATGCCCCCATTATGATTTTTGTTTTATGTGTTAAATTGTGCCAAGCGTAATCAGAAAAAAATCAACAACTGGAAGGGTTTACAAAAAGCCTGATGAATTTAACCTGAAAATGAAAGTCATAACTTTTCAATAGGTTATTGCAGTGTGAAAAGACACGAAAGCTGGACATTTGCCAAAGCAATATCGGATCCGCTGATTTCCTCGTTGTTTACTTCTCATGAATGCCATTACAAATTGAAGAAACACTGGACAAAGTCTTGTGTTTTTTGGAATTTCCTCATTTTTATGCCCCGGCGAAGCCGAAGGGCATACTGTTTCTGTCATGTCCTTCCGTGTGTGGGTGTGTGTGTTGGTGTGTGGGTGTGTGAGTTTGTGTTACATACCCTATGTGGACTTGTGAACAAAAGAGGTCCACATAATGCAGGTTGTGTTAACCTTATGTGGACTAAGCCGTGTCCACATAAGGTTTTGCCCTGGAAAAAAAAAGGGGTTTAGATTTTTTTGGGTTTTATTATATGTAGCAGAGAGAAGAAGAGAAATGGGAATCATAGAAAAAAAAAAAAAAAAAAAGAGTTAAAAAAGTTTTTTTAAGTTTAGTTTTTTTTTGTACCGTTTTCTTAACTACACGAAAACAAAAACAACCAACGTAGGGGTGTGTAACACGTCTGGGTGTGTGGGTGTGGTGTGTGTGTATGTCACACTTTTGCTTTCATCAATAGCTGAAACTTAGCAGGTAGTTTACTAGTGGGTTCCCAAAAAGCCCTTTTTGAATTGGGGGGTACTGGTCAAGGTCAAGGTCAACTTCAAGATGGCTTGCTAGTGGAACCCCCCAAGAGTGATTTGGGGTTTGGGGTTACAGGTCAAGGTCAATATGGCTAAAGCTAAAACAAAAAGAAATGCTTGTCATCACGAAGACTCAGGGAAGACTTGATGGATGTCATAAAACTTGACAGGTGGCTTGCTAGGGGTACGCCCAGTTGAATTGGGGAACTTCAAAGATGGCTTGCTAGTGGAACCCCCCAGAGCCTATTGAATTTGGGGGGGGGTTCAAGGTCAAAGGTCAATATATGGCTAAAAAAAAAGAAATCATTGTCATAACTCAAGGAAGAGGAAGACTTGATGGATTGTCATAAACAGGTGGCTTGCTAGAGGGCTTGCCAAAAGAATTGAATTGAATTTGGGGTACCAGTCTCACGATAACTCAAATTAGCATTGATGTATTGTCATGAAACTTTAAAGATGGCTTGCTAGTGGAACCCCCAAGAAGCCTAATAAAACTTGACAGGTGGCTTGCTAGAGTACGCCAAGCCTATTAATTAGCATTGATGTATTGTCATGAAACTTTAAAGATGGCTTGTTAGTGGAACCCCCCAAGAAGCCTATGTGGGGGGGGGGGTTAGTCAATTCAAGTCAAGGTCAATAAAAAAAAAAAAAAAAAAACGATGTCATCGGAAGACTTGATGGAAGACTGTCACTTGAATACAAAAACTTGGACTTGTGAGAAGTACGCTGCAGTAGCCTATTGAATTTACAAAAGAAATGCTTTGTCATCACGATAGTCAATTTAGACTTGGTGTATTGTCAGAAACTTGTCAGGTAGCTTTCAAGTGTACATCTCTTCTACTTCATTCTGTAGGATCTTGTTTAATTCAGAGGGAGGGGGTGCACAGGTCAAGATCAGTGTTAACTAAAAACAAGCAATTTGGAAGACACACTTTTCTTGTTTCTTTGTAATTCCTAGTTCCATGTCTGAACATAAATCTTAACAAAAATACATTTTAACCCCCCCCCCTAGAAAGGGAGACTTTTTTTGGGGGGGGGGTTGCTTTTTTCTTTGTTTTTGCAGTACGTTTGCCATTTATGTATTTTATGCATTTTGGTTTTGGGTGTATCGCTTTAATAACGTACTGGTGTAGAGTACAAACGCAGATTTACAAATAGCCGTACTAAAGCCATACTACATTTTGAGTTTTCCATAAGTTTGTGTACAAATATAAATGTGCCCAGCAGGCTTCATTTGTACAGCGAGATGGCGTTCTAGTAGTTTGATATAGCGTTATGAATCAAATAGAAAGATATTTCATGAACATTTCTTTCCTTTACCAAAACACTGAAATTCAAATTTACCACATCGGACTCATCTTTCGTAGAGGTTTTTTCTATTGTGGCCCTGTTCATTTCTATTCTTGTTTCTTTTCTATCCTTTCAGTGGCCTGTGTCAACAGGCCCTGCTTCCATGGCGGTGTCTGTGTGCCACGTGATGATGGCACTTTTGTCTGCCAGTGTGTTCCTGGTTACACCGGAATGCAGTGTGAAACGGGTAAGTTTATAATCTTCAACAGACAGCGTTGGTTTACGAACCGTTGGTTTAAGAATTGTTGGTTGATTTGTGATTCATTTTGTGCCTGCTTGCTTACATGGGACCTGTTATACTAAGTCCTGCTTGCTTACATGGGACCTGTTATACTAAGTGAGCTGTTAGTTGGATTTCAAAGGCACGTGGGAACATTGATAATCATCCGGATACAAACGTACTGATTGAAAGAGAAAAACCTTGCTGAAAGTCAAGATAGGGATGGTACCAAATACCCTGTGAAATTATTCACCCTGAAATGGTATTATTTGGAAGAAAACAATAATTAAAGAGGTAGTGTTAAAAAAAAGTGTGGCCATTGACTCACTTATTTTAAATTTGTTGATTTTTGCTTGTGGGGCACATCTCCTGACATCACATTTTTTTTAAAGATCGTTACTCATCCTATTTCAAAGTTCTAATTGAGAAGAAACTAACCTAATATCTCACTGTTTCTGAGGAAAGACCACAAAACCCGGTTGTTTACTTCTGACACAGCGGACATTTTGTGGCACCCACAAACACAAAAAAGCAATTTGTCCAAAGAATCTTTTAATGACATGAATATATATTTCTGACTTCTGGAGAACAAGAGCTTTGCAATGATTATATAACGCTATTGGGTAATGGAAAGGAAAGACTGCCAACTTTGTTGTTATTGAGCAATTGAATAACTCTGAAGTTGAAACTTTACTTGTGAGATGTCTTTAATAAAAAATTGCCACAGTTTTAATTGAATCTTCCTGTTTTTGCTATTAATGTTGCCGATCCACAGAAATTAATGAGTGTGGCAGTAGCCCATGCGTCAACAAAGGAACTTGCATCGACCACCTGAATGACTATGAGTGTATCTGTGAGGCTGGGTTCTTGGGGAAGAACTGCGAAACCAGTGAGTCCATAAGCATCGTTACAAATCTAGCATTTTTAATTGAATCAGTGATATCTGTTTCAGACTTGCGTTCCAGAGTAGTATTAAGAGAAACCAAAATAGAATTTGGTTGGAGACAAGTGAACCTTATGCATGAATTTTTCAGTGCTTATATCTTTAAAATTCGTAACGAGAAAAACGTCCATTTTTTGAAGAGCATGGGGTATGCAAATTTAATGTGTTACACAATCGTTTCCCTTTTCAGGAATTGGCGAGGGCTGTTTGAACAACCCGTGCAGGAATGGCGCTACGTGCAATGACACGTCAGGAGAGATTGTCTGCACATGTCTGCCTGGCTTTGAAGGAACAACCTGTGATATCAGTGAGTACACACGGAATTTGGTTTAACCTTCTCTTGAATAATCACGTAAAGATTTAATTTAATTGGTAAAAAAAAAAGGCCTGTTCTTGGCAGCTGGTCAAAAGACCTTTTTTTGTGCAAATGATGGTTTCATTTTTGGAAATTCTGTCCTCGTGTGAATGAAGCTGTTGATAGACTTCAGCGACTTTCTCTGTTGAGATATTCAAACGAAATGCATTTCTTGAAAGTTTCTGATGCACATTTCTTCTAATATGGTCTGAAAAATTACAGTATTTTCAAACATTGGATTAAAGAAAAATTTGCAAAAAAAATCTGCAAATTACCATGCGTCACTTTTTGGTCAGACCTGCATTTCAAGCTCTGCACAGAAGCGTCAGGTTTTGATAGAACTGTTTGAAAACAAATACAAAAATCGGGAAATTTTTTGCATTTCCCCAAATATCCATCACAAATTACAATTTTTGGTTGTCAATTTACCTCCCTTTTTAGCATTAAAGTCCGTTGCCTTCAATTAAAAAAGTTTGAAACCCGAGTTGAATTTCCAGCAAACAGAAAACATATCTGCGATTGAAACCATGCAAAATTGCACTACATGTATATTGTATTCATTCCATAATGAAGTATGAATTCCATAATGAAACCATATACATGTAGTAACAATTAAAGTAAAGTCAGTCAATAGCCAGTATGGCCAATCAGGCTGCTGTTTATCCCCCGCTCCATGACATAAAACGACTAAGAATATTTCTATTCCCCCCGGATGGGATGCAATTCCATAGCAGGTTACTCCCCAGCTAATCCCGGTACCCATTTATACTCCTGGGTGGAGAGAGGCAAGTGGGGGTGACGTGGCTTGCCCAAGGACACAATATAGTACGAGCAGCTGGATTCGAACCCCTGACCCTATGATCATGAGACACGAACCCTAACCACTAGGCCACACTCCCCTACACAGTGCTGGGCAGTTATTTATTCAGTATTCTTTTTGAAGGGGGGACATGGTACAGGGACTGGGTTAATCCATGTAGCAATGTAACATTAACAATCAAGCAATGTGATTGACTGTTTTCTGTTTCAGATATCAATGAATGTCTGAGCAACCCATGTAAGAATGGTGGTTCTTGCACGGACGAGATCGCCGGCTACATTTGTGCCTGCCAGTCTGGCTATATGAGCTTTGACTGCAGCATTGGTACGTGAACAGTAATATTCAAATTTCAGGGGATACATTTTATTAATGGAAAGTGCAAAATGGATCGTGTCAATGAATAAAAAATTAAAGAAAATTTGCCTGTGAAATAAAAATCATTGATTGCAGTGGTGTTGGATGTGTTATCATGAATTCCGTACCCATGGTGTAGTATATTCTCTGCAGTTAAAGAAATTTAAAATTGTCCAGCAGCTGCAAAAATGGAAGCACCAGGTTTTGGTTTCGTTTAAGGGGTCAGTCATAATTATCAAGATTTATGCTGGTACGATTCATGTATGCTTTCAAAATTTTGTGAAATTGCGATCAGTATTTTTGGTTCAGAATTTTTGGTAATGGGGTTCAGAAGATCTTTCATTTGTACACTTGGTACCTCAACATGGCGACCATTCAGACCAGCTTACAATTTATGGGCGCAGCCATTATTTGATTGTCATTCAGCTTCATGCTACGCACCCATGACAAAAACGTGATGCAATCTTTTTCAGCTGCCACTTTCTGTAGCCATATTGCATATGCGTGCGGGTACGGCAAGCGCAGCTTGCATGTGTAGCCTGCTTTCGAGATGCTAATATTCCATAACTAATCTCGGCTCTATGAACAAATTGTTCATTCCAGGATATCTTTGAAAATTAACAATTTGAAAGTACTCTTTTGGGGGGGGGGGAGTAGGTCTGCTAAAAGTAGAACATTGTGTATGCTTTTATAAATGTTGAGATTTATGGATGACCGCTAAGCTACCTTTGAAAAAAATGAAAAGTTCAGTCATATGTAGGACAAACACATCTCAAAAGTGACTTTTAAATAATTATGTGTTAGTAATATCTACCTTGTCTATGTTAATGTGCCTTGAGCTACACGCAGAGGAAGGACACAGATTTCATCGGACAGTCAACCGTTTTGAAAGAATTTGTATTTGATCAACCCTTATTTATTACAGATATCAATGAATGTGACAGCGATCCATGTCAGAATGCTGGCATCTGCTCCAATGGCATTGACCAGTACAAATGCATCTGCAAGACGGGATACTCGGGCACCAACTGTGAAATCAGTAAGTTAGGACACCCGTACATCAGGGTTCCTAGACATTCAGGGAAAACCTGAAAACGAGTTTCCATTTTTCTACTCAGGGAAAAACTCTGAAAATGTGGGGAAAAAAAGACCTCCAAATCAGGGACACTCAGAAGACAGTGACCCAGAATGGGAAGATTTTTGCCAGTTTTGCATATGTGCACTGTGTGCCATGTGGCCAAGTCTGGTCCATTGACTGGTTGGCTGCGTTGACGTTTTAGTACACCACTCTAGACAAAAATAAAACCTGGCTGTGCTACATCTACCTCTAACTATTGATTTTACGGAGGTCAAGTGTCCGGTGGAAGAAAAGGGTCTACATTTCAACATTGATTTGCTGATGAAACCCCCCTCCCCCCTGCAAAAATTCCTGGATCCGCCCCTGGGGACCAGTATAGGCTTTTTCCACGAAAATCTGTAATTTTGAAAATTGCGAATAGAAATGACAGCAATGACATAAAGTTAAATACAAATTAATACCGATCTGCTCGGATGAATAATTAAAAAATTGTGATGAAACATATCCTAGTAATTTAAGACACATTTGAAAAAAAATATTAAAGTGAGGCTTGGAATGCATAAATAGTCTGGCACCATCCCATTCAACAGTTTACAATTCATAAAATACGTGTAGGGAACACGATCCAAAATGGCTTCCTCTTGCATAAGGCTTGCCTTGTCTTCTTTAGACAGTCTTGCGTTTTTGTTCGAAATCTATTTTTTATTATATGATTTGCAAATGAAAAACGTAGTTGAACTTTTTCCAGTAAACATCAACTGGTTCTTTTGAAAATCAACTCATCTGCAAAGAAGAGATATAAATCCCTAACAATTTCACCAATGGCTTTT
Organism: Patiria pectinifera; assembly: GCA_029964075.1. Lineage (NCBI taxonomy): Eukaryota > Metazoa > Echinodermata > Asteroidea > Valvatida > Asterinidae > Patiria > Patiria pectinifera. The sequence continues at coordinate 14,863,647 of CM057146.1, read as the reverse complement.
CTGTTTTTTTACCCCACAGAACCTGATGATAACCCCCAGCTACCAAATGAAGGCGGCCTGGACAGTTTGCCCTTAGAACCCTGGTGGATCGGCGTCATCGCCGCCTTGCTGGTACTCATCATCATCTTCATTGTCATTCTCATCTGCACTTACCAACGCACCAAGAAACCCCGGGAGGTGGTCTACACGAAAACCGCGCCGCCGCCCAAATCCAAATTTATCTCGCCGTATAAGAGGTAAAAACCTCATGTAAGCAGTCCGTGGTTTATAAATAGAAAGAGAACATTTAAAATGTATTTCTGGTATTAACACCAATCACTCTGGACAGTGACTAGATAGCATTGCGAATTGTTTTTTTTAACTATTTTAAAAAGTTCATGTCAGGTATAGAATGAGTGAAACATTATTGCACAATAGACAGATTTGCATTTATCTGTTTAGATATTGTTAGCCAGACTTGTTTGCCGGAAACACCATCTTTGTTTGAGGTACATGTTTATATATGCCAAGATATTACAAACATTGAGATACGATAAGCTGATGTGATTGCTTACTCAGGATGATTTAACATGAAACTCACGACATTCGTATACATGTATTCAGAAAATTTTGAAATATTGTAGCCGTGAGTAGTAGTACGCAGGGATAGACTTATAAATATTAACCTACAGATATTTAGTTTGTATTTCAAGAATTTTTTATATTCAGTTTCGACAGCATTTTTTCAAATAGTGTTATGTGTTTGTTGTTGTACCCTAGTTTAAACATGTACCTACACATATTTTGAGGATTTGTAATATTTTGAATATTGCCGTGGAAAATTTTATACCATTGAAAAATGTAATCAGAATAAGATAATTACTTACTTTGTTCTGATGTTGTAGTTCCTAAAAAGAGTATTTCCATGTAATAAAATCCATATTTTTTATAACTTGTTAGGATACTTTGTACATAATACAGAAATATTGAGGTTATTGGAAACTGTTTTGTAGTTTTGCAAAGAGGCTGTTAAGAAATTTTGAATAAAAGAAAAAGTCAAGTCATGTCACATCTATAAGTGTTACCTAATACAACGTGAATCTTAGCAAGCAAATCGATTCTTTGCCGTCGGAAAATCAATTTGAATGTTAAATTATCCAAAAATTCACAGTTCAAATGAATTTTCATTTTTTGTTATTCGGTTTGGATTTTAATGTATTTGTTATTTTTATATGTCCTTCACTACTATTTTGTCTTTCCAGGTATGCAATTTATACTTATTTAATCCTTTTTTTTAATTCTTCAGAATTCTTCCACATTAATTTTTTTGGGTGTCTTTTTAAAGAATTTTGGGGGACACTTACATATACCAGTCCTAAATTCTGTTTGACCATACCTCCGTATATACTCGTATTTGTGTTAAAGCTTTTCAAACTACTTGTGTTTCTCAAGTATTTGCGGGAATAGTAAAAATAGTATCTTATTGTGTCTCCATTATTTTATGTGATTTTGTTAAACTTCATGTATATAGACACTTTCACATGTCCAGACTAAAACATAACCCAGATTCATAAAAAGGAATAAATGAAAGTGTTACAGTTTTAAAAGGTTTTAAATTTATCCTCATTCCTAGTGTACACAACAAATTGATAGAAACCCATCAGTTATTGTCATTTTCACTAGCACAGTTCTTGTGATTGCTGTAAAGAAGGAATGTAGTGAAACAACTACATGTACATGACAGTGCTGATATAAACCTGAAATTTGCATACTGGCTCTTTTTATTTGCATACTGGCTCTTTTTATTTGCATACTGGCTCTTTTTATTTGCATACTGGCTCTTTCTTAATTTGCATTTAATGGATATTCATGTCAGAGTGCTTTATGGGTAATTTGTTTCGCAATTTGTTAGCCTAAGGTTTATATATAAGGTCCGAACACAATTTCATCAAGAGCCAGTTAGCTCAGTAGGACGAGCCCAGGACTCGAGCCCGGAAGGTTCCGGGTTCAGGTCCTGGGTCCGTCCTGCAGAGCTTTTAGACTTTTTAAAAATATATACTAAGTTTTCTGACAAAATTGTGCATGGGTGGGTGTTGAACCGGGGACCTTTGGGTAGGTAGCCCTATGCTCTAACCACTACACTACCGGGTTTTTCTTGCTAGAGTGAGGATTTTAATAATTAAAACCCTTAGGTTGTTCTGACTTAGTCTCCAGAGAGAGTTGGAAGCTGAGGGGTAGAGGCCTTGGGGATGGGGTAGGAATTTGGGACTTGGTTTTCGCTGATCCACTCACTGGGGGATTTACTAGCTGGATGGTCGATACTTGTACTTTATACTTATACTATTTATCAATCATGTTCTGAGGGGAGTATTAGCTTGGACTTAGCTGGGAATTGAGTGTTAATTTTTCAAGTCGTTTCTTTTAAGCGCTTCCAAGTCTGTATAGCTGCTTCTTCATATATATTAAATTTAGGAAAAGACAATTTTATTAAAGATAAGCACATAGAAATAACAAGTGATACAATATACAATGCTAACATGTTTTATTTGTCATATACATGTACCATGGTTTGGGATTTATTTCTGCATTTGCTTAAAAAAGCCCAGCAGTACACATAATACACAAATATGGGTTCAGTTAATATTCAAGCTTACAATGCATTTCAATGGGATGTAACAATTTCTGTTAACAATTTTAATTTCACATTACTGTAAAAGTAAATTACATATCTTGGTAGTTTGTTTAATTAATAAAAAAATCAATTATGAATTAATGATCAGTATTTTTCCTCCATGGTGTCGGGCAACAATAAGACAGGTGCTACAAAAATACACCAGAATTTCATACATTTTTTCTCGCTAAAGTCTTCTCCAATTGTTTTTTTTTTTAATATAAAACAATATTCAGAATATAGAGTGAAGTGCCTATATGTAAAGTTATCTTTTGAAAGCTTAAACAATTTTTTTTTTAAAGAACTACATTTTAGAGGAAGCAATTTATTCACATGGTTCACATGTTGAGATTTTTTTTGCACATTACATTTTGAGGCAGTACTGTAGTTGTGAGTGGTACCACAAATTATTGGCAAATTCAGCATTAGGCATAATACCTTTAACATTTGCCAACCATTATATTACTGGTAATGTATGTAGAACATATACCATGTACATGTATGCGGGGATATAGAATTTGTGACGATAAGCAAACTTATAATAATATTGAAGTGTCATTATGCAGTATTAATACCATTTAGCATAAAATAATACATCTTATATCATTCATAATTAACCCTTTGCAGAACTGAAAGACTATAAAGGAATGATTATGAACCACCAATAAATCAGTTTGATAGAAAAATGCACGTTTACATGTACTTGCTGTTTCATTATTAAAGGCACTCTTTAGGCTATTTCCAATTATCTTCAAGTAAACTTGAATCCTCGATCCTGATTGGTCGATCCATGGCAACAAGCCGTGCTACATATAACCATGTAGCACGGCCTCCCTCCATACCGCACTCCGCGTATTGCGCTTTTCTAAGATGCGCGCGCCATTCCGTACAACGCGCACATGGAATAGAATAACTGCATAACCGCTGAAAAGATCGTGTACAGCGTGTGTGTTCTTAACTGTGCGTCAAGTTTGCTTGAAGATAAATTCGCGGGATAACTGCCATCCATCACAGCTTTGCAGGCTTGCCAACTACTTACTGCGCACGGCGCTACATGATGTTTGCCTACAACAATGGCGGCGCTGACTTTCCGGTACCTGGATGTAGGCCGGGTCACATGGTCAGTGTTAGAGCCCTATTATCCTCAACTATACACACTTTTATCCCCTTATTAATACAGAAAACTTATGACAAAAGATATTTCAGATTTGTTTGGCTCATATATTCCTGTGTGTCACTCTTATTTACACCACAGCGGGGAATAATCTGTGTTTTCACTGCAAAGCTAGTGTACTACTCAGGCATGCCACTGGGAAATAAAAAAAGAAGAAAATTCTGAGCTTTAACCCTTCCTCTCTCGGTGACAATCTGTAGAGAGTTACCCTATACTGGTACATCAATATCTATCAGGTGACAGGTTTTAACAGGTCTGTAAACTTGCACCATATTGGTGCAAGTGACAGGCTGTGGTAGGTATGTTAACTGAGGGTACCATGCCTTGACTGACATTGATAGATGTGGTGGGTCAGCGCTGGTGAGTGCCTGTCAATGATGGATTTAGCTCAGTAACAATGAAGACACAAAAGGTTCACTCATGCAATCCAGCCAAACAAAGGTATCACCCTTTAAAATGGCTGCTACACAAGCTGTGCCGGTATTGGTCACCCTATCTATCAAACCACTTTAGACTTCAGCAGGCTTTGACAGTTATACGGTTTGATCCATAGGGGTTTCTGGTAGTTGGTGACCAGCCTGTACAAAAGCTATTTAGAGAGGTAGGGGTTAGGCTTTTTGACAGTTTGTGATAGTTATAAGTACCAGTATCGGAGAGTTAATGGCATTTCTACAGTGTTTCTTCATTTCAAGGGCAAACAAATTTAAAGCCCAAAAAACGAGGAAAAGTTGAATGTTGCCTTTCTGCAAATCTATTAACACATATTTTTGTTTCTTGAACCTTCGCTTGGGAGTATCAACAATAATGCCACTACAGAATGAAGCCTAACTTGTTTTTTTTTTAAAGGGGGTGGGGGAGGGGACTCACGTTTTACGACTTGTGAAGTTTCGGGTGTTCGATTGCTTTTGTTTTGTCACACGTGAAAGACACTGTAATGGCGTATCGGGTTCCCTTGGTGATGCGTTCCACGTAGTGGGGATTCTCCGAGCCAGATGTGAAGAAAGATAATCTCCCTGACAAAAAAAATATAATATAAATTAAATTCAGTGCTGTTTACGACAGCCGGTCACAGTATTTTTATAAGTGGTGTCGACAGCATTCAGTGGATCCACTCACAGCAACTGTATCTGAGATAGGCAATTCCCTTTCCCATCTTTCTAGTCTGCCCTCACCATTTGCATGGTGCTATTAAGCATATGCAATAATGCAGTACAGGTAAGATTTACAACCGAGTAACGTAGAGCGCCCTCTAGGGCATATTGCATACGTAGTAATGCTCTAGTAAAATCAGCCCATACTTCTGTGGGTGTGGGGATTTTTCACCATGGGGGGGGGGGGTATGTATGGAGAATGTGCAAATCCATTGTACTTACCAAGTTTCGGTTCTACTGTCATGTTGGAACCTTTGTCCGTGAAAATGAAGCGACCGCCTTCAAAATCCTTCTGATAGTCAGCCAGGTAGAGTAAAGACGTGTAGTCAAACGTCTCATAGGTCTCCTGAGAATTCAAAGATACGCAATGGTTAAATAGGCCATGAACAACCTAGAAATTAGCATAAATGAAGGCAGATACATTTTTGGGTCGACATACACTTTTTGACTATTTTTGTTTTGAGAATTATGGTCTGCTTTTCAAAGAAGTCAAAGTTTGCCTTTAAAGTTGTCTGCACTTCAGGGCACGTTTTATTTATATAGAGTTGAAATTGAGTCAGTCACAAGTGATCACAAGTCATCACAAGTGATCACAAGTCATCACAAGTCATCATAAGTCATCCAGTCTCAAATCATGTCGTAAGCTATTCATTAGGCAAAAAAAAATAATAGTTCTGCTTCCGGTTTCCCTACCTACCCTATTCTGACAGCCCCTACCCTAATTTTTTTTTATTGGAAAAATGAGAAAAAACACCCCAAACCATCACTTTATACCTTTTACCCTTGACTACATGCAGACGCCTCCATATGATTGTACACAAACAAAATTGGCAAAAAAAAAATTCCCAACCTACCTACCCTATTTTCGCGTGCCATGTAATCAGAAGCAGAACCATTTTTTTTGGCCTTAGTTATCTACCATTGTGCATCCCCTGTTTACTTGTCATGTGAATGAAGTTAAGAATGGACCTGTGAATTGACTTGTGATTGATTTGAGATTGTCTCAATTAAAACATTGCATTTTGACATCAGAGGTTTTAGTTCGGCACAACCTCCATACCTTATCCACATGTACATGCCAGTATTCATCGTGTATAGTCTTAGCCGGTTTGTTGGTCATCCTTGAGAAGAACGTAGGATGGGTTAGGTGCAGCTTGTCAAGCCGGATACCAAACTCTTTGGCTATGGCTCGCTTGATCTTTTTGGCAACAGTGCTGAAAATAAAAACATTGACAGTGTAACTTCTGGGTCACAATCTGAATTTCAATAATTTTACAAGTGCAAAATTAAATTTTATAAAATGATACCCCTTACTCTATAGGAATTTTTGTGGGGATCTTCACCCCCCCCCTCCCAAATCCACCACTTTGAAGGAACCAGTGGCATTTTCTTTGAACCTGGCATAGTCTTTGATGAATATTTAACATTGGGCCTTGAGATTTGACATAGTGCCTCATTTTCCCAATTTGAGATGTACAAACTATGACGAATGTAGTTGAACACATTATTTGATTTTGGAGGAGTAAGAGTTTCCAACAAACTTGAGTCATCAGAAATACTGAAAAAAATATGTTAGTAATGTCACACCAATACGTTAACATCTTTTGGATTCAAAAGAAATTCTTATTTTTAAGTTCAGGAATTCTGTGATTTTAAAAATGCATCCTACTTCCCAGCCCCTAAACGTTTTAACTTTTGGACTGAATATCCAGATGCAAAATCTTCCCACATGTATGGGAAAAAAGGATTTACATGTATTGAGTAATAGTGGCTACATTTATCCTAGTTAGCTTGGTGTTTGTCAGCTTTGGAGTTTTTGAAAAAAGAGACGAAAAATCAGCAAAAAAAAAATACTTTTGAAGTGTGCCATATTAGAAAACTCTGAAAGTGGAAACAGCTTGTGGAAAATTTCCTGAAAGAATTACACAATGCTCACCTGTACAGCTTGAAGTCACCTTCATGGAACACACTGCCTAATTCTCCTTTTTCTAAATATCTGAATCAACAAAAACAAAAAGAAGTAAAAGCAAGTGCAAATACTTAATCTGTTGTTTTTAAGAAAGTTACCAAATTATAGTTGCAACTTGTTCACCAGAAAGCTTGACCCACCTAGCAAAGACTTCATCAGATGACAATTTGAATGACCATCTATGACTGGACACCAAACAAAGTTGAGTAGAGAGATAAAGATATAGAAGTCAAGTTTGACGCTTCCATTTAATATAAATGTAACCACTAGCAAACTATGGTTTGTCAAAATTTCTTGTTTTATTGCTAATTTTTAAGCTTTGGCTGGAGCTTCTACATGTCATTTTGTGGTTGGTCGGTCGGTTTGTCCCCGGAAAATTGACCAAAAACGAGGCCCATAAGTTTCCCATAAAATACCAAATTTTACTTCTTGCATATAAAGCAAACAAAATGAATGAAATACTTCTCAAACATTGTTTGCAGCAATTCGTGAAGTTGTTTTGTCAATGGAGGCAAGTTTTGTGCAGTAATGTTATAGTCACATGGCATACAGCGTGGTATACAGCGGACATAATATTTATGCTGTTTCAGAGGCAACAGTGACGTGGGTTCGAGCCCGCCGGCGGACACTTGTGCTCTTAAGCAAGGCACTTAACCATTATTGCTTCGTCCTTCGGATGGGACGTAAAGCCGTAGGTCCCGTGTGTTGTATAATGCACGTAAAAGAACCAAGTGACACTTATCGCTAAGAGAAGGGGTTTGCCCCGGTGTTGCTGGCCTCCTGTATAAACTCCCATGAGGAGTATTTAGGAGAAGAACCAACCAAGAACCATAGGGGGCTTATTTTGGTCAATTTTCCGGGACAGATTAGCGCAGCGTGATTTTCGCGTTGGAGGCGTTGATGGTGTGTGGGACAGTGCGTGGGATGCTGCGGCCCAGGCTTGTACGCGCAATCTCCGGTCAACGGTATAAACTTTCATGGAAGACGGCCATAGCTTACTGTGCACTCGCATTTGTTACACTTAAATCTCACCGTTACAAAGCTAGTCACATAATACCAATGCCAGTGAAACTACATGTATTTTTAAAACACACCGCATCTTTTGTGTTGTGTTTCATGATTATTTGAAACATGCAGATTACATTAAAGTGACTAGATTTCATTAACGTCTGAACAAAAACAGCCAACATGCACTTACTTGTAAATATTTATAAATGAATCACCTTTTGAAAGCGCACCAGAATGAAGATCGAGAATTGAGGCCTGAAAATAAAAATCAAAGAAATCATAAGTCTGTTGGCTGTACACTAGAGATAAAAAGCCAATATTTATTTGATTTGTAATTTTTGCACTTCACACATTCCACTGAACAAAGACAAGATCTGCACAGATTACAATTTTCTATGTTTTAAAAATATAACATAACTTCACTTTATTAAAACTTTGACATTGTGGATAAAATATGGTTAATGAGAAACTCACCCCTCCGTTGGAACCTCCAAGACTTATTCCGTTTTTGGCAAGTCTGAAATATAAAATAATTTATTTTGTTATCAAACATATAAACATTCAACCATTTCAGAGAGTACATTTGATTCTCAGTCATGATGAATATATAAGGCCAAAAAAAATGTACATCCGATTTCATGGCATTTGAAAAAAAAGTAGGTAGGTAGGAAGTTTTTGGGGGGGATTTTTTTGTGTATGCTCATATGGAGGTGTCTGCGGGTAGTAAAGAGTTAAAGGTAGTAATGGATGGTTTTCAGGTTTTTTTCCTCATCACAAGTCCTCACAGTCCATCACAAGTCCTCACAGTCCATCACAAGTCCTCACAGTCCATCACAAGTTCTCACTCTCCATCACGTCCTCACATTCCTCACAGTCCATCACAAGTCCTGGCAGTCCATTACAAGTCCTCAGAGTCCATCACAACTTCACAAGTCCATCAAATGTCCTCACTGTCCATCACATGTCACAAGTCCTCAAAGTCAATCACAAGTCCTCACAAGTCCATCACCAGTCCTCACAAGTCCTTAACAAGTCCTTACAGTCAATCACAAGTCATCACAGTCCATCACAAGTCCTCACAGTCCGTCACAAGTCCTCACATTCCATCACAAGTCCTCTCAAGTCGTCATACATGTCATAAGTCCTCACAAGTCCTCACAAGTCCACCAAAAGTTATCCTGTCTGAAGTCAAGTCACAAGCTATTCAAATGGACTGTGTCAAAAGCATTCCTTTGTTTTTGTTTATTCCTTCTTGCTTGTGACTGCATTTGTGATGGAATTTTCTACAGCACTGTCCATTATCATCTGGAAGTTGTTTCAGATGACCTAATATCATATCATTGTCATAAGATAACACAAGTCGTGCATCCTGATCATTTTTGTAGATAGGATACCACAATAAATTATGTGATCTTGCAACAACTTATGGCACAATGTCCTTCTTGCCTTCAATACTGAGTACATAGGAACATGGTGGAAATACACACACAGCATTACAATGTGAAAGTGTTCAAAGGGGATGGACACCACTGCAAAAATGTACGTTTGCCGCTTCAAATTCAAGGAACTACAATACAATAAATCTGATCTGAACTTTCATTTCAATGTGAAAATGCGCCTTCCTTTTTCCCTCCAAGCGAAGCCCAGTTTTCATTGAAAGCCCTCCCTTCCAAGATGTGTGCTCTTGTTGTATAATCCCTGGTTTGTAGCTCGGGGAAAAATAATTCTCATTCACAAATGCATGTACTAGTGTAACCAATTGCAAACTAAACAGAATTCGATATATTGGGGACAGTATTCAAAAACACAAGCCATTGAGGAAATGATAATTCCTCTTTTCTGGAGGATGACAGCGTACTAGGCGCACTGATTTCACAGGATGCACGATCCTATTATTTACTTACAATCAACAAGTATATTTCATAATTTTTGGCAGTTTCGTTTTTTGAATATTTGCAAATGGTGTCCATTAAAGCCTGAGTCCATCATTTGCAGCTCACCAAAAAAGTAACCCGCGTAATTATTGTTGAAAAACATACTGGTTGAAAGATAGTAAGGGGACTAAACTCCCTGTGAAATTATTCTTTCTGGCAAGCTCTCATTTTGAAGAAAAATGGTGCTTCTTAAGAAGCACCGTAGGAAAATTTAAATTAGTTGTTTGTTTTGTTATTCGGCGCAGCGCGCACAAGCATTGGAACGACCCACAGGCGCGCGCGGTTGCTATAATTCGTTGGATCAGTGCGCAACCATCGCGTAAAGCTGCAATTCAAAACAATTCGAAACATGATTTAGCAACTTTTGATTTTAAATTGAGATCCTAGAATGCTGTTTTTCTCGGAATATGAAGCTGAAGCTGAAGCTGAGCTGAAACTTCATCAAGTAAGTTGTTCAGTATCCTTCATTAGATTTTGAACACTTTTGTTGCTTCAAACGAACAAAATGCACTAATTACAAATGATGGACTATAGCTTTAACATTAAACATGGAATTATCAGCAAGTGCCATTTCTAAAACCCTGGCACCATTTCCAACTTCATCTTGGGCTTCATTCTCATGAGTTGAGGATCCTGATTTTGGCTCGATTTCCTGATGCAGGGAGCCAAAGCTGATGATGGTAGACGAGGTTTGATAAATGACCCTTGATGATTGCTTACGTACTCTAAAAGATGCCTGGCTTCACTCTTTGATATAAGGCCATCCATGACCACCCTCCCACACTGGGTAGGTGCACATCCTGTGGGGACAAAACGCACACACAAAAAACCCTCAAAACTTCAATGTCAATAAAACAAAAAGATGTCCCAACTGCGCATGTTCATAACAAGACTTGACGATTTGTGAGTCACTCTACAAAAAAGGGTATTAAGTCGCGCTGTGCACTATCGTGTAATGGCCCACTCAACAATGAGAGGTTGAACATTTCGTCAAAATGAGATTTTCATTTTTTGTCATGAATGACATCTTTAATACTTAAAGTTTCAAGTTGTATTCACAGAAATATTGATTTCGATGAATAAAGTGGAAAAACAACCATTTTGAGTGCATTGTTCTGTTGTGCTCTACAACATAGCCAGTTATTTCAAAGCCTGTTTTCTTTACATGTAGGTGTGTAACTTGAACTCCAAGAAAGTATGCAAATATATCTCCAGAACGGGAGGGGCTATGGAGCTCTATTATATACCAAATGAAAGCATACACGTAAGTTGTGGGCATTCCAACCATATATATAAAACTCAATTTTACTTATTTGCAATATGATACCCTTTTTTGTGGAGGGGGTCACATTTGTACATTGGGATAATGAGGCAGATAAATGCACACAAGTCAAAGGGGAACGTGGTAACCGGATCCACATTCTGCATGTTTTCATGCAGTAAGGGGATCTAAAGGGGGGGGGGGGTCTCCCTTCTGTTCAGCCGAGCTATGCTATACATGTACATATATGTATTTAAACCTAACCTTTCTCAATCCTCCGAAATCCTCATGGCAATTTTGGAGGATTTTGGAAGATTGAGGATGAATGGTGTTTGAGAAACATAATTAGGAGTTTGGAGGATTGATGATGAATGGTGTTTTAGCACATGAGGATTTTGGAAAATTGAGGATGAACGGTGTTATAGAAACATGAGGATTTTGGAGGATTAAGGATGAATGGTGTTCGAAGATGAAGAGGATTTTTGAGGATTAAGGATGAATGCATTTTTTTGAGGCAGGACTGTCTGACAATTTTGAAGGATTGAGGCGCTGGGTATCCTTCATTTGAAAATACGGTCAATATTTTTTAGGATTTTGGAGGATTGAGGATGGTTCCTAATAAAAAGGCCCTAGGGGGTAAGGGTTTTAATACATGTACAAATGTACCTTTAAATTTCTTGATGTCGGACTGGAAATCTGAAGAACAGGTGACGTTGAAACGTCTCAAAGGCACATCTTCGTTCTGCTTTGCCAAGGACTGGAGACCGGCATCAACAGAGTACCAGTGAGCCAGACCGAGGAAAAGGAATATGGCTGCCATACGAAGCGCCAAGGACCGGACGGTGACTCTGTGTCGAGGCAGATCCTCATCACTGGGAAAGGAATAGCAATGACAAAGACAATTTACATTACATACTATCGCCATGTACATTCCTAGTACTCCGACGAGTGAATAACCAAATATGTATCATCCATTGGTGATTGTGTACTTAAATGGGCCTGTTCATATATAAGAGAACAAAAATCCACTTTTAGGTTTATATTGGACACACGGTGCCCTTCACGTAATTTCAGTGGCTTCTTCAGAAAAACCGTCCAGTGCCGCTGTACTGCATGGCTGTGTTGTGGTTATTTTTCATATTTAAGTAACTTTGTTCTGTTTCAAGTCGATCATTAGCTTCACGAATGACTGAGTGCAAACTAATAATGGAAGCACACTCAACCTCTTTAACGTTAAAGCTTTAGAAAATTATTCCCCCCTTTTTCAGACGTCCTATATTTCGTGTAATTTCCAGGTTCATTTTGCACACATTAGCGTATCTAAATTCCAACACGAAATTACACGAAAACTAGACGTCCGAAAAAGGGGGAAATAATTTTCTATCGCTTTATAGAGGGTGAGTGTGCTTCTAAAGCATAAATAAACTACAAACAAAGTCTAAATGTGAAAATAAAAACTTGACAAAGTTCTACATATTCGGGTACATGTTCCAAGTGTGGCATTTATTTATGGCGGTAGTCCAGTAAATTGGCCACATTTATGAAGCTATTTTCACAAATCACAGGTAAGAACTTGGCCGATTTTTCTTTCAAAAAGACTAGGGCCTAGGCCTATATAATATAGTGGTGTTCCCTAACGTGACGCACTTCGACATTTACCGCGACTTTCCACATCAGTGTTGCCAAACTTCTTTGTTGACAAACTTCAAATTCATTCAGTGAAATACATTTTTTTGTGTACTGGTACTTTTACCTTATTAATGCTTGCTATTTAACCTCTGTGAACAATTTCGGTTCCATGAAATTTAATCCGAAATTCAACAACGGTGGCGTCCAGAAATTTGGCACAAATAGGCTAAGTGTTGCCCAACATGGGGCACTTGAATAAATCTCAGAAAATTCCAAATTAACATTTAAGAATTTCGAACATGAAAAAAAGTAAAACTGCTGCAAACTGCTTACTGACTGGATGGACCTAAAATATATAAATCTTAAAATTAATGTGGCCTGACGTTGCAAACTTAGCGAGTTCTTCTTCAGAGGCTAAAACAGAAATGACAGAGGTACATACATTAACATGGGGGTGCACACAAACATGCAGGGCTGAAAGAAGAAACACAAAAGGAGGAGTAGGTGTGAAAGGTGTGGAAAGATGCAGGGGAGGGTGGATGAGAGAACAAAGAAACAAAGGGAGATGGCAAACCACAAGGGGTCTGGTGTGAACAGGGGAGGGACCAGAAAGGGAAAGGATCAAAGGTCACAGGGAGTGGGAACGGACAAAAGAGTGTGAGAGTGAAGGGATAGAGGTGGAAAGGGAGGGAAGATGGGTAAACACAAACAAGGAAGACCAGATGGATTATCTGTAACAGAAGACAATGGAGGAAGAAAAGGATGAATCATTTCCAAGTTGGATGTTGAGACCATGTGGTTGAATAGTTCGAAGACGATTCATCCACACTTTCTCTCTGCTGAGGCGAACTGAGTCCTTGCGATGGCCAAGAGATTCAATGCCCTGCAAAATCATATCAGAAATGGAGTGGTTAGGCAGGTTGAAGTGATGACCAACAGGGGTGTCTAGTTTCTTGGTGTTGACCGTTGACCGGTGGGCATAGAAACGCTTTTTGAGTGTATTCTTAGTCTCACCTACATACTGCACTCCACAGACCCTGCAAGAAATGAGATATATGACATTAGAGGTGTTACAAGTGATGTTGCCAATGGTTCTGTGGGTAGTGACAGAAGAGTGGCCAGAAAAGGAGTCAGACTCCTGGATATGAATCTGGCAGACAACACATCTGGAACTGCACTTGAAAGTACCATGCTGGGTGGGAGGGGATGCATCTAAGGAAGGGACTTCAGCTCGAACAATCAAGTCCCGTAGATTTCGAGGACACCTGTAAGCCAATGTGGGGCCGTTGGGGATGGCGCGGGCAAGGCGATCTGAAGTATGGAGGATATGATGATTGTCATTAGTGATTTTGCGAAGGGGTGGGAGATTGGGGTGAAACGTGGTAACCAAGGGAATCATGGGTTTGGCCATTTAAGAATTTCTGTAAAGTTGATAAATTCTGACAAACAATTATCATCTCTACTTACATATCCAACTAGAAGTTTGTCAGAAAATTATTTTCAATTTTTTCGGGACATTTTCAAAGGGTTCACTGTGCACTTCGAAAAAAAATCACGCCAAAATAACATTTTCTTCTAACTTTGTAAAAGGGTGGATAAACTCTTGATTTATGAATGGGAGTGCTTAGAACTTGATGAAATTTCACAAAACAAAGTTAAAACTTTGGCTTAAGCTACATGTAGGCGCTACAGGCGAAAAATCAAAGTGCGCCACGTTGGGGCCGCGGCCACGTTAGGGTATCCTCGTGTGACCGTTTTCGCGCACTTAGTGCTTTGACCGATTTTTTCTTGCATAAACTACATCCTACACAGTTATAGACTTTAATCTTGTAAGAATGACTAATAAACTACCGGTACATGGAAAAATAATTTGAACAATATCGAACGTCAAGGAAGCACCAAGAACGTCGTCGTCTGCAGATGAGTCAAATTGACTGCCAGAAAAGTTTTGTGACCATAATTCGCGCACGAACGGAAAACATCATTCTATGGAGTCTCCATTGTGTCCTACTTCTTAAAGGGAATATAGGCCTACAACATTTGCAAACATCGAAAAATAAAACTACCACGTTTTTACGAAATACCTTACCAGGATGTTGGTAAATGCTAGCCTAAACCATTCTGTAAAATTATGGCACATGGTGTCAAGTCATTTTCAAGAAAATGGTATTTTTGTATACATTTCCCACCGTTGGAAAAACCTAACTATTTTTCAACTACCGGGTACTGCTCCAATTTACAATTTTTTCAGTCCAAATTTTGTTTGCTATTGGTTACATGTTCATGAACAGGTGCAGGCCAGCTAGACTGGTCCCCGTTACCTTACAATTTTCTGACATCTATAAATTGATCCATTTTTATCTTTAGTGGAGTCAGGGAACCAGACTACTTAAACATTTTTGTTTTTCTTGGTTTTTCAAGCATTTTCGAACACAAAACTTCAAACATGTCAGTTAAACAATATTTGATCTATTATACTAACCCCTCAAATAGTTCATTTCTGAAAATTGCAGCAAAAGCCAATGATGTACATTTCCTTTAAAACAATGTGGATCGATGTTTGTTGAATAAAGGATAAGTTTATGTGCACAACTTTGGTCTCTAGTTTGACAAACTAACTTTTATTTGCCATCCGACATTGTTACTAAATACACGTTTGTTTAAATATGAAATAAATGAATTTCTTTCGATTTTGGTAAAAACAACTGCATGCAAAATATTTAAAACGATATCTTAATTGAAAATTTGAGGTAAATAAAATAAATCCACAAATATTATAATTTACTTTTGTTGAAAGTCTAAGAAGCTTAGTTGAATCCTATGCATGGAAAGAGTTCCGAGAACTTTTGTTTTGCTGAAAATCAACTATGTGCCAATTACACAACATTTTACAAATGTATACAGATTCTCCCAAAATAAACAATTGCAATATAACTTTAGTATGCCGAGGCTATATTTTTAAGTACATGAACAAATACATTTGAAATGACCCCTCCATCAAAAACATTTAACAAAACCACCCTTTGTAACAATGTTCTCCGGCATTTATTGCTCATTCTAATACACCTGCGATCAATCAATCAATTATACAGTCGCACGTGCCTGCACAAGGTCGACCATACCGAGGCCGAACGCGCCGCCTCGACACATGGTTGCGTGATACACATCATTTCAATAAAAACAAAAAATAGGTATTGGTCTACTTTTTGGGTACTTTAATCATTACGATTAGGTCTTATTCCGACAGAAATATATTAATTAAGGCATATTCATTCTAACAAACAACTCTGTACCAAAATCTGCATCTCAGCGAAACAGATCGTAAAATAGAAATGCGATATAAGGCGCACGTCGTATTTCGTGCTCCGTAATTCCGATTACGCCCTCTGTTGAGACTGTTGTTTAGTGAAAGTCGACCAAAGTTGTCTTTCACGTTTCAGGGTTGGACGGCGACACTGATTGGAAATTTGTAGCGATGTTTTTATTAGTTTTCGGGGCCATTCAATAATGTTACGTTTTGTATCTAGTCAGTACGGCCTACGGGAATAATTTACACTCTCTTTGATTTCTTTCAAATTACTTCTCTTTTGATTTCCGCATTACTGCATCGAGAAGAAAGGCGATGTGACAATGGATCATCAACGGTGATTTGACGTTGGTCGGTGTTGTGTGAAAAAAGATACGAGCCGAGAAAGTTGGTTGCGCGAATATTTGGCAGCGCGAATTTGGTACATCAATAATATAGGCAGTGTATATTTTGCCGGAGACGGCAAACCTTTAGTAAACGTTAGTTTGCCGGATATGCACTGAACATGCGCAGTTACTGTTTTTTTGTACTTAAACATTTTCCGGTGACAAGTTTTAGTCTGGCTCCATGCCAAAATTATCGTTGTTACCTCGTATTCACAAGATGGGATTCAGACCATTTTATAATTTCGGACTTTATTTCCCTTTTAAAAAAAATCCTCCAGAGCCACAAATCTGAAAAAGAAAATGTAATACTCTGCAATAAATGTTTGAGATATGTTAAAATAATAAAAGAAGAATATTCTTATTTATTTGGGGATGAGAAAAAAAAACTTTAAAATGTGGTGCGGTCGGAATCGAACGCGAGTCATCCCGCTTACTAGAGCCTTTGCTTAACCATTACACCAACCGTGCTACACAACTTTTGGTGGGAATTTAATACATCTTATAATTCAGCCCTATTTTAAAGAGTACAGCGCCCTCTGTTGATATGGATTGCCGCCGGCAAACCTTTAGTAATCGTTAGTTTGCTGTCATTACCTCCGGCAAAATATCCACTATCAATAATATACTGTTCTCAATTTTAAAAAAGAAAATTAGGGTCAGTATTTAGAGAACGAGGGGAAAGATTTCCATATACGAAGTTCACTCAACGCACTGTGTACAAACCCTATGAGAGTGGACTGAAAAATTCTAAGTGTTTTCTAAGAAAATGCTTGTATTTTCTCACTGCTCAAATTGACTTTGATGACATGAAATTGTTATCTGGGGGCTTGTTAGTGGTAATCCTTACTTTTAGGACACCTCTATTTTGTACGAGTTCTGTTCAAAACTGACTTTTGCAGATGACTGTCCAGTACCAAAGTGACTTTTGCAGGCTAAAGAAGTCTTTTTTCTGCAGACAAACTCATGTTAGTTATAATTTTGAAAGCACTTTCAAAGAAAATGTGACTTTCCTACCTTTTTTTGCAGTTCGCCATCTTGCTTTTTAAATTTATTTTCTGTTTGTCATCATCGTTTTTAACCCCTCATAAATAAAAACCCTGTCCTCTTTCTACAAAATCAAACCTGCTGATATTCAAGAGGTGTCATTGCCAAATGTACAGATGTGTCAATAAAGATCAGAATGTCACTTTTGAGTGTCATTTAGTCAGCTGTTTGGGTGAGTCTTTTAACCTTATATAGGAAAGGGGTCCTAAAAGTAAGGATTACCTTGTTAGTCAATACAGAGGAAAATTAGTGAACTTCGCATATGGTAATCTTGCCGCATCCTCAACTACACAAACCTACACAGTCTCGCGCATTTACCTCTCACGAAATAAGTGCAACGCAAAGCAAACGAAACTAGACAGTCAATATTAAAAGTACAATCCAAGTCTTACAAACGTACCGTTAAACTCAAGTTGACCTATGCGAAATCCTTGCCACAAGCTTACCTGGTTGCTTCTTTCTTTTCTGCACGCTTACTTTTGGCTCTGGATTCCCCTGCATCATTGGTTTCCGAGGAGGTTGGTTTTCTTTTTCTTGGTGCCATGATTGAAAAATAAAATACCCCCTCAACCGGTCACAAAAGCGCAGCCTTCCCATCATGCACCTGCCCTTTGCTTTTTTTGGCTGTCCAAAAAAGAAACTGAGTTTTGTTTATATCTTTTTTTCTAAACTTTAAAATGAATAGGACAAAGGAAAAGCTGTACGCTTCCCTTTTTTATATTTTAAATTAAATTTCAAAATGAGAAACCCCTTTTCGATTCGTTTCGTTTTTTAAATGTATGTAGGGGGTTAGAACATTTCATGGGGGGCGTCAAGCAGGGGCGTCAATCGCTTCTCAAAAGTGGGGGGGGGGGGGGGACATACCTCGATCATAACTGATGCAAGCGCGAAGCCCTTACGGCATGGGGTTCGGGGCCCGCTTAAGGGCCCCGAAAAAAATTGGATTTTAGATGTTCTGTGGTGTGATTTGAAGCTATTTCTTACGACTTTCCTCCATGCTTTAACTAATATTTTCTTGGCAAAAGATAATTATTTGAACATCTTTTCTGAGGTTGGAGACATTGAATCAGCTATCGGTATTCTGAGCTATTGACGTGGGGTTCGGGGCCCGCTTAAGGGCCCCGAAAAAAATTGGATTTTCGATGCTCTGTGGTGTGATCTGAGGCAATTTCTTACCACTTTAACCAATAATTATCTTAGCACAAAAGATAATAATTTAAACATAATTTTCGAGGTTTTCTTAGCTAAAGGCATAAGAAAATTTTATGAACATTGTTTTCGAGGTTGGAGTCATTGAATCAGCTAACAGAATTCTGAGCTATAGGCGTGGGGTTCGGGGCCCGAAAATTTTTGGATTCTAAATGCTCTGTGGTGCTATCTGAGGCAATTTCTGACCACTTTAACCAATATTTTCTAAGCAAAAGATACACTGTAGTACACAATAGGGCCCTGTAAATGAGACACGAGTTCAAAAATGGGGGGGGGGGACATTTGATATTGTGGCCCCCCCCTTTCAAAAGTTGGGGGGGGGGGCATGTCCCCCTGTCCACCCCCCCCCCCAGGATTGACGCCCATGGCGTCATGTAGATCAATGATAATTTTTTTAGAAACTCAAAATCTCAGTGGGGGCGACTGGGTGCGACAAGGTTTCATGGGGGGGGGGGTCGCCCCCCACGCCCCCCGGTGGCTACGCCTCATAGGGCTAGGTCCGACGCCTTATAGCTCCGACGCCTCCTATAGGTCCGAATTAAATTTACTTTTATTTTCTGTCCATCAGTGTTGTAGTCGAGACCGGATAGTCCGAGACCGAGACCAAGACCGAGACCTGAAGTTGCGAGACCGAGACCGAGACCAGCCCCTTCAAGGTGGACCGAGACCAAGACCGAAATGGTCCGAGACCGAGAACGAGACCGAGACCGCGGATGATAAATAACAATAATCTCAATAAACAACAAGACACTAATTACAGCTGAACAGTCTGTCCTTGAGATGTTGATGTTCATGAGGATGTGAAGGAAGTGATTGAAAGTTAGGAATCACTTGTACCTGCACAATTGTGTCATGCGAGTGCTCTTCGTGTTTGCTTCATGCCATAAATTACAACATGGCAACAGAATTGGTTATTGTCACAATCAATTCAAAAAATTGTAAACAACCTAATTTAAAGAAGGGGAAAACCTTATTTGATGAACTCCATATATTTTGCCACTTTTAAAATTTTTTTTTTTTTTTAATATTGTTTGACTACTATAAAATGTAAATCTGATGAAGAAACTCTAACTTAGGAGTACAACAATTTGTACTAGTTTTTACAAAACTTGAACATGTTGAAACTTGACAAAAGTAAAAAGTTAAAGGTGGATGTTTCATCTGTTATAGGAACTCGGACCCTAAACTCCACAGCCACCCCTTGGTTTCAGCAATGACCACTATAAATGGATATTTAAATGCAACTTTAATTTTACATTGGACCTCCTTGTAAACCTGATTCGAAAAAAAATTGGAGCAAGAAAATATTGATTTATTTTTTAAAATTTCAGTCATGGAATATAGATTTGTACATGTAGACCAAAAAATTGAGAGATGGTAGCCAGATATGGATTGGTCTGCCCCCCCCCCATCCCTCTTTGTGAGTCTCCTTCCAACCCGGCATATTCTTGTGTCCCCTACATGTTTGTTTCTTGTTCCTCTCTCATTTACCTCTGAAAAAGGCCTGGCTAAGGCTGAAATGTAATGCCACTTTATTTTTGTTTAATGTCAATAACGTTACATATACCATAGAATATTGATGAACCATATTTGCCTGATATATCTTCTGCCCGCCGTCATCATCGTCATTAGCCTATTTGAGAATATGGCCGACACAATAGAAGGGCGCTGTCACAAACTGAATGTGGTGGGTGAGATGTACTTTTAGGATGGGTGAGATGTACTTTTAGGATTCATGGCTCAGTGCCCACGCCTCTCTGTGTTTTGTACCGTGCCATCGTATCGCCCGCATCAGCTACTTTCCTGGGCAATTTACTTGAATCTTTTAGTGATTAACAAGTACGACATGTTGCCAATTTATTAATAGTTTATTGTGATGGCCGTAAACAGCATATAGCGATTAATGGAACACAATTCTTCTCGACTCATGCAAATGCAAGTGACATTTAGGAAGGAGACGAGGCAGGCAATTAGACTCTATTTTTGTGTGTACATGGCAGTAGCTCAATTTGTGTTTATCATAGATGAAAAGATGAATACATGGCGAGTCAAAAAGAAAGTGACCGTATGATAAAAAAAATGGCACGCTCCATTTTGTAAAACATATAATTGGGATAAAGAACATGTTATTGAGTAGTAACTGTGAACATTTCACGTAATTCCCAAGTCGTGTCTATTTAATAAAGAGATCACAAAATTCAGCTGTCCACCACTAATACCAATTTAACGAATTGATGAATATCCATTAAAATGTAATGAAAAAAACACCGTTTTCCCGCCTCCACGAATAAAGGAAAAATTGAAAAGGAAAATAGAAAAAAATCACCAATATTTCTAGGGGAAAAGAGTTGAATTGTTCCCCATAATAAAATACAAAATCTGACGGTAAAAATAATGTATTCATAAGATTTAAATCTCAGTTGTATTTGGAATCAATGAGAATGGCTATAAAGTGCTTGTTTCAACAGATTATCCCACAATAAAACGAGAAATATAAGAAGAGGAGCAATGGTTATTGGACTATGCCTCACTCACTAGAAAGTGAAGAGAGACATGTCAATTAGCATCACACTGCAGTCACATTTGTCCTAAACTGATTCTTTACTTAACCCTAAAAGGGCCGGGGGCGGAATCCACCCCCTCACTTTTTGGCTGGTCTCGTCTCGAGACCAGCCAAAATATCGAGACCAAACGGGACCGAGACCGAGACCAAGACCGAGACCACAGCTCCAGAGACCGAGACCGAGACCGAGACCGGCAAAAAGTGGTCTCGAGACCGAGACCGAAACCGAGACCGGTCTCGAGACCTACAACACTACTGTCCATATTAAAGTGCGACGTCTCGATCATTTAGTCCGACGCCTCATAGGTCCGACGCCTCATAGCTCCGACGCCTCATAGCTCCGACACCTCGTAGGTACGGTCCGACAATTAAATTTACTTTTATTTCTGTCCATAAGTCGGACGCCTCATAAGTCCGACGCATAAAAGTCCGACGCCTCACAACTCCGACAGCCATTATGAATCAATACCAACATTGCGTAAAATGTCAGAATGTTACTTTTTAGCGCCTTATTGTTAGAGTTAGCGATGATTGACATTAGGGGTTGCACCAGAACCCCCCCCCCCAACCTCGTCCCCAGTGCTTACTTTATTTCCAACCTGGTTTCCAACAGTAAACCCTGGATAGGAAACCTTCTTCCTGTATCCTGATTCGATACCGCAATTGGCTAGTAATAAATTTGTATCGTGTACTAGGTGTTATTATTCACAACGTGCAGTACGTTTTTTCGCGATCATTTGTCTCACGCTACACCTGTGTAGCGTGAATATGTGAGGCGGAATAAGTCATCTTCCCTGTATCAATAACCTTGGGCGTCGCAAGGATTTTTTCTAGAGGGGGCAAAACATATTTCCCCCCCCAAAAAAATTCTGTATTTCTCAACAGCAACATATTCTCGATTTATCAGTTTTTGGGAGGGACATTTTGCCCCCCCCCCCCTTAAATTTACACCAATATGACTTCGCGCCTCTTTTTCTTTTCTTTTTTCTTGTTTTTTTTCCTTTTTTGTTATTGTTGTTGCTTTTCCCTTGCCCCCTCCCCCTCACGAACAAAACTGAATGATCGTGTGTATTTGTGCAAATAGGAACCAGACTATTTGTTCTTCCAGCCTCGCTTTGGTTACATTGATTTGAATGGGACTCAATCCCGCTAGTGTCCTTTACTTTAACAAAAACTGGAGACTTCAGGATCGGTGTTGGTGGGGGCGCATTGCACACCCTCGCCCGATCGTCTCTTCGGGTGTCGGTCCGCACGTCGCACTATGCCGAATTTCCACCTTATTATTGCCGACACCACTTTACTGATGAGTCGCTGACATCCACTTCGCCGAATTGCCAATTCGCCGAATGGCGCCGGCCGAATTGGCAGCCACTTTGCCGAATTACCACTTCCATGTGCTTTGCTCGAACTTGCCCAAATAAAACTGGAAGTCTTGTGTGTCAGTTCTCTGTAATATGACTTTATTTAGCCTGTACCCCAAGAGGGCGCTTTGCCACTTTTCAAGTTGGTCCAATTACAATTTTGGTCAATGAACAGGATTTGTAGGTTTTTTAATTAACATTCAATGTACTTTTACAGTAATCTCCTGCCTTGAGCATGTTGTCCCCTGCCAATTGAAATATAATAACAGTTCCAAATATAGTCCCAGAAGAGTCATAGACAACGACCGTTAAATGTTTTTCCATTTCAAAGTACACCATGCACTACTCTTCAAATCGAAATACTAACATTGCATCCACTTAGCGCCGGATGTTCGCTACCAGCAACCTGTAAATCCAGGAAATATAGGAATGGATATTTGTATTGCTTTCGTTAATGAGTATAAAACTACGTCGTTCAAGTCACAGAAGTCATTAACAGACTGAACATCGAGTGTAGTAAGGAATCTGTTAAGCTGATCATCGTGATGGCCAATTCGTGTGGCACTGTGTTTGTTTCGGCTCTGCTTGTGTGTCTGTGTAGCAGTGGTTTCGGCCTGGTTGAGGCTGGTGTGCCGGCTAAGCACGCTGATGAGGACGGTAAGTAGCCTTTACGTTCAGTTGAGTTTACGAGATCAAAATTCACTGTTTTCCTGAAAGAACCTTTTCCTCCACAAAAAACCCAGAATTTGCAGTTTGAGGAGTGATTTTAAGTTATCTTTGGGGTCAATAGTTTTGAAATTGTATATTGATATCTTTATTTCATTTGACACCTATCATTTTGACACGATCTTCTCATCATGATTATATCCCCCTCCCCTTCTCCCCCTAAAACAGAACAATAAATTTCCTGCAAAGTTCAAATACACTTTTCATTATATTTGCAGCTGTCCAAAAAGTAGCTCTCAAAATTATCGTTGAAAAGCTATACTTGGTTTAAAAATAGTGGCACTAAACTCCCTGTAAAGTTATTCTTTCTGGCATGCTGTCATTTTGAAGAAAATATTAAAAAAAAGAGACAATTTCCAAAGATGTGTCTAGTGACCCATTTTTGGAAATTTCCGTTTTTTTACAATAGAAGTTCGTTTTTAATTCGGCGAAGCCGTGATAGGGTGCGTGCAAGCGTTGACACAACGCACACACGCGCGACTGTGTCGTTTCAGTGCGTGACATCGCGTAGCTGCAATCGGGTGAATTACAACCTCGTCCCCAGGGTGTCGAGCAGTACGCGCCCACCACTAGCTGCTCTCTCACCCTGGTATTGGTTCATTTGCATGTGGAAGATTTTTGAACACGTACATGTATGCAAAGCCTGCCTGTGCGTTACATTTGCGTTTGTTTTTGTATGCGGTGTCTGGGGTAAAAACAGAATCAATTCGTCGCAGCGCGAGCATGGCGTGAGTTACGAAAACACGATTTATTTTGATTAAACTGTTACGATCTTACCGAGATAACACATGCAGTATCACATTTCATATTAATATGAACAAATTGGAAAGAAAATGAATATTTTCGAGAAGGCATGGACAAATGATTGCGAAAACACGTACTGCACGTTGTGAATAACAACACCAAGTGCAGAATATAAATCCTTTTCTGGCCAATTGCGGTATCGAATCAGGATACAGGAAGAAAGTTTCCTATCCACGGCTTACTATTGAAAACGATGTTGGAATTAAAGTAAGCACTGGGGACGACGCCAGGTGAATTAGAACGTGTGGCGGACGCTGATTTCCGGCAATTCCGTCAAAACATGACTCGGCAACTGTTGAACTGAAATCGAGATCCTAGAATTGTTTCTCGCACTATACAACATTCACTGAGCTAAAACTTCGTCAGGTTAGTTGTTAAGCATCATTCTTTAGATATTTAGCATTTGTTGTTGCTTCAAACGAAAAACAATATGCACAAATGACAAAATATACTCCACTTTTAAACTTGGGAAAAGTTACACACTTCCTTCTTTTTTGGGGAAAATCATGTCTTGAAACGCGTGATTTCTCTCAAAAGATTACCCCTGAATCTTTACTAAAAAAAAACCCGGAAAAGGAACAGGAAAAGTGTTAACCACAAGACGCTCAATCTAAGACAGTAAAAATCCAAAAGTACCGATTGTCGGAGTGATATTACTTGATTGTACTGTCTGGATTCCACAATGTTCCCGTTTTTATTGTAGACCTTTTTTTCCCGGTGTTTCCACAGTAACAGGTATAACATTGGATTAAATTCACTCAGAAACCACTTTATGCAACGGCAGAGAGGAAGTTAAGGCCCGTCCAGTCTGAATTTTCCGGGACGATTTCCGGACAAGTTCTGAGAATCGCTCACTTAACTCTGCATTTGTACTGGACAGATTCCGGGAAAAGTTTCTTTATGCAACTACTTGACTCACCAATACTGATAACTTCATTGTAGGAAAATTGCGGGGAAGTTCTTCAGATTCCTGCAATTTATACCCGATACAATGTTCGCAACTTGTCCGGACCTCGTCCCGGAATTGCCATTGAAATGAGCCCTTAGGAACCTGGTATATATGGTACAGGCGCGGATCCAGAGGGGGATTTGGGGGTCAACCCCCCCATGCTCTGACACACAAACAAACTATAACAATAATAGTAATAATAATAATAATAACCTATGTTCGCCTGTCCGCAACAATCCACGGATTTGCCCCTACGGTAATTACCCGGAAACATACTTACCGATTTACTGAAAAAAACTTTGTTAAAGGGTGAAGATAGGGATGGTACCAAATGCACTGTGAAATTTCTCAACTTGAAAATGTTATCGTTAGGATGAAAACAATTACCCCATTATCATGTCTTATTACAATGTCTTAAAACACTGCCTTATGACACTTAAAAACAGTGAAAGTATCACTGTTAGAGGTTTTTTTCACTATGGACCCATTTTTGTTTGTTTGAATGTTTGCATAAGACTGTGTGCAATGTTGTTGCTTCAATTAAAAACCTCATGCTCAAAAAGCAAATGATCCTTTGTTCCTTTAACGTCACAGTTACCATCAGCTCGATCTATCAGTTTGGTCAGATGTCGGCGTGTACTACGGGGTTGAGTCTGTCGTCAGTCGAACGTGACTACAACGGATACGGGTGTTACTGTGGCTACGGGGGCAGCGGCAACTCGCTGGATGCAACGGACACGTAAGATAATAATAATAATAATAATAATAATAATAATAATAAAATTTATAAAGCGCAGACAATCGCAGAAAAATCCACCCCAAGGCGCTTAAACAAAGAATAAACATACAAACTGTATTATTATAGTTAAAAACCTAATTCCAATATAGTCAGGTGGCTTAGACCCAATATTTGACAAGATCGTGACCAACTGGTCCAAAGCACCAAACTTAGCAAATATGTTGTTATAGTCTTAGAGAAGATATTTTGAAGGGGGTGACACCTGAAATTCTTTTGGAAAGGGTGCCTAATTTGCACAAATCGTTAATCCCTAATGTGTAATACGCCAGGAATTTTTCATGGGGGCCGCTGGGGGCTGGAACATATCATGGGGGGGCGTCATGTAGATCAATTATATTTTGTTTAGAAACTCAAAATCTCAGTTGGGGGGGGGGCGACTGGGGGGCGACAAGGTTTCATGGGGGCTGTCGCCCCCCCCACCCCCCGGCTACGCCACTGTTCATAATGAAGTTGGTCCACCCTCATCTGTGCACGTACAGAAGTTGGCACATACAGATATTTTGTTTTCACTTGGTTTCCTCGTATGTGTTGACATAATTCAATGATGATGATGCCACTTCAAGGTTGAGGGGAGGCATGTGACATGTATCGATAATACTTTAAAAAAAAAAAGCAGCAAAGATGGGAGTTACATGACATACGGAATCAGTCACATGACAGGAACGGAATTTAAGAGGAAACATCAAACACATCCAAATTTATTTCCGTTTATTTTACCCATGCACTTGGCCCTTTCTACAGTTTTGTTTTCTCATACAAAGCCAGCCGCAAAGAGGTCAGTAATGACACAAACAGAATTTAAGGGGAAACATCAAACACATCAAAACTTATTTCCGTTTATTTTACCCACACTTGGTCCTCTCCAAATGTCTTTTTCCCCCTCATAATTAATCCGTGATAAAGTACCGTACATCGAAATGTCTCGTATATTACCAATACCGTTTGTTAAAGGCATATATCATTTGCATTTATCCGAAAAGTAAATACCAACTAATTATCGACAAGCTTACTAAGTCTTGGATTATAGACTAGTACCGTTCACCTCGTGAAATTGATTGTAGGTGAATCCCAACGATCAGTTAATATTAACTGACTTTTGAAAAAAAGAGTGCTATTGACGAAATCGTGTGTCGCGATCATGTGTATTGTTTTTGTTTTCTCGAAAAGTGTACTATCCACTGAGCTGAAACTTCAACAGAATTTGAGTGGTGTTACCCGTTTTATTATTGAAAACAACCAATATGCATGAAAAGCAAATGACCTATAGGCTTTTTTTTATAAGTCCATGCACACCCTGCCTATGGGGAAGAAAGATTCGAGCGTAAAAACCAGAGTCCGAACAAGCAACCTTGCTGAGGAGGGTGGGCGGGGCAAAAAAAACCACCAGGCGACCTTTTATGTCCAAACTCGAGAGGATAACTTAAATCTCCTTTACCTTACCGCTTCTGCTTCACCTCACGGTTCATCCCTGCCACAGCCGGTGCAGCATGAATTGAGGTTTTATGAAATACGGACTCATTGGTGATATTGCGCATGCTCATGCATAGATAATTAGGAGGGGACCGGTCACGTGAGAGGGTTTAACCAATAGGCCCTAAAAGGGAAAAAGAGTCCGATTTTAATACGAGTCCGATTTTCATATGACACCGGATTAAACTTCTGATGTATACTCGTCCGCCCTCTACGTCGCTAGCGGTGCAAATAGGTTGAAAATACCAAAAGCGAGTATGTAGCCTGGGCCTACATCATCATCTAGCGGTCGCAACCGGGATCTCGTTCACAACGCCTCGCCACAGTTTGCTTTATTTATTCGCGTGCATGCACATGTGCTGCAGGAGTCTACGTGTGCGTTGTTGATTTGATTTTCTCAATACATGCACATGTTTTTGATCAAACCGAAATTCAAGGCAATAACGACCCACACCAGTTGAAACGATATTTGCGCAGTGATCGTGGGGCACAACGTTGTCGGTTTGTGCTGCCGCGGTTTACGTCGGGTAATGAGGAGCGGTCACAATCGGTTAATATAATTATGTAACGTTGTAATGGCATATAGTTGTCTCTAGGCTCGGTACTTCCCTGGCACCGTGCAAAGCACCAAACTTGGCAGATATGTTTGCATTAGCCTAGAAAGATATTTGTAGGGGGTGACCCTGAAATTGTTTGGGAAAGTACCTAATTTGCTTTAATCTTTAATCCCTATGTGTAATACATTTAGGCCTATTTACATTTGAGTACACTTTTTTTTTTGAAAGTATATCTTGGGGATTCCACTTACATCACTTCGTACTTCAATCAAAACATTTAAGACTTTATGGATAATTGAGGACATAATGCCCGATTCAAAATGGCTACTATTATACTCTAAGTTGCGCTCATTAACCTTGTCTCCAGGATGTAATCGATTAATCTTGCCAGTCTCTAGTGAGCTTCAAATTCACCATGTTGCTTTGCTTACTGCTTATAAATTGAACTTCACTTCATGGAAAATGGACAACAACATTGTGATATTTAGCCAGAACTAAAAACAGGGCTTGATCAAGTCCTCCACGTCAGGCTTCAAATGTAGTTAAGGCCCAATTTTTAACTGTTTTCCCCTTTTTTGTTTTGTGGGCTAAAATATGTTTTGATATAATTTTCACATGATTTTTCCCATTTTTGTTAGGATAACTTTGTGTCATTAAGTAACTTTGTGGTGAAGTGAAGTCAATACTGATTTAAACAAACTACTTGATAATATCTGAGGAAAAAAGAAATGAATCTTTATTAAATCCTCATAATCTTAAGTCACCACGATATTCTTTGAAAATGTTATTTAAAAATGGAGATATACAAGTAATTCCCAAATAAATTTTTCAAAAATAAAAACATCTGCCAAATATAAAACAATAGATATATATGGACAGGGGATTAACGCTGTCACCATTAGGCACTCTTCCCAAAAGAATTTCAGGTGTCACCCCTTCTAAATATCTTCTCTGGGGCTATAAGAATCTATCTGCCAAGTTTGGTGCTTTGGACCAGTCGGTAACGATTCCAACCGTATGCAATCTGACTAATAGAACCTTAAGACAATACAAAAACAATTCAAAAAGCTGCATGGAGGGCCTACAATCTAAAATTTAAAAAGCGGTTTACAACACTCAAGCAAACATACTAGATAAAAACAGGAATAAAAAGGTATTTGCCAATAAAATACAACGATCAAACCTTTGTACATGGAAAACACGAATACTACTACTAATTCACTGCATTATATTAAAATACTGTTTAAAAAGATGAGTCTTTAGACGACTCTTGAATATTCCTGTCTACCGATGATCAGTAAACGTCCTATAGTGTGCTATTCTAAAAAAAAAAGAAGTGTATTAAAATCGGTAAAAAACTAAGAAATTCTCGAGACAGAGGTATCGTGTGCAGCAGCTCGAGATCAGCGCACACAAATTATGACTCGCTAACGTATAAGATTTTGTTTCTTCAATTTCTGAGCAACATCAATCGGGTTTATGGTGTAGTCGTGTCCATCACTGGACCGGTCAAAAGTCCTTCCACACGTCCAGTCAGGGATGAACTATGACAACGGATTGCTGTTGTCAAAGTTCATTTCAACAGCTTGTGACTTTGGGCCGACTGCTGTCTGTGATGGACTTGCGATTGGCTTGTGAGGACTTGTGATGGACTTGACTACATTACTGGTTATAACCAAGTACGAGATCTTTCTCAAAGCAAACTTATGTACATGCACACATTGGCCTTTTTTTGCAGGAAAATGGGTTCCGTTCTAATCACTGCCTCTAGTTTTAAGACTTGCGGGACATAGCGTTATCAATTAAAAGTTCAAGGCGACCTATCTGCCGCCATTTTTATCTACTCTTGAGTTATGGGTCTTCAGCAGAATCTCACACATTGGAAATCAGAAGGGAAAAACAGATCTTTTTTATCAACCTGACATTTGTATTAAGTTATGATAAATAAAAATGCCTTTTCTATAGAGCGGGAAAGTTGACCTAAAAAAACCTGCGATATTTTACGGTAATAGTACATCCAGACAACGTGTGTAAAAACGCCCTATTTCCTTTTTGCATTTATTTGTATATTCCGACTTGGCACATTTGCGAATTGATGACTAAAGTAAAATGAAAAATGTTGACTTCAATCCATTCAATCGAACACACTAATAAAAATGGAAAACTCTAACACGGGAGTCTGCAACTGGAGTTTGGTACCCAGACGTTCACAGAGCTTGCTTGCTTGCTACATTTCATTTGAAAACCAATCGGTGTTTGTGGAAACCAGCAACAAGTGCTCTTTCACCAATTGTCGACATGCGGTTTCTAAATTTTGTAGTTTGTTGTTTCAGGAAAAGCGTCTTTAATTTTGCAATAAGTGGTACTTGGGCCGATCACCTACCCATGCACCTTTTTGAAAACAAAACTTGTAGATATCGGTCCACCAACCCATCGCAAAGACAATTTCTCGAGGAGGGTTGTACTGTATGATAAAACAAGATAATTTGACAAAATACAAGTGTAAACGTAATGGCAAAAACGAAGAGTTTTGGATTAAATAACTGCACGCACGAGTACTTCATTCCCTCGCTTTCAGTATAAATGCAAATACGAAAGGCTATAAAAACACGCCAAGTGCATTGCATCAGGGCAAAGGTTGTATGCACTATGCATGCGGAAATTAAATAGGAATCGCAGACTATTGTATTCATTTTTAAGTTTTCTCTCTCTAACTCTTTGTAGATTTAACACTTTACAAAGAGCTTGGTTCAACATTGTTGGGCAATGTTATTTGCCAAGCATTGGTATGTGGTTACCCCATTCGTTAAAATCACTGTAATGGAGTGACAAGTGCACCACATTTTCCAGGACAATTATGAGTAACATTCATGTACCTATTCAAGCTGTATTTTGCTGAACAAGCACGCACAGCCGTAGCATGTCTATAGGAATAGTGGGTTGAATTTGCAGAACCAAACTGTTTTAATAAATCGATGGTATGTAGGTATGCAAAGTGTTTGGACACAGTTATGTCACAGCATGATCACTGTCCATGCTAAATAGACTTTTATTTTCAATTATTCCATTCTTATTCAGTCATATTGTTTGCTCACTTCATGTATACAGTATGTAGGACTGCCAAAGATGCTTATTGTCTACATGGATACGTATACTATAGGTTTTCCCGGACAATTTCGGAAAATGTGCGTTTGAATTTGAAAAACATAAATTCAATTTGGCGCCGAGTTTGAGAACGACGTACATCCTGGTTTCATTGTCTCAATAACTAGCATTCGATTTCATTTTGCATCAATCAAATGAATTAATGTGCAAAACGTTTCATCTAAGGGATTACAAATACATGATTAGGTTTTCGGTTTGACGTATGCGTTGCAGATTATTACGAATGTGCAATCCATTTCGCAGAAAGTCGATTGTCTATTGTGACACAAGCTGAATTGAACATTGTTTTTCATTTGTTACAATTTAAATTCGCATTTTCTGCATTCAATTTAAATAAATTATACAGGCCTATACAAATCATGATACAAGTTTGATTCATTAATTAATGATTCATTAATTAATCAATGTATGCCTTATTGATCATTAATGTGTTTGTTCTTATATACACAAAGGCCTATGTGAAATGTAGGCAAATGAAACGCGAAAATGATATATAATATGACCAATATGAAATCACTTAAAATAATCTTGTAGCCATATTATTGAGACGGTAAAGGAACACATCACGTGTCATGTTACACGGGATCTGCATGGGGACTTTTTGAATATTCAAAAATTCAATCATTCAATCAACCATTCCTCAACTGTTACTTTAACACATAAATGAATTCCAATGCTTGACCAGGCATACGTTAAATAATACTGCGAGGGAAATCGGCTGCACATTTAGCGAAAAAGATTGATGATAAATTAAAAGGAAAACAGGATTGCGGATGTGCCTTCGATTTCGCGCTAAAATGAAATGTTAATAAACTAAATGCAGTGCACATTCGGGAAATCGTACGCTGATTTTTTACGACTGAATGCACTTTCACGGGAAAAGAATTATCATTTGTTAAATAGAAACAGAGATTTGAAACGTTCATTCTATTTCGCACGAAAACGAATGCTTCTTTTACAAATTCGTGTACACATTTTCCGAAATTGTCCGGGAAAACCTGTATTAACATGTAGTGTCC
The DNA here is from genome assembly GCA_029964075.1 of Patiria pectinifera. Taxonomy (NCBI): domain Eukaryota; kingdom Metazoa; phylum Echinodermata; class Asteroidea; order Valvatida; family Asterinidae; genus Patiria; species Patiria pectinifera. Next base: position 14,831,512 of record CM057146.1, on the reverse strand, counting down.
ATTATATTAAGTTAAAACCATCGATCGGAAAACGCCATTTTGTATTTTTTAAAATAGCATGCTATTTAAAAAAAAAAGCAACCTATTAGGCCAAAAAAAATAATAAGTCGGTCTCTGGTCAGCGCGCGCGTCGATTTTAATCATGCACGTCGATCTTTTTTTCCCCAAAATGTTCCGCGGTAGCGCCAACAGCGCCCTCTATTTTCGCACCTCCTCAATTTTTTTTTACCAAAGAGCACCAAGGAATGGGAAACTGCACCAAGGCAAATGATCGAAAGCACCAAGGCAAATTATGGAGGACACCAATGTACATGAGGACACCAAAAAAGCAAAATAGTACCTACCTTGTCTGTACAATCGAAGCTTAAAGAAAGAAAAAAAAAAAACCCGCGTGGCCGCGTCAATTCCGGAACTTTGGTCAGACCAGAGACCGACTTTTTTTTAATTTTACCTATATTTTTTAAGAAGATATTTTTTTCACTATTTTATTTTTTCCAATTTTTGGGGTGGCGAAATAAAATGAAAAAAAAAAAACAGATTTAAGAAAAAATGTATTTTCAACAGGTGAGGAAATAAATATATTTTTTTCTCTATTCTTTTCGACCTGTATTGATCAACCACAAGTATCGGGAAGAGAATAACCGAGTGTCGGCAATTGATATGTGGATCAACATTGGGCAACTGATCACAAATTTCTCATTTGCACCGAATTTTTTTTTTTATAGTGAAGAATGCCTTTTGAGTATTTTAGCTCGATGAGTGTTAACAATTTAAAGCAGTGTTTATTAATATCAACTTCTTGCTTCATAAATTCACAGATTCCTGCACTATAGCGACTTTGATTGTAGTTTGCAATAGTAACCACACATTATTCCTCTTAATAGACCTTGTGCGTAGCAGCCATCTTAGAGGGCAGTGCCTTTGTTTTGCTGGGATATGCACAACTGAACTTTTAGTACATTCATTGTTACCGAATTAAAATAACAAAAAAGTACCCTGTACGCATAAGGTCTATTACGCTATTTGGTTTGTGTTTCTTTTTCTCTGTACAGTTGCTGTAAAACTCACGACGGATGCTATGGGCAAAGTCCGTGTTCGCCCAGCGCCCTCTGGTATACGATCCTATACAGATACAGCAACAGCGGGTGCGGGACCGCTCATGCCAGCATCACTTGCGGTAAGTATGAAGGCTTTTATGGAAATCTGTTTTCTGCTGGCAGATATTTGCAGTAAGTTAAATGAATGTGAGAGTGTTGTTGAAATCAACATCTTCGTGGCTTGCTCAGGAAGAAGAGAGACTGTCTTTTGAAAGTTTAAGCCCAATCTTTGAAGACGACCAGTCCCAAAATATTATTATTATGCAATGCTTCATTTTACCCGATTGCTATCTCTGATTTGAATCAGTCATCCTTATTCGGAAACCGTTCTACGTTTATTAAATTTTGACTCGATCGGTGTTACTTTGTGAATTGCGCCCTCCTTCGGTAACATTTCCAAAATGTACAGTAAGAATTTCGCTCGTACTGAAAAATTGCCTGGGTTAATTTTAACTGCAACTACCCAAAATTGGGTTGTTCTATAATCAATTGTTTGGGTTAAAATTTCCGTTAATTTCAACCAAAAGCTGTGGTCATACAAGACCAAATTAAATTTGGACTTGTATGACCACAATTTTTGGTTGAATTTAACGGAAATTCTAACCCAAACAATTGATTATAGAACAACCCAATTTTGAGTAGTTGCAGTTTTTACCCTTTCTTGAGTAAAAATTAACCCAGGCAGATGTGCAAACAGGACGCTGGGATACGCTGATGAATTTACGCTCTGATTGGTTGGATTTTGCGTGACCTGTGACCTGCAAGTCATCACGGCCACGACCGTCCTGCTCGAGTGATTTCATTACTCTTTATTCAATTGATAAATGCTTGTTTTCGTTGAAAAACGTTATAATGCATGTAGAAAAATATGTAAAACTTATCTGTGTGGTAATTGGCACTTCCCGTCACTTGCCCAGGCTCCATTCCGAATTCACGAAGGTCAATGATTGCATATGCGACGTTCAAAATGTGTCCACATGGTCCGCAATGGAAACAAAAATCACATCCGGTATGGAATGTGTGCATTTCTATGGGAAGTTTTCGGATAGCATTTGCGCGCATTGTCTAACTGCGGTATCAGCCAAATGCTTTATACATAGGTCATAGACCACTTCCTTCACAAGATTCTGTGAAGCTCATCAGCGTATCTCAGCGTCGAGTTTTTATTGCGAGTATCAAAACTTGGGCCTTTGATTTTCATTACATCTCGATCATTGTTAGTCGACGGAAATAACACTGGCATGATTGCAATTTCATTTCTGTTTCAGAGAGGGCCTCGAACTACCCGTGGTACTACGTGAGCAAGAACTGCGCTGAGGCAATCTGCAAGTGCGACAAAGCTGCTGCCTTATGCTTTAAGGCGAACCGGTCAACTTACAACGCACAATATCGCGACCATAACAAATCCACTTGCTAGTTGCTATAAATTCAGATAAAGGAGTAGTCCAAACGATTTCGATTCATATCTCGATCACTCTAGTATAAACTTGAACGCATAGGGTACACTCTAAAACAGCCGGGTCAGATTGACCCGGAATCCCGGGTTCTATTTTGGCTCAACCCTTTTCCGGGTCAAAATGATACTCTTAATGGGCAAAACGACACTTGTTGGGGGGTCAAAATGACATTTCTTTTGGGTCAAAATGACCCGGAAAAGCGTCAAAATGACCCAGAAAAGTGTTTGACCCGAAAAAAGTTTCATTTTTGACCCGGAAAGGGGTTGAGTCAAATAAAAGCCGGATTCCAGATCAATCTGACCAGGATGCTTTCAGAGTGCACTTTACCAATTAACTGGTTAAACAGCCGCTCCTTGATCAAAATTTCATTCTAGCAGAAACTGCACATTTTCACGAGTAAACGATTTAAACCTCAGATTAAGCTTCGTCACAGTACCGTCAGTCTATAAGTATAGACCTATTGCTTTAAAATGTCAATACCTTAGGTTCAATTTTCACCAGGGGAGAATAATTCCTTGTTCTGCACAAATAGAAACACAGCACTGCACTGCGTCTTCAGAAGCTGGATTACAATAATATGTCGTAACATCTTAAAACTGAAGAGACTACATTGTGTTTCACGAAACCTTCCCACAGTGTTAATTTCTTTAAAGTTTATTACGCCACCTCCCCCTCTCTTTCTCTCTCTCTCTCCCCCTCTCTCTCGAAATCAAAATAAACACAACGTGCAATGCGTTGATGTCATAGTTGATTGCAAGGTTTCTTGATTATTTATTTTTATTTCTGTCTATAAGACCGACGTCTCATAAGTCCGACAAAATCGCATCCCCCACCCAAATAAAGGCCCATTAGTCCGTTTCCTCATAGTTCCGACGCCATATAGCTCCGACGCCATATAGCTCCGACGCCTCATAGCTCTGACGCCTCGTAGGTCCGACAATTAAATTTAGTTTTATTTTCTGTCCAAAAGTCCGACGCCTCATAAGGCCGACACTTCATAAGTCCGACGCCTCATAAGTCCGATAGCCATTATGAATCAATACAAACATTGCGTAAAATGTCAGAATGTTAGCGCCTTATTGTTAGAGTTAGCGATGCCGATCGACATTAGGGGTGGCACCAGACCCCCCCCCCCCGGATTGACTCCCGTAGCATCAACCCTTGCGCCAAAAACTGCGCGGTGGCGGACTGATCTGTGTCCAGTTAGTTCAAGCTATGCACAGTGCGCGGTTCGTAAGTAGACAACCTTGCGGACTTAAAAGTCGTAACATTTGTTTGTTTTTTAAATCTCGTTCTTGCTTTGTCGGGATCGGGCAAATAAACCTTTTCTGGTACTGGTCCAAAGCTCCGACGCCTTATAGGTCCGACGCCTCGTTTTTCCGACGTTGGATTTATGAGGCGTCGGACTTATATGAGGCGTTGGACCTACATGTAGTCTGAGTATCACCCGTTATCCACGGGGCCCAGACTCCTGTCTAACGTCTGATATATCAAAGCATGCAGATTTATGCGATCTCGCGCCTCAGCCAATCGGAGTTGACTTTACTAAATCGTGACGTCATTTCATTCCCAAATCAGGACTAAACGTTTGATTGGTCAATTCGAATGCAGTGTTTTGTAATGCAACAACAGCCGGGCGCGTTATCGCGTAACATGATAATAGAGCGCGTGACGCAGGGCTTTTTAATCCATTGTCTATAATGTCGCGCAACGGTTGGCTCGTAGCCCCCGCCCTGCAAACAGGACGCTGGGATACTCTGATGAATTCACGCTCTGATTGGTTGGTTGATTGGTTGGATTTTGCGTGGACAGTGACCTGCGCGTCATCAAGGTCATGACTCTGCAAGGTTTGAAACGGTCGTTAAGTCTAATTCATTACTCTTTTGTTCCAGTTTAGAGATAATTTTTCTCGTTGAAAAGCGTAATAATGTAGGAAATTCTGTAAAACTTATCTGTGTTGTAAATTTACAATTTCCGTCACTCGCTCAGGCTCCGTTTCGAATCACGAACGGTCGGATTGCATTATGCGACGCTCAAAATTTTGTCCACATGGTCCGCAATGAAACAGAAATCACATTCGGTATGGAATGTGCGCAATTCTATGGCGAGTTTTCGGATAGCATTTGCGCACATTGTCTAACTGCGGTCTTGAACAGCTGCAGCCAGATGCTTTGTACATAGGTCATAGGCCACCTCCTTCACAAGATTCTGTGAAGCTCATCAGAGTATCCCAGCGTCCTGTTTGCAGGGCGGGGGGTACGAGCGAAGCGCAAGGGGTGAATGACCGAAGACCCGATATAGAAAGCGCCCGCTGATTGGTCGAAATCTAGGAGGTCAAGATGGGGGGAGGAGGAGCAAAACATATTTGTCCTCAAAAATGCCTGTATTTCTTAACAGCAACATATTCTCGATTTATCAGTTTTAGAGGGCGGCAGGGACATTTTGCCTCCCCCATCCCCACCCATTAAATTTATACCAATATGACTTTTTTGTTGTTGGTGTTGTTGTTGCTTTTCCGGGGGGGGGGGGGCAAGCGCCCCCTTGCCCCCTCCCCCTCGCGACGCCCATGAACAGTACTGAATGATAATGTTTCTGTGCAAAAAGGAACCAGACTATTTGTTCATCCAGCCTGGCTTTGTTATATCGATTTGAATGGGAAAAAGTCAAATGGCTGCAACATGTTAATGGTCTATATGTTAATAGTTTTTGGATGACACCATTTTGTTCGTCAGTCCCGCTAGTGTCCTCTACTACTTTAACAAAAACTGGAGACTTTTCAGGATCGGTGTTGGGGCGCATTGCACACCCTCGATCGTCTCTTCGGGTGTCGGTCCGCACGTCGCACTATGCCGAATTTCCACCTTATTATTGCCGACACCACTTCACTGATGAGTCACCGACAGCCATCACTTCGCCCAATTGCCAATTCGCCGAATGGCGCCGGCCAAATTGGCAGCCACTTCACGTCTTCGCCTAATTAGCACTTCGATATGTGCTTTGCTCGAACTTGCCCAAATAAAACTGCAAGACTTGGTCAGTTCTCTGTAAGGCCGAAAAAAAATATAAGTCGGTCTCTGGTCAGCGCGCACGTCGATTTTAATCATGTGCGTCAACCTTTTTCTTTCTTCAAATTGTCCGCGGTAGCTACAGCAGCGCCCTCTATTGCCGCCCCTCCTCAAATTTTTGTACCAAGGAATGGGGAAATTGCACCAAGGCAAATGTTGGAGGGCACCAAGGCAAAATATGGAGGTCCCCAATGTATATGAGGACACAACAAAAGCAAAATAGTACCCACCTTGTCTGTACAATCCAAGCTTCCAAAAAAAAAAAGGCCAAAACCCCCCCCCCAAAAAAAAAACGCGTCGCCGCATCAATTCCGGAACTCTTGTTTGACCAGAGACCGATTTTTTTTTCTGGCCTAATATAACTTTATTTAGCCAGTACCCCAAGAAGGCGCTTTGCCACTTTTCAAGTTGGGCAAGTTTTGTACTTTGTAACATTCATGTACTTTTACAGTAATCTCCTGCCTTTAGTATGCTGTCCCTTGCCAATTGAAATATAATAACAGTTCCAAATGTAGTTCCAGAAGAGTCATAGACAACGACCGTTAAATTGTTTTTCCATTTCGAAGTACACCATGCACTACTCTTCAAATCGAAATACTAAAATTGCATCCACTTAGCGCCGGATGTTCGCTACCAGCAACCTGTAAATCCAGGAATTATAGGTCTAGAATTTTTATTGCTTTCGGTGATGAGTATAAAACCACGTCGCTCAAGTCACAGAAATCATATTAAAACAGACTGACCATCGAGTATAGTAAGGAATCTGTTAAGCTGATCATCGTGATGACCAATTTGTGCGGCGCTGTGTTTGTTTCGGCTCTGCTTGTGTGTCTGTGTGGCAGTGGTTTCGGCCTGGTTGAGGCTGGTGTGCCGGCTAAGCGCGCTGATGAGGACGGTAAGTAGCCTTTACGTTCAGTTGAGTTTACGAGATCAAAATTCACTGTTTTCCTGAAAGAACCTACTCCTCCACAAAAAAACCCATAATTTGCAGTTTGAGGATTGATATCAACTTATCTTTGGGTTCAATATTTTTAAATTGTATATTGATATCTTTATTTCATATGACACCTATCATTTTGACACGATCTTCTCATCATAATTATATCCCCCTCCCCTTCTCCCCCTTAAACAGAACAACAATTTCCTGTAAACTTTGAAAGACACTTTTCATTTGGAGCTGTCCAAAAAGTAACTCTCAAAATTATTGTTGAAAAGCTATACTTGGTTTAAATATAGTAATGACACTAAACTTCCTGTGAAATTATTCTTTCTAGCATACTGTCATTTTGAAGAAAACAATAAAAGAAAGCAATTTCCAAAGATGCGTCAAGTGACATTTTTGGAAATTGCCGTTTAGAAGTTCGTTTTTAATTCGGCAAAGCCGTGATAGGGTGCGTGGAAGCGTTGACACGACGCACACACGCGTGCGCACGACTATGTCGTTTCAGTTCGTGATATCACGTAGCTAGCTGCAATAATCGGCTGAATGAGAACGTGTGGCGGACGCCAGGCTGATTTCCGGCAATTCCGTCAAAACATGACTCGGCAACTGTTGAACTGAAATCGAGATCCTAGAATTGTTTCTCGCACTATACAACATTCACTGAGCTAAAACTTCAAACGAAAAACAATATGCACAAATGACAAAATATACTCCACTTTTAAACTTGGGAAAAGTTACACACTTCCTTCTTTTTTGGCGAAAATCATGTCTTGAAACGCGTACTTTCTCTCAAAAGATTACCCCTGAATCTTTACTCAAAAAAAAAAAGGAAAAGGAAAAGTGTTAACCACAAGACGCTCAATCTAAGACAGTAAAAATCCAAAAGTACCGATTGTCGGAGTGATATTACTTGATTGTAGTGTCTGGATTCCACAATAATCCCGTTTTTGTTGTCGACCTATTTTCCCGGTGTTTCCACAGTAACAGGTATAACATTGGATTAAATTCACTCAGCACTACTTTATGCAACGGCAGACAAGGGCGGATCCAGGACACAATTTTTTGGGGGGCCAAAAAAATGTTTGGTCCCCCAAAAAAGTGGGTCAAAAAAAATTACGGCGTGGGGTTCGGGGCCCGCTTAAGGGCCCGGAAATTTTGTTTGGATTCTAGATGCTCTGTGGTGCGATCTGAGGCCATTTCTGACCACTTTAACCAATGTTTTTTTGAGGTAAGATGGTGGTGTACTCATTGCCTGCCTTTAGTGCAATGTCACATAAAAAAAAAAAAATATTGGTTTCGTTTTTTTTGGGGGGGGGGGGGCATGGCCCCCTTTGGCCCCCCCTGGATCCGCCCTTGACGGCAGAGAGGAAGTTAAGGACCGTCAAGTCTGAATTTATATCCGGGACGAGTTCCGGACAAGTTAGAGTCGCTCACTTAACTCTGCATTTATCCTGGACAGATGTTTCTTTATGCAACTACTTGACTCAACAATACTGATAACTTCATTGTAGGAAAGTTGCGGGGAAGTTGTTCAGATTCCTGCAATTTATACCGATACAATGTTTGCAACTTGTCCGGACCTCCACCCGGAATTGCCATTGAAATGAGCCCTTAGAAACCTGGTATATCCGGTACAGGCGCAGATCCAGAGGGGGGTTTTGGGGTCGAACCCCCCTGCTCTGACACATAAACAAACTATAACAATAATAGTAATAATAATAATAATGTCCGCCTGTCCGCAACAATCGGATATACATTTTGTTTAGGAGCTTGACCACCTCTCCCCCCCCCTCCCCGTGCGGCAAAAATTCACGGATTTGCCCCTACGGTAATTACCCAGAAACGTACCTACCGATTTACTAAGAAAAACTTTGCTAAGGGTGAAGATAGGGATGGTACCAAATACACTGTGAAATTTCTCAACTTGAAAATGGTATCGTTAGGACGAAAACAATCACCTTATTATCATGTCTTATTACATGTCTTAAAACAGTCCCAAAGACTTGTCTGACTTATGACACTTAAAAACAGTGAAAGTTTCACTGTTTTTTTCACTATGGACCCATGTTTTGTTTGTTTGAATGTTTGCATAAGACTGTGTGCAATATTGTTGCTTCAATTAAAAACCTCATGCACAAAAAGCAAATGATCCTTTGTTCCTTTAACGCCACAGTTACCATCAACTCTGCCTATCAGTTTGCTCGGTTGTCGATGTGTACTACGGGGTTGAGTCTGTGGTCATTCGAACGGGACTACAACGGATACGGGTGTCACTGTGGCGTCGGGGGTAGCGGCAACCCGCTGGATGCAACGGACACGTAAGATGACTCGCTAATGTACAAGATTTGTTTCTTCAATTTCTGAGCAACATCAATCGGGTTTATATAGTGTAGTCGTGTCCATCACTGGTCCGGTCACAAGTCCTTCAACACGTCCAGTCAGGGATGAACAATGACAACGGATTGCTATTGTCAAAGTTCATTTCAACAGCTTGTGACTTTGGGCCGACTGCTGTCTGTGATGGACTTGCGATTGACTTGTGAGGACTTGTGATGGACTTGACTACATTACTGGTTATAACCAAGTACGAGATCTTTCTCAAAACAAACTTATGTACATGCACACATTGGCATTTTTTGCAGGAAAATGGGATCCGTTCTAATCACTGCCTCCAGTTTTAAGACTTGCGGGACGTAGCGTTATCAATTAAAAGTTCAAGGCGACCTATCTGCCGCCATTTTTATCTACTCTTGAGTTATGGGTCTTCAGCAGAATCTACCACACATTGGAAATCAGAAGGGAAAAACATATCTTTTTTATCAACCTGACATTTGTATTAAATTGTGATAAATAAAAATGCCTTTTCTATAGAGCGGGAAAGTTGACCTAAAAAACCTGCGATATTTTACGGTAATAGTACATCCGGACAACGTGTGTAAAAACGCCCTATTTCCTTTTTGCATTTATTTGTATTCCGACTTGGCACGTCTAATCCGACTTGACCCATCTAATCAAGAGCAATAAGTAGGTATTTCGAAAGAAAAGAAAACGTGACAATTTATATTGAAAATATTTGAGAATTGATGACTAAAGTAAAATTAAAAATGTTGACTTCAATCCATTCAATCGAACACACTAATAACAAAAATGGAAAATTCTAACACAGGAGTCTGCAACTAGAGTTTGGTACCCAGACGTTCACAATAAAAAGTGAATGTGGCTTGCTTGCTATATTTCATTTGTGGAAACCAGCAACAAGTGCTCTTTCACCAATTGTCGACATGCGGTTTCTAAATTTTGTAGTTTGTTGTTTCAGGAAAAGCGTGTTTAATTTTGCAATAAGTGGTACTTGGGTCGATCACCTACCCACACATTTTTGAAAACAAAACTTGTAGAAATCGGTCCACCAACCCATCGCAAAGACAAATGCATGCCCTGATAATTATCCAATTATTTTTTTCTATGAAAGTATAGGCCTACCCTGACAATTCTCGAGGAGGGTTTTGTGCTGTATGGTAAAACAAGATAATTTGAAGAAAAAAAATACAAGTGTAAACGTAATGGCAAAAACGAAGAGTTTTGGATCAAATTACTGCACGCACGAGTACTTCATTCCCTCGCTTTCACTATAAATGCAAATACGAAAGGCTATAAAAACACGTCAAGTGCATTGCATCAGGGCAAAGGTTGTATGCAGTATGCATGCGGAAATTAAATAGGAATCGCAGACTATTGTATTTATTTTTTAAGTATTCCCTCTCTAACTCTTTGTAGATTTAACACTGTACAAAGAGTTTGGTACAACATTGCTGGGCAATGTTATTTTCCAAGCATTGGTATGTAGTTACCCCATTCGTTAAATCGGGTACAAATTGACCAATTACATGTGTTGGGGAAGAACCTTTGTTTTGCTGGGATTATGCACACCTGAACTTTTTGTACATTTATTGTTACCGAATTAAAATAACCAAAAAAAGTACCCTGTAAGATGGCCGTTGTACGCATAAGGTCTATTACGCTATTTGGTTTGTGTTTCTTTTTCTCTGTATAGTTGCTGTAGAACTCACGACAGATGCTACCTGCGAAGTCCGTGTTCGAACAGAGCCCTCTGGTATACGATCCCATACAAATACAGCAAGAGCCGGTGCGGGACCGCTCACGCCAGCATCACTTGCAGTAAGTATGAAGGCTCTAAAGGGGAACACCTGCTTTTGCACCGGGTGTCCCCCAACAAAAGTCCATCTCGAGGGTGTATCAACATTCTCATATGAAAATTCTCATATTCAATTATAGAAGATGAGCCCAAAAAGTTTTCCCTCTTGTGAGATTTTGTTTTGATTCTGTATAGTGGTTTTGAAACAAAGGCCGTTAGGCCAAAAAAAAGTCTCCGGTTTCTGGTATGGAGCTTGCCCAAAAAGTGGTGCAGCGACGCGGCCTTCTTTTCTTTTTTTTACCTGATTTTTTTTTGCTCCAAATGTCGGCTGATGACTGCAAATGGTGCCCGACTAAACTTAGTGCAAATATATGGGAGTCCAGAGAGGCCACATAAAGCTTATGCTCGACCATAACCCAATCTAAAAACACGTTATAATTGTGCAGCAGCAGGATTCCAGTCAAACCAGTGAGTTTGGCGGTTTTGAGACATCATCTTTCATTGAAAAAAAAAACTTTTTCATTTTGCCGACGAGCATGGCTACGCGGCGACGCGCGCGCATACCAGAAACCGGAGACTTTTTTTTTGGCCTTATCTAACACCAGTCTTTTTTGCTCCATTCCAAGTTTGACAACACATGGAGAGCGTACACAGTGTGTTTCTGTGCGAGTGATTTATTTTAACCACATAGTGCTTTTTTGATTTTATATCAGTATTTTATTGCAAGTTATTGTTCAGAAACAATATTATCATTGGCTACATAAACTAAGGTTCATATAAGTCAACAATGAGAAGTGTCAACAACTAGTATTCCTCCTGTTTAGTTTAGTAATTTGAACTAAAAGCCAGTTTAAGCTACATGTTAAACTTGATATGGTGCAAAACGGGTTTGTGCTACATTTTAGCCTTCCTTTTGAAAACCAGTGAATTTAATTAAACGAACACTTTACAGAAAATTGTACAATAAATATGCTTCACAATATTGTAAGAAAAGTAGAAATAACATTTCATTTCCCCCCAAAGATTCTGCAACCCTGCTTGGGACATTTTGTGGGGGGACATTGTACCGTCAAATTAGCACTGAGTGCGATTCAACTTTTTTTGTAAAAATGTCATACTATACTAGCAGTTTTTACTTTTCGTCCCTCCACGTAAACCACAAGCAGAAAAGCTGATTGCACTTTTTAAGGAAATCTTTCTGCTGGCAGAAAAGCAAATGGCCACTTTTAGACCATCGAGACAAAAGACGTTCGATCTGCTCTCTTGGATGGACGGCAATTGTCCAAAACGTGCAATATCTTATTTTGAAGATATTTGCAGTATAAAGCTTAGTTAAATGCATGTAAGAGTGTTGTTGAAATCAACATCTTCGCAGGCGCGGATCCAGAGGGGGGTTTTGGGGGTTAACCCCCCCCCCCAGCTCTGTCAAAAAATTAAATTATCATACAAATTTCAAAAAAATAAGTCGAAACACCCCCCCCCCCCCGTGACACCCCAAAAAATTATACTGGTATATGTTCAAAATACGGTACACCATTCTGTAATCTAGTGTTAATAATCGTCGAATTCGAACAGCGCCCCCTATTGAAATATGGTACCAGCCCCCCCCCCCTCCCCCAGTTTATGATTTTACGGAGGCAAAGTGTCCGGAAAAAACACACCTGTGTACATTTTCAGATTTTTTGCTGATGAAACCTCCCCTGCGAAAATTCCTGGATCCGCCCCTGCTTCGTGGCTTGCTCAGGAGAAAGAGAGACTGTCTTTTGAAAGTTTAAGCTCAACAAGGGCCCAATCTTTGAAAACGACCAGTCCCAAAACTTTTTCTCACAAGAAAAACAAATTATTCCCGCCTACGAGGACCCAGTCGTCACTTATTTTTGCCAATTCCAACTTTTTATCAATTCATCACTGTATTCGATTCTGCAATGCTTCATTTTACCCGATTGCTATCTCAGATTTGTATCGGTCATCCTTATTCGAAAGCCGTTCTACGTTTATTCAATTTTGACTCGATCGGTGTTACTTTGTGAATTGCGCCCTCCTTCGATAACATTTCCAAAAAGCACTGTAAGAATTTTGCTCGTACTGAAAAATTGCCTGGGTTAATTTTACCCAAGAAAGGGTGAAAACTGCAACTACCCAAAATTGGGTTGTTCTATAATCAATTGTTTGGGTTAAATTTTCCGTTAACTTCAACCAAAAGTTGTGGTCATACAAGACCAAATTAAATTTGGACTTGTACGACCACAATTTGTGGTTGAATTTAACAGAAATTCTAGCCCAAACAATTGGTTACAGAACAACCCAATTTTGGGGATGTTGCAGTTTTCACCCTTTCTTGGGTAAAATTAATTGCAAAACAGGACGCTGGGATACGCTGATGAATTCACGCTCTGATTGGATAGATTTTGCGTGACCTGTGACCTGCAAGTCATCACGGCCACGACCCCTGCAAGGTTTCAAACGGCCGTTAAGACAGATTCATTACTCTTTATTCAGTTGATAAATGCTTTTGTTTTCGTTGAAAAGTGTTATAATGCATGTAGAAAAATCTGTAGAACCTATCTGTGTTGTAAATTTGTCCTGTCATTTGCCCAGGGTCCGTTTCGAATTCACGAAGGTCAATGATTGCATATGCGACGTTCAAAATGTGTCCACATGGTCCACAATGAAAAAAAAAATCACATCCGGTATAGAATGTGTGCATTTCTATGGGAAGTTTTCGGATAACATTTGCGCGCATTGTCTAACTGTGGTACTGAGCAGCTGCAGCCAGATGCTTTATACATAGGTCATAGGCCACTTTCTTCACACGATTCCGTGAAGCTCATCAGCGTATCCCAGCGCCCTGTTTGCAGGGAATCTAAAGAATGTGCTGTGTTATACACAATAAAACGTGTGTTATTGTGATGCACAAGATGGTGTCGAGTTTTTATTGCGATTATCAAAACTTGGGCCTTTGATTTTCATTACATCTCGATCATTGTTAGTCGACGGAAATAACACTGGCATGATTGCAATTTCATTTCTGTTTCAGAGAGGGCCTCGAACTACCCGTGGTACTACGTGAGCAAGAACTGCGCTGAGGCAATCTGCAAGTGCGACAAAGCTGCTGCCTTATGCTTTAAGGCGAACCGGTCAACTTACAACGCACAATATCGCGACCATAACAAATCCACTTGCTAGTTGCTATAATTCAGATAAAGGAGTATTCCACACGATTTCGATTCATATCTCGATCACTCTAGTATAAACTTGAACGCATAGGGTACACTCTAAAACAGCCGGTCAGATTGACCCGGAATCCCGGGTTCTATTTTGGCTCAACCCTTTTCCGGGTCAAAAATGATACTCTTAATGGGCGAAACGACACTTTTTGGCGGTCAAAATGACATTTCCTCTGAGTCAAAATGACCCGGAAAAGCGTCAAAACGACCCAGAAAAGTGTTTGACCTGAAAAATGTTTCATTTTTGATCCCAAAAGGGGTTGAGCCAAATAGAAGCCGGATTCCAGATCAATCTGACCAGGATGCTTTCAGAGTGAACTTTACCAATTAACTGGTTAAACAGCCGCTCCGGCCTTGATCAAAATGTTATTCTAGCAGAAACTGCACAATTTCACCAGTAAACGATTTAAACCTCTAGGTTAATCTTCGTCGCAGTACCGTCAGTCTATCGGTATAGACCTATTGCTTTAAATTTCAATACCTTAGGTTCAATTTTTCACCAGGGGAGAATAATTCCTTGTTCTGCACAAATAGAAGCACAGCACTGCAATGCGTCTTCGGAAGAGGATTGCAATATGTCGTAACATCTTAAAACTGAAGAGACTACATTGTGTTTCACGAAACCTTCCCACTGTGCTAATTTCTTTAAAGTATATAACGCCACCTCTCGATCTCTCTCTCGAAATCAAAATAAATACAACGTGCAATGCGTTGATGGCATAGTTGATTGCAAGGTTTCTTGATTATTTACCTACATGCACTAAGATGAACATATCTCACGAATCTTATGTATTTTCGCAACCTTCTTTAATTAGTACCACCCCTGCGTTCTGATGTGCCAATCCACCTTGATAATATAATGGTCATGCTACTGAGGAAGCATGGGCATCAATCGGTGGGGGACGGGGGGGGGGGGGGGGAGTCCCCCGCACTTTTTAAAGTGGGGGCCTAACATATCGTTAATTTGTCCCCCCCCCCTTTTGTCCCCGAATAAAAATTGTAGCCTACATGATGACTCTGTAGCTCAGAATAGCTGATTCAATTACTCCAAACTCGAAAATGATGTTTTAAAGATGACCTTTTGCCCAAAATGTTCCCGGGCCCTTCAGAGGGCCCACGCCGTTAGGGTTGCAGACCAGTAAATCTGTCCGAAATTGCCTACGCCGGCCAAATCACGATTTGCATGCCCAACAAAATCTTCAGTATTTGAGCATGCTGTGGGCCATGAACTTGAGGGTTTGTAAAAAATATGGGTGGAAGCCGTGCACAGGACTGTGAGCTTGTAGTTCCGTTCAATTTGGATGAAATTGGGGCCCTTAAAGCGCTCTATTTTGCAATGGAGTGTAGGCATCGTTTTCAAAATGGCGATGGGCTTCAGGACTATTTTCAGGGGTGATCATCTTCGGATGGAAATTTCTCCTAAAAGTCATCAGTTGACCCACCAAAAATTGGAAAGGAAATGAAAGATGATGAACAAGCTTTAATTTGATGTGTGTCTTGAACACCTTGGAGAGTTGTGAGTATTTTTCCCGAATTTCTAAAGTGGGAGCATTTACCATTGGGGTCTTTGGAAGTTTGTTTACTGGTCTGCAACCTTAGGGTTTCTCGCTTAGCGCTCGCATTACTTCTGATCAAGGTATCCCCTCACACTTTTGAGAAGCGATTTACACCCTTGTTTGGAAGGAGATCTGTTCAGGTTCAAAGCAGGCTATTCTATCCCCAGGTAAGATTGTCCTGGTTTTGCAAGGAGAGTGTGTCCGCCGGACAGTTTCCTCCAGGAAATAGTGTCCCCTTTTAGGATTTTCTGTCCCCTACCTCAACGGAGAATTTATACCCAGGATTCAAATAACATATACTGATTTCAAGCACAGCCAGGTACCAGACTATTCCTAATATGCATACACGTGCAAGTTTTTTTGAACCGATGATCCAACTAGGCTGAGAGAACAGGTACTGATTCCTCTCATGAGAATTCTTAAGTGAATCAATTACATGTATTGCAAATTCTTAAATGCACATTGGCCCTCCATGTGTATTTAATCTCACGAGTGTGAATATATGAAATATCCTTCAGTCATGTACCTTTTTTGGCAATAAAATGATCGATCAGACACTATACATATGACAAAAAAATGGTGACACTGGGAAGACGAAGTGCGATATTTAAGAAATTTATGACAATTACCAATGAAAATACCCAATTTAACATACACAAAATAATTTCTACTGCTTATATTGTTTACGCTTTGATCAGTAATAACCATTCAAAGTGGTTGGAAATTGAATGCAAAGCACCATAACGCTGTTGAAATATTACATTATGGAATATGGAAGGCAATGCGATATTTAAGAAATTTATGACAATTACCCATGAAAATACCCAATTTAACATACACAAAATACTTTCTACTGATTATTTTGATTACATTTTAATCAGTAATAACCATTTAAGTGGTTGGAAATTGAATGCATCGCACCATAACGCTGTTGAAATATTACATTATGGAATATGGAAGGCAATGCGATATTTAAGAAATTTATGACAATTACCCATGAAAATACCAAATTTAACATACACAAAATAATTTCTACTGCTTATTTTGATTACGTTTTGAGGAATTTTATCTTGAATATTAGGTTATTCCTACTTAACATACTGTATTGGCAGGGGCGGATTCAGGAATTTTTGAAGGGGGGGGGGGTCATCAGCAAATCAATTCTGAAATGTAAACAGGTTTTTTTTTTTCTCCGGACACTTGGCCTCCGTAAAATCAATAGGGGGTGGAGGTTGGGGTGGGGGGCTCTACCCTGCTTCCAATGGGGGCGCTGCTCAAATACGACGATCATCAACACTTTATTACATAACAGTGTACAAATACCTCCGCTGGCTCTGATTGAATTTTGTGCACAGGCAGATATTATTACTAGTATAATTGTCATATTTTGTTTAGTGTCAGAGCAGGGGAGGGGGTTTCACATTATTTTTAAGGTATTTCTATGCCAAAAAAATGAGTCAGAGCTGGGGGGGGGGGGATTTGACCCCCTAACCCCCCCCCCCCCATCCGCGCCTGATTGGAGAATTTAATGCATGCTGCTTGTTAATTAATTTTATACTCATAAATGTACACGTTTGAACAATCACCAATGTAGCATGAAACGTCAGTAAACCTCCACCTATTTAAGCTTATATGCAACAGATCCGATATATTCCAAAGTGTGTACCGTCTTAACCAAAATTCGTACTAAAAATACAACCCAGTATACAATAGCCTCTCGGCGGTGAAAAACATGTCAAAGTTTGGGGTATGATGGAGACTGAGATCTGGCACCGGTAACCAGCCTACAAGTTGTCTGCACTGATTTGGCTGCCACGCTCGGTGATCATAGACCTTATGCGTAGCAGCCATCTTAGAGGGTAATGCCCATGTTTTGCTGAGATATGCATCAGTGAACTTTTGTGCATTAATTGTTACTGAATTGTAGCAACAAAAGACGCCTTCCAAGATGGTGGCTATACGCTAAGGTCTGTTCTCGAAGGTAAACGGCTGCGAAGTTAAGCGCGCTTGTAATCTGCTGAAATGTTACTTTTGTGCCGCCTATAAGTATTTTTAACAGACTGTATTATCAAACTTAGACCAAAATTACTTAAAATGTCCAGAAGTAATGATTAATTTATTGCCGGTCTCGGTAGACCCATAAGAGTATAAAATATTCTAAGCGAAACCGCCTGAGGAAAACCCATAACCTCCACCAAAATGCAGGAAATTAAACTTTAATACAAGTATACGTAGTAATGTTTTGTATCTCAACGGTCGTTTAAATGCTTTTGTCCTTCCAACTGGGCCTATCGTGCACAAAATGGTGACAGTAGCCCAAAATTATGAATGGCTCTAAACTAAATTCTAATTATGGCTGCCAGGTTTTCAAAATAGTGTGCATTCATTGTATGCAAATCAGTGACGCCGGGAGTCTTGGAGGCAACCGCTTGATCGCAGCTTTACGTGAACACTAATTATGTACAATGACATGAATATTCAAGAGGCCCAAGTCGTTGGTGTTTGGTCAGTTAGTAGCCCGTTGGTGCCTTTCCTCCAGGCCATTTGATCGGCTCGTGAACTTTGATGGCTCCAGTAGCCTCGTCAAAGGTACCAATAACCTAACAGGACCACACAAAAAAAACCCAAAAACTGGTCATAAAATCTTTATGTTTATTTATACATGTATTTAATTAATGTTACTTCAGCATGTCAACTTAAGTCTTTCAACATACTGCAAGTTAAAAGAAGATGTGGAAGTAATTTTTTTTTTTCACGTGTAGAGGAAACCGTGGAATGCTATCCAATCAAAACGTACATTACGAGCACATTCTCGTAAAAGTTGATTCAGTACTTCTGTCTGGACTTATTCTTTATGGTGAGGTTTGCGGTTTCCGTCGAAGTCAATTGAGCGTGATACGCCGTCTGATAAGGTTTGTGCACAAAACCCCCTGCGCTTGCGGTTTGTTCAGAATTACTAGGCTACCAACTTTTACGGCAATGTATCAGTTATGTATTAGGCCATCAGCCTGGGGTTTGATTAGTATCAAATCAGGGGAAAATGATTATAATGAGCATGCGCAAGGTATACCGCCCCTAGAGTGGTAACAAGCATTTTGATGGACATTTTGAAAAACAAAAGGGTGATAACACCTAAAAGGCTGCAACTGTTGCAATGCTATCACATATTTTCCAACTCCGAAGGTGTATACCTTGCCAAAATCGCTATGACGATTATTCCCGTCATTTGATACCGGTGGCCACAATTTTGGACCGAGGCTGATGGCCTATATTATTGAACCAGGTAGGGACTAAAAACACATGCGGTCCCGGGATGGACTGGAACATGGGTCCAAGCTCTGGATAAGATTCCCCCTCTTTTCAACAAATTTCAAAGGATGTCCCTAAACTCATTTGATCATATTTGTTATATAAAACAAAACAAGGCAAGCCTAGAAAAGCTGGTCCCAGAGTGCACATAATTCTATTCAGGTGACATAAAATGCTAAAGGAAATTCAAAGAATAAGTTTTAGTGGTACGGTGATAGATATCACTCAACAAGTGACAGTCAGTAAGTGAGATAGGTAATCAGTCCAATTCACAAGTCACTGTCAGTAAGTGCGATAGGTAACCAGTCCAATTCACAAGGGATAGTCAGCAAGGAAGATAGGTAGGCCTAAACAGTGCAATTCACAAGTGACAGTCAGTATGTAAGATTGGTAACCACTTAAGTGACAGTCAGTAAGTGAGATAGGTAACCAGTCAAATTCACAAGTGACAGTTATAGTAAGAGAGATAGGTAACCAGTCTAACTTACAAGTCACACTCAGTAAGTGAGATACGTATAACCATAGAGCAAGGGCCCAAGGAGTCAGAACTCTTGGGCGATTTACATTTTGACCATTAACATACCAATCCCTCGGGAATGTCTATAGCTACAGCACTGTGACCGCAAGCCTCGACCATTCAAAGCGTTAATGCCAGCGGCCTTTGAACACGATGATCGTCGCCGCCTTTTTAGTTGGTAACCAACAACCTCCCTATATGCTGCATAATAAGTCATGTCACGTCGCTGCTCTTTTTTGAAAAATATATTTTACGACAAGATAGGTTTTTACAACTGCGCAGAGTGTTAGATGTGAGTTATGAATTTAAGTTAGCAATGTGCAGTTGTTGGTGCTTAAAGAAGTTATATGTCCCTGTAATTTGGAGATAAATTGGATTTCTTTCAGATAAGTTTTCATGTATTTTCAGACATTTTAATTGGCAATATATCATTGATGAAATGTGTTTTTTTGGAAAATTTCACAAGTTTTCACACTAAAGGTACAGAGCATTTTGTTCTTCATGAAATGATTGTTCCAGTGATGTTGACCACATTGTTAGCCAGTATTAGCCAACTCCGAACAAACACTTCAAAATCATTCATTTTTAGCGATGTATGACAACTGCGCATGCGTATTTACCATGGTACTGTCTACGAAGCCATGCAAACTCCTTTTTTGGCATTAGTGAGCGCGGATCTCTATTGTGTCGAGATTAGCGTAGTGAGCAACTGAGCAAGCTGGCGCCAGGTGCTTTCTATTGTAGCTTTCGAGCGCGGCGACCATCATTTTACTTTTGAAGTCTTGGAGTACGAACTCCTTGGGTCCTTACTCTATGGTATTACCACTATAACCCACAAGTGACAATCAGTATTAATTGCGATACATGTAGGTAGCCAGTCCGATTCGTAACCAGGTAGGTAGGTCGATCGCTTGGTCGGCCGGTCGGTCGGTCGGTCGGCCAGTCAGTCAGGTAGATACAAAGAAAACATAGACAGGCCAGTCTGGGAACAGCCCAACAAATTGGTTTGTCATACAAAGAGACTTCAAACTCACATCGAATGTTCCCTTGTTGGTGTCTGTCATATCCAGTAGTTCACACACTCCAAGGCGATCCCCATTAGCGCTGATGCGAATTTGCCCAGTTACACCTGCATTGCGATAACGGCAAATCAAAGGAGGATACGTATATCTTAACATTCACAAAAAGTCTGGGGTAAGAGTCTAATTATTAACTGCAATCTACTGATGTAACCAAACCAAAGTAGGCTTTCCAAGTGTACAGGAACTGTATTTGGTTTAGTTGCTGATCATTCAGTTTGGTAAATTATTTTTACCCAGTCAGTCACAGGACCGTGGGTGAACCCTGATATTTAAAACTACCTTGATAAAAAAAATTTCACCAATGCAAAAGTTTTTGAGTTTTGAATGTGACATCGAACGAAAACAATCGGCCCAAGTTTAGTTATGGAAATCATTACTTTAAAATGTTCGATTTATATGCGGTACCATTTAATGTTGTAATATGAATGCCCGGAAGGTGTACCTTAGGGAGCAGTCCCATAGACTTGTGCACTAATAAAAACAAACAAAAACTTTCCAGTGGACATATTTGAAAATACTCCCCCTGCCAAAACTTTTGAGTTATACCTTTTCCAGCCTTAAGAATCATTTAAGCATTTTGTGACACTGAAATTTGTTCTATAAATGGAAGTTAAAACATCAGGGACATATGAAATGTCTCCATAATGACCAACGTCTCCCTGATAACAAACAATAGACTACACGAAGTCTCCCTAAGGTACCAACTAATCCAAATCGTTTAGGAACGCGGACATTATACATCTTCAACTTGATTCGACTTTACAATTCTATCAGTAAGAAAAATCGATCGTCGGCTCATCTGCCCACAGTCGATCGATAAATTCATATACCTTGGAATATTCTGTCCCACATTTTCTTTGTCACTGCTCGTCCATCTCTCACGTCGCCACCCTCGGCCACGATTTCATTGATCACATCGGCGTAAATCAGAACAGCATCGTAAGTCGCAGCAGCATACAGATTTTCCTTGAAAAATAAATTAATTTGCAAAGTAATAAAATCCATGTAACTGCAGGCGCTGTGCGATGTGACGTGGCTTCATGCTTTGTATAATGATGAGTATTATGATCAGTGTTATGATAATGATCAGTATATCGATTGTGACATTTAACTGATATGTGGATATAAGTTGGCCGCAAAACAGAACTTAATTATGCGTGTGCCATCTTGTTTGCAAAATATATAATTTAGTTTCCAGTGAAAAATCCAAGACATGGACCTTTATTTTTTTGAAAAAGAGTCCATGTCTGCTGCAGAGTTCACTATACTGTTACAGGGTTCTCCCTAAACGGCTAAGTTCCGCTACCTGAGAGTTAAACAGCCTATGCATGGGGAAAGATGATACCAAGATCGAATGGTTCGGTCCAGTATTTATTTGTTCTTGAGCCTTTTGTGAAACAAAGTCGGGAGTCATTTTGTCCCAGAAAGTTACAAAATTGCGCTCACGAATTACTCATTGATGAAGGGATTATTTGTAATGTAATAATACCCACATGAAAGACGTGTGTTTTACAAAATAGGCTCTGCAGCAAAAACTTCTTGACCAAATCGGGATATCGTAATATCTTATTTCTTCTTAAAAGATTCTCCATACATTGGTAAAGGTGGTTTGAGTCTCAGGGTAGTGGAAGCATGCCGTTCCATTTTGTTTCGAGCCACCCTGTATAGACCCACAAGTAAAAGTTCCACATACCCCACTGCCTTCACGTCCGTACAAGCTCAGCTGGCGATCTTTCAACTCACTCTGGAACGCATGGTACACGGGGATATCAGGAACATGGTACCGCATCATCAACAACGCCTTCAGTGCTTCAACTGTCTCCGCATCGTTGTTTTCGAACTGAAAGACGTTGAGATAGAATTAACGGAGTGACGTCATTGTACCTGTATAAAACTTAGCGGTAACACCATGGTACATCCCGTGGTAAATTGCCAACGGTATGCCAATAACTGTGGTACCATAGTATGACCATGGTGCCTAGCCATGGTTTTTTAATGGTAATACTACATGTAGCAAAACCGTAGTTTGTAGTCGAGTATACCACGGTATTCTTACAGTCTAGTATGTTTGTATGGACTGCCACGAGGGCCAATATTAAGCGGTGGTTGGCAACAGACCTTTGTTTTCGAATTCCCTTCTTTTGTTCTCCGTTATCCTATTGAAATATCAAACTGTATGGCGTTTTCCTTATGAAGCAGATATATTTTTAAAGACTTCGTTATGGGGTCTATTGTTCTATTGTGTTTTTTACCCCATAAACAACCCTGTACATGTACACACACAGCTCCGGTTCTTTATGGTGTAAATCGAGGATTTTCTACTGTTCCTCTTCCCTTTTCCTTTGTTTATACTCTAACTTTTTGGCAATAGTTCTTATTGGTTTCGTACAAGTTTTCCAACCGAAGAGTCCTCTATTTGGTTCTTGTCCTCAATTCATCAATGATGTTGCACGTATGTGCCCTCGATTTACACCATACACAAGCGCAGACAACACTCTACAATAAACTAGCTTGACATTTTGACAATGTAGCACTTGCCAATGAAGGCATTTATTAGTTCAAATAATGATGATTCGGTTAACATTTGTATCCATTTTGTTGAAAAAAAAAACTTACCTGGCTGCTCGTCTGCCATGGCGAGTACTCGAACGGGATCCAGTTTAGAAACACATGCGAGCCCCGAGTGAGACCCAGATGATGAGCTCGGACCATTATGTCACGTACCGGGGAGGCACTGATGAAGATAACTACATGTACATGTAGAAAAAAAGAACACCGAATTCGGAGATGAATATCATCAGAATGCTTTTTTCTGTTTTTGTTTTCTATTCAACATTGTATCTTGACAAACAAAAAGACTAGGTCTGCCTATAGCAGAGCTTAACTCTAAAGTCTCAGTTTATGCCATTATTATACCAGTGTGTCATAGTGAGTCAGTGTCATTGGGTGATTGAGTCAGTAAGTCAGTCAGTCAATCGGCAAGGGAAAATGGTGCTTCGGTGAGTCAATCAGTATTTCAGTCAATACGTCAATATGCGTCAAACAGTGTCATTAATTGAGTGAGTCGGTCAATCAATCGATCAGTGTGTGAAAAGTGGGCCTATGTCAGCCTTTTCCGGCCGGGCAAAAAATGTACAAACCGTGCGTCATATCGCAGTGTAGTTTTTCATTTTTTAAAATTTTTTTTTAAAATTTGTTTTTAGTCTTTTTTTTGGGGGGGGGGGGGTCATCTGCAAGATTAATGTCTTCGCATATACCCATACACCAAATCAATTTTGTTGTTTGAATTCATATACCTCGGGTGTACCTGTCCATTATACTTGTTATGGAGTGGCATTATGCGGCCACCGTATCCCTATTGTACGATGTGATTATATTACGGGCTATTAATAAACCACTTTCAGTAAATGCTACACTCGAGTCCTGTCTTATTAAGAGCGTGGTGTCAGAAACTAGCTCTGCTTCCGGTTACCCGACCGACCCTATTTTGAGGCTGCGACCCTAAATTTTTTATCGGCAGTTCAAAAAAAAAAAAAAAAAAATATTGAATAAATAAAAATAAAAATCTTGTTGTCTTTCTGTCGTCACAAAATACCTCTCAACTATCCTTTTCCATCAAAAAATGCTTGTATTTATTTGTTTTCTTACTTACATTCGCTTTTTTTCAAAAGAAACCTCCGTTATTTTTACAAATTCGCTTCGCGATATAACTACTTTGCAATTCGATGTCACGGTGACTATGATCACGTGGCGACGACTGGTTCACGCCGCGCCACGCAGGGGCCACGATGTCACGGTGACTCGACGACTGGTTCACGCCGCGCCACGCAGGGGCCAATTTAGAAGACAGCTATGCGACCGATAGCGCGCTAGCAGTGCAGGCCACTGTCAACTGGTCGGATTCGACATCGTAAAAATGCCAAGTAAACACCGATGGAGAAAGAACATTTTTGCAACTTAATTTACAGAATTGATCTAACTTGTCTGTGTATGTATTTTCTGTGTTCAAGAGTTCATTTTGAGATCGCACTACTTGTATTTGGAGTGATACATGCCGCGTGTTTCCCGAAATTTTTGACCGTAAAAACAGGTCCGTCGGCCCATGGTGGGCCGCTCGCCACACATGCACGTATCACACACCTCGGAGTTTTGGCCAGCTCCCCGCGTCTTGACTAGCGTTGTGCATATGGTGCGAACGACCTGAATTTTCCATTATTTTTTGAAATTATCGAACGTAAATATATTGACAATAATTAAAGGTAGGTTTTATTCACTTTTTTTGGCCGTTTTGTGTATAGCTTTCGTAGTGCAATGGAAATAGTTCAGGCTAAAACTTCGCATATAATTGAATACCCCATTCAATCTGCATAAAAAAAATTGGCAAAAAAAAAAAATTCCGACCGACCTACACTATTTTTGAAAGGCATGTAATCGGAAGCAGAACTAATTTTTTTTTGGCCTTATAAATGTAGGATGGCAAAAGCATCCCTGCCCGTCCGCTGCGTGAGTCAATACAATTTACTGTATCACGACCGTACTGCCAAAAGCCTCCCTGATCTACTTATCAGACAGCAAGTTCGCGCCAAAACTCGATCCAACGTAGAAGCTAGGGTCCCCGTGGACAACCGGAGTGATAAAAGCCAAAGTTACGCCACGCAGCTATATCGTCGAAGTCGGTAGCAAAATAATGCTGCAGACGCAACTTATACACCTCAGAGACAGTCGGGAGAACGCAAAAGCACCTGCAACACCAGTCACATGTGAGTATCACCTCGGCTCACACCACAAAATAGCTAGCACCGAGCCAGCCAGTCCGAGTGCCGCCTGTCCAATCGCTATTAGGCACAAGATGTGCCTCCCACTCCCACAGACAAACCTTCAGGACTGATTACTAACGCTACCACCAGCAGATTCTGTCGCGTTCCCAGACCGATTAAAGAGACTCATTGAAAAATAAATCTGACTTTCGGTTGCTCATTGATAAAGCCTTAAGAACATAGACCAACACTGGTTTAGAAAGACTACTCACCTGCACTTTACTTGTTAAGGTTTGTTACTTGTTAAAGTTGTTTAAAGCTTAAATTTTCTAATATAATTAAGCTGTGTTAAAGGTTTAAAGCTGTTTTAGATCCGTTCTAGTGTTAAAGCGTTCATAATCTTTGCTGAATTGTTTCTAAAAGTTAAGTATTAATGATTACCTATGTAACATCACAATAAGGTGATAGTTCAACAGCAACAACAGTTCGCACCGCATTATGCGGCCACCATTAATTGTACGATGTGATTATGGGCTATTAATAAACCACTTTCAGTGAATGCTACACTTAAGTCCTGCCGTCTTTAGATTAATACTCACCCTTGGAGACGGAAGCAACTTTCTCCAGAGCTTTATCCAAAGTGTCAAATTGATCAGCGTACACCTCGACCACGGTTATTCCATTTCTCTCCAGGCCTGCGAACACGGCGTCTGGGAGAACGTAGCGGTAGTACACAAAATCTATCGGCAGTCCGCGGAGTATGGCACAGCTGGTCAAACCGAGATGACGAAGCACGGCAGTCATGAACTGCACCATGAGCTCCACGCACGGACCCGTGCGAGTCAGGGTCGGGAAGCGCGTCTTGTCATCCAGGAGCGTGGAAGTGGCTGCCCCCGCCAAGACCGGAAGATTCCAGTAGGCGGCCATGTCAGCTACAGCAGCCATATCGGGGCTAACAGCCGGCCCCAGAAAGGCATCCACGCCGTCATCATGGTACATCGAAGATGCCAGGGCCCCAGTAGACCGTACTGGGCGTGTACAACACTCATTAGTGCTTACGTGCGTCATGCTGAAGTTCTTGTACACACCCCTTTCCAGACGTTTTGCGACGGTTTCGAAGGCGATCTGAGCCGCCGGCAAAAGGTAGTACTTGCTTACCAAGGGCTCCGTCTCAAAACTCGACAGATGTAGCATGCCTACCTTTACATTGACAGTAGCATGGACCACTGTACACAGGAGTAGGCCTAACGGCGCAAAAACGATACTGGCATACATTGCGACCAATATGCCTCTACTACGAAAATAGACTGTAATGCAGAATAACCCAGTAAACACAAGCTTTATGGCAATCGTTCCAAGGATAGTCTATACTACCCTATCTCCGTGTATAGTCGGTACCCTAGCCGCCTACGTGTTTGTCGGTTTAGCCTTCCGTAATTGTTCCTGAAAACTCTGGAATTCCGTTGACACAAAAGGGTTTGGTAACAGCAGACTGCATTGTGTATTTCTATAAAGGGCAAGGGCGGATCCAGGGGGGGGGGCCATGGCCCCCCCCCCCCCCAAACGAGACAAATTTGTTTTTTTATGTGACATCGCAATAAAGGCAGGCAATGAGTAAACCACCATCTTTTCCTAAAAAAAAAAAAACATTGGTTAAAGTGGTCAGAAATTGCCTCAGATCGCACCACAGGGCATCTAGAATCCAAAAAAAAATTTCGGGGCCCTTAAGCGGGCCCCGAACCCCACGCCGTAATTTTTTTGACCCACTTTCTTGGGGGTCCCAAATTTTTTTTGGCCCCCCAAAAAATTGTGTTCTGGATCCGCCCTTGATAAAGGGTGAGTCAAAATTGAAAGTGACCTTTCAGAGGAGAACTTGACTAGCTGGCTCATTATGTCGATAAACGTGACCTACTAAGAAAAAAAATCAAACAATATATGGCTCGCTCCAAGATCGATCGCGATTTCCCACTGGAAAACGAAAAAAAAACCCCGAAATTTGCTAGCTCTGTTTCATTTAAAACAATGAGACTTGGACTTTTTCCCATCTCCATGAATGAACGAAAACTGTAAAGGAAATCAGACAGAAATCACCATCACTATTTCAAGGCAGAAAAAGAGTTAAACGTTCCTCACATACAAAACACAAAATCCGACAGCCGACCGACACATTAATACTTTTTTTGTAGATAATGCCAAGAAAAGGCAGGAAGCACCGTTAGTTTAAAAGGGGGAAATAAGACTAAAAAAAATGATGAGAGATTGAGCTTGTTGGTGAAGCTCTTGAAAGACCGTGGTTGCTGCCGGGGAACGCTTACTTTTTGGGACAGTAATCGCAGCAGTGAATCCTGCTGTGTTATGGCCTTCCAGGTTATGTTTCTTCTCCTTTTATTTCAGTGGTGTTTAGAGGACAAGGTTTAAGCACCCGACCTACTAAACTTTAGGAATGCTGACCTGCAGTCATCACAAGGTGGACAATTCACGGTAATGGAATATACTTTAAGCTCGACTGATTTTTTTATTCTATATCTGGCCCCTGGTCAGTAAAATCCTAAGTCATTGTCCGATGCACCATGGAGGTAAATGTACTTTCCGGTGCACTGACATGCGCAGTACAGTCGACGAGTCACGTTTTTATCATCAAACGGGAAGTCGCAGAGGATTCTCGTATAGGCTAGGTTTTACCCAAAACTGTCCCAGGAAGGTTCTCATTAACCTTTTTTTTCAAGGAAATGAAGCTTATAAATGATGAGAAATGCAATCAAGACATCGGAGATCTGGCCCTAGGTTATGATAAAACCATAAATACTGCCATATAAGTTTATAGATTGGTCAAATCAGTCCGTTTCTTTTGGGAGACACACTGTAAGACGAATACTCTCTTTTTCAGCTGTGTACATGTACTATATTCTGACTGCAGGACAGCAACATAAAGGACATATAAATGTGTTCCTCGAAAGGGCCGTAGTTTTAGATTACCCGTTTCTAAGTGCAAAAATTAATTTAAAACTAGAGGTTCGCGTTTGTTGTTACAAACGCTGAGTGGTCGGGTAGACAACCATTTCATTAGACATTGTCCAGTTCAGTTATGAATATGTTTATGTCAGAAGGACCAAGAACTTCAACATTTCCAGTACCAATTATTTTGTAGTTTGTACAAAAAAATGCGTCTTTTAAGGTATGATAAATTTCAGTAAACAGTTGGGTACACGTACAATTTATTTCCGGTTTGATGGCGTCATCAGTCAAAACAGGGAAGGGAGGACACTTGTTTATCATTAAGTAAACATAACGCATGGAAATATGGAAATTAAAGTGTATGTAATAATAACAGCTAATTTCCAGTTTGATGACGTCACAGTATTTGGAAGCAAAAGGTCAATATTAACAGATGTCATTTTGGGGGCAAAAACAAAGTCATGAGACAGGGATCAAATGATGGATTCAAATTAAAAATAAAATGGTCATTGTTGAATTCTCCCTACAGTAAATTCCGGTCTGATGGCGTCATGATTATGAAACCTTGCAAATTCATTTGTGGTTGCTCACGGGATATATGGGGCAATATCATACAAATTTGATTGAGGGTTTTAACATTTTAAAAGATTAAACTGTTTTCTGTGTGCTGCTGGAGGGCGCCCTTTCGTGGATGACGTCAAAATAATGTTTTTGTGATTGGCATTCCTCACTTAATACTTTCATAATGTATTTGTCTGTAGTAAAATGCTTCCGTTTCAGAGTTAGATTTAGTTTCTATTGCACTTCCGGTAACACCGGAAGTAAAGGTCAAATCAAATTAAATCGCTTGTAATTCGATACCTGATGACGTCATGATGACGTAACAACAGTTATAACATCTTCGTTACATGGTACAAGATCACACTAAGTTTTATGATCATACCGTAAACCGTTTGGAAGAAATTGTGCTTTGTTTCGAATTCGGGCTAATGTCTTCATTTTGAATTCACCTAACTTTGACCTTCCGGTAGACCCGGAAGTAAGGGTCAAGTGAGTTTACGTACACGACAAAAAATGTTTATCAATTTATGGTGTATCTTATTAAAAGGTTGGAGCATAATTGATTATTTTGTTGAAGAGTTATATATGAAAGAAGATCGTAATTTTTTCAACGAAAATCGCTTGTAAATTGACACCCGATGACGTCATTATGACGTCAGTGTAATATGCACCCTTCGGAATTAGGGTCACTATATGTTAAAAGTTCATATCATATACCGGTTAGGAGAAAACCCGCGGAAACGTGCTATGCAGAAAAAGAAAGAAAGAAAGAAAGATTAATTGCAACAAATCCAAAGAGTGGTCGGGTTGTGCCCGACCACTCAATAAACATTACGCCCTCCTCTTCAATTTCATCTTCCTCTTCCACTTCCTCTTTCCTTCCTCTTCACTTTTACCTTCACCTTCATCTTCAGCTTCATCTTAACCTTCACCTTCATCTTTATGTTAACCTTCACCTTCACCTTCACCTTCAGCTTCAGCATCATCTTCAACTTCATCTTCAACTTCATCTTCAACTTCATCTTCAACTTCCTCTTAACCTTCAACTACAGTTACACCTTCACATTCACATTCACATTCACATTCACATTCACCTTCATCTTCCTCTTCATCTTCACCTTCATATTCCTCTTCAACTTTATCTTTAACTTCATCTACTTCTTCGTACATGGGAACAGGCCAAAATGGCCCATGACACCATGGGTTGCAGAGTGTGTTCAGTTCTGTCCAGGCTGGATGGCCGCCTTAAACAACTCAAGGGACTTCACAGAGGTGACTTCCTGACAATGAAGCCTCAACAATTGTTTGCATTGTACTTTGTAATACTATTGGGCCTAATTGGTCTGTACTACATTGGAGACATTTACACTGACTGATTAGAGTGAGCTATATCCTGCAATCAGAATGCCCAATCGGAATGTCCAGTTCTGTTCAGTACACTGGAAGACGAATTTCTTATTGCATTAACTCGACATTGACACTTCAGTTACTATAACAGATTCGATCCAGTGATTTTCATTCCAACCCTGGACCACGCCAGTATGGAGACCCAAGACATGCAATTCCCATTATAGGCCTATTGCATCCTCAATAATTGAGTGGAGTCAAGCTGCAACAACAGAGCCTAAACGTATTATTAACGGTCTTATCTAATTCAATTTTGATGTAGCCCCAAAATAGATGTTCCACCATAACATCCCTCGAAATCAGAGTTAAGCGTCAAACTCGACGTGGGACAAGAGGTGGTAATTGGAGAACTTATTAAAGAGATAAAACACTTACAACCTAGCAACTATCCCCTCAAACAGGGGCAGCGGAACCGGGAGGGCCCAGATTTACCCAAGTGGCCCTCTTGCGAACATAAATGTGCCCCCTCGAGCATTAATGTGCCCCCTCAAGATGAAAACAAAAGTGGCCCTAATATTTCGGATAATTTGTTTTCAGTATCCATTTTCCGAAATGATAATAGAGAGTTCTGAAATGAACGAAGAATATAAAAACCTAGCCCCAAAACTCTTACAATGCGCCATGAAAATGACTATTTGATATTGTAGCGGTACTGCCCTTGGACGACTGCCCCGACAATAGCGGCGAACGGCCTAGCCTCTACGGTCGGGTACGCAGATCCGTTTCGGCGGAGATTTACCGCCAGGCCCGAAGCAGACTACCAAAGGATCACGCTTACACGCACTCTCGCTCACACAACCCAGGCGGACTGACCAGGGGGACTGGGGAAGGATGGGGACCTGACACCAGATCTGTGTTTCGGAAGATTATTTATTCGCCTATCCAGGCGCCTCGCCTATCCCTCACCTATACAGGCTACTCAGCTGTATTCCAGCTCTTACGATAACAATTACTGAACTATTGATTCGGAAATTGTAAGGGTGAATTGACTAATCAACCTAACCCACACAAAGTGTGAGGCTCCCCCACAGTGACTAGATAATGATTGGCATGATTTTGTATATCAGGGACTCGGCGGGTCAACAAATACCCACCACACACGCTGGTATAAAGGTTCCAGACCAGTAAATAAACTTCCATTGACCCCAATGGTAAATGCTCCCACTTCAGAAATTCGGGAATAATACTCAAAACTCTCCAAGGTGTTCGAGACACACATCAAATTAAAGCTTATTTCATCATCTTTCATTTTCAATTCAAATTTTTTGGGGGTCACCTGATGACTTTTAGGAGAAATTTCCATCCGAAGATGATCACCCCTGAAAATAGTCCTGAAGCCCATCGCCATTTTGAAAAACGATGCCTACATTCCATTGTAAAATAGAGCGCTTTTAGGGTCCAAATTACATCCAAATTACACAGAACTCCAAGCTCCCAGTCCTGTGCACGGCTTTCGCCCATATTTTTTTTTACAAACCCTCAAGTTCATGGCCCACAATACTGTCAAATACTGAAGATTTTGAGGGCATGCAAATCGTGATTTGGCCGGCGTAGGCAATTTGGGGCCAATTTACTGGTCTGCAACCTTTAAAGAAACAAACATTTACATTTTATGCCCAGACCCCATTTAAATCAAGAAGAAGTATCCATAAATCATATGTCATTGAAGAATTGAATAAAAAAGTACCCTCTAGATAATTACAGGCATGAATATGAAGACCAGCTTTAACACATTAGGGCTTGTCTGCCATATGTGCATTAAGGCTATTTACAACAGATCTGATATATTCCAAACTGTATACCGTCTTAACCAAACTTCGTACTTAAAAAAAAAATACCTGTATACAATAGCCTCTCGGCGGTGAAAAACATGTCAAAGTTTGGGGTATGATGGAGACTGAGATCTGGCACCGGTAACCAGCCGACAAGTTGTCTGTACTGATTTGGCTGCCACGCTCAGTGATCATAGACCTTATGCGTAGCAGCCATCTTAGAGGGTAATGCCGATGTTTTGCTGAGATATGCATCAGTGAACTTTTGTGCATTAATTGTTACTGAATTGTAGCAACAAAAGACGCCTTCCAAGATGGTGGCTTAAGGCATAAGGTCTGTTCTCGAAGGTAAACGGCTGCGAAGTTAAGCGTGTTTGTAATCTGCTGCAATGTTACTTTTGTGCCGCCTATAAGTATTTTTAGCAGACTGTATTATCAAACTTAGACCAAAATTACTTAAAATGTCCAGAAGTAATGATTAATTTATTGCCGGTCTCGGTAGACCCATAAGAGTATAAAATATTCTAAGCGAAACCGCTTGAGAAAAAACCCATAACCTTCACCAAAATGCAGGAAATCAAAGTTTAATACAAGAACAGCTAAGTATACGTAGTAATGTTTTGTACCTCAACGGTTTTGTCCTTCCAACTGGGCCTATCGTGCACAAAATGGCTCTAAACTAAATTCTAATTATGGCTGCCAGGTTTTCAAAATACTGTGCATTCATTGTATGCAAATCAGTGACGCCGGGAGTCTTGGAGACAACCGCTTGATCGCAACTTCACGTGATAACTAATTATGTACAATATATGAATATTCAAGAGGCCCAAGTCGTTGGTGTTTGGTCAGTTAGTAGCCCGTTGGTGCCTTTCCTCCGGGCCATTTGATCGGCTCATGAACTTTGATGGCTCCAGTAGCCTCGTCGAAGGTACCAATAACCTAACAGGACCAAAAAAAAACAACCCCAAAACTGGTCATAAAATCTTTATGTTTACTTATACATGTATTTAATTAATGTTACTTCAGCATGTCAACTTAAGTCTTTCAACATACTGCAAGTTGAAAGAAGATGTAGAAGTAATTTATGTTTTTTACACGTGTAGAGGAAACCGTGGAATGTTATCCAATCAAAACGTACATTACGAGCACATTCTCGTAAAAGGTCCGTCAGTAAGTGAGATAGGTAACCAGTCCAATTCACAAGTCACTGTCAGTAAGTGAGATAGGTAACCAGTCCAATTCACAAGTCACTGTCAGTAAGTGAGATAGGTAACCAGTCCAATTCACAAGTCACTGTCAGTAAGTGAGATAGGTAACCAGTCCAATTCACAAGTGACAGAAAGTCAGTGAGATAGGTAGCAAGTCCAATTCACAAGTCACTGTCAGTAAGTGAGATAGGTAACCAGTCCAATTCACAAGTGACGGTCAGCAAGGAAGATAGGTAGGCCTCAACAGTGCATTTCACAAGTGACAGTCAGTATGTAAGATTGGTAACCAGTTAAGTGACGGGGAGTAAGTGAGATAGGTAACCAGTCAAATTCAGAAGTGACGGTCAGTAGGGGAGATAGGTAACCAGTCCAATTCACAAGTGACAGTTATAGTAAGAGAGATAGGTAACCAGTCTAACTTACAAGTCACACTCAGTAAGTGAGATACGTATAACCACTATAACCCACAAGTGACAAGCAGTATTAAGTGCGATACATGTAGGTAGCCAGTCCGATTCGTAACCAGGTAGGTCGGTCGATCGGCTGGTCGGTCGGTCTGTCGGCCAGTCAGTCAGGTAGATACAAAGAAAACATAGGCAGGCCAGTCTGGGAACAGCCCAACAAATCGGTTTGTCATACAAATAGGCTTCAAACTCACATCGAATGTTCCCTTGTTGGTGTCTGTCATATCCAGTAGTTCACACACTCCAAGGCGATCGCCATTAGCGCTGATGCGAATTTGCCCAGTTACACCTGCATTGCGATAACGGAAAATCAAAGGAGGATATATCTTAACATTCACAAAAAGTCTGGGGTGACAGTCTAATTATTAACTGCAATCTACTGATGTAACCCGCAACCAAAGTAGGCTTTCCAAGTGTACTGGAACTGTATTTGGTTTAGCTGCTGATCTTTCAGTTTGGTAAATTATTTTTGCTCATTCAGTCACAGGACCGTAAGTAAACCCTGATATTTAAAACTACCTTGATAAAAAATACCAAACATTTATGCACTATTAAAACAACCACAATAACATATTTATTTGAACAGATTTTGTATTTAGATTGTAATTTTTCACCAATGCAAAAGTTTTTGAGTTTTGAATGTGACATCGAACGAAAACCATCGGCCCAAGTTTAGTTATGGAAATCATTACTTTAAAATGTTCGATTTATATGCGGTACCATTTAATGTTGTAATATAAATGCCCGGAAGGTGAACCTTAGAGAGCAGTCCCATAGAATTGTGCACTAATAAAACAAACAAAAACTTTCCAGTGGACATATTTGAAAATACTCCCCCTGCCAAAACTTTTGAGTTAGTACCTTTTCCAGCCTTATTAAGAATCATTGAAGCATTTTGTGACACTGAAATTTGCTCTATAAATGGAAGTTAAAACATCAGAAACATATAAAATGTCTCCATAACGACCAACGTCTCACCGATAACAAACAATAGACTACACGAAGTCTCCCGAAGTTACCAACTAATCCAGATCGTTTAGGAACAAGGATATCATACATCTTCTAC
Source organism: Patiria pectinifera (assembly GCA_029964075.1). Classification (NCBI taxonomy): domain Eukaryota; kingdom Metazoa; phylum Echinodermata; class Asteroidea; order Valvatida; family Asterinidae; genus Patiria; species Patiria pectinifera. The sequence continues at coordinate 14,796,916 of CM057146.1, read as the reverse complement.
TTAATTCGACTTTACAATTCTAGCAGTAAGAAAAATCGATCGTCGGCTCGTCTGCCCACAGTCGATCGATAAATACATATACCTTGGAATGTTCGGTCCCACATTTTCTTTGTCACTGCTCGTCCATCCCTTACGTCGCCACCCTCGGCCACGATTTCATTGATCACATCGGCGTAAATCAGAACAGCATCGTAAGTCGCAGCAGCATGCAGATTTTCCTTGAAAAATAAATTAATTTGCAAAGTAATAAAATCCATGTAACTGCAGGCGCTGTGCGATGTGACGTGGCTTTATGCTTTGTATAATGATCAGTATTATGATAATGAGCAGTATATCGATTGTGACATTTAAGTGATATGTGAATATAAGTTGGCCGCAAAACAGAACTTAATTATGCGTGTGCCATCTTGTTTGTAAAATATATAATTTAGTTTCCAGTGAAAAATCCAAGACATGGACCTTCTTTTTTTTTTAAAAAAAGAGTGCATGTCTGCTGCCACCAAGAGTTCACTATACTGTTACAGGGTGCTCCCTGAACGTTCCGCTACCTGAGAGTCAAACAGCCTATACCAATGCATGGGGAAAAATGATACCAAGATCGAATGATTCGGTACAGTATTTTTTGTTCTTGAGCCTTTTGTGAAACAAAGTCGGGAGTCATTTTGTCCCAGAAAGTTACTTAACCGCGCCCACGAATTACTCATTGATGAAGGCATTGATTGTTATGTAATAATACCCACATGAAAGACGTGTGTGTCACAAAATAGGCCCTGCAGCAAAAACTTCTTGACCAAATCGGGATATCGTAATATCATATTTCTTCTTAAAAGATTCTTCATACATTGGTAAAGGTGGTTTGAGTATCAGGGTAGTGGAAGCATGCCGCTCCGTTTTGTTTCGGGCCATCCTGTATAGACCCACAAGTAAAAGTTCCACATACCCCACTGCCTTCACGTCCGTATAAGCTCAGCTGGCGATCTTTCAACTCACTCTGGAACGCATGGTACACGGGGATATCAGGAACATGGTACCGCATTATCAACAACGCCTTCAGTGCTTCAACTATCTCCCAATCGTTGTTTTCGAACTGAAAGACGTTGAGATAGAAATAACGAAGTGACGTTATTGTACCTGTATAAAACTTAGCGGTAACACCATGCATGGTACATCCCGTGGTAAATTGCCAACGGTGTACCAATAACTATGGTACCATGGTATGACCATGGAGCCTAGCCATGGTTTTCTGATGGTAATACTGTAGCAAAACCGTAGTTTTGTAGTCGAGTATACCACGGTATTCTTACAGTCTAGTATGTTTGTATGGACTGCCACGAGGGCCAATATTAAGCGGTGGTCGGCAACATATTTTGCCAAAATCGCATATTAAAACACTCATAATGTAAGAAAGTTGCATTTTAATTACGCGTCTTTGGTACTTTTTGGTGGCCATTTTGTTCTTTTAACAATCCAACTACATGTACATGATTGGAAACATTAATAGGTATTCTTAATTTTTGAAACGATAACCTTCTATAGTTGTGGTTGGCAAAAAGTGTCATCCGTCGAGGCAGTGGCAAAGAAAGATCTAAATAGGCCTAGTCAACATGTCTATATCTTCAAACAATCCTTGCAGCGACATGGCGAACAACTTTTCCTTTGTTTGTACTCTTTTTCTAAACTTTTTTCGCAACAGCTCTCGTTGGTTTTTTTCACGTTTTTTTTAATCGAGGTCATTCTTGATTTGGCTCCTGTCCTCGATTCACCGATGATGTTGCACGTGTGTGTCCTCGATTTACACCATAAACAAACGCACGCATTTTGCGACAAATGCCCCTAACCCCAAAATGCTTCTAAACCTGTTTTCCAGAGAGGGCGAAATTTTATGTGGACCTGGCTTAATCCACATAACGTTCACACAACCTGCGTTATGTGGACCACATGACGGTCTACATAAAGATCCTCGGGCAGCGTCGGGCCCATTGTTATCGGCCCACACCTCATTGTCCCAAGTCGCACAGGGTATCCTGTACACATATAGGCTACTTGTTCCGTAGTAATGTGGATTACACACGAGTTGTACCATGGTACTGAAAACACTGTGGGGACAGTAGAAAGTCCCTCATGATAACTCGGTCCTAATTTGCATAGCAATACCCCCCCCCCCCCCACACACACATACTTGTGGGGAAACCTCTGTTTCCCTTTTTTGTTCTCCGTTATCCTATTGAAATGTCAAACTCTATAGCGTTTCCCTTATGGAGCATATTTTTTTTAAAGACTTCCTTATGGGGTCTATTGTTTTATTGTGTTTTCTACCCCATAAACAACCCTGTACATGTACACACACTACTCCGTTTGTTTATGGTGTAAATCGAGGGTTTTCTACTGTTCCTCTTCCCTTTTCCTTTGTTTATACTCTTACTTTTTGGCAATAGCTCTCATTGGTTTTGTACAAGTTTTCCAAACGAAGAGTCCTCTATTTGGTTCTTGTCCTCAATTCATCGATGATGTTGGACGTATGTGCCCTCGATTTACACCATACACAAGCGCAGACAACACTCTACAATAAACTAGCTTGACATTTATACAATGTAGCACTTGCCAAGGAAGGCATCTATCAGTTCAAATAATGATGATTCGGTTAACATTTTTATCCATTTTTATCCATTTTATCCATTTTTATCCTAACCTGGGTGCTCGTCTGCCATGGCGAGTACTCGAACGGGATCCAGTTTAGAAACACATGCGAGCCCCGAGTGAGACCCAGATGATGAGCTCGGACCATTATGTCACGTACCGGGGAGGCACTGATGAAGATAACTACAAGTACACGTAGAAAAAAATAACACCAAATTCGGAGATGATTATCATCAGGATGTTTTTTTCTGTTTTTGTTTTCTATTCAACATGGTATCTTGACAAACAAAAAGAATAGGTCTGCCTATAGCAGAGCTTAACTCTCAATTGTCAGTTTATGCCATTATTATACCAGTGTGTCATAGTGAGTCAGTGTCATTGGGTGATTGAGTCAGTAAGTCAGTCAGTCAATCGGCAAGGGAAAATGGTGTTTCGGTGAGTCAATCCAGTCAATACGTCAGTGCGTCAAACAGTGTCAATAGGGAAGTTTCGCAAGCGAACGGATACGCTATACACGTTTAGCTATCCGTATCCGTGTTTTACTTACGTGTAGCGAGCGAGATATGCGTGTCGTCTGCACGTTTAGCGGATAGTGAGTGGCGTATGACGTCATAATTGATGACGTATCCGTCGCACTAAACGTATCCGTTGGCATGCGAAACCTCTCTATTAATTGAGTGAGTCGGTCAGTCGCGTCAATCAATCGATCAGTGTGTGAAAAGTAAGCCTATGTCGGTCTTTTCTGGCCGGGCAAAAAACGTACAAACCGTGCGTAATATCGCAGTGTACATAGTTTTTCACTTTTTTTTTCATTTTTTAATTTAATTTATGATTATTATTATTTTTTTATTTTTTTGGGGGGTTCATCTGCAAGATTAATGTCTTCGCATATACCCATGCACCAAATCAATTTTGTTGTTTGAATTCATATACCTCGGGTGTACTTGCCCATTATACTTGTTATGGAGTGGCATTATGCGGCCATCGTATCCCTATTGTTCGATGTGATTACGGGCTATTAATAAACCACTTTCAGTAAATGCTACACTTGAGTCCTGCTGTCTTAAGAACATGTTTTCAGAAACTAGCTCAATCCACTGCTGTTTCCGCAAAGGCCCGGCCAACTCCTCAGCAATCTTTCTTTCTTCTTTCCTTGAAAGTGCCGCATTATGTATGAGGATCAATGCACTGCGTGTTGCGCATGGGTCTAAGCAAGAAGTGCATGTACATGTATAGATGTGCAAGTAAAAAAGCTCGTTGAGATGACTACTTCAGTGGATGATCCCTCAGCGCAAGCTTGAAGCGTCGACGGATTTGTACTTCGCTGGGTCTACCGCAAGGCCGTTCCAGTCCCGGATGGTAGGTGGGACCAAGGAGTTCGTGTATGCTGAAGAGTTGTGTTGTGGTGTGTGGGAACATGTGGCATCTGGTTGATGTAGTCTGTTATGTAACATATTGGTTCCAAACGATGTCAACTATGTTGTAGTGGATTTTGTACATCATGATCAGGCGAGTGTGAATACGTCGGTCCTGTAAAGATAACCAGTTAAGATCCTGTAGTATAACAGAGACACTGTTAAATTTGTCCAGTCAAAATCGCCTGTGACAAAGCGGGCTGCATTACGCTGAACCTGTTCAATCTTCTTAGTGTGCAGCGTGTGGGTGTCCATAAAGAACAGAAATATTCCACTGTAGTTCTATAACAACTTGTAGGCAGCTCCCTTCACCTTGCGACTGCAATGTCTGAGGTTGCGCGACAAGAAAGCCCTGGTGGAGTTCAGCTTCCCTTCAAGGTGTGTCCATGAACGGAGTGTGATGCAAGGATGGGTTTACGTTTGTAAGTGATTCGAAGGACTTTGCATTTCTTAGCGTTGAACCCCATCAGCCACTTGGACCCCCAATCTTTGAGGGCACCAAGATCTTTTTGAAGGCTGGCAAGTTGTGTCTTTAGAGGATGATATTCGTTTGTAGACTATAATGTACATGTAGTCAGCAAAAACAGCCTTGTTGTGGAATTTGAGACGCAAGCCGGTAGGGCATTGATGACAATTAGGAACAATGAGGGGCCTAAGACTACGCTACCCTATGATACTTCCGATGTGACCTGGGATATCGGTGCTCTTCTGACCGTCAACTTGGACAAATTGGGATCGTTATAGAGTCTATCAAGAGGTGGCGGTGCGAGACTTTATCAGAGGCGTTCTCGAAGTCAAGTAGGATTACATCAATTTGTGATTCGTCATCCAATCCTCTCGCTAGATCTTCCATCGTGGGGATTAGCTGAGTGTCACATGACCTATGTTGGCGAAACCTGTGCTGTGCATTTGACAAGATGTTGCAGTCATTGAGATGGCAGATAAGTGCACAGTATATAATGTGCTCGCAGAGCTTGCATAAAACTGATGTGAGAGAGATGGGGCGGTAGTTTGCTGCATCAACCTGCTGCCTTTCTTGAAGATAGGGACGAAGTGAGCTTTCTTCCACTGCGAGGGGTACTCTGTCTTGATTGATGGAGGTTATTTGGAATATGAGTGTCACTGTCGGAGAGATTTCTTCAGCAACTTCCTTCAGAAGTCTGGTGCGAATGCCACCAGGGCCAGATGCAGTAATGGTTTGAGGTTTCGAAGTAAATTTGCTGACACCATTGTAGCTCACAGGGGGGAACTCCATAACGGAATAGTTGCTGGGACCAGAACCAGGAAGTGCAGAGTAATCATCTTTGGAAAATACGGATGCGATTTGCCAGTTTAAGACGCTGCCTTTGGTCTTTGGATCAGAATGTACGAATCCGCCATCTAATGTGCGCATTACGGCAAATCTCCTGGGTGTCTCTTTTTAGCCGTCGTAACCGGGCCCAGTCCTTGTCTCTGTTGATGCGGCGAGCTTTCTTGTCGGCCCTCGCCTTGCGTCTTAAGGCACGCTTGGTGTAAGAATTAAACCTGTTAGAGCTGAGTTTGGAAGGTACAGAGTCTTCGATGACACATTCCAGCTCCCCTTGTATGGCCTCAGCGAGTTCTTCTACCGGTGTGGTAAAATTGTTCTTGGAAGAGAATTGAGTTGACCATTTCTTCATTTTCTGGTGAATAGCATCGAGGTCAGCCCTTTTCCACTGTATTTTTTTCCGATCAAACTGGTTTCTTTCTATTGCACGGGCGTTATCATCCATTTACAACACATCGTTGTCGCTCAGGTCCGGTTATCCAGAACATATGTTGACTAGGGAAGGTCGGTTGGTAACAATAACATCAAGGATGTTATCGCGTCTAGTGGGAAAGTCAATCATCAAATCAATATCGAGGAACTGCAAGAAGGATTTGTTGATGGAAGATATATACTCGTGTGACTTGATGCTACTATTAGCCCATTTGATGCCAGGGAGATTTATATCCCCAGCTATTCATATTTCGGCATCAGGATTGCTCCGGCAAAGATGGAAGATGGCACTATTTAATTCAATCATGTGTGATCAGGACTGCAATTTGGTGGGCGATACAGAGAGGCAATAATAATCGATTGCTTGCCATTGATGATTTTACCAGCTATGAATTCAGCTTCATGGTGATTGCCGAGACTAGGATGGATGTCAAATAAAACGCAACTATATCCATCCTTTCTGTCACAACGGTACAGGTCATACCCTTTGGGAAAGACTTCTTCCTGAGAGATTGTTGGTTAAGCCAGGTCTCACATCCAAATATTACGTCAGGCTTCAAGGCCTCCATAAGACTCCAAAACTCTTCACGCTTTGAGACAATGCTTTGAAAATGTATTTCAAGTAAGCGACGGTTCTGGAGGGATTGCTGTTTGATCCTCAATATTTGGGGACGACTTGGCGAGGGGAGAGCCAGGTGGTCATGAGCTGGTAGAAATATAGAAGTCCAGCGAGCAGTAAAATAACTGCTGTTTGATCCATCAAAGATGGTAGGTCACAGCGCCCGAGGGTATTTAGGACCGAGTCGGATAGATTGACACAGTCTGCATGAAATCATACATTTCACGATTCACAGAGTAGGATACTGGCTTTGCCACCCTTGTAAGATGTTGGGGGAGATCACCAGGCATCCGTCGGCAGTACAGACTGATCCTGTCACACACGATAGGCTGTGTTTGCGAACGATAAAGACTGTACATTTCACGCGGAGTTTCCGGCATAATTGACAACGTGCGTTGAACAACAGACTATGCACGCTGAGAAAGTTGGCAACCACATGCAATTATAGACCGTTTCTAGATGAAGTGCTTAGACAGGGTGGTTATACATGTAGGATGGCAAAAGCATCCGTGCCCGTCCGCTGCGTGAGTCAATACAATTTACTGTATCACGACCGTACCGTCAAAAGCCTCCCTGATCTAGTTATCAGACAGAATAGCTAGCACCGAGCCAGCCAGTCCGAGTGCCGCCTGTCCAGTCGCTATTAGGCACAAGATGTGCCTTCCACTCCGGACAATTCAACCTCCATGACTGATCACTAACGCTACCACCGCCTGACTCTGTCAGAACATAGGCCAACACTGGTTTAGAAAGACTACTCACCTGCACTTTTACTTGTTAAGGTTGGTATTACCATTATGTTTAAAGCTTAAATTGCTACTAATATAAGCTGTGTTAAAGGTTTAAAGCTGTTTTAGATCTGTTCTAGTGCTAAAGCGTTCTTTGCTGAATGTAACAGACCACAATTAGGCGACAGTTCAACAGCAACAACAATTCGCACCGACTGCTCCTTGTCTTAAGGAAGGGGGTGTTATGGATTTGCATTATGCGGCCACCATATCCTTTAATTGTACGATGTGATTACGGGCTATTAATAAGCCACTTTCAGTGAATGCTACACTCAAGTCCTGCCGTCTTTAGATTAATACTCACCCTTGGAGACGGAAGCAACTTTCTCCAGAGCTTTATCCAAAGTGTCAAATTGATCAGCGTACACCTCGACCACGGTTATTCCATTTCTCTCCAGGCCTGCGAACACGGCGTCTGGGAGAACGTAGCGGTAGTACACAAAATCTATCGGCAGTCCGCGGAGTATGGCACAGCTGGTCAAACCGAGATGACGAAGCATGGCAGTCATGAACTGCACCATGAGCTCCACGCACGGACCCGTGCGAGTCAGGGTCGGGAACCGCGTCTTGTCATCCAGGAGCGTGGAAGTGGCTGCCCCGGCCAAGACCGGAAGATTCCAGTAGGCGGCCATGTCAGCTACAGCAGCCATATCGGGGCTAACAGCCGGCCCCAGAAAGGCATCCACGCCGTCATCATGGTACATCGAAGATGCCAGGGCCCCAGTAGACCGTACTGGGCGTGTACAACACTCATTAGTGCTTACGTGCGTCATGCTGAAGTTCTTGTACACACCCCTTTCCAGACGTTTTGCGACGGTTTCGAAGGCGATCTGAGCCGCCGGCAAAAGGTAGTACTTGCTTACCAAGGGCCCCATCTCAAAACTCGACAGGTGTAGCATGCCTACGTTTACATTGACAGTAGCATGGACCACTGTACACAGGAGTATGCCTAACGGCGCGAAAACGATACTGGCATACATAGCGACCAATATGCCTCTACTACTGTAATGCAGAATAACCCAGTAAACACAAGCTTTATGGCAATACGTAAATTCCGATCCTTCGTGCAATACGTAAATTCCGATCCTTCGTGCCAAGGTTTTGTCTGTACTACTCCATCTGCGTGTATAGGCTGTACACATCGCCGCCTACATTAGTGGAGCTGCTTAGGTCCATTTTTGGCCCAAATCGTGCACTTTGTGGTAAAAGCATGCAATTCGGCAAATGGGGTCAAAATGGGCTAGAATTCATTTTAAGATCGGGACCCATCCTGGATCTTGCCCATTTTGGGGGCGGAGCTTGATTTTTTTAAAAGGGGGTGCAAACAATACAAACTCATAAAAACTGTATTTAACATCCATTTTCCTTGTTTTTCTATGGTTTGAAATAAACTTAAACATAAAATATAACATTCTAGCATTCGAACACCAGTTAATTTCCACCCATTTTGTGGGCGTGGCCTAAATGTACAAAAGAGGCGGTATATATTAGCAGTTTGGTTCTAATATGGAAAACATTATTCGGTTTGGTAGTAAAATCCTGAAAATTGGCAGGTCCAATTAAAATGGGCTGAAAATAATTTTAAGAGGTGAACACATCTTGGATCTTGCACAATTTTGGGGGGCGGAGCTTGATTTTTCAAAAAGGGGAGTGCAAAAAATAAAAAACTCAGAAAAACTGTACTTAACATCCATTTTCCTTTGTTCTTCATGCTTGAAATAAACTTAGACGTGAGAAATAACTTTAGGAGAAATAACACGTTCAAATTGTGCAGCAGCAGGATTCCAGTCGAACCAGTGAGTTTGGTGGTTTGAGACATCATCTTACATTGAAAGACATCATCTTACATTGCCGACGCGCATGGCTATGGCGACGCGCGCGCATACCAGAAACCAGAGCCTTTTTTGGCCTAATAATCGTTTACTTCGTTTCGTATGAATAAAAAGGAGTAAATGCTTCAGATTTCATATATGCACTTGTCATTTACAAGGCTGGGTTGGGGCAACCTTGAAATTATAAAGCAAAATAATTCTGCGCATAAACTACTGCATTTATTAAAGTTCATAAAGTACAAATGATACCATATGTTTGTATGAATAAAACATGGCATTTGCTTTTTCTACCACTTTCGAAGCATTTACTCGCATCTGTATGAATGAAAATTAAGCAAACACTTTTACTTAATACCATTTGCTCTTGAGTAAATGGCCTGCAAAATGTAAAGCTTTACACGTTTATAAGTTTGCAGAAAATAAAACTATCGTAACTGAGACGGAAAGCGGCACAGGGGAGGGTCACGTGCTGGAGGACCGATACAAAAAAAAGAGCATCAAACGTGACGAACGCAATGCCGTTTACGTGCACAATGCGCTGTGCATCGGCACCCATGGTCTACACGTGGATTGGGTTTTCAGTCCCTACCTGATTCCGTGGGTTTTCCCCAGACTATTCTTCTGGGGTTTTCCTCCCACCTCTAAAACTGTAATTTCTTCTCATTGTCTTCTCTCTACGGTTTGTTTCCGGGGTTTGCGAGCTACAGTGCCTGGGGCATGCACTTTTGAGGATCCTTGGTTTCATTACCAGAAAAATTGTTATTTATCGTTTACTTCGTTTCGTATGAATATAAAGGAGTAAATGCTTCAGATTTTAAATATGCACTTGTCATTTACAAGGCTGGGTTGGGGCAACCTTGAAATTATAAAGTAAAATAATTCTGCGAAAAAATTACTGCATTTAATAAAAGTTCATAAAGTACAAATGATACCATGTTTGTACGAATAAAACATGGCAATTGCTTTTGCTACCACTATGAAGCATTTACTCGCATCTGTATGAATGAAAATTAAGCAAACACTTTTACTAAAAACCGTTTGCTAAATTCTGAAAATAATTAATTTTACCTTTTAGCTTTTGCTACACTATAAGCGTTTACTTCGTTTCTTATGAATAAAAAGGAGTAAATGCTTCAGATTTCAAATATTTACTTGTCATATTTCAAGGTTGGGTTGGGGCTACCTTGAAAATATAAAAGCAAATAATACCATACGGTAGTTCGTATGAATAAAAACTGCCATTTGCATTACTCCCATCTGTATGAATAAAAATTAAGCAAAGGCTTTTACTGAAAACCATTTGCTCTTGAGTAAATGGCCTGCAAAATGTAAAGCTTTACACGTTTATAAGTTTGCAGAAAATAAAACTATCGTAACCGAGACGGAAAGCGGCACTGGGGAGGGTCACGTGCTGGAGGACCGATACAAAAAAGCGCACCAAACGTGACGAACGTAATGCCGTTTACGCGCACAATGTGCTGTGCATCGGCACCCATGGTCTACATGTCGATTGGGTTTTCAGTCCCTACCTGATTCCGTGGGTTTTCCCCAGACTATTCTTCTGAGGTTTTCCTCCCACCTCTAAAACTGTAATTTCTTCTCATTGTCTTCTCTCTACGGTTTTTTTCCGGGGTTTGCGAGCTACAGTGCCTGGGGCATGCACTTTTGAGGATCCTTGGTTTCATTACCAGAAAAAAAATTATTTATCGTTTACTTCGTTTCGTATGAATATAAAGGAGTAAATGCATTTTAAATATGCACTTGTCATTCACAAGGCTGGGTTGGGGCAACCCTTCAAATTATAAAGCAAATAATTATATGTTAATCGCGTAAAATTAATATTAACAAAGTTCATAGAGTACAAATGATACCATGTTCGTATGAATAAAACATGGCATTTGCTTTTACTTCCAATTTTGAAGCATTTACTCGCATCTGTATGAATGAAAATTAAGCAAACACTTTTACTCAAAACCATTTGCTAAATTCTGAAAATAATTACTTTTTACCTTTAAGCTTTTGCTACACTATAAGCGTTTACTTCGTTTCTTATGAATAAAAAGGAGTAAATGCTTCAGATTTCAAATATTTACTTGTCATATTTCAAGGTTGGGTTGGGGCTACCTTGAAAATATAAAAGCAAATAATACCATACGGTAGTTCGTATGAATAAAAACTGCCATTTGCATTACTCCCATCTGTATGAATAAAAATTAAGCAAAGGCTTTTACTGAAAACCATTTGCTCTTGAGTAAATGGCCTGCAAAATGTAAAGCTTTACACGTTTATAAGTTTGCAGAAAATAAAACTATCGTAACCGAGACGGAAAGCGGCACTGGGGAGGGTCACGTGCTGGAGGACCGATACAAAAAAGCGCACCAAACGTGACGAACGTAATGCCGTTTACGCGCACAATGTGCTGTGCATCGGCACCCATGGTCTACATGTCGATTGGGTTTTCAGTCCCTACCTGATTCCGTGGGTTTTCCCCAGACTATTCTTCTGAGGTTTTCCTCCCACCTCTAAAACTGTAATTTCTTCTCATTGTCTTCTCTCTACGGTTTTTTTTTCCGGGGTTTGCGAGCTACAGTGCCTGGGGCATGCACTTTTGAGGATCCTTGGTTTCATTACCAGAAAAAAAATTATTTATCGTTTACTTCGTTTCGTATGAATATTAAGGAGTAAATGCTTCAGATTTTAAATGCTTCAGATGTTAATCGCGTAAAATTAATATTAACAAAGTTCATAGGGTACAAATGATACCATGTTCGTATGAATAAAACATGGCATTTGCTTTTACTTCCAATTTTGAAGCATTTACTCGCATCTGTATGAATGAAAATTAAGCAAACACTTTTACTCAAAACCATTTGCTAAAATCTGAAAATAATTAGTTTTTACCTTTTAGGTTTTGCTACACTATAAGCGTTTACTTGTATGAATTTCTGAAGTCCTTTATCTACAGAACTGTAAGTCCGATTGGGTTGAAACTTGGTATGTGGCCAGACCGGGATGTGTTATAGGTAAAAAAAAAATGAAGTGACGTCATGATGACGCCATCCTGAGATTTTATATGAATATTTGAATTTTTGGACCGTTTAGCCATATCTCACGAACGCAACATGCAAAGTTAAAATTTCTTTTTTGTATTTGGTTTGTTAGGTAATAGGTATTTGCACAACATTTTTGAAAAACTTGGGTGGGTAGATAATGGTACTAGTATGCAAAGTCCGAAGTGACGTCACGATGACGTCATCGTTTGATTTTTTTAATGATTTTTTAAATATTTATGATTTTATTCTGCTTCCAAAATTGCACACTTTCTTTCATCGGATTAACATTAAACTTGGTTCAAACCAAGACCACATACAATGACAAAATGTGTTTTGAGAAGGGTTTTAAAGATGACGTCATTGCAGGGCATGTGACGTCATGTGATAAAATTATATTTTAGGAATTATTCTAAGCATTTGAACAACCTTTAACTGCATGAAGCACTATGACAAGTGACTGCAAAAGGACCAACGAAACATAAACATTTGTAAAATGCGAAAATCCCTGTGTTCTGTTTGCAAACAGACATGGTGTCTTTTTTTTTATTTCATCTTTTTATTTTTAATATGACGTCACGTGACATGTGACGCCATATTAAAATTGCATATTTTGAAGGCCAATATCTACAGAACCACTGGTCCGATTGGGTTGAAAGTTGGTATGTACCTAGACCGGGATGTGTTATAGATGAAAATTGAAGTGACGTCATGATGACGTCATAATGGGTTACGTGACGTCTCGTTAGAGATTAATAGATTTGATCTTTAAAAATCAATATAAAATCAACCGTGAGAGACCTGAACATGATTTTCGTGGGATATGATAGAATTATCGAGGGTCTTCATTTTTTATATTATGTGCAAAATGTTATTTTGTAATAACGTTTTGCATGTAGTACTTTCAAAATCTAGGATATGAAAGCCGATTCATAAGCTTTCTTTTAGTACAAGAATCATTCAAATCACTCATATGTACTTTTCAAGTTACGGAATTTTAAACACAACCACTGTTTTAAAGTTCTGTCCACGTATCACAAAAAATGGTGTGTTCTTTCAGCAAAACGAAAACAATTCCAGCGCATCCCCCTATATGTGAAGTGTTTTCGTTTTGCTGACAGAAGTTTTAAGACGGTGTTTGTGTTTAAAATTCTGTAACTTGAAAAGTACATAAGTGATTTGAATGATTCTTGTACTAAAACAGAGCTTATAAATTGGGCTTTCATATCTTGATTTTGACAGTGCTTCATGCAGAACTTCATTAAAAAAAATTGTCCTGCCATTTGGGTTTCCTTTTTTTGACTTGCAACCGTTTAAACTTTTCTTTACAGTGCATGGTAAACATAGTTAACCGATGGAAAAGTTGTGTTTTTACCAGCAAAAATGATGATTTTCCCTCGTTTGAATCAAGCTGCTCTAATGTACCGCCTCTTTACATATTTAGGCCACGCCCGAAAAAGGGTGAAAATAACACGTGTTAGAATGTTAGAATTTACATCCACTTTGTTTCAAAGCATGAGAAACAAAGTGGATGTAAAATACAGTTTTCTGAGTTTTCTATTTTTGCACTCCCCTTTTTGAAAAATCAAGCTCCGCCCCCCAAATGGGCAAGATCCAAGATGCGTTCACCTCTAAAAATTATGTTCAGCCCATTTCAATTGGACATGCCAATTTTCAGAATTTTACCACCAAACTGAATGATGTTTTCCATATTAGAACCAAACTGCTAAGATATACCACCTCTTTTACCATTTAGACCACGCCCACAAAATGGGTGGAAAATAACAGGTGTTAGAATGCTAGAATGTCTTATTTCATGTTTAAGTTTATTTCAAAGCGTAAAAAACAAGGAAATATGATGTTAAATACAGTTTTCATGAGTTTGTATTGTTTGCACCCCTTTTTTGAAAAATCAAGCTCCGCCCCCAAAATGGGCAAGATCCAGGATGTTCCCGATCTTAAAATGATTTTTAGCCCATTTTGACCCCACATGCCAAATTTCATGCTTTTACCACAAAGTGCACGATTTTTCGCTTAGCAGCTCCACTACATGTACGTGTTTGTCGGTTAAGCCTTACTTCATTGTTCCTGAAAACTCTGGAATTCTGTTGACACAACAAAAGGGTTTGGCAGAGGGTTAAACATGAATAGCTTTTTAAATAGCTCATTTATGCAATACAAGAAAGCCGACTTCTCACATTTGGAGACACTTTTACATCTTGCGCCATGGACTGCATTCATGAAGGACAGTGATCCCACGGAGTCTTGGGAGGGGTTCATGGACTTACTGGATGCAGCAATTCGAGACAGCATCCCCAGGAAGACATGCAATCGTCGCATGTCCCCATGGATAACACCTGCACTGAAACGCCTCATCAAACAGAAACAAAAGCTCTTTGTCAAGGCCAAATCGAACGGTGACAGCAGTGACTGGAGCAGGTAAAAACTTATCCGTAATGAGGTGAAAAACAAAACTAAGAAGGAGTACTGGAAATACATCAATGACTTGTTTGCTCTACCGGACAACAAACGTAGCTTTTGGAGCTTTGTTAAGGACCAAAGGAAATCCAAATGCCCACCTGCGTTCAGGAAAGCCGAGACACAGCTCCACAAGCCTGCCGATATTTGTCAGGCATTCAACAAGTTCTTCACCTCTGTCCATACTCCAACAGGGGTTCCTGCAGAGACCCCGCCATCTTGTGACTTCCCAATTCCAGAGATTCACCCCACAACAGTGAACCTTGGCTGGCTTGTTAAGTCGCTGTCCAACTTAAATCCTCATAAAGCACCAGGTCACGACGCTATACCACCAAGGATTTTAAAGCGACTGCATCATCAATTGCTCCGCCTCTGATGCGATTGATGAACTCATCCCTAGCTGCTGGCGTTGTCCCAGCAGATTGGAAACTCTCACAAATAACTCCGGTTTTCAAGTCTGGCAGTCGTACCGATATCAGGAATTACCGTCCAGTAGCGTTGACATCAATCATCTGCAAGTTGTTGGAGAGGGCTGTCGCTGACAACATCAACGACCATGTAACATCACTCTGCCTCGGCAACCCCCGGCAACATGGTTTCACTGCCGCCAAATCATGTGTCACCCAGCTTGCAAACACAATCCATGATTGGGCAACTATCTTGGATAAACCGCACCCTCCTCGACTCGATGTAATTTTCCTCGATTTTAGTAAGGCTTTTGATGTTATGCCTCACCATACGGTACTTAACAAACTTGCCAGCAACTTCAATATTCGTGGATCGACATGGACCTGGATAAAGTCCTTTCTAATAGGTCGTCAACAACGAGTTGCGTATCGGGGATGCTTCTCCGAGTGGGCACCAGTTACTTCAGGTGTTCCTCAGGGCAGTGTTCTTGGCCCCCTCCTGTTTAATTTGTTTATTAATGACATTTCTCATGACTTATCCACAAACTGTGCACTCTTTGCGGATGATACACTCCTCTATCAGCCAATCCACTCACCCCAAGATGAACTCGCCCTCCAGTCGGACCTGACTGCACTTGAACAATGGAGCAATCTCAATGGTATGCAGCTGAATATCAAGAAAACCAAGGTCATGCACATATCCAGATCCCGGAAACCAGCAGTTCTTCCAAGTTACATTCTTCACGGTCAACCGCTCAATGTTACACCTACATTCAAATATCTTGGGGGTAATCATCAACGACTCACTGAACTGGAACGATCACGTCGATGCCACTGTCTCAAAGGCCAATAAGACATTAGGCTTTATCTGGCATATTGCGGGTGGTGCTTCGACCAAGGCTTTGACATCCCTCTATCGTTCACTTGTTTTGCCCGTACTAGAATACGGGTTGCCAGCTTGGTCCCCATACACAGCATCCAATGCAGCCAAACTTGAGAGAGTGCAGAGAAGGGCAAGTAGAATGTGCCTCAAACAGCCCAAAGGTGCAATGTCATATGAAGACAGATTGCATGCTTTGAATTGGATGACTCTAGATTCACGTAGACAGAAGCACATAGTTTCCTTCACAGTTAAAGTCCTGTTTAACTTAGTTGACTGCCAATCAGTGAAGGCCAACACAGTAGTGAACACTCGTCACCAGGATTGTCTCACATTTAGTCACCACTATGCTAGAACTCAAACCCTGAAAAACACACCTAGTCATGTCTTCCCCCGAATCTGGAGTAGTTTGCCATCGCATGTAAGGGACTCTCTATTAATTGATTCATTTACACTGTTTAACACCCGATTATCCGCTCATTATTATGAGTGTTAAAACCTTGAGCTGGAAATAGGCCCCCCCCCCCAAGTGTTTAACTCTTTTGATCTACTTTAATCTTTTTAAAGTAATTTCATGTGTATATTTTTCCACTGTAAACTGCCATCATTCTTTCATTTCATTGTTATTTTATTTTATATTATTTTCCTCTTTTGTGGTTAAGTTTATTTATTCATTTATTTATGTCTGAAATCATGTTGGTTTTCAGGCCTATTTATCCGGTTGCTTATCATTTATTATTACTTGTTTTTATTTTGTTATTGATACTTTTGTTGTTGCTTTTCTTGTTCATTGGATGGATATTTTTTTTTTTTTTTTTGACGTAGTTTTTCTCGCATGTCAACTGTATTTTTTACTTTTCTCTATCAGGTTTTTATTGCTTATTATTTATTTTTTATTTCATTTTAAATTATTTTGTTTACTGTATCAATCTTTCGTTCTGTGTTTTTATGATGTTGTGTGGTTGTTGTTGTCTTGTCTTGTCTTGTTTGTTTGTTTGTTTGTTTTTTGTTTTGTTTCGTCTTGTCTTGTTTTGTTTCGTTTTGTCTTGTCTTGTCTTGTCTCTTGTCTTGTCTCTTGTCTTGACTTGTTTTGTTACATTTTATTAAGTCTTATCCTGTCTTGTTTTGTTTCTTTGTTTATTGGGGTGTTTGTTTGTTTGTTAGTTTTGTTTTGGCTTATTTGTCTGTTTTTCCCCAGTCTTGTATAATCTGCAGTTGTTAGGTTTTTATGCCAGCTATTCTTGCCTTTGAGAAAACTGTTATAACTGTAATCTTTTAAATCTATTTATCTTTTTAAGTATTATTTTTAAGGCGGTCTTCTTTTTCATTGAATTTTATACCTAATTTTTAATATATTTTGTATGTTACATGTACCATTCAAGTTAGGATTGACAGGCTTTCGAGTCACAGTGTTTTATTATACTTTTGTCAATCCTGGTCAGCTTGGATTGGATTGTTTTTGTTTAGTTTAGTTTACTTTTGTGAATTGCTTGTTGTACCTTGTAATTTGGCCGAATAAATAATAATAATAATAATAATAATAAAACGAAACTACACTGGAATTGGCGTAAAGCATGACTAGTTTCAACAAAAGCCCGTCCCACTCCAATTAGGTTGGGGATGTGTGTGAACCTTGCTATTAATGTTGAGTACAAAATGTTAGCAACGTCAATGAAACTTTTAAATGAAAAGAAAACCTTCAGGGGAAAGGTATGAACATTTGCCCCTATTGAAAGATCGAATGAAAAAAATTCTGGCAAGCGTAATTCACTTTGCCACCATGGTCATGGCCGAGGTTATTGCTTTCGGGTCAAAGCTTCCATCATGGCAGAAATATCATAGACATGTCATCATTTTAGATACCTTGAGAGAAATATCGATTTTGCACTGCCTGAAGATTTAGAAAATACATTGTACATCCTTTTGATATTTTGCAGTGTTTGTGCAAGACGTTCGAAGCGCCGCGCTTACCTGCGGAAAAACTAGAAACGAACAAAATGAAGGAGATATTTGTAGAGCAAGCATAATGTATAGCGTAGCGGCGCAATTTCATCGTCGTAGAAAACTGCTGGCTGGAACACATTTTTGCCCGGGAGTAGGGGGTGCTGAAGCATATTCCAGCACCCAAATCCAAAAAGTTGGGGGTGCTGCAGCACCAACAGCACCCCCCGTTTCCGCGGGCTTGCTGGTCGCCGAGGAGGTTGGGTGCTCAAAGGTGGCTCAAATGAGGCAGAAGGGAGGCACAAGCATTGCCGTGGTTGCAGAATGGATGCACAATGGTCGGCCAATGATCGGCCAATGGTCGGCATGTAATAGATCCGTTCTGTTGCAAATTTTACCGTCAATCTGGGTGGTGCTTCTGCCGACCAATAGCGTGCTTTGAACGATGACTGTGAGGACCGCTGTGCATCCATTCGGCGACCTCGGCAAACCTTGAGCCACCGCAGCCGTAGGTTGCACAGGGGAAACACAGTGGAGGCAGGCAAGTGGCTCAGTGGACCTTACAGGTCACTCGTAGCTCGACATGAAAATGCCCGAAAATTGGTGGTTCAAGGGAGGCACAAGGATCGCTGGAGCTGCATTTACATACAAACAGGATTTCCTGGGTTTAGGCGACCATTGAGCGTCCTGGCCATTTTTTGGTCGCTCATAGGTGGTACAAAGGTCACAGCCGAGCCCTTTGTAAAGGGGGTCTAACAGATTCGATCCGGTGGTTTTCACTCCAACCCTAGACCACGCCGATAATCGAGTGGAATCAAGCTGCAACAGAGCCTAACGTATTATGAATGGTCTGAAATTATTTGGTAATTTCTTAAATGTTTTCTTGCGTATGTCTGACCGAACACTTGTTTAAAGGGCCCATGCAAAGTAATTTGTCAATGTAACCCTTGAAAACACATCTTTGTGTGACATCTAACCTTACTTTCAAGTTTAATTTTTCCATTTTGAAGGGTGTTTTTGGTGCTTTCTCTGTTTTTATGCTAATTCATTAGCAAAAGTTTGATGTCATTCCGGGCAGATTAATGTTACATGGCTATTTCAGCACACAAAAAATGTTAAGTTGTTAAGTAGGATATTTTGCTTTCATAAATGTCATTTCTTTGGTGATTCTTGGTTGTGACAGTATGTATATGCCAATTAGTTTTGGCTGAATAATTGGAAAGAAAACCCCTAAACTGAACAGTGTCTTCCTGAAATCACATTACAGCACAAGCGCGCTCAGTAGTCCGGAAAAGAAAGGAAACATCTTTGCAATAAGACTAACAAAAAGAGGATGTCAAATGTGTAGTTTTCATACATTTCAGTGTAGTAGAAATTTGCACAAAATGTATTCCTGAGAAAAATTCATTGCACGGACCCTTTAATTCAGGCATGCAACTGGGAAATCACAAAAAAAGAGGAAATTCAAATTTTCTCCAGACTTTGTACAGTGTTTTTCTATTTTCAATGGCACACATGGGAAGTAAAAAAAGAGGAAATCAGCTGATCCGAGGAAAAGTTGCATGCCTGTTTAATTAAGAAAGAGGAGGTGTGCATTTACAGTTTGAAGACATCAGGTTTGATTTACACGCAGAAAGTCTTAAAACATGCTTGACAAAATGTGAAATATGTTTGCCCATTGATGAAAAGGAACGCTCGATTACTACTGGAACCCTTAACTACTGGTTCAGACGAAACTGAATGCACAACGCGATACTTTTAATTTGAATGCATCTTTTACAGGGACGAGTGAAGCTAAAAGGTGATCGATTGCTCGCATAGTGAAATTAAATGATTCTTTTTGATGGTCGAATCACGACATGCGTGATCTCTCAATCTAAATTGAATGAACCAGGCGTTAAAGTGAATACAAACTTGTTGAAGTTGGGCGGGAAAACCTATATCACTGCCCTTCCAAAAGTATTTACTTACATAAGGCCAAAAAAAAAAGTCGGTCTCTGGTCAGCGCGCGCGTCGATTTTAATCATGCGCGTCAATTTTTTCCCCCCAAAATGTTCCGCGGTAGCTCCAACAGCGCCCTCTATTGCCGCACCTCCTCAATTTTTTTTTACCAAAGAGCACCAAGGAGTGGGAAATTGCACCAAGGCAAATGATCGAGAGCACCAAGGAAAATTATGGAGGACACCGATGTACATGAGGACACCAAATAGCAAAATAGTACCCCACCTTGTCTGTACAAACCAAGCTTGAAGAAAAAAAAAATCCCCGTCCCCGCGTCAATTCCGGAACTTTGGTCTGACCAGAGACCGAATATTTTTTTTTTGCCTAATATATCGTCGCGTCAGTGCAACAAGGTCGTTTCTCCTAAAATGGCATGAATGACGCAAAACGCGAGTTTTAGAATGTCAAAAGGTGGTATCGCGCTTAAAATAACCCGGATGTACACGCAAAGTCAATTGACGTCGAGATACGACATTGTTGCACGGAGCGTATCTGTATCTGTAGCGTACTGCAAGCAAACTCCATTATGGGATATACGGTTGCAGACGTATTCGCGCAAGATACGACTTTGTTGCAGAATGGAGTTACGACCTTGTTGCACTGACGCGACGATATGTTTTCTCACGCCTCATACCTCTTTCCATAGTTTTTACCAGTTTACCAGTTTGTACCTATGAACAAATCAACAAGATTCTATAATTATGGCTATACATGTTTGTTTGCTTTATTGGTTCAAACTTGTTTTAAGTTATACCATTTGTAGCCTAATATTGGTTCACCGGTGTTACAGAGCTGGCCTGTTTTGTGTGCATTAAACAAGCGAGATCATTTTTAGAAATAACCAATACATGTATTACATGTAACATTTCTGTTCCTATATACAGGGTGTCTCAACCCCCCCCCCCCAAAAAAAAAACCACCCCACCCAATACCGAACCCTCATAGCGCACTCTTTTCACAGCTTTAAAAAAGGGCATATGTACATGAACATCGCAAACACCGATATACATATCTGGAGATAGTTCATTAGCTTTTCAACAATTTCAATTTTTTTTTTTCAGTCGGGTAGATATTGATTGCGTTATGGCCTATTGAAAACTAGCGCCGCTTATTTCATTTTGTCCACGGCAACTGAGTGATATCGTGACTGCCACAATAAGAATACGGGCCGGCACTTACACCCGAGAAAGAGGCTACCAAGTAGAGGGCAGAACAGAAGAGTAAACATCTAAGAAATCCTTTCAGCGACTACCATTTCCTCCAGAAGGAGAAATCACCATTGTTAACAAAAAAGAACCAAATAAAGAAAGATTATAAAATAAAGTTAGCAAAATAACCCTCATCCCAAATCCATATATAATAAAAGACATTGAAGACCGTGGACAAAACGAAAAATCGGCTGCACGCTTTTGAATTGGCCAGAACTCAATAAATATTTACCCGATTGGAAAGATTTTTTCGATGATGAAAAGCTGATGAACTATACTCTCCAAATATGTATCGATAATTGCGATGCATGTTTTAAAAAGCTGTGAAACAAGGAAGCGCTTTGAGGGTTCGTCTTTTTGGGACACCCTGTACATGTATTACCATGCCAGGACATAATTTACTGAAAATCCTTAAGTGAAAATACTTCAAAAATTCAGGACAGCTTTGTCCTCATTGTGCCTATCTCACTGATATGACTGACTGACTTACTGACTCGCTGACTCCCCACGTGACTAACTGGGCAGTGCTATTGTATAGGAGTAACCCGTGATGCCAATGAATGTAGACCGGATGCATGGAAATGCTTCCAGTGACATGATAGACATTCTGAATCAACTTGGTAGAAGTTTTGGAGGTCTGGGACCAGACTTGACTAGTCTTGTTTTGAAAATAATGACCTGCTTTTTAGGGGCTGTCAATGAAGTACACACGCACAAAATGCCGACTTTTTAGATTCCCCCTCCACCTGTACCATAGACATTGCATAAATCGATACCAAAAAGATACATCTGGTGTGCATGGTCTCTGAAGGTTAATAACCTCTATAGGCGTTGACCGGTGGTGGTACTAGGAAGATAAATCCAAATGGTAGGGATGAAGGGTACGGTGTACTAACGATTTTCGGACTGGTCCTGGTGGGTATTAATCACAAATTATGGCTCCGACCCCCGTACGCATGCGCAACTTATGCAACCCCCTTCCCCCACCCCTTTCGTGTGAACATGTACACAGATTATGGACGGCCCTTAGAGGGTTTGCCTGAAAGTGCACTTGTATTGCCCATGCAATGTAATATAACGTTGCTATTGCTGTGAACTAGGCAGTCACTGAACATAAGCTTTACCCCTCTGATCTGTTGTCGTTTGCAGATCAATTTTTTTCAATAAATTAACCCCATATTTCTGAAATGTATACCCGCAAACGTCCGGCCAGGCTCGTTGCCAAGGGGGTGGGGGGCCCTGGTGGGGCCGGGCCTCCCTTGGCGAGCACTTGTCGCCCAACAGCAAAAAGCCATACATATATATGTTTGTATTTTTTATGGTAGTGGGGCCCCCCCCCCTTGATGCTCAGGGCTGGCGACAGGCCTGCATCCGTTTAAACACACTTCAAGTGTCCATACAATGGTTAAAACGGTTGGCAAGTGAGATACACAGGTGTATGTCAATGACTAACCTGAATAAATAAAACAGCAATTTCAGGGGCCTTTTGAAAACATAAGTAGACAACAGCAGGTGTCCCGTTTCCTTCGACGGTAATAAAATAATGTGACCAATTAGGAAGGTCATCCTTACGACTGCTTTTACAAGTACAGTCCAGTCTTGTTAATACAAACTCGTTCGGACCTAGCCAAATTGTTTGTTATATCAGAATTTTGTATTAAGAGGAACATCAGTTCCATTCATTATGCACATAAATGCACAGCCAGGACTAAGGCTTTATGTTTGTTATAACCAGAATTTTGTATTAACAGAGTTTGTACTAATGAGATTTGACTGTATTTCATGTTTCCATCAGAACAAGAAAATTCCCAGGGTTTGTGCCAACTATGCATGGCCAAGAGAAGATAGAATATGAAACACGGAGAATAAATCAGGATTTATATTTATCAAACAAAATGGAGGACACAATTGACTGCAGCTCGACTGGAATTTTTGTATTCAAATTCCACAAATAAAAAAAAGCTATGAGCCCTAGGATCGGTAGCCATCACGTTGGCGTAGGTATCGTTCCTTTCAGGTACCAGAATGGAGACTTGTACAGGCATAAACTCTGCAATAGAAACAGCATGAGAAAGGATATAACATAAGGTTACTCAATTAATTAATAGATTTTTCTTGCCCCAGCTTGCCCCCCCCCTAGACTTCTCCCAACACTTTATTAAACAAATAGATTAAATATAATTGTTTTTCTTCGCTGTCAAGATTCAAATAATGTGGACGCATTTTGGGCCAATGAAATCATTATAAACATTGGTACTTTGGTAGACAAAACATGCCACACATGCATTTATATACAGCCGTAGATAATGTGCAACCAACGTCTTTGTACGTTTGTTATACATTTGTTATACACCATTTGGGGGTTTGCTACATTCCCATTCACAAAAACAGCTACACTTTTTAAGTTGCTCTAGAGGCTTATTTCCGGCCCCTTGACAATGGGCATGCATGCACGTACACAGGCTTAAGATTTTATTTTCATTGTCCTCCCCCCCAAAAAATGTCCTTGCCCCCAATTGCTTTAGAGTCTCGCGCTGCCACTGGCTGGCATATTGGCACAATGCAGCTACAATCAATCACAATACAATGGCATTATTGTGAATTATTGGCATTATTGGGCTAGATGTCAAAAAGGGTACTCGCGCCTCCGTGCTGAAAGGTGAACAGGATTGTTCTCAACTGGTCACCTGATTCCCTAAAAATCAAAAGGTCACTTGTCCAAGAAGGGCACCTGGGAGGTATGCAGTTCAATGCTGCCATTTCAGCGCAACGCAATCACAATAGAGTGACTGTAGCAAGGTCATTTTTATTGTGGAGGAGGGGGGGGGGGACATGTGGACGTGAAAACGTGTACTCGTCCATGCGTACTGAAAGGTAGGCAGGCTTCTTTTCACCAGTCAAAATCAGAAAGGCCAATCGTCCAAAACAAATGGCACTCTTTGAAAAGGGCACGCTTTTAATACTGGCTGTAAAGCCACCGCAATTACCATCTCTGCCCTCACAGGTACCCATTTACCCCTGGGTGCGGAGAAGCAATGAGTAACAAGTGCCTTGCCCTAGGACTCTCCCACCATAACCCCGCGTGGACTTGATACTGCAACCTGCAGCACTACCCACAGACCACGAGGTCAGTGCTCCAGACCATGAGGCTACGGCACTCCACTTTGAGAACCCACATCTACATTTTTGATTCACTGCACATGCATGCTCCTTTTTTTACCTTTTTAGCTTCTGTAGTGTAAATGGAACTGGTTCAGAGCATTTTGACTAGAATTTGGAGGCCTTACAAAATTGAAACCGCTGCGGTCGGTGCGGCTTATATGCCGCGCGGCTTATATTCCGAAAATTACGGTATTATTATTTTTTTCTTCACCTTTATGAGTCTGTCAAATTCCAGCTTTGATGGTGGTTCCTTGCCCAGAACTTCCTTGAAACGATCAGAGAACTGGTTGCGACGGTGTTTGAAACTTTCCCGGAACATGTCAAAGATGACAGCACGGAACTAAATATGTCAAAAACAATACAAACAATAAGTGAAAAGAACCAAGAAAAAGTGAAAAGACAAGGAGTGTGTTTTACCAGGCAGCATTTGTAATGATCCCAAAAGAAATTCAGGTTATTATTGCAACCACAAAAAAAAAATCTAAAAAAACAAAATATACATTGTATATATATTAAATAATAAAAACATAAATAAAACCTACCTTGTCTAAAGAATCTCCACAGTCACAGAATCCAAACAGTTTCTTATCCTCCATAGAATTATTGGATGGCCACTAAATATAAAGACATAGACGACAGTTTCTTACCCTCCATAGAATTATTGGATGGCCACTAAATATAAAGACATAGACGACAGTTTCTTATCCTCCATAGAATTATTGGATGGCCACTAAATATAAAGACATAGACGACAGTTTCTTATCCTCCATAGAATTATTGGATGGCCACTAAATATAAAGACATAGACGACAGTTTCTTACCCTCCATAGAATTATTGGATGGCCACTAAATATAAAGACATAGACGACAGTTTCTTACCCTCCATAGAATTATTGGATGGCCACTCAATATAAAGACATAGACAAGCTTGATGTATTTAACAACTGTAACATGTCATTATTTTAGCTGCGTAATAGCAGCTCAACTAATCACCATGTCTCTCCATTAGTCCGTTAGATAGTTAGTAACAAACGCTGACATTGTCTATAGCTCCTACATATTTTGACCGATTTCAACCAAATTTGTCAAAGTATCAGTAGCCCAGCCCCAACATGTCATATGACCAAACTGGGGTCAAAGGTCATCATGGGGTCACTGTTGTTGTTTTTTATTCCAAACACTTATCCTTCCAAAAATTACATGGCACAATCACGTGACTCATGCATGTGCATTGGTTATGGTCAGTGTCATCCAACCAACAAGCTGTGTGAACATGAGTTCGTTGGCCCGCAGCTTCCCAGATATTTCCGATCCAGCTTGTTGATGAACAAAACATACGTTTACATACAAATGATCAATACAGTTTTAGCAGATGTACAGCTTACAAAAACCTATACATGTAAATGAGGGAACCAAATGTTCCCAATGAAATGTATTTTTCAATCCTTTTCACATATGTGATGCGATCAAGCTATTAAATGAGTCGTTTGTCGACCCCTGGTCAAAATTTTTTTATTACAGATTTGAAGAGAGCACAATCTCAGCCTTACTGCTGTGAAAACGCATGCTGATACCATCTTTAGTTCAAAAATTATAGAAGTCGGAACACCAAGAGATTTGATGAAGTGATGTGATGAAGTGGCCCTATTTTGGCCTGTATCTCCAAATGAAAATTCCCGATAAACGACTCATGTAGCTTGATCCCATTACATATGGTTTTCTTGTTCAAGGGCGGATCCAGAACACAATTTTTTGGGGGGGGGGCCAAAAAATTTTTGGGTCCTCCCAAAAAGTGGGTCAAAAAAATAACGGTGTGGGGTTCGGGGCCCGCTTAAGGGCCCCGAAATTTTTTGGGATTCTAGATGCTCTGTGGTGCGATCTGAGGCAATTTCTGACCACTTTAACCAATGTTTTTTTGAGGAAAAGATGGTGGTGTACTCATTGCCTGCCTTTTTTGCGATGTCACATAAAAAAAAAAAAAAACGGGTTTCGTTTGGGGGGGCCATGGCCTTCCCCCTGAATCTGCCCTTGTTCTTGTTCAACCACAAAAAGGGGGAAAATCTAGTGCATTGTTGGATTCAGAAAGGTTTAAGCAAAACATTTGCAGCTGTGTAAAGGTTTAATATATATAGAATTTAAGTATTACCGGAATCTGCAGCAACGCAGCACTTATATCCACAGCACACTCTTCCAACATGGCGTCAGATATCCCTTCGCCGAGTAAATCGCCCGGCGGCGTCTCCACCAATCTCATTTTGATGTGCCGCCGCATGTCCATCATGCTCATGAGTGGCTGCTGCACAAACTTGTCCCGTAAAAAACATCGCAGTTCGTTCCTGACCGAGTCCTGACTGGGAATTCCGTTACTGGACCTTGGCCCGTTCTGAACGACATGGGCGTTGCTTTCGGAAGATGCCGCGGCCGCTTGTAAAGGGTCCGCAACGGAGTTTGTCTCCATGGGCTCTTCAGTATTTAACGCAGGTTCAGCCTGGAGCCTGCTGTTGGCCTCTGACGTTCCACAAGGAGTTCTAGAACCTGGATTGCTAGTTTGAGTTTTAGCGGGATTTGCATTTTCCTGTTGGGTGAGGCTTTTAGTCCGGGCGCGGCCGCGGGCGACCTTGACGCGTTCCTGACCTGACATGACTTCAACTGCCATGGAAACAAATTAAGATGGTGAGAGGGGCATCATCATGACAGCATAGTAATAGGCACACCTCAGGGTTGATGTATGTTCAAAGTTTGAAGTTCATGCTGTGTACCATTGAGGAAAAAATTCACAGAGAATTATTGTACAGAAAAACAAAAAGGAAAACCCAGAAGAAATCATACAAAACCAGGATAAGGAAAATGGTGGCTCAGACCCATTCAGAGACGCTCTTTCTTATAGACTGACAATACCCGTAAATATGTACGGGCTTGGGTGTTTTCGTCAAAGGGGAATTAGCCCTATCACCCAAATGATTCTGTATCTCGTGTTTAAGGGCAAATTTGTGAGCATTTTACCTGACAGTACATTAATCAACAGTCAAATTTAACCATAACTCATTGAGTGCAGTTTTTGGCCAGTGTGCTGGATTTTCAAATACCATTTCCATAAGAATGAATAACATTTACTGGTGTGTGTACATGTACATGACACATCTCATGAAAGTTGAATAATGAAGATTTTTTTTTGAGGATATAGAACAATCCGGGCATGTTATCGCTGTACATTCGCGGATGATCCCTCTTAATGCCAAAAGCATTGTCACAGCCATTGTACGAAACAACAGCCCCATGACGGATTATCTGAACAAAATTTGCACAATGCTTTCGGCATTGAAGGGGACCTTAGCAATAGCATGCTCGACGGTCTACAGAGCAAGGGTTAACTCATCAATAGTTTATTTACACTGAGTAGTAGAAACTCCCTAGGCCTTTTTGCTAGGATGTAGCCTCAATCCTGCGAAATGCCCTGATTGGCATCATGGAAAAATAGCATATAGCCTCAATCCTGCAAATTCCTCCATTATTTCTTAAATATGATCCGTGGAGGGGTGACCACTGCCTGAATCTTGCAAAATGCTGTGGTAGTGACTGTCAATATGTTGAGGATTGGCCATTGACATCCTGGTGCAGTACGGAGGATTTCAAGCATAATCCAGGCCTATATTTATTCATGGCTAAGCAAAAACAACACAAGGTCCGGCCCAAGACCTTGACAAAGTGCATCCTACGAAATCAGTAACGCACTATTGCCATGTAACCTCAATCCTCCGAATTCCTCCATTTGGCAAAGAGGATTTTGTAGGATTCAGGGCGGTTAGGGTTAATTATCTAGGACGTTGATAATGTACCTGTTTGTGATGATTCTTTGCTGTCCCTTCCTTTGCCTTTCTTCTCTATTTCGTGCTTGGGAACTTTCAGAATTTTGGAAAGCCTTCAAAAAGAAACAACAATTAGGCAATTAATTTTAATGTGGAATATGACCCCCCACCCCAATGGATTTTTAGCACAAAAAACATCTGTCGTTAAATGCTACACTGGAAAATGGCCTCTCGGCGGACACAATGTTTAGCAAATTTAAGAACAGCGAACTGCAAGAGAGAAAACAAAAAATCAACGAATGGACACCTGGACACCAGTGGGTGTTTTCTCCAGCAATTCCCCTGGGAGTTAACATCATCACCATCACCATCATCATCATCATCATCAATACTTTCGATCACACGAACTTTTAGCCTTTCACAAGGCCATCGTGGCTTAACTTGCCCGCATTAGACAAAGCGGCGAAAATGCGAAGCAACTGGAGCGAGAGACCACACACCCGAGTGGCGAAGCCACGAGGGCCTTTTCTAACAAGAAATTCTTATGTTTTTCTTTATAATCTCGATTTTTTCTACCCCAAAAGGGTAGCAAAATTCCATCATCAGCCTTTTAGTGCATGCGTGGCTACTACCCGGACGCGTCGAGGCGCCCGGATGCTCGTACAAAGTTTAAAAACAAAAAATGTGAGTCTAGTTTTCCACGAGATGGTGACCGCTTAATTGCTCTTACATTATCTTATTTTAATTTTACTTATAAAAGTATTTTAAGAAATTATTTGAGTGTATGAACTTGTTTTTCATCTGAACTTACAGTTATTTGCTCTTACGTTTTCCTTACTCACCCTTCTTTTAAAAATAGAAGCGACTAGGCAAAATCCGTGTTGTGATTGGTTAACCTTCAGCACTCTTCTTATTAGCATAAAAACTATGAATAATTCAACAAAATCAAGTTGGGAAAGGCCTTGTGGCTTTGCCACTCGTGCGTGCTGACTTAATCTTTGCTCTAGAGCGGCGGTCTTCGCTGCCGCTCTAAGCCACGATGGCCTTGGCGAAAGGCTAACGAACTGTGGGCATGTACCACTGTACTGTTCTTCCTCTCAATGACATCGCGTGGTGGCATGAATTCATTTACATATCTAAATGCCCTTTGCAGAAAGTTTTAATCTCATTCAGCATTTACAGTGGGAACTAATTAGCCAGTTCGGTGTTCCAACTGCGCATGTGCACATCATCTTCCTGTCGGGATAAACAATTTGACGTATGTGTGCCAAAATCATAGCGCGTACCAATTAAAGAAACTGTCTTTTTTTCTGAAGTAAGCCCAAAATTTCAAACAGTTTGGACAGCAAAGCGTTTTTAGGTGTTTTGTATACCGTAACTTTTGTACGAACAGAAGTTTACATCGTTTTGTATTTATTACATGAAAAATTGCAGAATTGCAGATTTGGTTACCACGTCCTTTATAGACTTACATGTAATATGTGCGTTTATCTGCAGTGTTTATCCGTAAGTAAAAATCTTCAAATCTTGTTACGCACATGCGCAATTGGAATACCGATTTGGCTTATTGCTAAGCGGGTTAAACCTTGTCTTAGTCAGTTAAATGTGTATTCAAGCTCTGATTTGAGTGAAACCTGGTTGAGCCAGGATGTATACATACTG
Source organism: Patiria pectinifera (assembly GCA_029964075.1). Taxonomy (NCBI): domain Eukaryota; kingdom Metazoa; phylum Echinodermata; class Asteroidea; order Valvatida; family Asterinidae; genus Patiria; species Patiria pectinifera. The sequence continues at coordinate 14,767,292 of CM057146.1, read as the reverse complement.
CTGGAATTTAGCATCCCACAGCATCTGCTGCCTCTGTGTGACGTCCTCGTGGTGCAAGACAAACTCACTGTCATAAACCAGGGCAAACTCCCAGCCCTGGTTGATCTTGGGCCGAGCCATCTGCTCCAAAATGTCTTTCATGTCCTCGGACGGCAACTAAATCAAACAAACAGGTCCACCCAATAGGGTTATGATATTTTAAAAAGTTCAAGAATTTTCAGATAGATGGGAAGGATGTTAGATGGAATCAGAAATGACCAAACACGATGACAATTCTTGTATATTTATTACAGTGTCAAACAAAATATCGGAGTTGTAAATGAGTAACTCACAAGTTATCTCAAGTTAAATAACAAATCCATGGCATTCTAGTTACAATGTGAAAAAAAAATCAAAATCAACAGAATTTCTGCAATTAGAAAAGTCAGTATTTGGCTGGATTGTTACAAGGTTGTTACAAGATTTCATTAAATGCCACAGGAAAAATTTTGACGAATCTCGCACCTGCAAATTACTGAGTAAAACAATCTAGAAGTATTTATTGATTTGAAAAGTAACCTTTGTTATGGAGGCAACTTCTTTCCTCACAATGCAGCGACTCTGGGTAAATTTCCACATCTAAAAACAAGGCATAACAAAATGTATTAGAAATCTAACTATACTGTGTATGAATTAGTTGAGGATAACAATGTAGCTGGAAATTGAGCATTCACTTGATGTTGTGATTATGCTCAGTATGTTACCTCCCGAGAGGAAGTTGGAAAAAATCACTCGGGTGGGACTCAAACCCACGACATCCTGCTTTCTAGTGCAGATGTCTTACCACTCGACCAACGAGCTTATGTCGGTGAAGGGCAAATCTAACATTGATTTACATCACTCCGAGGCAAAAATTCCATCTTAGGCTAAAAAAAAAAGGCCTCCGGTTTCTGGTCTGCGTGCGCGTCGCCGAAGCCATGCGCGTAGGCAAAATTAAATAGTTTTTTTTAATATACATGTAAGATGATGTCTCAAAACTGCCAAACTCACTGGTTTGACTGGAATCCTTCTGCTGCACAATTTAAACGTGTTTTTAGATGGGGTTCGATCGAGTATAAGCCTGTTCGATATCCATTTATTTTTAAATCGGCATATCGTGAAAAAAATATCGGATATCGCGATATTATCGTGATGACGTCATTTTTCCATTCATGGAACAATGGAATAAAAAAAAAAAAATAAAAAAATAAAAAAACACGACCGAAGTCACGATCCACCATGTCCACTGCCGCGAAAAAGACCCAATATGTCCTGAACAAAATCGTCAAGTTTATTTGACTAGAGTCTCATTTTCTTTGCCAATTTAGGTAGAAAACAAATTCCACATTCAAACATCGAAAACAAAATTACCTTGAAATGTTGGATAAAAATGTGCAATTTATTAGAAATCCATATCGAGGAAAGAACGAAGCACAAGCACGCAATTGCACGCCGCATTGACATGATCTACACGTGCGCGCACGCATAGTACAGCCCACACCATTGCGGCAAGGGTGTGCTTCACTGAAAACAATTTACCAGTATTTCCATCTTTTCAGAATTACAAATAATATTTTTTTTAATGGAGTCCGAAATATTTCCTGGTTCAGAAAAAGTTCTTCATCGTTACAAACTAACAAAATATTTTTTTTTTCTAAAGATTTTTTTCGAAAACGATGTTAACTCAAAAATGAGGGTGAAACACCCCTTTACAAAAAATGAATGGATCAGTCCAATTTCTTGTGACGCATTTTTTGTTCTGTGAACGAAATAAAAGCCGCGACTGAACAGTTGGTTTTCGACGTTTTTTGTTGCTGAAAATATGAACAGATTTCATAAGTTTGGGACAGCTTTGGCACTAAGCAAGTGTAAGTGCCCAGGCACAACCACGGAAGAGAAGCTCGTTCTGAGTCAGGAAAAATACGTGCAGGAAAATTTGATTCTAGTTCGCCTGCGCGGAGCTCCATGCGCGGAGTCGGCCTAGCCTGTGGCGATTTTTTATTCCTCTCCGGCTCCCAAACGCGTACGACATCCGCAATACGCTATGACGTTTTGGACTTTATACTTTTCTAAAAACATGGAAAGAAAATCAAAAATATAAATATATGAAATTCGGGCTTTATTTCCCTTTTTAATAAAATCCTCCCAAGCCTCAGGTTAGAAAATAATAATAATAAAAAAATCATGTGCAACACCGTGATTCGAACCCGCAACCTCGCGGTACAAAACACAATGAATTATCGACTGAGCTGTCACATTGCTCGCTTCAAAAGTGGAAAACTAATCAATATATAGTGCCCACGTATCATAAAAGTATCGTAGAGGGCGCTTAACGTGCGTATGCGGATGTCGTTTGGTGCTGGAAAAAAAATTTGCGGGATTGGCGTGGTCTCCTCGAGCCGGTGCCGAAACGAAACATTCACTTCTCAACGTCGTAATCTACAATTCAAGCACATGTATTTGTGGTGTTTTGTCTATACAAATTCACATTTCCGTCAAAACAAAACAGGCACCGTATTTTCTTTGCGAAATGTCAGAGACTTTGTTTCCCTTCGGTTAACTCCACGCACGTGATTACGATTTTGGCACTTGGTACGTCGGGTGAAATTGTGTTGTTTGTACTGCACCACGTGCAGCGCAGCGTGGAAGACGCAAAATCCAATACACGTGACGTTAGTCAGTTGGTTCCGCCCCTGAATAGGTAAGACCTATCGCGGTAAATACAATGCGGTGAATTTGTCGTTTGCGGTTTTTCATGGGAGCGCTTTAGCGATGGTTTGAAACTGTAAGGGATTGACTTTGGTTACAAAAAGCGGTACCTCAAAAGAATATCGCGATATTTTTCGGCATATCGAATTTCACGATGTGCCGATTTTTTTTATGAGATCGATACGATTTCCGATATGAAAATATAATCGAAATATCGTGAAATATCGCCATACCGAACAGGCTTGATCGAGTATAAGCTTTGTGTGGCCTCTCTGAGCTCCCATATATTTTGCATTAAATTTAGTCGGACACCATTTGCAGACGGTGTGGTAATTTTGTAATTGTGCGTCTGGAAGCCAGACTGGGGGAGCGATGGTCGTGTACCTGGAACCTGTAAACACTTTTTAATTAGCGCAATATGTAAGGGAGCAGACTAATAACCAGGCCGGCAGCTCATGCACGATGTCATTGCATGGTCTAAGTTATAACGTTACTACCCTTTTCTCTGATTTTGTCTTGACTATCCTTTGTCTTGATTATTCGTGTCGGTCGAGATCGTAAGTGGGTGCAGTCTCAAGCCGTATGGCCTTACTGAGGTCACCTCAAGCTCCACTCTGAAGGATATTTTTAAGAGTTTTAACTGGGGATCGAAGCGTCATCTGCAACATCAGCTGACATTTGAAGAAAAAAAAGTGCAGGAATAAAAAGAAAACCCGCATTGCCGCACCACTTTTGGTGCAAGCTCCATACCAGAAACCAGAGACTTTTTTTTGGGCCTTATGAATAATTGTGATAATACTTTCTGCTTAAAATGATGAGATTAAATGGAGCAATCCCAGTTTGATATTTCATAGGTCGCATCATTGCTAGCTTTGTGACATTGGGCACGATCCCTGGCTACATGGCACATGCAGGTTTATGGCTTCCGACTAGCGCCCTTGAACAAAGACATTGACAATCTGGGGAACAAACCAACATAGGGCTGGATAACTCAGTTTTAAACAATACAAGCGTTCAAGTCCCACCCAAGTTAACTTGTAAAAATATTTCTCGCTAGCTTTTAGATGGTAATCAGAATGCAGTGCTAATGAAAATATGTCGGTAAAAGGCAAAGTCAATATTAAAAATACATATCATTGACAAAGCACAGGATTAAAAAAAATCATCGTCAATCAATGAAGTAACAAAAATTTAAAAATGTACAAGATCTCAAGTTTTTTCAAAGTTGAACAAAGAAACTGACTGGAGTAGGGTTCGGTCTGCGACCTCTGGACTGCCATTCCAGTGCCCTACCAACTGAGCCATCTAGCCTGACATCGGTGGTTACCCAATTCAGGGGTGTGAGTGACCTCTGACAAAAATAGCTGAAAATAGTTGAAAACAGCTGAAAAAGGTGTTAAAAAAAGCTGATCTTTGGAAAGCTCCTATACTTTTGTACACAGCAAGTGAGGGAAAATAGCTGAAATCCAAAACAAAAAAAGCTGAAATCAGCTATAAAGCTGAGATTTCACACCCCTGCCAATTTGTCAATCTTTGTTCAAGGGACGCTAGTAAGATCTCAAGTTGTTGAACCTACCACATAGTCTCTGCCTCGGCAAAGTATATCAGCCGGAACACCACTGATGGGGCTAGTGCTATCTTTGGGATACAAAACATCACTGGAGAAGAAAAATAAGATGACATAAAAGTAAAAAAAGAGTCGGGTTGGCCTAATGGTACTTCCCTTGCCTTCCACCTCCATGGCCAGGGTTCGAATCCTACCCAGGCTTCAGTCCCTACCGCATTCTGTGGTGTAATTTCCCCAAATAAACTGCCTGCTACAGTTTTTGATAATGCATAGCTTGAACTAATACACCTCTACAATCAGCCAAAACAAATTCACATTTACTGGCAACATTGTAACAGTATATTTTAGACATATTAAGGATCAAAATGTTTGAAAGAAACTGCAATTTCAAAAAAAAAATCTGACACCCAATTCTTTTACTTAGTGGCAGTATCTCCATCTAAGACTCTCCCATAAACTTGTTTTAACTCTTGTTTTAACAAGAGTTTTTAATGTCGCTTGGGACTAATTCTCGTTTTGAAGTCCTGTCCACTTCCGCCTGATTTCAACTCACGTCACATGGATGACATGTAACATAGAAAAGCGTACACTACATCTGAATTACATGGCTGCGACTGGTGACAACATATGTGTCTATGGAAGCGGCTGAATTAATTTTTCATAGACGTGTATGGTACTGCTAGCCGCAGCCAAGTAATTAGAACACAGCCACATCAGCGAAGCCAGGTGAAGATCTTATACCTTTTGACTACCCAGCATCCCTGGACCAGCATAGCCACTTGTTGTACGGCTCTCAGAACGGCTGTCGCATCGGGCGCTCCTGGCAAGATGGTCAGTAACTGGGAGAACCTCAAGGATTTAGCTGGTGAAAAGAAACGTTGATTACAAAGAAATGGCCATTACTTGCCTGACATCCAGAGCCATGTAGAAAACTGATTGTGTTTGTGTCTACAGCAGAAGGGGGGGGGGGGGGTAAGCTGTGTTATTTTGCCAATGATCACAGTTAAAAGGAGGCACAAGGGTGGATTTTTACTATCCCAAGTCTTCATAAATTACTGAAACACAAAAACTCTCCAATATCTTTATAAACATATTTTAAACAATTTTCATAGTTTTACAAATACTTATAGCAATTTCCTGTTCCTGTTTTATCCAACCTAGTCTCATGGACAATATATAAATCAGAATTCCCACAGAAATTTCAAAATGAAATTCCATTTTTTTTCCCCATGACTTTTCTAGGACAAATTTCATTTTTTCCCCATGACTTTTCTAGGACAAAATTAGGACTTTCCAATACCCACTCCTATCTTTGTTTTTGCATCTTAGGAGCCTATTGCTCTATAGGCGAAGGACAACACTCCCTTTCAGCCTTCCAGTTTGACACAAGACCACTGAACACCAAAAAAGCATCACAATGGTGCATTGAACATGCAACAAATATAGAGCATACATGCATAAAGAGGAAGCATAGTAAACTGGAATGCAAACTGGAAGACTGCCATAGCCTAATATAATGCATCCCACCATATGGGTTGTGCAGGATTCCATGACTTTTCCGTCACCTTTTTCTTGGAATATCAAGTTTCCACGGCTTCTTGCAAACTAACAATATTGCATAACCATTCTATGACTTTCCATGCTAGCTTTTATTTCCTGGATTTTGTTAAAAGACATCAATCACGCAGCAGTCAAATGAACTGCTGAGCACCCACCATTGATGAGCAGAGCTTTGACTTGGTCAGCCAGATTCATCGTTTTCAGGTTGTTCATGGAGAGAACGTTGGAGGGCAACTGTGGTTTATCGGCTTCATCTTCCATGGCCTCGGGAACCAGGGTAGCCAGGTAGTCCCTGAAAAATCGACATTAACCATCCTGCTAAAACAGTCACAGACAGTCAAAATTCACTTCCACTTCCCCTGCTATGCTTTTAACACAGGCTAGTCACCAGCAGTCAGATCACATGTCAAGCAAGCACTGTGACTAGTCAAACTGGGTCAACAGACAAAGCAGGCAAGTTGTGGTCACAGCTGTTTAATCACTTACCCGGAGTCAAAGCATAGCTGTATCAAGTTACTAAAACAGTCCCAGCCAGTCAATCCTGCTTTATGTAGGCTGGGAATTCTTAACTGTTGAAAACAGTCACTTGTTTGATTTTGACTGAATGGACTACCCGGTACTTGGCACAGAATGCATGTTTGCACAGGAGGGTTAAAAATAATGTCATTTCAATACTCCAATAGTCTGTTATAAAGAGCAAGTTTAATTGAGGATCACTGTTTGAAATTAATCCATCACAAGTAACAGGGGATGACCATTAACCCCAACGATCCCCAACAAGCCAAACTCCAACACAGGGTTTGTTGGAATCTGTTAGGATGAGTACTGCACTGGTAAACTGACTGTGCTTTGCGTGGGATTAGGCATACCACAAATAAAAAGAGTCCAACTGTTTATGTGCACAGTTTACCATAACGTGTTGGGATATGCAAGGATGAGGAAGGTTCCTAGTAAATCACCCTAGGGAGTTAGGGATAAGGAATGTCGTAGTCCATTTGAGTAGGTTGTTATTTGACTTGCGATTGGATGACTTGTGATGGATGTGCGATGGACTTGTGTGGACATGTGATGGATTTAACTACGACACTGTCAAGAACCATTGGTTGACTAGTGGTCAATTCACGAGCAAGTGCAAGCAAGGACTATGGTTAATCAGAGTTCGACTGACTTCACTCGAATGCTGGATGGTTGGACTACTCTAGTCGACTATTTGGAACCGGTGCCTAGCGCACGGTTGCATCGCTGGTTACCAATAGCCGCGCACATCATAACACACAGCAGGGAGCCAGGACCAAGGAGTTTTGTGATGAAGTTTTGACCATTGTTTGACTAGAGGCATTCGCACACTGCTACTAGTGAACAGGCAAACATTTACGTACATGTACCGGTAAGTCACATCATGAATAAACCACTCGCCCAAACGTGCTCCATGATGTAACTTATGCATGTGCACTAATAGTCCTCATGATACTTCTTGGACCTGGCTCTCTGCAGTATATTATGATGCCTGCAGCTGTTGACAACTAGTAATGCAACTAACTTGGGTAGGCTTGCCAAATAAACTTATCCAACAATGGTCGACTAGGTAGTATACAAATATTTAATGACTTAGAGTGGAGTGGGAGGAATATTATCACAAGGTAAAATCTGGACTTTTCACAAGGTGAAGCCGAGGGAAATGGAAAAGTCCAGATTTTACAGAGCGATAATATTCCTCCCATTTCACAATTTAAAGCCACTCAATATTTGTTTTATATAATATAGGTCCTCGTCATTTGATTTACAGTTAAAATGAACTTCTATTTCAATACAAAATTGGTGGGAAATGTATTTCTCTCGTCCAAACCACCCCTTCACGAAATGTTTGAACCCAACTCTGTAGCTACTGGCTCTTGGGAACAATACGCTTTATGCGCAACGCACATACCAGCAGGCATTTGCACACAAATACCACACCATGGAACAAGGATGATCCTAACTGTGTAATAGTAAATCCCATTCACCATGGGACATTTTGAGCCTCAGCATGAATGGGAGCCATGATGAATGTCACCTGATGTGAGTTCCACCAATCAAATGCCAAGGATCTGTATGTCTCCAGTTGAAGTAATTCAAAACCTCAACAGACATTAAACCTGGCACCCGTAAAATGCTCTGATTTCTGCTGTTTTCTCCAAAAGCTGTGCATATACTGAGCTGAAAATAAACTGAAATACAGTATTTGTGCATAATTATACTAGAAAGGCTACCTAAAACTATCTCCCTGCACAGAGCTGATACTGGACATTCTTGGTACTTACCTAGAGGGAAGGTTGAGTGGTGATACCTCACTCTCCATCGCCTGACAGAATAACTTCTCTCGCTCAGAATATGACCTCTCATCCTAAAAAAAGGAAGACCAACACCTCACATTTAAAAATGAAGCGGAACTGCGTAGCACTGAAGAAAAGTATAAGTGATGAAAACAAAAGTTAAAGCAGTGCTCACCGGAAATTATTATTCCAGCGCTTGGAGATGGAACCACGCATCATCTACAAGCTTGGAACGCTCACGCCAGGCGGGTTGAATGTGGATTTTTCTGCATTCAAACAGTCAGTCCAGCTGCGATGAAGGCCCAGTGGGGCCGAAAATTCAGCCAGAATAATTCCCGGTGAGCACTGCTTTAACTTTTGTTTTCATCACTTATACCTTCACATTTAAGTACTTTTAGTTGATTTTTGGACGCTTTGGCAAAAAGTCACCATCTTGCCATTGTACGACAAATTATATGCGCATAAAACGTTGAGTGTTGCAGTCGGTCAATAAACAACATCATCTGAAGAATATCTCCACAACTCCGTATGTACAGTATGGCGGCCTTGTGATCAGGTTCATCTTCATAATCTTATGGGCAATAGTGAATATATTGGCCACTTGCCAATGGCAACAACTGAGACAGTTAAAAGTTAAACCCTCTAGATGCGAACTGTATTAAAGAAAAAGGATGCGATTCTGGACTCACATAGACCGACCGACAGCTGAGCGGTACCCACATCTCTTCAGACAACATCTTCTCATGATGGGAGTAAGAGGCCAGCCGTCTGGCCTTAGCTTGGTCACTCTCCGGCCGGGCAAACTGGACCTTGACTGGCTTAGCTTCTTCCTCTTCCTCCTGGGATGATTCACCTTGAAAGGGAGCATGGCAGAACAAGGAGGAGGGGGTTAAGAAAGGAAGAATTTCAATAATTATAGACTTTATGCAGATACTGTATGGATTTGATGCACAATGGAACGATTGGTGAAGCCCAGGCCAATGATGTTTGGACCAATCACAGCCGTGATTACTATACCTCATACATATTCATGATCGAGAGCCAAATTCTCACTGGTCAATAGAACGATTGATTAAGCCCAGGCCAATGATGTTTGGACCAACCACAGCCGTAATTACTATACCTCATAAATATTCATGATCGAGAGCCAAATTCTTACTGGTTCTTTCACCGTCACGTGCCAGATGCTATTTTTGCTGTTTACAAAGCGCATACGCGAGTATTCATGCACATGGTAAATACGCATGCGTAGTGCGACAGTCTACCACGCGTGCACTTTACGAAACAATCGTGGAACTGTCACACGGGTGTAGTACGCAGAACATCGCCCTAGCCACTCATGAAAAGATGGCTGCACATGTAAATGTTAATTAGCATTTTGCTGAGCTCAATGATGCCGAACTGGAGAATATTGTGGACAATATAGATGCCTCCTCTGCTAAAAAGTTGTCCACAATGCCGCACGGTATAAACTCTTAGGATTTACTGTGTTGCAAAAGAACTGAACTTTTCTGAGTTTGAGCAGTATTCTTTTGGTGAGTTGCACTAGTTCGCCTTGGGAGCTAGTTTGGCAACTTCCAATACCTCGGGGAACTAATATCGACTATCCACCCTCAAACATTGTTATATTTGTATACTCATGTCCGACATGCATGCACAAAAGTCCGACTTGGGTACACGCCCATATGACGGGCATGGCTGGAGCATGCAGTGTGGCACTAGAGAGGCGCACGCATTGTTGTGGGCAGGGCTTAATGACATACATGTAGGTCTATCATCTTCTAAACTGTAACAGTGAGATATAGGTGGAGTTCTTGAATGCATTGCTGCCGTACATCTGGCCATCACGTGAAGACACATTTACATGACAAGTGATCTGCGGATCGCACGTGTCACGTTTTTCCAGTCGATCCCTGTATGTTTTGTGTTCTTAAAAAAAAAGGTCAATTTTGTGCATTTTTGAATGACCTCAAATTACCCCTAGATGACCTTTGACCTCCAATTTCAGAAAACTTGTGATGAACCCCCACCAAAGGATCATTCCATCCAAGTTTACCCTCATCACCACATTGTTTTTTGACTTGGCTCTCCTCAGGACCAAATTGTTTGCTCAGTCATGCGAAAATAAAATGACCACAAGTCGAAAACTCACTTTTTTCAACCCAGATTTTCACTGCCAAGGAGTGATTAAAATTGTAGGTGTTGTGTGTAAAGTATGTTCATTGAACCATACTCTTTTATGTGATGTAAAAATGAAGTCCATATATGGAAATATAAGAAAGTTATGCATTTTTGTTCATCTGGTCCCATTTATCAAACTGCAAGCCATTTCACCACATGACCAAATGGCACTCCATACCTCAAATTGTGCGTGGATACTTCGGAAGCACTTTTCTCATTTTTTTTAATGGTAACACTATGAATAAACTACACCATTAGAACGATCCGAAAACACTCTTTCAGCTGATATACAGTCAATGTATGGGTGGCCAAACATATCAACATGCCGCCTTTCTGAAAAGTAGTAAATATATCTGTGCTGAGGGTGTTCTGTGTGTGGTTTCCTGGTGGACTAAAGTCGCCTATGGGAATCAGCAGGGAGGTACTTTTTGTCGACAAAAGTCGCCCATGGTAAGGAAAGGGTTAAAATCCATCAAATTCTAAAAAGACAAACAAACATTTGAAGCATATTTGAACAATGACCTCTAATGACCCCTACACTGTCTTCCCACCCAAGGGTCACTGCATCCAAGTTCTATCAAAATCCATGAAAGCATGTAGACGTTATTCATTTTTTTTCCAAAAACTTAAACCTAAACGTCAACATACATTGTACGGGTCTACAGGTCTACGGCCATACAGAATTTAGGACCATTTAGTTTCTCCCAAAACTTTGTTTAGGCGACACAAAAATAAATTGTGTGTACTTCCCGCCATATGTGGAGAGGCGCACATATTGCTGCCCAAATGCCCAGTGGCCTGTGGGCGGGTTTCAAAGGATAAAATATTATGGGAGGTGATTCATCTCAATCAGCATCTTATACCAATAGGCCTACCCTCATTATCAGCTGCTTTCTCCACTTTGCTCTTCATGTCTGCCTTGTCCAGGTAAGAGAAGCTGGGTCTGAGCTGCATTATGCCATGAAGGGGTGTCAGGTGCAGCTCCCCTGAGGAAAATAAAATGACACATTATACAGGGGTGAGATTGGGGCAAAATGAACAATCCACAAAATAATCGGCAGAGATTTTTTTGGCTACCGAGGGTGCCAGAGCACAGGCATGTAACTTGGAAGTAACAAAACAAATGAGAAAATGCCAAGCTGTGTGAGACTTTCGAACTCTGCCCAATTCTGTCTCATTTTGCCAGAACACCTCAGATTTGATAGTCTATGGAATTTCCCCTTGCACAGCAAAGGTCTGTGATATGCGAGCAGATTCGGCAATTAATTATGCAAAACAAGCATGCGTCTTGACTAGTGATGTGCATCGGGTTGGGCTGATGAAGCCAAACTGACCCGAGACATTTATTTTAAAAACCGAACCCAAACCGAAACTGAACTGGACTACATGTACCTAAAACCGACCCGACCCGACCCGACAACAATTCAAAGAAACCGATCCGAACCGACCCGAAACCAAACCGACCCGAAAAACCCCCCCAAATATCTGGCTTCTGTCATCTTTCAGTAATTGAATCGTGCCGTGCGGCACTCACAACGTGACCTACTGGTGGGCCTACATGTTATAAACTGATCGAGACAGACTGCAAACCATTTTTAGTCACACCGTGTGCAGTGACTCTGCACTAAATAGTGCACCATGTGAATTTCCATTCTGTTTAGGTTCATTTCGAGTTTTTCCAAAATGGCGTAACCGACCCGACCCGACCCCGAAAGTCGCAAACGCAAAACTGACCCAACCCGACCCAACTGAAATGATGCACAAACTGACCCGACCCGACCTGAAGTCGGTTTCGGGTCGGGTCGGTTCGGTTTCGGGTTGGGTGTGCACAACATTAGTCTTGACCTTGAGATTCTGTTCGAAATGACGTCACAGACTCTAAAGACCACTCTGATTGGCTGGCATGCGGGGTCTCATAAAATTTACATGCTACTGGTATATCAGACGTTCAACCGTGGCTTTGCCCGCGTGAATGTCTGGTCCTCAGACTACACATTTGACCGTCCACAGCAAAACAAATCTACCATGGCAACCTCGCTCTGAACTCATAGCATCAAATGTGGCACGGGAGGAGTCAAGGGGAGGGGTGGTAAGATGCAAATCACATACCATCTTTCAGAATACCAACACCGTAACGTGATGTTGTAGACAAACTGCTTGAGGTAGCCAACACCTGCTTATCCATTACATCACTGAAAGTTAACAAACAAATGTGAAAGTTCCTAAATGTCAACTTCCACAATTTCACACTATCATTTTGCTTTTAATGTTGCATTCCCCATGCTATTTTGTGATTTCATCCAAAAAAGAGATAAGATTCCTTTTCTAAATTGCTATTTTTATACCAATAAACAAGTTATTTTTGAATGAGACATCGACAGAAATAAAATCGGTCCATGTTTACATTTGAAATATTACTTTACAATTTTGAACTATTACCCCACAATCAGCAATGATAATATACGGACCGGGAGCCAAAATATAAACAAAACAAAAACTTTTTTCACAGGTTTGCAGATGTCAAAAAAAGGGAAAAAAAGGAGGTGCTTTGGTTGGAATATAACTGGTGGAACATTTATTTATACAAAATAGATTATAGAATTTGTTGAAGAACACAAGGAACGGCACTTTGAGAAACGCATTACCAAAAACTGTAAACAGGCAATTTATCTGTTTTACCTGTATGTGTATGACATCACAAACTTCAAATGGACTCAGCTTTGCAAAAGAAAACAATTAATTAAAGTCTAAAAACCTACTGATTTCCCTTGCGAAGGGAATCTTGATCTATATTTCAACAACATCGTATTGGTATAATTTTATATTTTGAGGAATCTTGGTTTTTGTTATCAGGAATGGACAACACATATATACCTTTGGTACGACTTATTTCCAACAGGGTTGGCTCCATCTACGTTGATCGCGATCTGCTCCCCGCGACTTCGGTCGTAGTTCGGGTTACTGGTTTCTAGACCAAGTTCAATTTCCACCTTGAACAAAAAAGATGAATGTTATGCAAAATTATTAAAAAAAACATTAACATAGGACAAACTGAGGAAGTCTTGAATCAATTTGAAATTGGATCAAGAACACAGGCCTTTTTCACGAGGAAGCCATATTTGATCGTGTTCCCTGAATCTATCTTCACAGGCGTCGCGTCATGTACGGAATATTTTTTAATGTGAAAGCAAGAGTTATACAACACAAAAGACAGGACAACTTGGGAAGGTTGGTGAGCAATCTCTATCCCGAACGAGATTCGTGATAAGTACCGTGATAATAGGGCGTCCTGTCGTACATGTATAGGATCATGGCTTTTCACTCCAAATTGGTACGAAAATGGCCATCAGCATCAAACTGCAATTGAGTCATTGGTTTCTATAAATTGCTTCATGACCCCAAGCATGCGTATTCATGCACCACACTTCTCCATTGTCTTGCCCTTATGGCAAAATGCTAAACCCTAATATCAAATAGGCATCATTTATACTGTGACAGCTTCGACTGTCTGCCGTGTTGCCATTAAGATGGGCTGTGAAATTACTTTATCACTCAATGTAATCCGTGTATCCTTTCCTCTGAATGCCAGAAGATAACAGAATGCATGTACTTTTCCGGACGCCAATTTTTAGAATTGCACTTTTCTCCTTATTATAGCTATTTACTTCTGGGTAAACAGTAACGAGCGGCAAGTAGGGTAAAGTGGCTTGCCCAAGGACACAACGTATGATCAGCAGCAGGTTTCAAATCCCTGACCCTCTGAATATGAGTCACAAACTACAACCACTGAACCACACTCCCCAAAGTCAAGAAGCCCCTGTAAATGGGGGCACTCTAAATACATTTGTAAATGACTGAATAGCTCAGTTGGTCGAGTGTTGGTGCAGTACAGGTTATGAAGATTTACATATGTATGCACATGTGTAGCAGTTGAGGTTATGCAGTATTAACTTTGCACAGCAGTTGCCTCCTATTGTGCAGTTGTTTTTGTGGGTGAGGTTTTACAGGAAGTGTGCAGGAGCATTTTGACTATGAAGTTGTGGAGACTTTCCGGTGTTCCCACATCACTTGATTGTCTGCTCTCTGTAGTGCGACTGTGATCTATTTATTGAAATCTTATTGTAATTTATGCAGACAAAATAAATTTATGTAGATTGGACATATGCTGAATTGATATTAAGAAAAATATAATAACAAAATATGTTGAATGGGTAACAACTTTTATTAGTCTAATAACACTGCATTATGTATGGTCAGATACCAGGCCATATAAAATACAATATGGTAACATGTTGGAAAGTCATGTACATTACAAATGTACATTTTAAATGCAACTCTGTGTGCAAGAGCCATGAGATGTTCTTTCGGTATACACATGAATTTTACAGCTTTCCTAAAAATTACAAAAGTTTTAACCGAAGTTCAATTGTTCAATATGTAAACAACATGTGTCAGAATCCTTGCTGAAAAGGACAGCCATGATAGCTGTCAGGGGTATAAATAATGCAAGTATCTATCAGAATAGCCACAGGCAGTCCAATCAACCAATCCTGTTCCCCTGCCTTGCCTTTTACACAGGCTAGTCACCAACAGTCAGATCATATTTCAAGCAAGCACTGTGACTAGTCACATTCAGTCAACAGACAGAAGCAGACAAGTGGTAGACACAGCTGGCTTGCATGTCAATCAACTACAGTCAAATCACAACTCTCTCAAGTTACATAAACAGTCACAGCCAGTCAATCCTGCTTTATGTAGGCTGAGAGCTCTCAACTGTTGAAAACAGTCACAACATGAAGATTGAGTTTGACTGAAATGACAACTTGGCACAGAATGTATGTTTGCATAGGAGGGTTAATACCTTTATTTTATTCATGAGAATTAATACATTTCCTTATACGAGCACATGGTAGGTCACTAAAAATCTAGTTGGTATACATGTGTACATGTAGGCCTACATGTGCAAAAGAAATAGCCAAACATGGTAAGCATTGCTTCTCTTTGTGTTGATCAGTTCAGCAAGTCAAACATTGAAAGTCTGTTACTTTCTCTAATTCCTCAAAAAAAAGAGTAAAACACAGTAAAAGTTCAAGGGACCAAGCTCTCCCTATTTCAGTGAAGAAACGTCTATTTGCCAGTGTACTGAACTGGTCCTCTCATATATGTCTTATGGGGAAGAACCTTTGACTGAAATGTTCATCCCTGATGAAGCCTGAAACAAAGTTGGGCATCACAAACAGGGGATCCTGAAGTCATTGAACAGGACAGATAAACAGATTTATGTCTTGTTACCACAAAATGAGCGTTAATTAAGATCTATAACCCAAACCATACCAAATCCTCCAAAATGCTCTTTGCAAAATGGAGGATTTTGTGGGATTGAGGCTATATGGCACAAATGTGTGGCTGATTTTGGAGGATGCACTGTGTCAATGTCTTGGGTTGCACCTTGTGTTGTTTATGCTCAGCCGTGCAGAAATATAGGCCTACATGTATATTACAATGTATACTTGAAATCCTCCGCACTGCTCCAGGATGTCACTGGCTCTGCCTCAACATACAAAATGTACATGTATTGACAGTGATTGCCGGCGGAATTTGCAGGATTGAGGCAGTGGTCACCCCTCTTAAAGGACTATATTCAAGAAATAACATAGGATTAAGCAGGATTGAGGCTGTATGTTATTTTTACATGGAGGCTGTTGGCGGATTTTGCAGGGTTGAGGTTGCATCCTAGCAAAAACGCCTAGGGAGTTAGGCTTAAAGTTGAGCAATTGTGTAGTAGATTTGAAGGCTTCACGTCTTTGCTATGAATTCCAAAAATGGTTGTGGAAAGAAGAAAGGCAACTGGCTTAAAACTTAGGTTTTAAGAACTAAAAATTGGGGAAAGGACTTACATATTGAGGTTCACCTATAAAACAAAAAAGCGACCATCCCTTCAAATTTTGACTTTGTCCTGTTGTACTGTAAGGCCAAAAAAAAAGAATAGTTCTGCTTCCGGTTACCCGACCGACCCTATTTTTAGGCTGCGACCCTAAAAATTTTATCGGCAATTCCCCCCCCCAAAAATTTAAAAATGAATAAATAAAAATAAAAACCTTATGTCTTGTCTGTCTTCACAAAATACCTCTCAACAACCCTTTTTCATCAAAAAATGCTTGTATTTATTGTTTTCTTACTTACATTCGCTATTTTTTCAAAAGAAACCTCCGTTATTTTTACAAATTCGCTACGCGATTCAACTACTTCGCTGTCTATAATCACGTGCGTAATAAACGCAATGCGGCGACGACTGGTTCCCGCCGCGCCGCGCAGGGGCCAATTATGAAAATGCGGTAACTAGTCTGCGCACGGCTATGCGATCGATAGCGCTAGCAGTAGCATGGCTATGCAGCAGGCGCAGGCACGTGCTCTGTCAACTGGTCGGACTCGAACTATTTTTTTTTTTGGCCTAAAGTGGCAATCTGCGATGTAAGGGTCAATGCATAATGTCATATCAATATTACGAATGTATGAAATGTTCATCTCTTCATGACTTCTTAGCAACATTCTTACCAACTTCTGCTTGGGTTTGATTCTTGCAGCAAGATGCTCAAAGTCATCATAGGGCATTCCAGACGGCCGCACAGGATACTGAGAAGGGACAGAAATAAGATGCAAGTTTCCTTTTATTAAAATCAGTGAGAGATCTCATTAAAAATGCTGTTTTGCAAACTGCTTTGTATTTCACATTGTGTACAGCAAAAAAAATAGTAATTTTGAATATCAACATTGCTTCACAATTCATTGCACATTAGCTCTAATGCATGTGATATGCATGAACATGCTTTGAATTCTCAGGTCTTACACCGTAATTCCAAAGTTCCAAAGATTCATCTTGTTGATAGACCCTATACCACTATAGCGGCTTAACCTTGCTTGGCAGGGACTAGTCTGGTTCCCGGACCCCACTGTCCTTCGGACTTCAAAAATGGGGACAGGTAACTAGCAGTGAATCTTCCGTACATTACACTGCACATGCAAATGATATGCATGACGTTTAGCCTGTAAGTCTGAATTCTGCCTCCTGTATGCATTCAAAATCACAACGGTAATATTTGTGCACAACCAGCCAATTGCAAAACAGGCAATATGCCACGAATGTACAGTTTTGGAGGTAATGAGCTTCGATTTTTGCTGAATTTGAAAGTATCTCTGGCAAATATCAATAAAGAGAGAAATACTGCTGTTCAAAATTTACAACCTATGCAGTTGAAATGCTTGAAACTTACTGTCATTGAGACACCGGTGATTTTGTGTACTTTTTTTGGTAAGACGAGCGTGAGTTTCTTGATTATCGTGTGAGTTTAATCACCATCGCTGCGTCCATGCATAAAAGTTGAACAGCGATTCAAAAATAAAAATCATGATGCGCGCGCGCTGGCGATCCAATCAAAGGCTTTAAATGGGAGCTAGTTACCGGTCACCATATATTTAGGGGGTCTGGAAAAGAATCTAGTCAGGGACCGATTGCATTATGGGAGCAAAACAAAAATCCAGGCTTGAACCAAGACTAGTGAAGGGCTCAACTGCACTATAGACACATCACCCTTGCATGCTTCAAAGTTTTCTACCACACAAATTTATACCTGGAAAAGATACAGGTTCTCAGCTAGGCTCTTGGACAAGTATACATCAACCTGTGAGAAAAAGTGAAAGAGTATTGCATGAAGAATTTGAGGAGGGAATGCAGTACCAAGATGACACTGTTTTTGGTATAAATAATCTCAGTTAAGGAGGGTTTTCTTTCTTAAAGGGAATGTACAACATTGGCTTTTGCTGCAATTTTCAGAAATAAGTGCATTTGGAGGATTTATATGTTTAAGCAAATATTGTTATTCTGACTTGTTTCACGTTTTTGGCTTGTAGATGCTGGAAAAACCAAGAAAACCAATTATATTCTTGTAGTCTGGTTCCCTGACCCCACTTAAGATGAAATGGAGCAATTTATAGACTTTGGGGAATTGTGCGGTCAGAGTATCAATTTAGCTGGCTTGTTCCCATTCACAGGTGAGTAATCAATTGCAAAGAAGATGTGGAATAACTAAATATAAGAAATATGGAGTAGTTTTTGAAAATAGCCAGTTTTCTCCGGCGCTGGTCGGCCGACCAGCATTGGAAAAATACAATTTTTCTTGAAAATGTCAGCACACCAGGAGCCACAATTTTACAGGATGCTTTAGACTGTCATTCCCTAACAATCCAGTAAGGTATTTCGTGATAAGTGGATCATTTCATTTTTTGATGTTTGCAAATGTTGTATCTTCCCTTTAGTTTAAATGGGTTTTAAAAAAGTCAGGATAAAGAACGAGTTTAAATTTGGATAGAAAGTGCTTTAAAATACTCATTGAATTCCAAGAGACTTTGTATAAAACCAAGAAAGTGGTTTCCGGACAGCGCTGTATTGAGTCCGGAATTTCATGAATTTGAGGCGAGTCATTTCGAGGCAGTGGTTTGGGTTGAGTCAAATTATTTTCAGGAAATGGCTCGAGTCATGTCGTTAGGGTCATCATGGTAAAGTTGCATGCAGTTTCAGTTGTGTCAAAACTGAAGTGAACTCGAGGTGAGAGCCAAGTCACATTCTTGCTCGAGTCAATTAAATTCTTCTTTTTAAATTTTTATTTCTGATATCTGTTTATGTGGCTCTGGCTTTGCCTGTTCCCCCTTTTCGGGGTGAAATGTCTGGGTTTCGGAATTGAAAGTTCTTGCAGGTACTGAAGAAGCAACCCCATTTGCTGTGCACACTGCTGTATTAATTCACAACAATATGGGCTCCGTGCAAAAGTACCCCCTCAACGGTAAGGAAGGGAGAGTTGGGGACACCACATGGAGTGACATTCAAACGTATTGATGACGCTGACGCTCACGCAAAGACGCTATGGCTTTGTGTAGGCCTACATTCAGAATAGAAAATGTTGTGTGTACTTCACGCTGTATGCTCTTGAAAGTGGTAAAAAAAAGCCCTCTCTTGTTCATGCACAGAGCCCAAATCTAAATGTAAGCCTTAGCCTTTGGCATTGATGCTGTTGTGCCCATTCTTGAAAATCAAGCATTCTCGAGAATGGGCGTGCACATTCTTGAGAATGTGCAACTGGATCCTTGCTCAATCTTGGCAAAAAATAACTCTTCCAGATTGAGCGCACATTCTTGAGAATGCGCGACAAGATAACGGTCTTGTCGATGCCGAGCACCGGCTGCCTTTGGCAAGTCTAGCTGAATCCTCGTTCACTGATTCTTAATAATTATACTGTTGCAACGCAAGGCCCTGAAAAGTAGAGTGGATATGAAAAGTATACGCGTATTGGGGGAGGGGACCGGGGGAAAAAATAAGAATAAATAAGAAAGAATTCAGATTTTTGGGATAATAAAAGGGGGGGGGGGACCACGTAAGAATGAAGAATGTGAAGAATGAGAATGAATATTGCGACATCCCATAGTGCTAATGCTATTTCCCATTTAAATTGCCACCAATTTATTGTTCACACCCCACCATAACGTCGCAGAGCTGGATTCTATCTAGTCGAAAGAGCAATTTCGGCAGCTTCTGGACATCGTTTTTTTTTCGTGGCACGCATATGATACATACAGGGACTTGTACTTGTCTAGCCTAAGCAAAGCACTTCCCAGACTAGTTCCCAGTCCTCCGTTATCACAAAACTTCCCATAAGTAGGCAGGAAAAAGCAATAATAACAGGTTTAATATGATTCAAATTATCGTAGTTATACGAGTACAGAAGCATAGAACATTTTCTTTCCTCTTTATACATGTTATATGAATTGTTTCCCTTTTAACCGCTATACAATTCATTTAACATAATTATGTCTTGCAATGTTTGTTAAGATTGGGCAAAATTCATAAATTGTGCACGTGATATTCCCACCCAATCTTAAGAATGGGCGCTCACTCTTAAGAATGCGCGCCCATTCTCGAGAATGCGTGAGTTTCAAGAATGGGCACAACAATGCCATTGTTTAAAAGCAACAGGAATGCACCACAGGGATGTTTTCTCGAGAGAAAATTGGAGTAAAACGATGACAAACATGTGATGACAAAGCCAGATACAAAAACAACGCAAACATAAAAATGGTGATCACTTAGCCCAGGTTGGACGAAGTCTTCATTGCATTACGACTAACGTCCAGGACGAGAATTCTCTACATAAGACCACCCACAATTTGGACCAGATTTTTGTTACGTTTTACCTCGTTACAGAAGCTTATTTCACGCCTACATTCTCTATGTGTCCTTACCTATTGGGCCGCTGGGTTCAGGAATTCCATATGTGATGCTGACCGACATTAATCAGGAAAATAAACTCTAAAGCAACGTTAAACTTGTACGTGTTTGTAGTCTCTTTTCATCAGTTTATTCCCAGAGTCGTACGTCATGTACAATGTACGTGCGTACGAAAGCGCGCACGCACGCTAGCGCCCTCATTTGTTTAGCTTTGGTTGGAACCGTGACGTCACTCCAGCCAACCGATGTCACGAAAACGCTCAACCAATGACCAAAGCCGAAACGTGTTTCTGGTAACTGGCGCGAAAACATGCTCGGTCATTGGATTAGCGACCGCGCCTTCAAGTAAGTGCGCATGCGTATGACTATGAGGGTGGTTACTAAGCAAATCGCGCGTGCGCACTGCATATTCATGCTGCATAGTCTGGCCCCCGGACCAGACGTGATATGAGCGTGGAGAATAATTGTCCGGTCTAGGGAACCAGACTACACGCTGCACAGACGTACATCATGTATGACTAGAATGGACTCGGCAGTGAGAAACTGATGAAAAGAGTCTACAAACACGTACAAGTTTAACGTTGCTTTTGAGTTTATTTTCCAGATTAAGGTTGGTCAGCATGGAATTTCTGAACCCAGCGGCCCAATAGATAAGGCTACATAGAATACTACGACGTAAAAATTAGCTTCTCCAACAAGGTAAAAATATTGAAAATACTGGTCATAAATGTTTTCGCCCGGTTTTGAGCACTTTATACCCTGGACTCCCTCCGTTACGTAGGGAGGAAAGGGAGTCCACCTGGGCTAGGTGATCACTGTGATGTGATCGCCAATCTAAGGACTGAAAGAGGGGCCCCACAATCGCCGGCGGACAAAACCGAATCAGCTGTGCGCTCTTAACCTTGTGATCTAGGCCCTACAGTAGTTCATATCGCGCGCTCGGTTCACGGGGGCCAGGTCATCAACTAGACTGGCCCTGTCGAGCGCAATCTGAGTCCCACGCGCAAGTTTAAACCTGCGCGCGCAGGTTTAAACTTGCGCGCGCAGGTTTAAACTTGCGCGCGCGCAAGTTTAAACCTGCGCGTGCAGGAATTTACTTGCTTCAAATTGCGCGCGCAGGTTTAAACTTGGGCGTGGGACTCAGATTGCGCTCGACAGCCCGACCGACAGGGCCACGGGCGGGCATCGACGACTGGCATGAGACCATGACTGGCATGACTGGTGCTTGAACTGAACACGTGTTTTTATGACTTTGTGTTGATTAAATTACGAATGTTACCTCGTCCACAACTGGGTCATCGTCTTCCATATCCGACATTATTGTATATTCTGCTCTGTTGCCTCCTTTTTACATCATAATTCGGCTACCAAGTTGACTTACAACTCAGATTTCACCACATTGCATGCATGCATTTTTGTTTGACAAAGTTTGCACCATTTGCACGGATGACGTGAAGCCCGCCCTCCATTGGTGAGTGCTCTACACCAGAAATTCATTAAGAAGCTTGGCACGTGGACGGATTCGAACCGGGACCGAGCGGTGGGAGGCAAAGAAAGTACCGCTACACAAACCCGACCCACCACCATTACTTTGAAGTACCGTACAACCCCTACGCGACCCCCATCTCGCTTTTTAACAACTTTTATACCCGTATTGTATTTTTGTATATTGAAGTTCATTGACTGGAGCGGGGTTTGAACCTGCGACCTCTTGATTGCCGTCAATGCCGTCTCTACAAACTGAGCTATCAGCCCTATAAAAAAAAATTAAAATACAGAATTTAAAAAAAATCAGGTCACGTAACTAAGCTTGTTTTCCGAGACCAATTTGCTTTTTATTTGTTTTCGATTAACTAAAGAATGACGAAAACTGATATTTGGATATTTATCTTAGATTTTTTTGTTATATTGTTGATTCTTCAGATAATTTTGAACGATTTTGGATACGGGTGTATATCGATGACAGGACAGGAGTATAATGATAGCAGCCCACTTATAATTCATTCATTTTTCATTTCATTCATTCATTCTTTATATTATAACCATTTATTTTCTGTAACTCTCAATTATAAATGCCCAAGGAGTACAGTAGGTTGGGCATGGGCTGTGGGCGGCCGTTGGGTTAGGCCGTTTAGCGTTTTAAATATAAGATCTAATTCAAATAGAATTTTATAATTGGCCAATTATACATAATAATAAGTAACCCGCCGCTACGCTTCTGGCCTGGCCAGCGGCCTCTTACTGATCACTTGAAAATCATGCGGAAACATCTTGAAGGCATGTGCGCGCGATATTCTTATAGAGATGTCGACACGCCCCAACTATCGCATCGGTCCCAACTATAGTTGGGCCTGTCCCAACTATAGTTGGGCCTGTCCCAACTGTAGTTCCACAGTTGGGCTGGCCCAACTATAGTTGGGCCTGTCCCAACTATAGTCCCAACTGTAAGTTCCATTGTTGGGCTGGCCCATCTATAGTTGGGCCACTCCGATCTTTTTATTTTGCGGTGTCCCAACTATAGTTTACATTGATGTACAACCATAAAACGTTCCCTACGGCTCTGATACACGTCTGACTTTACTGGGGACCACTGAAATTAGCTATTGATGGGGCGAATCTATAGTTGGGCCATCCCAATCTTTTTATTTTGCGGTCCCAACTATAGTGTACATTGTTGTACGATTATAAAACATTCCCTACAACTCTAATACACATCTGACTTTACTGGGGACCAATGAAATGATCTATGGGTGGGGACCATCTGTAGTTGGGCCACCGCTATATTTTTATTTGGCAGTCCCAACTATAGTTTACATTGATGTACGACTATAAAACATTCTCTACAGCTCTGCTTACATGTCCGACTTGGGACCTTTGACATTAGCTATGGGTGGGGTCCATCTATAGTTGGCCGGCCATGGCAATCTTTGAATTTTGCAAAATGTTGCTGGATAATAAAACCCAGCAGCTGGACAACACATCCAACTAGGCAGTACCACGTGACCGGCCAGCCTTGCGGCATGCATGCATGACGAATACACGGTGCCAGCGCCACGGAACATTTAATCCAACAAGATCTATCAAGTATGAAGCATCCGGCGCAACTCCAGTCCTAACTATAGTTGGGTCTACCCAACTGCCGCACTATAGTTGGGACAGTCCCAACTATAGTTGGGACCGATGCGATAGTTGGGGCGTGACAAAGATACTCATCAACGAAATAGTATTAGTGTATCTCCAATCCCGGGACATACCATTATTTCGTTTTACCGTTTTTCATTTCCTCAAAACAAAAACAGTAAACGAACTATTGACTGTTTTGTCGTTTTACAGTTTTGTAAAACGGTTAAACGGTATTAAGATAAATACGGTTTCTCTGTTTTATAAGTTTGATAAAATTCATTACAGCATAACGATCAATGATTTTTGTTTTACAGCTTTACACACATAACTTTGAAAAACAGCAAAACGGTCAGTATTGAATACAGACTGTTTTTTTTTTATTTCAGTGTCGTAGTGAAATTAACAGTCCGTGGTGCATTTTGTGGTGGTGGGCAAGAGGGATGGAGGGGACCATGCTTTACATGAAAAAGTGTTACCGCGGCATAATGCGTGGTGTGATTCCTGGCGTGACCCTGACCCCCTTCTCATGCGATTCAGTTGGTGGGGCTTAAGAGTTGCAAGCAAACATGGCGCTGGAAAACTTCAAGGAGGACATTACTTTTTACAATGAATACAGCCAAGGATGGTAATACGTTTGAATGAGTTGCAGATATTTGAAGGAAATTGGAGTTCGGCGCGGCTCTTCAATAGCCAGTCCGAAAACTATGTCATGAGAACGAAATGTAAGGAGGGCAATTTGGGTCCCAGGCAATGACTCGATCCTATGGACGCATTTAATAACATTCCTAGGTGCATTGCTTAATTGCCGAACCTAAATCAAAAAATGGTCGACAGGACGATTGACCGTTTTTTCATTGTCATGTTCTTGTAAAACAACACTCTGAAATGAAGCAATTAACCGTTTATCGCTTTTAACAATTAAGAAAAACAACAAAAAGGTCATTGGTTTTTGTGACCCAATACCGTTTGACCGTTTTACAAAACTGTAAAACGAAAAAACGGTCAACGGTGCGTTTACCGTTTTTGTTTTTGAAGAAATCCAAAACGGTAAAACAAAATAGTAGTAGGGGAGGTGGGGGTATGGGACCAAAATGGAAAATCTGCGGCCAGTCTGGACACGCCGCTCTCGATTCTAAAAATTAGTTGGAGGAAAAAAAAAGGGGAATCCCCCGTGGCAAAATGTTTTTAGAAATCTGACGTCAGGTTTGGGGAGCAAAAAAGAAAAATGTGTCAAGTCAGCGCCTGTCGCTCTGGAGTTAAAAAAAATAAATCAGTCGTCGCTAAAATGAGGTGATGTCACCACCACGTGACTTTGAAAAATGTGTGAGTCACCACCCCGTGACCTTGAAACGTGTTGAGGCATGATAGGAATGTGGCGTAAACAACGTGACCTTGAAAAATGTGTGAGTCACCACCACGTGACCTTGAAACTCGGGCCAAAAAAAATTAGCTTCTCTATCTGTGAAAAGGTAGAGAAGCTGTGTTTTTTTTTTTAAATGGAGAGTAATATGTTCAGACCGACGAGTACTTGAAAAATTATTAAAAAATAATATCGGTTTTTATTAGATATATCCATGACTTTTTTTCAGAGTGAAAACCTCGAGCCATCTGATAAAACAGATCAGTGCGATCATCATATAATCATCGAGAATGGTTTTTTAGTTTGTGAAACGTGCGGTGAAATAGTCTCACGTTACTTTGATTTTTTGGCAGAAAATGCGCAAGAAGATCGTATCAATTGGTCAACTTTAAAAAGAAACAAAAGAAAAACTGTGGAGAAACTTATTTTTTCTGTTTGTCCAGAGCAAGACGTAGAAGATGTCCAAGAAACAATCAACAAATATAACGAGCTTGTTAATTACAAAACATTGAGGGGAAATGGTTGCGTTAAACGGTCGTTAATAGCGGCCTGTTACCATCACGTCGTTGGATGGAACAAAGAACGAGTTAGAGATGTATTTAAAGTAACTCAAAATCAATTTAATAAGGCACTAAAAAGATACGATGACCACTACAATAAAGGCGGGGCCGAGGGTGTAGCCCTAAGAGGTGAAATAGAGGTATAACTCGGCGGATCGCTTTCATAATGTTTATTTACCGAGAATTTGAACTTGTAAGTTTTTCGATAAGAGATTTTTTTTCTTTTGCCAGCCGTTCGTCTACCCGTTTTTTAACTTCTTTTTCAAAGTCTGTATCGTTTTTAATTTTTTGAAGCTTTGTGCTGGTCTTTGTTCTAATTTTTTGCTTAAGCTCGTTAAATTTTGCGAGTTCTCTCGTAATCAGTAAGAACTCTTCGTGCGATATATCACCGTCGTTGATGGCTTGAGACACGTATTCTTCAATCGTGTTAAGTTTGGAGTCTGCTAATATTTTAATCTGGTCGTGCTTTTTCAGCTTGGTGGATAATCGCTTAGACGCGATTCTAAGCAGAATATCTACACCGAAAGCGCCCATAAACGTTCCTTCTAACACCAATCCAACGGGGCTGATATAACACCCAAGAGAGCAGGAATACCGACAGCCCCTGCTATAAACCCCAATCCTTCGACTCCTCGCTCTATGTAGTTAATAGTGTCGATCATTCTCTTTATTTTTTATAAGTGCGCTCTCGGTGGTCTCTCTCTTTCAAGATTAAAGATCGAATCTCTTCAATCTTTTGAAGTCTGTACACTTTTGTTTCTTCGTTAGTATTTAATTGGAGTACATCTCCAGAAATATCAGGGTATAACGCCTTACCATCTACACTCATGTTTTTAATATAAAAACATTTTAAAATTAAAAGATCTCAACTCTATCATTATACTCACACCCTTGTTGTTGATGATCTTTCCCCTTTCACCTGTGATAGAAAATGTCAGTTTGTCGATTATACCGTTTTTAAGTTTTTGAAATCTTTGACTCTATCAGGCTCGGGTTTGCGCGTAGCCACGGGTACGATTTTTAAGATGTCAGAAGGACGACCATCTAAAAGTTTTCACTCGTACTTAATTGCGGGCAGCGAATAAACAAAAATTTAAACGGATTAACGTCGTAAGACCCCGTATACACCACTTTGGGTATCAGTCTTCCTTTGGGTAAATTGAGTAATCGAGAGACTTCTCTGTTCAAGCGCAATTTGAGATTTACGTCGGTTACCACCAACGTCACCTTTTTAGATTCTCTAAATATTCGAAAACTTACCCCGGGTATAGAATTCAAAATGAAATCGAACCAATCGACGTCGTACCACCCCGGTGGTATGGTGACCGAACCGGTGACTCCAGCTGGTAACGGCGCTAAAAGACTCGGAGAAATAAAATCTAAATTATCACCAGACACGATAAGACTTCCCCGTATTGTTATCCCAGCTTGTCTAATTAGTCTAACCCTAGGTTTGCTTATTATACCTTCGATATATTCTAGCGCTATCTTTTTACCTTCATTGATGAAGCCTTTTCTTTCGAATAAAGTTGTTATTAAAAATATAATCGTATTGCGTTGTACGTCGGTTAGTGTTCTTTCTTGACTTTTATTGTGTAAATTTCTTTGTCTTTCAATTATTTGTTCTATTTCTTTTTTGATCGATTCTAAAGCAGAGTCTAGTCTATCTTCTTCGTACGCTTCTATAAGATCGTTTATAACTCTATTAAAAGTATTTTCGTCGTTAATTAAAAACTCGTAGGGGTACTCGGGTATCAACGATTCAATAAAATCTCTATCTGTTCTTACTGCTATATCTGAGTCAACCCGTTCGTATCTTCTATCATCATCAGGTCTTTCAGCTGGTCTCCCGTCTATATTCGTATACCAATCAATCTCCGTGGCGCTGGAAATATTAAAATATCCGGCGTTAAACAACACCCTTTTACGCGTATAGATTTTTGACCGTTTAAATTATCTACGACGTCTTCTAATTTAAACGTCTGCTCATTTTGAAACAAGTGAAACGAATGCATTTATTTTAAAGTCTTTTATATTAAAACTGAAACTAAAATAATGAGTGATTTTAAGTCGTTAAAAAAGCAGATACAATCGATAGCCGATCAGGTAACGAGACAAGTAAATCAAAATGTAGCCAAGGCAAACGAGCTAAAACATCAAGCTGCACCCCAAGCAAAGTTTTTAAACAGCACTAAACCCAGTGAACTGGAGGTCATAGTTAATAATACCAACGGGTTTTTAACCATGTTTCCCGACTTAACCTCGGACTACAAATTGCCTCACGTTGAGACGGACGAGGATGTAGATCGTTGGAAATCACACCCCATGTCGTTTTATCAAAATCAGTTAAATTTTGCAATCTACTGCGCTACTACGGGCTGCGGTATTGGATTTGATCTTTTAAACGCGAGCAACCGTTACGTTTGGGCCATCTTTAACTTTCATTTATATTTTACGGTTAGAAAGATCCTGTACGACATTGCCGCTCCTTTACCGGGAGATGACGCATTTAACGCTCTAGACAACAGTTACAATCACAGAGCATTTACCGATACCTGTTTGTTGTTTGGCATAGATCAAAACAAGTCTTTTAAACAGACGAGAGACACAAAATCTAACGGTTTAGGTACCTCATATATCTTTAATAAAGGCAAGTTTGTGGCGGTTGGTGAATATGATAAAACACTACCCAACAAACCCAACGTTCTTTACGGCGGCTACCACGGTCTAGACAGTCCTAAAAAGAGTGAAAGCAGTTACGTTCCTTGGACGGTTATTTACATCGAACAAAACGAATCGGTACAAAAGGCTTGGTTAGATTTTATACCCACCAAGAGTTCGTTTACCTCCGCGGGAATCATAAAGATCAACGAATCAATTAGATCTTACGTGTACGCTTTACTCGGTGCGCAGGCTCAAACAAAAACGAGCGTATTATCACCAGGCACGGGATTAGACGCTCAGAGACAATTTAACGTCATCGTTGAAGATATCATCAATGCAGTAGACGACATGGAAACGAGTATCGATCAATTTCAAGACTCTTTGCAGTATGCCAGAACACCTTTAAATTTTGTCGTGAAACCGGGGTTGTATTTAATTCCATCGGATATGAACTTGAGGGTTGGAACGCACGACGGCTATAACAACAATCTTCAAATCGCTACCCAGAGTATGAAAACTGGTTTGGTGTTAGATTTAAACTCACAACCTCAACCGGACGACTCTTTTGATGACACCGATGACGTCGCGCCACCAACACCCCCAGAGCCTATGACGAACAATGTTGTATCACCAACACCTACACCCTCACCAACACCAGCACCTGCACCTACAGTTTTAACCCAAGAGCCCACGAAACTACAAACTCACCAAGACGAAAAATTATCGTTGACGGTAGGAATGTTAGCTATCGTTGGCATGGGTATTTTGGCTTACGAGGCAACGCGATAAGTCACACTCTAATCTCACAAGACAAAAAAAAAGCCTTACCAACTTTGTGCTGGTAAGGCTTATTTTTTTTGTTTAAACTTGATTATAACTATAACTACCATCGTTTTTGCAGGTACGCAAACACCAAGGCTCCCACACCCAAAAACAAAGCCCACACGTGTTCGGCCAACCACGATACGGACTTACTCAGCGCGTTAAATATCCAACTGAGTACGCTGCCTATGATACCCGGCAGAGCACCCAACGCGCTCACCCCCAGTTTTTGAAGAGCAGATGCAAAATTAGCGAGTTGTTTTGAAATCCACTCTTTGATACCACCTTTTGGTGTTGGTGTTGGTGCAGGTGTTGGCGATGGCGCGGTTGGGGCACCCGCACCTCTCACGCTAGCGACGATGCTACTCACTATCGTGCTGATGGCTAAACTAAAAGCGGCTAAAATACTCACTATGGTCACACCTTGTTCTCTAAACAGAGTTCTAATCTTTTTCGCCAGAGTCGTGTCGTCGCCTAATATTTTATTAATCGTTTCTTTGATTCTAGCGATCTGACTTTTGAGCCCTCGTTCGTTGGCTTTTGCGGCTTCTAATCTGGCAGATCTTTCAACGTTCAAGTCGCTCAATTTATCGTTTAACTCTCGTCGACCCTCCTCGCTGTGAGATTCGTCGAGTTCTTGTCTCGTGGCCGCAATCTCTCGGTCCAGTTCTGTGAGACGCGCTAAATTAAGTTCTAGGTTACCTCTTAACGTCTGAAGAGTTTTGTCTAAACCCTGGAGTTCTCTGTAATTCAATCCTTCTGTTTGAGCGCCGGTGTCTTGTTCTAAATCGTCTATAATCTCGATTACCTCATCGGTGACTCTGGGTAGTTCTGTCATGGGGATACTCTCAGTTTGTACTTGTTCGAGCGGGTTAATTTTATAATCTTTAAAACCCAATCCGTTTCTAATGAAATCTCTACCTGGAAGATCTAACCTCTTTGCATTATTCTCTATACTCGGTAGACTCAAGAATTTTTTGGGGTTTCTTTTATCCGTTAACCTTACTAAGGCTTTATCAGTTGCTTGGAAAAATAACCCGTCTTTATTGCCGACAAAATGTTCGTATCGCGGAGCTAATGGTCCGTCACCTCTGTTAAAATTTTTGTAAAAATCATCGACGCGATCACTTGTGACCATGCTCCTTCCTCGATATAAAACCTCATCTATGTCGGTAGTTGGGATGGGTGTATCAGGAGTATCAAAAGTATCGTCCCAATCCAGATTGGTCTCTGCTACATCATCATCATTGTTATCATCTGTTCTTTCATAGTCTGGATCGTAAAATCCTTCTCCATCCATTTATTTAATAAACCTATTTAAATTATGCCGTTTTCATTATACCGCCCGGTAGTATACCCTGGGTCACCAACCAATTTTGCGTGGCCAGAGCTCCACTTATAATGCCCGTCAATTTAGCCGCATCTTCTACGCTTAGTTTGTTTAAATCTGGCACTTTCATTTTGAGTAGTTTAGCTCCTACCATGGCGTATCCCATCGAAAGACCCGATATGACGGCTCCGTGATAAATCGTATTTGCTATTCCGTTGGTGTCAAAGTTACTCATCGTTTTTAATATAACAATTTTTAAATTGCTGTTTATTCCATGTCTAGCGTTTTGGGGACGCTGGGTGTAGTGGGTTGCGTGACTACCGGCACTGGCTGTACTACCGGCGCAGTTGCCTTACTTTTTAGTATCAGCAGCCCCACCCCTATTATGGACGCTACAGCCCCCCACATCGCCCAAGAGTTGTAGTCTGGTGAGCTCGTATTATCGACCGATGTTACGTCCATTTTGCTAATTTTAATTTCATCTGTCTATTGTGCTCGGCTAAAGCTTTACCCTGCTGAATTCGTTTAGGATTTTTAGTCTTGGTCACTCTCGTTACCATCGGTGATGCCGTTGTTTTTATCGGTTGGGGCGTCTCTGTCTCTGCTGGTTGAGCTGCAGGCGTTGCTGTCGCTGCTTTTTGATCTTCCATTTATTATATTAGGTTTATTAAATTTCAAATGTTTTGTTGTGATAATCGTAGCAACTAGGGGTGATATTAAAGTTCCGTACTTGTAACAAACGTCGCTCAACATACCAGCCATACTCGCGCTTATAATAGGATCAGAACTCAAGTCGTTGGTGAGTTCTTCTTCAGAATCTATAGTGACGTTATACCCTAAAACTTGTACGGGTGTAACAACAGCTAACACTCTCGAAAATAGACTTAAAGTGTATTTACCAACGGTTTGAACAATTTCATTTCCAAATTTAGTTTCGTATAGATGATACAGCTTTTCGAGTTCTTTACTGTCAAGAGCTTCGATATGTTTAACGGTGTATTCCTTTCCCAAGTACTTTCTAGAGTTTCCGGCTGCTACGACACCGCACAGACGATCTTTATGTTCTGCGTTGTGATCTTGTTCGTTCGTTAAAGTAAGTTTTAGGTCCTCCATTTAATTAGAAAGGAATTTAATTTTGTTGTAGCTGTTGCAACTTTGTTACAAAAGCAAAGGTATTCGTAGGTGTAAAACGATAGATTAAGCGATATGATGATAATAGCCAAAAACTGCAAATACTCAAATATTGCTATCATTTACTAACAGCAAAATACATTTTGTTGACGTTTGTTGATTAACAAATTGTAATACATGTGTAGTTTGTTAAATAGGTTGCTACTCAACTAGCTATTAATTGTTAATCACCTAGCTATTAATTGTTAATCACCTAGCTATTAATTGTTACTCACCTAGCTATTAATTGTTACTCACCTA
This sequence comes from Patiria pectinifera, assembly GCA_029964075.1. Taxonomy (NCBI): domain Eukaryota; kingdom Metazoa; phylum Echinodermata; class Asteroidea; order Valvatida; family Asterinidae; genus Patiria; species Patiria pectinifera. Next base: position 14,735,379 of record CM057146.1, on the reverse strand, counting down.
GCTGTTAATTGTTACTCACCTAGCTATTAATTGTTACTCACCTAGCTATTAATTGTTACTCACCTAGCTATTAATTGTTACTCACCTAGCTATCAAGTAGCTCGTAACTAACTGGAGGTTCGGTGTATACGACCAATTTACTATATTTCACATCTCTCAAACGTCGTTTTATATAATCTCGTTCTTCAATCGGTACGACGTCGTTTTCGTCTAACGCTTGATCAAACGATATTTTATCTTTGCAGTAAAATAACGCCAACCAAGCCGTGTTTTCTCTATAATCTTTTAAAACGCTGTTGTACTTTTGGGTCAGTAACCAACAGCTGTGATTTACGTGTCTTCCGCTAAATGCCATCTTGCTTAAAGCGCACGTCTTTTTACGATATTTAATCTCTTGATCCGAAGAGCAATCGTCCACGATAAACAACGTGGCAACACCTTCAAATATTTTCCTGTAAAAATCGATCGCTTCGTTGAGCGTCATCTTGTACAATTCCGGATCGCAGAGGTATACCTCGGGATCTGCTTGAATCCACTTTCTTTCGATGTACGTTTTGTTTTTAAATATGGTAGGGCAAATGATGACTATCGCCTCAAATGTGTTTTTATAGTCTGACTCTAACAGATCCAAAATCCATTTGGTTTTGCCCGAATTTGTTTTGCCGACGATTAAAGCGCAATGCGGTTGTGTCATTTTAACTTAACAGAGATTTAAAATTTCCGTCTTCCAAGTTCAATTGAGCATCCATGACTAAAAACACGTACATCGTGAGGTCACCTTGACCTTCGGCTTCTCTGTTAAATTGAATGTTGATGCCTCCTCCGTCTCCGAGTTTCCTACCGGATCCGTGAGCGGAATTGTCGTCGTTACTTCTAAAATCGAGCCACAGACCGTACTTGTCTTTTAGGTAGTCTCGAGGTCAAAACCCGTCAAATTTAAGTCTTTAGCTACTCCGCGCCCGCTTTCGGTATCGCTGTCTCCAAAGAACTTGTTGATTTCATTCCAGTGTTGATACTGAAACATGCCTTGACTGTAGAGTTGATTGGGTTTACCTTCTACGGTCACCGATGTTTTGGTTATTTTTGGATTGTAAAATCGCTGCGGATTCTTGACCGCGGGATCTTTAAACAAAAACAAAATACCCTTGAGACTCCTGATGGGTTGATTGACGCTGACGTTCCAAAGCGTGTCCGATTTGTTGACGGATCTAACTTCTAGCGAGTGGATTTTATCAAACAGATATTGCATTAACCCCTTGTGTTTATTCCTGATGGTGATAGCTAGGTCTCTGTTGGTCACCACTTCGTATTCGAGAGACAAGTCTGAGATAGAATACATCGCCGCCGTATCTGAACTGTTGACTACTTTATCGTGATCGTTAAACTTTATCTCGTACGTCAGAGGTTGTTTTAAACCGCTTGGGTAAAAAGGGTGATGCGAAGTCAGTATGTCAATGTCTAGGGAATACAATATCTGTTACCATAGGCATCCGCGATAGCTTGATCCTTACCGTTGTTGGCGCCCGCGTTAGCATCTTGTGCCCCCGTTCTTAGTTTAGACACGTTTTCTTTTTCTATGCCTGAGTACGCCATGTTTCGAGTCATCGAGCTGTTGAGCCAATTGTCTTTAAAGTTGTGATACACGTCGGTGTGACGATAACTCACAATTTCGTGACCTTGAAGCCTGACGCTGATTTCGCTGACTAAATTTCTGGCTAAATTACCAAAAATGGTTCTATTGTTGTCACTTCCACCTTCGAGTTCTAAATTAAAAGCTAGTTTACAAGTGCCGGGTACGATCACGTCGTCTACACCCAATTGAGGAAACTTGACCCTCAGCGTTTGCCCCGCCGATATACTACTGGGATTGTGGGTAATGACCACATCTTTTCTCTCACCCTTGATAGATCTGGGTATTTTTAATAGTCTGCTGGGATTGAGCTTTTTTCCATACGCATTCATTTTATTTATACGAGTTTTAAATTTAAAGGTATCTGTAAGCCAAGAAGCCCACCAATAGCGTTCCTCCCGCGATAAACGCCAGTTCTCTTTCTATTTGTTGGTCGCTAGGCTCGTAAAAATCTTCGAGTTTGGGTTCGTGTTGCAGTCCTACGGGTAGTTCGGTAGATTGTCCACTCACCTCGTTGTAGTAACGCAACGCTCGGTCTACGTTAGAAAATGTTTCTTTAGAAGCATTTTGTTTTCTGATACGGTCGTTTAAAAAATCTAGATATTTCGTTCGTTCTCGTTGCCACTTATCTTTGGCGGCTGAGAGTTGTTCTATTGCTAAATCGTGTCTCTTACGCTCCTCGTCACTCTGTTTCAGATTTGAAAATAAAAAGTTTGAACCCGTAAAAGCTAAGGCGTTGACGATCGCGCCTCCTAACATCATAGCAACGCTAGCCATATTATTATAAACGTCTTTTATATTAAATAATATGCAAACATTATCTAAACTGTATTATAGCCCGAGCGGTTATTGGAGAGGTGAAAGTGCCGTCGACCATTTACACGATAAAACAAAAATCGATAAAAAGGTAATCAGAGATTGGCTTAAAAAACAAGCGATATGGCAAATTTATCTACCGGGTCCTGCGTATGTACCCAGGCCTACGAGTACATCGCGAGAGTTTGAAACACCGAACGACTTTCACCAAATGGATGTGCTATACCTACCCTGGGATAAAGTAAAACGCAAGACTTATAAGTACGCTTTGACGGTTGTCGATGTTGCGAGTCGATACCACGAAGCAGAACCTTTGGTTTCTAAAACGGCAGATTCCACGCGAGATGCTATCGTCAAGATTTACGCGAGGTCGCCTTTGAGTTACCCTAAAACGTTGAGAGTAGATGCCGGTACCGAATTTAAAGGAGCATTTAAAAAATGGATGGCCTCAAAAAACGTCGAGATTATCGTAGGCGAACCCGGAAACCACCGATCGCAGGGTATCGTAGAAAGATTTAATCGAACGCTAGCCGAGAGACTGTTTGGTCATCAGTACGCTCAAGAAATGTTAAATCCCGAGAGTAAAAACACGCAATGGGTCGAGCGATTACCCAGCGTGATCAAAGCTATAAACGATGAAACGACGAGATTAATAGCTAAAGCGCCGTCAGAGGCGGTTAAACTAGAACAGGTCCGGCAATCGCCGGCTAACCCCGTTAAAACAAAAGAGCAACAATTACCGCAAGACGCTATGGTTAGATATTTATATTACCCGGGTGAGCAAGAGGGTGGAACTGCGAGAAGAGCCACAGATCCCATTTGGAGCGTAGACATCTTCAACGTGGAAAAAAGAACGAGTCAATTTAAAATGATTAACGGTAAAAAAGTCACGACGGGTCCTACGCTGTATTACCTGCAAGACGGCCCAGAAAGGAGTTTTGTGAGACAAGAGCTTCAAGTCGTACCCGAGGACACGCAATTACCGCCTAATTAATATCTAGATTACGGTGACCATAAGCGAGCGTGTGTATTCCATCCGGTAAAATGTACCGCTTTGTGTCCAACGGACTCAACGATAGTTTATTTTGAGATATGGTGTAAAGGATGTGTTTTTCCGATCGAATTTGAGTCATCGTTTCTGTTTTAGATTTATTTTTAAAGATGCAGTCGTAGTAGTGTCGGTGTTTTAATTTTTTGTCAGTGACCGATTTTGTGACCCCCTTGGCCTTTTTAAGAGTGATGTTGTTGTCATCTGCTAAAATCGAGTACATCTTGGGTCTTACGCAAACGGCTTCTTGAATGACCTTACCTCCAAACTCGTCTTTAAATTTACCGATCACTTTCTTATTGGTTGGATCGTATAACTCGTGATCCAGATTGTAATTCGAAAAGTCGTAGTGTTGCCCGTGAGATCGCATGTCTTTGTATATGTCATCCGTGTAAACGACAATCAACAGACTGTCCGTATCCGTATACATCAACCTGATTTTATCTCCGTATTTGTCTTTCAATCGGTTGTAATAAAAATCGTACATCAGCGTCTTTGAGAGATCCAAGATACTCACTCCGCAGTAAATGGGCTTGTTTAACACGGTTGTCGTTTTATATGTTTCGACAAACGACAGGTCACATTCTGGAAACGGCGTTGTTGTTTTATAGCTCGGTTTTTGAATTATTTTTTGTATTTTGCTTGATCGCTCTCGTTATTGTCTCTCAGTAGGTAACCGTCTATTCGATTTCTAACGTTTTCCATCGTCTTACCAAACACGCTGTTATTCATCAGTTTAAAAAAGTCTTTCTCAAAATCAGAGGTTGCTTTTGTTCGGAGTTGCGTGTTTTTGTCGATGTAAGATTTCATCCAAGGCGATTGTTTAAATTTTAACACGCGATGTACCTTTTTAGTTTCAAACCGAGATCGAGGTATGACTGCAACGTAACGTAGTGCAACACGTATTTTGTTTTGGATTAAGCGTACACGTTAATTTTTGTACGTCGCTATTAGGTTCGGTATCCAATAACTCGTTTTGATAATCAGACATCCACGCTTGGGGTACGACGATATTTTCGGGTGCTAGGGATAATCGTTATGCTTGGCGTGTAGATCGTACGGATAGTCTAAATCTACTTCAAAAAGTAGCCGGTGTTGGACGTTTTCTTAAGCGTTAATATTCTTTCTTCGGTAAACGGTTTCGAGGGTGTCCATTTAAAATCGCTGTACGGTAGATATTGACTCATAGCCCAACCGTACAGATTGTTGGCATCCAGATAAGCGATATAACTCGAGGGTTTGTTTGAATCGTAGTCATCGAGATATTGATTATTGGCTTTGTGATGTCTCATTCCACCCACGCTAGATATGCCTCCTCGTTTTGCTTTTTCAAAAAATAAGTGTTTGTCGACGTCTTGCAACAGCTCGAGTTTAGCTTCCGAGTGTTTCAATAGAGCGTCCCAGGACAATCCGGGTGCGGTAAAATAATTGGCTGGATCTAGCCCGTAGTTTGTAATACACGTTCGTCTAAAGTTTTCAAATACGCCTGCAAGTAATAACGTATCGGTAGTCACGTACAAGTCGTGATATTCTCCTAGATTTTGTATATTAAACTCGTTCCACACGCGTTGAGCTCTGTCATAGTCTTGTTGCGATATATGTTCGTCTTTTAGTCTGCTGTAAAACTTGCCGATGGGTGGTAGGCTGGTCTCTTGAAACTTATCAAACGAGTTCATATATTCGTAGGGATAAATTCCTTTTTGTAATAGCAAGTCAGAATGTTTAAAATGCTTTTTGAGTAAATGAAACGACTCTTTTGGACAACCTTTCACTAATTTATCCAACGATGATGCCATAAAACTAAACGAGTCTAAAAATCGTAGATTTCCTATCGAAAAAGAAATATACTTTTCTAAATTTTTAGCGATCACTTGTATTTCTGTTTGGCTATCGTATTCTGTCATTCCCTGCATGATTAAATGCGCGTCATAATTTTGTAAATTGTGAAAAAAGACCGGTATCGGTGTACAACCGGGTTTAATTTGTAGTTTGAGGTTACAATAAGCGTGTGCGGCACCCCTATATTTACCAGTGACGTGGCAGTGATCTCTGACCTTTCTAAATTTATTAATGCTCTTTTTGCAGTCTAGACATTTAGACTCGATAAATCCCTTACTATTTTTGTACTGATGTTCTTTCTTTTGTTTTATCGTCTTGGGTTCTCTGGGTTTCTGGCACTGACAGTTGCTCGAGTAATTGGGATAAATTGGTTTTTCACAAATCCAACACGTGTTTGTTTTATCATGATGGTCTTTAGCTCGCTCGTTAAATGTCATGGGTTGGGGTTTTTCAAATATGCAATTAATATCGCTTTGTAATTGTAACAGCGTTGTTATAAATCTAGTTGAAGCGTCTTTGCCTCTATAAGTCTCTTGATACACATTTTTACCGTCGCATCGCACGACAACTAGCGAATAACCGCTAGCTTTGTGAACGTTAATCTTTTTTGTGTTTGTCTCTTTGTCTGAGTGAGTAGGTTTCGATGTTAGTGTCTGTGTGGGTGTTGTTGTTGTTTGTAGTATGGATTCAAAGTCAGCATAAATGACAAATGGTGCTTTTTGTTTGTGCCTATAGTTTTTAAATTCTAATATCGGTATGTCTCTTTCGCCTGGTTGCCCGTCTATGTATTTTGGTTTACCCGTCGGAAATACAATCTTTGATGGATGTGCATCTATACCCTTACAATCGGCGATATGTCTGTCTAATTTATTTTGATTGGTAAAATGACATAGACATCTTCGACAAAAATATTTCTTACATTTATGTTTGGTAACGTCGTACATCAACCTCGTAAAATATTTTATCCAACAATAGTGATGCTTGTCACCTTTAGAAATCAAAAGCAGATCGATCTCTTTTGCCCCGTAGTTTTTAGACACGTATAATGGATATATCTCACCCTCATAACCGTATACGTTTATCGATAAATTATTTTGTCTTTCTATCTTGGGTATCTGATCGACCGGTGTCGGAAAGTCAACGCCTTTAAAACCGAGTCCGTCGTCTTTGGTGTATACAACAGGTTCTTCTTTATGAATTTTATATTTAGGATTATTTCTTATTTGATTTTTTACTTTATCTGTATACAACCCAAGAGCAGCTCTCAAACACCATCTCAAACACTCGTCGTCTTTGTTTTTGATGTTTATCATCGCCTGTTTAATTTTAAGATGTTCGGGTAGGTTTATGTAAGAACTACCTCTCGCTGGATTATATCTGTTGATGTTGATGTATAACGCCATTATCTTTTTTAAAACCCAACCCGATCCTTGATTCGTATACCTTTCATCCTTTTTAAATAGCTCTTCGATCTCTTCTTTTAAAACCTGTTTTATTTGACTTTGATTTAAAACGGCTTTCGGCTTGCTATAATGAATAGCTTCGATCGTTTCGATCGTACCATCCGGTTTGGTTTTTTCGTATTTTATTTTGATTGTGAGCTCCAGTTTTAAACCTCTCAGCTCTCTCAATTCTGACTTGATTTTATTGACTATTTGTTCCTTGTGCGAATCAAAAAACTTGATTAAATCGTGGTTATAAAGTCTGGGGTTTAATTCCCAGTTTCTGTAGTAATTTCTAAACCTTCTCGTTTCTCTAAAAGCTGACTCTGTAAAGTCTTCGGGTTGTCTGTATATTTTAATCGCCGAGATTAAATCTTTTTTCAAAAACCGTCCTTTATAACCCGTCGGTACGTATTTTAGATTTTGTTCGTCTACAATCTGTTTGAGCTCATGTAGTGTCTTTTTCCTCAAGTTTTTAAATTGACTTTCATAATTTTTTATCCCCTCGATGTAGACTTTACGAGTAAGAGAAACATTTTCATTGTGCGGTATATTATATTGCTGCACGTAATCACGCAGCGTGGCTTTGTTCCATTTAGAATATCCTTTGACGGTCGGTCTGAACATATTACTCTCCATTTTATTATAGAAAATATAATATTTTTTCTCATTTTTTTTGGAAGGCAGACTTTGGATTTATAAGCAATCAGACTCACCGGCTGGTGAGGATCTTCAAGACGAGAGATAATGGGCCCTGAGTTTCAAGGTCACGTGGTGGTGACTCACACATTTTTCAAGGTCACGTTGTTTACGCCACATTCCTATCATGCCTCAACACGTTTCAAGGTCACGGGGTGGTGACTCACACATTTTTCAAAGTCACGTGGTGGTGACATCACCTCATTTTAGCGACGACTGATTTATTTTTTTTAACTCCAGAGCGACAGGCGCTGACTTGACACATTTTTCTTTTTTGCTCCCCAAACCTGACGTCAGATTTCTAAAAACATTTTGCCACGGGGGATTCCCCTTTTTTTTTCCTCCAACTAATTTTTAGAATCGAGAGCGGCGTGTCCAGACTGGCCGCAGATTTTCCATTTTGGTCCCATACCCCCACCTCCCCTACTACTAAAATAACGGTATGTCCCGGGATTCAATCCTTGGGACTTATTTGGGAAATAAAGAAAAGGAATGGATAAAAATGATCATAATCGGAGCTGGAAGAGACATTCACCGTCAGAAGTTCTAAATTAATTGCTAAAAGGAAAAATATTTGGCAGCGGTGGGATTCGAACCCACGCCATCGAAATGACTGGTGCCTTAAACCAGCGCCTTAGACCGCTCGGCCACGCTACCATTCACTTCTTTGCTGAATTACATAAAATATATACAAAATAATGTAATATTGTAGCAATCACTATGTTTAAATTTATCATTATTTAACTAAACATTGCAATTTTAACGCATTAGACAATTGAGAAGTGTTACTAAATTTATACTAATCTTTCAGTAAGATGTGTGGTCAAAATAATGCAGATTAAAATTACACGCGAAGTTGCGAACGAGGTTATAACCGGTGCGTCAGTGAATAATAATGTGCCCCAAACTTTAGCACGTGCGTTGCGCATAAAAATCGCATAGGGTTTGCATTGTAGCTGTTGACATATCGACTGACCGATTGTAGTGCCGTAGTGTTTGCAGCACCATTAGAAAGCAGTCGACACAGTTATTCAACGACTACACATTCAGCTAGTTTTGCAACAAAATGTTGCGACAGATTTCGCAGACGTTTGTGCGAACACATAGAACTATTTACCAGTCATGCGTAGCCAATGCAGAAAGCTATAAAAGTGCCTACAGTGTAGACAAATTGTATCCAAACAGCAATCCAGATATCACCGCTGCAGTCAAACCGCCTGCACACGTGAGGGCGCTGTTTAAGTTTTTAAATTAGCTTACTTTCTCTTAATTTCCTTAGTTTCTTTCAGCATAAGTTGAACCTTTGGTCTTGGAGAGGGTGTTGGAAAGAAAGCAGAATCCTGACATCACTATCATGACTATGTCATTGTGCAAACGTCTTAAGTATTATGTAGGCCTAGGCCTCACTTTCCGAGATTAGTTTTAAAAAAATGTATCGCTGTCCCAAATTGAATTTCAATTTTTTTTATAACAACAAATTTGCAAAAGACTGTTGCACAGATACCACTATCTGTGTGGTTGGTAACACTTTCTGAGATTAGTTTTAAAAAATGTATCGCAGTCCCAAAATACAAATTGAATTTCAATTTTTTTTTACAACAACAAATTTTGCAAAAGAATGTTGCACAGGTACCACCATCTGTGTGGTTGGTTATGTCGTGATCACAATTGCCGTTTTCCAAACCCTGGCTTTGGCTCCGTATCCGGGTCCAGCCTCATAAGCCTTATCGCAAACAGCAAAATACACTGCTGAGCAAAGCATTATGGGCAGGACAAGGGTGCAAAGAACCACGCACGAATGCCTTGTTCGAAAGCACACGCCATCGCTGCCGTGTTAAGCCATGCGACATACGCATTGACTACTCCTAGAACTTAATCCCACTTGTGTGGCCTCTGTATTGCTGCGCTGTATGTAAGGCCACACGTCTGGTTTCCCAATCTAATGAGGAGTGTAGTCCGAAACTTGCACATGAGGACTCTAGTAGAAAGATGTCTACATTTCTCTAAAATTTGAAGAAAGATTACCTCATCTACCTGGAGGGCAAAAGATAAGGCATCATAGAATACAACAGTAGGTTGGAAAACCAGGCGTGTGGCCGAACGTGCAGTGCAGCAATACCAAACTAAACTGTTGGCATGGTTGATGTCTAAAGAATTAGGAATCAAATTTGCTGTATACTGTATATATGCACTTTCATCTGATCATTTCTCCTTTTTATTTCAGAATATTGAACCAACCGAACAGTTTGATGGGCATATACCAGTCGGTAAGTGGAGGTGTTTTGAATTTCAAGAAATGTGCAAACTTTCATGAACTTGGTAGTATCAATTTGCCAAGATGTGAGGTTTTGCGTAGAATGATCAGTGGTTTACTGGGATGCAATCCAACATCATTATCCCCTGCTCGTATAACCCTCCTCAATCCTCTGAACTCAACCAGGTGGTTAGAAAATTGGGGGATTTTAGAGGATTGAATACTATTGAGGCAATTTGAGGCTGTATGCCTATTAAATGCCCATTGATCTCGGAGGATGCATTGTGTCAAGCTCAGCCATGTATAATTGAGGCTTACAGTATACTGGATAACATCTGCACTGCTCCTGGATATCATACACACTCCTCCAACATGTGAAAAGTGAGTCCGAGGGATTTTGAAGGATTGAGGCAGTGGTCACCCCTCCCATGAACAAATTCAAGCAATAACAGACAATTTTGGAGGATTGGGACTGTATCAAATGTGAAGGCAGTTGGAGGATTTTGCAGGATTAACCCTAACCCCCTAGGCCCTTGTTGCTTACAACCATCCTCAATCCTCCAAAATCCTCCAAAATTTTGCAACTCCGCCTAAATTTTTCAAAATTGTCAGACAGTCCTGCCTCAAAATGCATTCATCCTCAATCCTCCAAAATCCTCCTCATCCCAAAACTTTGCACTCGTGTTTAAATGAAGGATAACCAACGCCAAATCCTTCAAAATCATCAGACAGTCCTGCCTCAAAATGCATTCATCCTCAATCCTCCAAAATCCTCTTGTGCTTCAATCACCATTCATCCTCAATCCTCTAGAATCCTCCAAAACCGCCAGGAGGATTTTGGAGGAGTGAGGTGGGTTAGGGTTAAGGATGCATCCTGGTCAAAAGGGCCTAGAGGTCTAGGTTCAATATTGAAATCTAATGTATGTATTTCTTGCTTCCATATTTAATAGAAAAACTCACAGTGAAATACAGCTGCAGCAGCGGACCAGGTGGCCAGAATGTCAATAAAGGTGAGATGTTATCATCTCTGGAGCGGTTCTTATGAAAATTTGCTTCCCAGCCTAGCATTTCAGAGGGTGGATTATAAGAACTGTACTTTTAGGGCTTCCCAAGAATTTTAGAGAAAGTGGTTTTATACAAGCCTGCTTGAGTGGAATTTGAATCCTTTCAATGCCTGGGCTTATTATCACGGCACAGCTAATCAAGAGGAAATATTGCCAAGAAACAGCCACATGCAGTATCAATTGTATAGCGTTTTGGCTGGTAACCTACATTTGCTGAGCAAATGTTTTCTGCGTTAAGCAGCTTTGTGCATTGTAGCTGGTGTATATGTCTGAACTATTCATTAACTACTAAACTTGCTTAGATTAATTGGAAAATTAGAATCCAGTAACACAACCGCCCCTCACAAAAATGTGAACATTGTTGTTATTATATATCTGATTGCTAAGCTCAAAAATTCACATTGCTTCTTGCCCTATTTCTCTTTCAAGTTCATACCAAGGCTGATGTGAGATTTCATGTGGAATCTGCAGGTTGGTTGCCCTCGCACATACGTCAGAGTATTCTAGAAAAAGTAAGTAAGAGATCTAGCTGTTTCTCCACTGCCATGAGCCATGACACATAGCAGACATAAGCAGCCATCTGTTTAGCTTTCTTTGTTATTTTTAAAGGTAGAGTAGATTATTTGCAGCTATCCAAAAGTTAACTGACACAAATGATTGTTGAAAAGCTTACTCGGTTTAATGACAGTAATGCATAGCTGCCAACTTTTCAAAATCCCAATTAGTAATCAACCCGCGCGGTCATTTTCAACTGCTCGTTTTATCAAAAGCTTTACCAACATCTAGTACAGGTACATGGTTTACATGTACCCATACATGTCCATACCCTTCTTCTTGTGAATAATAATGTACTGTAGGCCAAAAAATTATTAATTTTTTTTTTTTTTTTTTTTAATTATTTTTTTTTAATGTCTATTTGTTTGTTGGAGTCAAATAAATAATAACAATAAAAAAAAGTGCGCATATTTTTTTTGAGATACATGCTATCGATGTGGAGTTTCGAGTTTGTATCAATGTTTTTACACACAATGATTTAGGGCCACCGTCATGACCGTATGCAATAAAAAATATCCCGCCAACATACCTTGCAAACGTATGCTGATTTATCTTTTCTGGACGTTGTGACAAACTCAAACTGTAATACCAATTATTCCAACCATACTCTTATTAAATTCCATGATTAAATTCTCGCACTGATGGGTCTCATCCCGGCAATAAGCGACCAAATGTGCTCACGATCGTCACTGAAAAGTACTCACATACAGTACACACAGTCACACATCCACGAGATGCACACAAATGACACACCATTGAAAAATAGTTTTAGTCTGGTCCTCAAGTACTCCACTGCGCACACTGCATTGATGTCTATCAGGTGCTTGACTGCATTCTTATTAGACTTGTTACCAGTCCATCCATTATCGCGACATTTCGCCAGAAGTTTTTGGTCAAAAACGATACTTTACAAGTATTTTTTTTTCATTAGGTAGAAAATGGGAAATTCGTAATGTTTTAGTGGCAAATCGTATTTTCGTAATTTAACAAACAATTCGTAATAATTACGAAAAATTAGTAACAGTTGGCAGCTATGGTAATGGCAATAAACTCCCTGTGAAATTGTTTTTTTTTCTGGCATGCAGTCAATTTTAAGAAAACATTAAACGAAGGCCATTTTCAAAGATGTGCCAAGTGACGCATTTTTGGTAATTTCCTTTAGTAGTTGGTTTGTAATTCGGCGAATCTGTGAATGGGTGCGCGCAAGCGTTAACACGACCCACGCACGCGCGCGGTTGCTATTGTTTGTCGGTTCAGTGCGTGACATCGCGTAGCTGCAATCAGTTGAATGAGAATGTTTCCTGGCTGCTGATTTGGGGCGCAATTCAAAACATGACTTGGCAACTTTTGAATTGAGAGTGAGATCCTAGAATATTGTTTTCTCGGAATATACAGCATTCACTGAGCTGAAACTTCATCAGGTTAGTTGTTAAGCACCCGTCTTTAGATTATGAGTACTTTTGCTGCTTCAAAAGAAGAAAAAAAATTGCACAAATGACAAATGATCTACTCAAGTTTTAAATCAGTAGCAGTGAATGCAAAATGGTTTACCCTTGCGTAACCCCATGCATGTCATGGAACAAAAGCAAACGCCTCAAAAGATGGCTGTAATGCAGTCTCTCTATAACCATTCATGGAGTCGGCCAAAACTTGTAGCACAAAATATAAAATTTTAAGTACGTTTTTATGTGTATTTCTTCCACCACACAGAAAAGCACCAAGATCAACAGCAAAGGTGAATTGATGGTGACCTCCGAGAGAACGAGATCCCAGATCAGCAACTTCTCCGACTGCCTGCATAAGATCCGAGATATCATTGAGGAGGTACAACGGAAACCAAAGGAGCCGTCAGAGAAAGACAAAGCCGTGTTGAGGATGAGGTCAGTGTGAATGTGGTTGTCGTATAAAATTCAAAATGTGCTTTTCTATTGAACTTAATCGTCCAGGGTATTTTTGGTCTGGAAACCCTACCCTAATGCCCAACCCAACAACATGCAACACTTGTCAAAGGGAGGAGCCAGCCCAGTTTAACAAGACCAACATGTCAAAATTCCAATGGTCAAACTGCATTGGTCACCAAATGCAACAGGATGCATTCAGTGGCATTGTTCAATGGGACTAGCTCTCATTGTCTGCGCACTGGTGTTGATGACTCAATGCAGTTAGGCCCCACAAACTTTTACACCAGTTGCACAGTGTAACATCTGGAAGGGTTTGGGTTCAGCAGAAACTATTTCTTGTCAAATCCAGGTGTAATAAAACAAATACAAAGTGGTTTATTTTTGTCTGTTGGTCAGTAGTTACTTTAGCCAGCACTTCTGAACCAGTACTTTCACACCACTTTCGGCAAACCGTGTTGTGTTGTATACAGTAAACTCTGGCAAAACCAGCACTCTCGAGACTCCCAAGAATTTGTGACGACTTACGCGAATGCCGATATATGCTACAAGTCGTCATTTTGCTGACTTACATGAATGGTCTTTTGCACACATGATTCATTGTACTAATTGGCTTTGATTTACCCTGGATTATCTCCTTAATGCTCGAGTTGAATGCAGCAAATTAATCCAAATTAATCGTTTGGGGGTATTGATAGTGGAGACCACGATAAATGTGTACGTGCACAGTAACAAATTAAATGCGTGCGTGGTCCGGTATATACCACGCACGCATTGACTGCAGCAGTAGTCATTCAATAAGACGACCCCCCAAAATGGACAGAGCGCATACGTACAGCCTAGAGGGGGCACTGGTATTGATATGCTCACGATGCATGCGATGTATGTATGCAGCAAGGATCCTATAGCGCTGCGTAGTGGTATGCAGTAGGACATCCTTTTTCGACACCGATGCATGCAGCGATCACGGGCCGTGCGATACCACTTTTCACTCGACACTTTGCCAACCGCAGTACAGGAAGTCGATGCCAATGCGTGATTTGTTGAATGCCGACTTACACAAAGGATTTTGTAATGCTTTTTAAGGGGACTGAGAGTAACACGACGACTTGAGCGAAATGAGCCCCATGTTGTGGCCCTGTCCAAAAATTAGCAACCTATAACTGCTCACCTCAGCAAGTTGTGCTATTAACCTGAATTTGTTTACAGTCTAATCAACTTTCCTAATTTTTTGTTCCGTCTTGGCAGGGTGGAGAAAATGAACAGAGAGAGATTACGACAGAAGAAGATCCACTCAGCCGTTAAGAACGATCGCAAAGTCATGTTTGAGTAATTGATAAAAAAAAAAACCGATGTGGATGAACTGATCAACAGGGAGAGGCTAAGCGTTTCTGATGAGTACTGGTGATGGTGGACTGGTGGATGGTGTGGCGTAGCGGTCAGTGGTTTGAATCCAGCTGCTGGTCATGTCCTTGGGCAAGCCACTTTACCCCAACTTGCTTTTCTGCGCCAAGGAGTATAAATGAGAACCAGCATGAGCTGAGCAGCAACCTGCAATAGACTTGCATCCAATCAAGGGAAAGAGAAATATTCTCACTTGTTTCATGCCAAGGAGACAGTTCAACATCGGCACGTCGGGCCTGATGAGCCACATTGGCTTGGAACAGACTTGACCCACTTACACTGGAAAAACCTGACAAGTACATGTACATGACTTAGCAGGTTTGACGGATACGATTGATTGCTACATGCCAGGGCGACTTTTTCTTTCGTGGGAGTTAATCAGACTGGCCAGGTCTACAAGAAGTTTGTATGGAATCCCTGTACAAGTATCCGTCTCCCTGAAGGGTTACACTTTGAAAGCAAGGCGGTACTTCTAAACACATTGCTGCTGGATGCCTGGCGCTCACGCCTCCACAGATTTACGCACATTCAGATGGGAGTCATCATGCAAGCACGCAGAGCTGTTGAGCCATTTACTGTTCATGCATGAAGTCCACAGAAATAATTGAAATTAGAATCAAATTTGCAGTTTAATGCATTCGCCGGACATTTCTACCAAAACAAAATTAGCATTTAATTTTGAAATTGTGTCTGTCTAACTCTTTGTCATGCGGAAATAAAAGCTGTTTCCATAAGAAACTTTTGTGCCACTCATTGCAGTTTTCTTTTATAAGCGTTTACAATCCCTTTTTTCTCGCCCTGTTTTTCTTGGATTCGTTAGATGGTACATTACAATAAACACCTAGCATAATATACCAAATATCAAGTCTAGTGGTCAACTGTGTGGAATAAAGAATATTTCCAAATTCATTGACTACATACGATTAAAACTTGAAAAGTTTTATTTCTTTTTGTCAATTTTTTTTTCGTCACTCGATGGCCGAGATCTGGGGGCGTGGAATACATCCCCCCTCCCCCACCAGCTGAGAGATGGTCAAAATAACCCGGCCCTTTTAGGGTTAAAGAGACACAAAAATGAATACAGATGAATATTGACACTTGTCTGCGAATAAATAATTTATTTACAGAATAAATCGTGTGCAGGAAAGCATTCTTTATTCACATCTAAAAATAAATAATGATTGACATTTTACAAATCTTTCACATTCTTGTCATAAACTTTCATAAACACCACAAAAATAAATTCATTGATATCAAATAACCTTGCACAGTAGTATGCAAGGTGTTTTATAACATGCATAGTTTTGTGTGGTTACTGCGGGAAGATTTTAAAAAGTGTAAAAAGTCACTGAAATAAGCTCTGTGCATTAGTGTCCCTTCAGAGACAAAACTGAAATCACTGTTCAAAAGCAAATCCAAGGATGACAGATTTTTGCAGATGTGATGTAATGTGTTGGCGTGGCTCTCGTCTATTTTCCCAACTGTAAAAGGTAATGTGCAGTCGGAGTTGTAATGACTCCAGTCAATGACCTGACTCGAGTCCGACTCCAGTCACAATTTTTGGTGACTCGACTCGAGTCCTAAGGGTAAATGACTCGACTGGAGTCACTGCGACCAAATGACTCGACTCGAGTGACGGCTGATAACACTTTAGTACCCAAAATAAAAGCAAAACTTTAAGAAAAATATTTGCAATGACTTGCGATGCAAAATTTATGTTCACATTGAGGTTTCACTTCTTGTTAACTGTTGGTGATATAAATGACCCTCTCTCTCGCTTTATTTGTTATATAGTGTTCAAATATTTGTGAGTCAAATTGACTTGAGCTAAATATTTGACTCGACTCGACTCGAGTCACTTCTTTAAAATGACTCGACTTGACTCGGGTCACGAAAATCAGTGACTTGTGAGCAAATTATCCAACTTTGCAAAGAGCATTGGGTCGGGCATGATAATTTTTCTGTTTTAATAGGAGTTCATTTTTTTTCTCCTTTCATTTTCTATTATTTCCTCAGTTTGCAGCATTCTGCACTGGGCATGCTGGGTAATTCCAGCATCATGCACATTACAGATCAGACTTTGTGCTGTAGGAGTTCAGTGAATCAACCTGAAACTATATTTCAAATATTTTTTATCCATCTAGGAATGGTCAAGAAATTAACCACTATGAAATTTGGATAATTTCACTGTTTTGGGCTGTGCCAGGTGCATTTTTTGACACCACCTACAATGACCGTGTTCTTCCCAACGATGGAAGTTCTGGCGGAATAATTTCACATGGCATTTGGGTCCAGCCCTTTCTTCACTTTGTGCAATGTTTTTCTCATTGATTTGGTACATGTAGGTACATTTCCGGGTAATAACCAATGTTCCTGGGTGCCTTTAACCACAGAGCAACCTATAGTCACTGTGACTGTACCACCCCAAACCTATTACTTGATGTTGCACCCAAAACTGCCCGAGCACTCAATAGTGTTATCAATTCTTCAGTGAATAAACACAATGTAATACAATGAAGTCCAGGTGCTTATCATGTGTAGCACGGTCATTTGGATTGGGGGGGGGGTTTAACATTTTTTTAAATGGCACTTGCACATCCGTGGTAAAATGTAAGCACGTTTTATTTGGGGGGGGGGGTGGGGCGCTGTTCAAAACCAACCATTATTCACACTAACGGACAATATATCAGGCTATTCAGGGTGATACGTGCATCAAATATAAAAAAAGGCACCCCAACGGCCGCTGGAACAAAAAGGGAACCAATTCTTTTTAAAAAGGCCACTTGCTCAGAAAAAGGGCACTTTTTGATAAAAAAAGGGCACTCCTACAAAAATATTGGGGGGGGTGTTAAGCGTCGGTGAAAAAAAGGCATTTCAATGGAAAAGGGCAATTTTGGAAAATATTTAACCCCCCCCCGGCTATTTTAATGTATATCAATGCCCACTGCAGACCATAGGATCATCACATACAAGATGTGTCACCTTACACTGTCATCCTTCACATTGTAATTCCTAATAACCTGCCTGGCTTTCTGAGGGGTTCTCTTGGACTGAGATTTACCCATAACTCTGGTAGTCCTGTCCTTGTCCTGTCTAGGTTTGGCTTGTAGGTTTGTCCCTGTGCCAGTCACGCTGAGAGGGTCCGTTTGCTGGGGCCACCGGTCAGGAATGCTTGAGACAGGCTCAAATTTATCTGTCCCTGGGAGAAAATAAGAATTTTGCAAATCAAAAAACAGTCGAACCCTGATAAGAAGAGCACTGTTAATACAGGGCGAGTAAAAAAAAGCAAAACCCAAATGTCGGGACTATTGTTTTAGTGAAGTTCTGCATGTAGCACTTAAAATCTAGGATATGAAAGCCCAATTCATAAGCTTCCTTTCAGTACAAGGAGTATTCAAATCACTTATGGACTTTTCAAGTTAGGGAATTTTAAACACAACCACCGTTTTAAAGTTCTGTCCACGGATCACAAAAAAGGTGTGCGTTGTTTCAGCAAAACGAAAATAATTCACACACATCCTCATGTGATTTGTTTTTGTTTTGCTGAAAGAACACTTACCTTCTTGTGATCCGTGGACAGAACTTTAAAACGGTAGTTGTCTTAACTCTGTAACTTGAAAAGTATATGAGTGATTTGAATGATTCTTGTACTAAGTTAAAGAAAGCTTATGAATTGGGCTTTCACATCCTAGATTTTGAAAGTGCTACATGCAGAACTTCACTAAAACAATGGTCCAGACAATTTGGGTTTCGCTTTTTTAGACTCACCCTTTACAACATCCTGCTTAAAACAAGGAAAATGTTAAGTCGTATAAAGTCTTTGTTTTTCTTTGTTTTCCATTACTGTATGCATATTAGCCAAGTTACCTGTCCTTGAGTGCCATGGCCTCCTGCAGCTGATTTCACCCGACCGTGCATAACTTATGTCATTGATATCATGAGAGTTGGAATAGCTGTGTTATAATAATTCCCTCGGTTGTGCGATCATGCTCTGTATATTTCACAAGTTCGTCATTCAAACATAGCCAAATAACATGGTGAGTGATCCTTGAAAGTGGGTTGAATTACTGACCCTGAAAATTGTCTGAATTTTTTTGGAAGCAGGTGGCAGCTTCTCACAGGTGAAATGGCATTTCATTGATCTCAAATATAACGCTGAGGATTTCATTTCCTATGAGTTGGGCGATGACAGACTTTAAAAAGATCACATTTTGTACACGTGTCCATTTTCATGCAACACCTCACCCATATCTTGTTTTTCAGTTGATCATGATGTGTCCCAGTTCACGCATAACGTCAACACTTATCTTTCTACTTGAGGTATTTTTTCCCCTTAGATTTCGGTTTATATCCCTTCTTTATGTAGCTCTCACCTTGAGTGACCCTTTAAAGGGCCCATGTAATATAATTTTTTTGTAATGCAATCCTTGAAAATGCATCTTTTGTGTCCCATTTTAACCTTGTTTTCAATTTTTGTTTTGCACCAAAACTTGCCAGAATTTTGGATATTTCGCTGTCGTAATTTTTTGGTGTTGGGTGATTCCTTGTTGTGTAAGTACATGACAGTAAGCCAATGAGCAAACTTTTCTCACAATGTCTTCAATAACCAAATTTTGGGTTCACAATTCGAACAGAAAACCCCTAAACTGAACAGTGTCTTCCTGAAATATCACAGCAACAGTGCCCTCAGTTGTTCTGATAAGCATGGACAAATTTTTAATGTTTAAAGAAGTGCACTTTTCAATCAAATTAACCAAAAAGGGATGTCAAATATTTTTCATACATTTAAGAGGAGTAGAAAGTTGCACAAAATATGTTCCTGAGGAAAATTCACTTCACGACCCCTTTAAATAGGGCCTTGTGACAGGCGACTAATAAAAAATGGAGCAGGCTTAAGTAATGCAAACCTTCTGTGAAATTTGTCAGAACTAAAATATTGTGCTATGCTTATGATATAAAATGTGGCACAAGTGGAGTTACGCCATTGCATAAGTGACAAACTACTGAAGAGAATTTTTTTTTTTGATATCCATACAAACCATAATATCTGAGAGCCTGTGGGGTGGGACTTCTCATGAATGTTGGGCTGCGCCCTTCATCAAGGATCTGCCAGACATCTTGGAGGGATTCCCCGCCGTACGATGACATCATCAATGGCACCGAGTCTTTGCTGCTACCACCAGGGGAATCATGGGATTGATCGGAGGACTGGGTCGGTGCAGCGGGGATGGAGGGGTGGGGTCCTTGGATAGGAAAAGAACGAAAATTGGTACATGTAATAATAGTGCAATTAATATAAAAAACATTTCAGCAATTGTGTTGAGAATTATTTCAGAGGAACGAATTACTATGTAGTGTAAAAATCTAATAGATACAGGACTGAAACTTCAATAGTCATTAGATTGTGTATGCATAGAAACAATTATTAAAAAAATATGGTCGTAGTCCTCGTACAGTAGTACGTACAGTCTGTCTAAAGCCAACATGGCTAATCAAGCCAGTATTTGTCCAGGAAGCCACAGGGTCTGCTTGAAAAAACCGGAACTATATTTCGTGTGTGAAAAAGCCACTCCGACACAAAGTCCCTGTTGTCATCTTTATCTTGTAGCCAAGCCCAGTTCCATTTATTTTTTAATTTTGCTTCTATGGCCTTTAAGCTGTCGGTTCGTTCAATCACTTTGATTTTTTTCCATATTGCTATTATTTATTCTGCCTACCCGAATTTTAAATGTTTATTCCACATGAAACATTCCGCCAAAAACCGGAAAAGTGGCATCTCTGTTTGTCTCAAATGTCATTTTCATAAGACCACTGGGAATACTTTTATTCTCCATTTACGGGATGCTAGTGCATTGTAGCTTACTCTCCAGCTAATGTAAGTACCTATTTTTGCCCCTGGTTGATAAGGCAAGTTGGGTAAAAAGGTTTGCCCAAGGACACAACACATGGCCAGAGGTAGGATTTGGACCCCTGACCCGCTAATCATGAGTCATAAACCTTAATGACTGGGCCACACTCCCTTTAGGTGCTTTGAAACTTTGGCAAATGTTGAAGAGTTTAGGGTATTACTTTGCAAACTCGCTGATCTCTGCATTGGGAGATCTGCTGGATGGGGCTCCAGTTCAGTCTCCGTTGGTGATTCTGACGATGATGAGGGGGAATCTAACTGCACCTGGATCACCTCAGTGGTCTGTTGGTCTCGCTGCATGCCTCTATGGGCATACTGCAACTCCTATAGAAAACAATCATTACAAAACCAATTTCAAATAGGCACATTACCCAAATACAATTTTTAATCAAGTCAATCACAAGGCAAATCATATGTCAACGACTGAGAAACGACTGAGAATATTTCCTGTACCCCTGGATAGGATTCCAGTCCAATATTCCACGGCCGGTACCCATATATACTCCTGGGTGGAGAGAGGCAAGTAGGGTAAAGTGGCTTGCCCAAGGACACAACATGTGGCCAGCAGGTGGATTTGAACCTCTGACCCTCTGATCACGAGTCACGAACCCTAACCACCAGGCAACACCCCCTTTAAATATTGAAGACTGGAAAAGCTACCTGTTTAGTCAGTGCATACTGCAGTTTCTCCACGTTGTTCAGTTTTCCCCTGATCTCCTGTGCCAGCTGTCCGGCCGTAGCTGTCCCCACCTGGTTCCCCGCATTCCCTGGTCCCTTAGGCCCCTGCACTGGGCCTGTGTATCTGGCTAGCTCCGATCGTAACCTGTTGCCGAGTTGGATGAGTTGCTGGCGCTCTGTCGCTAGGTGACTGATGTGGCGGGCGGCGCTCTTTAACTTTGCCTTCAACTGCAAGTTGAAAAATAAATGTGACCGTATCCCAATAAATGAGTCTTTGGAACAGTTTCTTCACATGCAGTAAAAAGCACATAATTTGAAGAGTTTGTCTCCAAAAAGAGACAAACGCCATTTTGTCAATTTTTGAATCCTGCCCTCTCAGTTTGGACGACTGTTCTATAGTTTAACACAATTTAAGAATACAATAAAGCAAAAGCAAAATGTAGTTTAAAAACAGCTGTTACACTGTGTATGCTCCATAAGATTTCATAAGCATGCAACTTTGTCACTTTAAAAAAAAAATAAAAACTATTAAATAAACACTTACCACTGACTGACTCTCGCTTCCACCTTTAGCAGCCAATTGCTTCCTCAGTGAGTGAATTTCATCTTGAAGGCGGTTCACAAGTGTTGGCTGCCAAAGAAATTCATTCCAAATATTTCTAAAATGCTATAAATTTGGTACAGGGCCAGTGCCATCTGTATTTTCATCATTTTCACGTGCGTACAAAGAGTACTCTTTTTCTGCCCCCCATAGAGTACAAACTGAAAAGGAAAAAAATGGTGATTTCTCTGTTTATCATGGAGGTAGGCATTACCATCACTTTCAATTATTTTTGAAAAGCGTTCACGTCCCCCTAACCCCCTCTCCCCAGCGTACGGTTTGTACACTCGTGAAAATGATGAAAAAAAAAAGGATAGAAAAAGAAAGTCCATAGACCAACCTGCTATCACTAGTAAGAAAACTGTGCAAAGCAAACACTAGGTACAAGCCAAAATGCAATATTGAATCCTTGATCTTCAAGCAAACGTGAAGCGAAGTATTGGAACATGCATGCTGTACATACATTTTTCAGTGGTTATCCTATTAGTACATGTCCGTGCAGCAAGAGTGGTGCATCCATCTTAGAATAGCCCGATACAAGGAGTGTGGTATGGGCTGTGGTATATGGGATAATACCACACGGTTGTTGAGATCTCTTGTCTTGTGTAATACTTAGAGACACAAAGCTTTTTGTATGCCTTACCTGACTGCTGCTGATTACAGGCTTTTGGGAAATCAAATCCATCTTCAGGTTCGACACCTTGGTATGAACAGAACAAACCAAAATCTTTTAAAATTAACATTTCCAACTTAAAGGTACACATTTGGATAGATTTCGCAAAAAGTGTGTGTTTTAGACTGTTTACCTACCTTTTATTAAACGTCCGGGTCACAGGAAGACCATATAATGTCTTTACATTTATGGAGAAAACGTTGGAAAACCCTGAATCCAATTTTGTGAAAACTGTCAACAAAAGACTGACGCCACATCAAATGGATTCAATTCCTATGAGATTCATTGTAAGATATTAGGGGCCGATTTCATGAAACGTTAAGACGTGTCTTAGGAAGGGTAACTATTCTTAACTCGTGACTCGTCCTAGTATTGATTTCACCAAGCTTAAGATAAGTTCAACGTCCCACATACATGTACAACTTTCTTAGCAACACGGCTGAACTCGTCTGGCTGGAGTTATAGTTTCGGGGAAGCAAACCACTGTAGAAACAGATTTGAAAAGATTTCTGGTATGTGGGAAGTTTGAATAAAAAAAAGCTTGTTAACAAAATTTAATTATATGCCAACACCTAGTCGACATTTTAAAATAGAGTGATGGAACGGGGGGCAAGAACGACTCTTGCGTAGAACTACCTTGCATGTGAAATTGATTGAGTAGAGTAATTTTTCTGGCGAAATTTGTGTTCTATGCATGCGAGGGAAGTTAGTTTTGTGCGTTTCTTTTCAACGACCATTTCGTCAAGCGGTAAAAGCAAACATGACACAGCCATCAAATTGGTAATTTTGATGCATCTTGCTTAAGATGAGTTTAGTGAAATCGATCTTAGAACGCGTCTTAGCTAAGATCAATCTTAGAGTGGGGACTTGTCTTAAGTCCTGAGATGAGTCGCAAGATAAGATGAGTTTCGTGAAATCGGCCCCAGGTCCCAGGATATCCTCAGAGTTATACACGTATCGATCCTAGTGCACATGCATTTGAAGAAAGTTTGGAAAAGACTTATAAATTTAGATAACGACTGCCACTCCAATGACTCGATTTTTGACGACACAAACTTTGCACCAAGAAATTCCTCTGCACGGTAATTGGACCACTGTGCTCTACTGTTATAAACGAGTGATGGACACGAGTACTACAGAACTTAGTTAGGTGACCAAACCTGACCTGATTGCCCAGTGCCGTTGCCTCTAGGTTCGTCTGCAATCCTCCCTTGTAATACTCGTCAGCTTCCTGTCTCGTCTCTGCTAGCTGGAGTTCCAGCTCAGCTACTCTCTGCCTCAGGGAGGCAGTCTCTCCAGCATGCCGACGAGCCGAGGTGGTCAGCTCGTACTGGAGCTGCTCAATCTCAGCTTGCTTCTCATAGGGCTGAGGATCAAAGAATACAAAGTTACAGTAAGGGTTAGCAAGAAGAGCTGTGTCTGTTCATGAACACAAAAAAAAGGCTTATTCAAGTTGTGTGAGTTTTTAAAATAACCAAAGTGCCATATAAATAATGTTGTGTACATTGTAAATGAATTTTTCTATAAAAACACAGTCAATTACTTACGTAGTTTCGTTTACGTTTCGACTAGTTTCACTAGTCATCCTCAGAACGAAGCACCACCAGTTGGTTGGTGGCGCTGTTTCCAACCAACTGGTGGATGACTAGTGAAACTAGTCGAAACGTAAACGAAACTACCTTTGGCTGTGTTTATAGAAAATTCATTTACAAAGTTGAAAATTCACCAGCCTGATGAACTTCTTTCATAATGTTGTGTACAAACTGTGTTGGATTTTGGGACACAACACAAAAAAGACGAAAGACAATTATAATTAAATTTCCGCAATGTTTGCAAAAAAGCAAAATACAGTGTTTCTACAGGATTCTCTGAGGGTACATTGTACACATCCACTAACGTGTTATTTTAGTTGGATCAGAGTAAACTTCATGACATGTTAGAAACTGTTCACAAGGTTTCCAGAGCAATATAATAGTAACAATACTTTACTGAATGAATACAGAGCTAATCGACAAAGAAGTCTGGTAAGCCTACAAAAGAAAGTCAGGGGTACAGTCGAAGGTGGGAAGGGGGGGGGGTGCCAGGTGCATATATGCACCCTCCCTAACTTAGAAAAGGTTCACATTTTTGTATGTATCCTTTTCGTAACGTATCCAGCATATTACTTTTACAACTGTGACCTCCCACCAATTTTTTTTTCTAGTGGAAGATGCCACTGCATATATATATATTATATCAAAAGTTAATTTAAAATTAACAATATATTTTTCCATGATACAATATCGTTAAGATATTGATCGTCGAATAACCATTTCATGTGAATACCGCAGGGAAAGGGCGTTTAATGCAGCGTACACTTGTACAGTATGCATAATAATAATAATAATACCGAAGTCTTATATAGCGCACGTATCTACCAACAATTAGGTACTCAAATTATGTCTATTACTAGAGACAGGTAAATGAAGTACATGAGAGATATGAGAACCATTATGTAGCACCTTTATAATGGTTTACAGGGTGCTGCGGTGCATTAAGCAGCCACTGCCAGAAACACCGGGGCAAACCCCTTCTCTTGGCGATAAGTGTTACTGGGTTCTTTAACGTGCATTACACAACACACGGGACCTACGGCTTCACGTCCCATCCGAAGGACGAAGCAATAATGGTAAAGCGCCTTGCTCGGGAGCGCAAGCACCATGTTCCCACGGTCAGGATTCGAACCTGTGTGCCACGGCACACAAGTCGAACACCGTAACCATTGGACCACAGCACCCCACTACATACATGTACATGTACCAATGCATACATGTACATACACGTTTGAATAGCACCCCCTAGAGTCATGTGGCTTCCAGTAATAAAACTCCCCCTCCTAACTTTTAGAATTTTCCGAACCGGTGTGATGGTCCAGTGTCGTGACCTCCCCACTTGAAATCCTGTGTACGGGCCAGCATGTCAGGGAACTCTGCTATGAACAGTGTAATTACTTTGGATCCTTACCTGTTTTTGCAGCTGGTTCATGTTGTTTTCAATGTGAGTGATCCGCGCCTGTTGTCTCTTCACTTTGGCAGATAAGGAGACCTTTTCTGATCTCAGTGCGCCGATGGTGTCATTGAGGCTTTGGATATGGCTTCTGACGTATGCGTCATCCATTGCGATGACGTTGTTCAGATCTGTGAAGCGTTTGTTTGTTTCATCCTGTCTGCTTGCCTGCTGCAGAGATTCGTATTTCTCCTTCAGGTCTCTTAGTTCCAGCTTGAGGTCTCGACTTTCTTTTTCTAAAATCTTCACATAATCTGAAAAGAGGAAATCAAATTTTTCTTAAAGAAAAAAAAACCTAAAATGGTTGACTGAAATTTTAACTTCAACTGATCCAAATTTTTGTTGGGCAGTACAGTGTGGCCTCGTAGTTAGGGTTCCTGACTCAAGATCTGAGCATCAGGGGTTCGAATCTAGCTGCTGGCCGTATGTTGTGTCCTTGGGCAAGCTACCTCACCCCAACCTGCCTCTCTCCACCCAGGAGTATAAATGGGTATAAATATATTAGCTGGGGATAACCTGTGATGGACTAGCATGCCATCCTGTGGGAATAGAGATATTCTCAGTCGTTTAAGGCCAAGGAAACCAGAGATATACGTCGGCTTGATAAGCCATTTGTGCTTGACTTACAATAACTTCATTGCGGGAAGATTGCAGGGAAGTTGTTCAGAATCCTGCAACTTGTACCCCAAATAATGTCCGGAACTCGTCCCGGATAAAGGTTTCCAAGGATATTAATTTCAAAAAACCTTCTGTGATTGGTGGATTGGTCTTCCCATCATCCCCTGCTGCCATGGCATCTGGGATCTGATTGGCTGTTGCTTGCTTCTCCCCGATTTGTTCCATGTCTTCTCGCATCTCGTGAATGACAGCCCGCAGCATGTCGTTCTGCTCCTGTAGCGCTCGGAGTTGCTCGGATGCAAATCCCGAGTGATCATCCAAATCTTCTTTATTCTGCAGACAAACAAATTGGATCCAGCTCTTGAACTCTTGTTCAATTTTCTGGAGTGCTGTGGGTAACTGAATCATTCCAAATCGCCCTCATTTGTTCACAATTGGTAGGATTGTTTCAATACAGAAGTCATTTCACGATCTCTTAACTATAAAATACCCAGCTTTTTTTCGTTCTTGTTAGTGCATATGAAATTTTAAGCTCAATCAGATGATGAGTTTTTGAAAACAGTCATTAATGTTCCATAGTTCTGTCTGAACGAGCACATCCAAGGTAAAAAAGAACAGCCTGACCAAAAGTGTTCGGGAATTGTTTCAGCATGAAATTAATTTCATGACCCCAAAACAGCTTCTTGACACTAAAATAGCCAGGGTTTTTCAGCAATCGTACAAAAGATCTAAAAAATGCAATAACCGATTTTCATGACAGTTGTAGGATGGTAGACATGGTAGTACATTATGCACAATTTTAGCTCAATCAATGGAGTGCCTTTTCTTCACACGATCGATTGAAAACAAAAGATTTGCTGTTACCTGTTGTCAAAAGTTTGAAACTTTGAAAATTTACAAATGTATGACTGACGTTTACGAAATTGGAGTTGGAAAATCTGAATGACATTTGACTACAAATTTCATGGTAAAAAAAATAAATAAAATGCACAGTAACAGGTGGGATTCTGCTATCCACAGCCCTTTTAGGGTTACTGAAAATGTATGTTCTGCAGGGCAGATTGCAATACTGCGGTCTTAGTTGGCTGGCTTAACCAGTCCGATTTTAGCCAGCTATCGCTCCTAGACGGTCTTTGTTAAGACGCCAAACTTAGCACATTGCGATAATCCGGGCTTTACTAAGCCTGCTTAGAGTAATGATTCACAAACAACCATTCCATGGATACGGGCTGATAGGGTGTGGTGCTCATCACGCGCCGTAATACCGGAGAGGCTGCACGATATTTCGCTTTGCTTGATTCAAATCATGCGAATTCAAATTCCGTCTTATGAATAGTGAATGCGGTACCCACTGCTACGTACATCAGATTCGAACCAGCCAACCGATCCCGTTAGCTCGGTGGTCGAGTGGTAAGACATCTGCTCTAGAAAGCAGGAGGTCGTGAGTTCGAGTCCCACCCGAGGGTTTTTTCCAACTTTCACCTGGGAGGTAACACACTGAGTATACAGTGTTTATATATCGGTGA
Organism: Patiria pectinifera; assembly: GCA_029964075.1. NCBI lineage: Eukaryota > Metazoa > Echinodermata > Asteroidea > Valvatida > Asterinidae > Patiria > Patiria pectinifera. The sequence continues at coordinate 14,707,681 of CM057146.1, read as the reverse complement.
ATGGCAAAACCTAATTTGATTTACATCAACCCGACGCAAAATTCCATCTTATGAATAGTGAATGCGGTACCCGCTGCTATGTACATCAGATTCGAACCAGCCAACCGATCCCGTTAGCTCGGTGGTCGAGTGGTAAGACATCTGCACTAGAAAGCAGGAGGTCGTGGGTTCGAGTCCCACCTCAGTGATATTTTCCAACCTTCACTCGGGAGGTAACACACTGAGTATACAGTGTTTATAGGTCAGTGAAGGGTAAAACCTAATTTGATTCAAATCTGTCAATTACGAGATTTTATGTCGAGATGTACTTGCAGCACAACTCAGTGTCATTATATTAATAAATCCTTTCTCAAAGCAGTATTCTTCTATTTAAATTATCAAACACTTATCAACTCAAAAACATTCTGGGAAGGAATATTTCAACACACCGATGAATTTAAAAATCAAAACTATAGACCGTTGTAAGCCAGCCCAACCCAGGCTCACTATTTTAAGACTTAATACTTAGACAGTGTCATTGCAATGGTCTTTAAACTGACAGGCAGAGATTTTAAGACTGTCTAATGCGCATAGACAGCTTTAAGACTGGTTATTGCAATGCACCCCAAGTGTATTTACTGGTTTTTGGTAACCACTAGAACTAACCTGTAATAAATCCCTATTGATCTGTATGTTGTGTTTCCTGAGTGTTGCAAAGGCGTGGTCTCTGTCGGCGGTGAGAACTCGGATGTAATCTTCCTTGTGTGACATCTCCCGATCCTTCTCCTTGACTGCTGCAAGAGCCTGGTGATTATATAAAGGCATACAGGATCATTTGCTTTACATGCATTTTATCCATATCCAATAATAACCACCACTCAAAATCCAAAGAAGAATGTTCAAAACCTAACTGTTAAAGTTTCAGCTCTGTGGATATTAACCCTAACCCCTAGTAGTTCCTCGGGACTACCAAGAGAGTCCAACGAGAGTTTCCTGCTCAATCCACTGTGCCTTATTTTCAGTTGTCTGCTGGATCCAACGGAGTCCAACATGGCATTATAATGCGGTTCAGTTGCCTGTTGAATCCAACATTTTGCATGAGGAATGTACACAAGGGGTTTACTGCTCAATCCAACAGGCTCCAACAGGTATATGATATAGTTGGATCCTGTTGGGTTCAGCAGGGTTAGGGTTTGCACTTTTTGAGAAAATGATGAAAAATCATGCACAACCTTTTGATCATAAAACACGATTTCGTCCATAGCACTCCTTATTTCCAATGATCAGTCAACTGACTGATCCTTGGAAATCACCTACATTACTTGATTTCTTCTAAATGACAGCAAGCCAGATGGAACAATTTCACAGGGTGTTTAGTACATTTGCTTGTAAATATGCATGAGGTGTAATAATACCTCATCTCTTGCCGTGGTCAATCTCTGAATCAACTCCTCTGACTTGCTGTACTGTTCTCGTTCTAGGTTCTCGCAGCGTCTCTGCCAGTCTAACTCAGCCTGGGTCCGGGATCTCTCCAAGTTGGCCTCTCTCTCAGCCGCTAAGGACAATTCTCTTTTGTATCTGCGGTACAAACAAGCTGAATTATTATCAATTTAGGTTGTCTCAAAATTATAGTCCCCTGAAACATAAAAGGACAAATCTTTCAGATAGGAGTTAAAGAACAATGTTGAGTTAACCCTAACTGCCCTGAATCCTTCAATATCCTCTTTGCCAAAGTGGAGGAATTTGGAGGACTGAGGCTACATGGCAAAAGTGTGTTACTGATTTTCTAGAATGCACTTTGTCAAGGTTTTGGGCCGGACTTTGTGCTGTTTTTGCTCAGCCATGCATAAATATAGACTGAGTGGAATTGTTGATAGAAGCCAAATCTAATTTGTAAACGATACCTGTTCAAACTGTGAACTAATATTTGCTTTTCATGTTATTAAAAATACCACAAAAGAGTAGAAATAAACAAGTCAGGTGTGTTTACAAACACAAATGCCCCGCAACCATGACTGTTCCCATGACATAACACCACTCTTTTAACATCAACTTACACGTACCGTACCTTGGTCACATGGAACGTTCATTGACAGCATTAGTGTCTTCTGTAGGTTTTACGTGTATGTGAATTAATCCCTAATCCCTATGATGTCAGAATAAATACAAGATTTTTATTGTTTTAGCCACTGTGACCTTGACCCTTGACCTTTCGATCCCCAATGCGATAGGCCTATTTCGATTACCAAGAACGATGCACAAACCAAATTTGAAGTTCACATGTGAAGAATTTCTCAAGTTATCACGCTGACAAAATTTCTTTTGTTTTAGCCACTGTGACCTTAACCCTTGACCTTTTGGCCCCAAATGAAAAAAGGCTTCTTAGGATTGCCAAGGACAATCCACAAACCAAATTTGAAGTTCATATGTAAAGTATTTCTCAAGTTATCGCGCTGACAAAATTTCTATTGTTTCAGCGACTGTGACCTTGACCCTTGACCTTTCAGCCCCAAATGCAATAGGCTTCTTAGGATTACCAAGAACAATACACAAACCAAATTTGAAGTTCATATGTAAAGTATTTCTCAAGTTATCGCGCTGACAACATTTCTTTTGTTTTAATCACTGTGACCTTGACCCTTGACCTTTCGGCCCCAAATGCAAAAGGATTGTTAGGATTACCAAGAACAATACACAAACCAAATTTGAAGTTCATATGTTAAGTATTTCTCAAGTTATCGCGCTGACAAGATTTCTATTGTTTTAGCCACTGTGAACTTGACCCTTGACCTTTCGGCCCCAAATGCAAAAGGGTTGTTGGGATTACCAAGAACAATACACAAACCAAATTTGAAGTTCATATGTTAAGTATTTCTCAAGTTATCACGCTGACAAAATTTCTTTTGTTTTAGTCACTGTGACCTTGACCCTTGACCTTTCGGCCCCAAATGCAAAAGGGTTGTTAGGATTACCAAGAACAATACACAAACCAAATTTGAAGTTCATATCTAAAGTATTTCTCAAGTTATCGCGCTGACAAAATTTCTTTTGTTTTAATCACTGTGACCTTGACCCTTAACCTTTCGGCCCCAAATGCAAAAGGGTTGTTAGGATTACCAAGAACAATACACAAACCAAATTTGAAGTTCATATGTAAAGTATTTCTCAAGTTATCGCGCTGACAACATTTCTTTTGTTTTAATCACTGTGACCTTGACCCTTGACCTTTCGGCCCCAAATGCAAAAGGGTTGTTAGGATTACCAAGAACAATACACAAACCAAATTTGAAGTTCATATGTTAAGTATTTCTCAAGTTATCGCGCTGACAAGATTTCTATTGTTTTAGCCACTGTGAACTTGACCCTTGACCTTTCGGCCCCAAATGCAAAAGGGTTGTTGGGATTACCAAGAACAATACACAAACCAAATTTGAAGTTCATATGTTAAGTATTTCTCAAGTTATCACGCTGACAAGATTTGTCCGGACACACACACCCACACCCACACCCACACACCCACACACCCACCCACCCACCCATTCCAAAATTTGTATCCTTGTGGAGACATTTCTTTGTTCCCGTGTAGTAAAGTGTTCAATTTTGAAAGTGAATTTTCAAAATGCTCTTATTTTAACCAGAATAAGTTTCCTGGGCTGAAATTTGGAATTAATATCCCTTTTCTAAAACTCTTCCATTTGCGACAAATAAACACACCTTGGAAATTCCTAGTTTTTGAGTAAAACCCATATATCTATTTCGTGAAAACCTTGTGGAGACCTATTCATCTATAGAAATTGCCCTGTAGAGACCTTTACAATGTTTTGTTCACTATTGTGTGTGAGTCTCCACAAGGCAGCGAATTTGTGGTCACCCACCCACCCACGGAAGGACAAGGCGGAAACAGTATGCCCCTTCGGCTTCGCCGCGGGGCATAAAAATCTGATACAAAGAGAAAGTTTGGGGAGACCACTGGGAGGGAAATTTGAGCGCACTGCCGTTGCGTCAGATGTCACAAGAAGACATGGTGAGTGCCCTGCGGCTTACATGAGTAACCAGTGCGCACAAGCGCCCAATGTTCTCCACCTTAGCTCTCACAAGTACCAATAAAGTGCCACCTACTCTTCGTGCGAGCAACAATACTGAAGTCTTATATAGCGCATGTATCTACCAACAATTAGGTACTCAAGGCGCTGGAAATTATGTCTATTATTAGAGACAGGTAAATGAAGTACATGAGAAATATGAGAACCATTATGTAGCACCTTTATAATGGCTTACAAGGTGCTGCGGCGCATTAAGCAGACACTGCCAGAAACACCGGGGCAAATCCCTTAGCGATAAGTGTTACTGGGTTCTTTAACGTGCATTACACAACACACGGGACCTACAGCTTTACGTCCCATCCGAAGGACAAAGCAATAATGGTAAAGTGCCTTGCTCAAGAGCACAAGCACCATGTTCCCACGGTCAGGATTCGAACCCATGTACCACGGTACACGAGTTGAACACCGTAACCATTGGACCACAGCTACCCACAATGCTAGTGTGTTAGACACGTACCTTTGCACGTCTTCGTTCCTCTGTGCCAGCTCTGTCTTGAGTTTGCCCTGAGTGTCTCTCAGTCCAGTGATAGTCAGGTCCTTGTTGACTGTATCTCTGGATATGGTGGCCAGCTGCGCGTCGGAATGACCTCTGACATCCTGGATCTCACGCTGCAATCTACAGGTGGAGGACATTTTAATGTGGAAAATGTGAGGCGTTCTGGCAAAATGAGACAGAACTGGGCCAAAAGTACAGGCCGTAGTGGAGGAAAATGCAACAAATCCAAAAAATCCAAATGGAGTGATTTTTTTCCATTTTCAGATTTATTGATATTTGTAATCTTTGATATGTCAACTACATACATTTTAAGGAAGTGGTATACAAATTTGGAATAAAAATAAAAAAGGTGTTTTTAGGGCAAAAAATTTGGATCTTGCATTTTCACGACCACAAAACTCGAACTTTGTAGGCCTTTTTCTCAGCATTTTACTTCTATGACTTGTTGATAAATGTGAACTTTAAACAGCCACAACTTGTCAATGCAATGTCCGATTGAAGTGCAACAAACAGTATTGTAAGCAGAATCTCATTCTCTTTCCTCATACCTGCAAACCCTCATTTCAACATCTGCCCATCTTATTTTGCCAGAACACCTCACATAATGTCGGTGCTGTAGTCGAGGTACTTGTGATGGGTCATAAATCATCGCAAGTCAAGCACAAGTCATCCAGTCCCAAGTCAACTCAGAAGACATTCAAATGAACTGTGACAAAAGCATTCCTTTGTTCTTGTTCATCCTTCGGTGCTTGCGACCGGACTTGTGAATTGACTTGTGATGTACTTGTGATTCATTAAAGTACCTCAACAACACTGGAAAATAACAAAACTTTCACACTCCATTTATATATGTTTAAATATTTAGCCAATGCTTCACAACGCTTCGAAGGAGTGTCATGGCTAGCGGTTAAGAGCACCGGACGGTTAAGAGCACCGGACTCATGCTCTGGTGTTTCAGAGGCAACAGTGGCGTGGGTTCGAGCCCAGGCCCGGACACTTGTGCCCTTAGGCAAGGCACTTAACCATTATTGCTTCATCCTCGGATGCGACGTTAAGCCAGAGGTCCCGTGTGTTGCATAAGGCCCAACGCACGTAAAAGAACCCAGTTACACTTATCGCTAAGAGAAGGGGTTTGCCCCGGTGTTTCTGGCCTCCTAGTTATACTCCCTTATGGAAGTCCTTAGGAGAAGAACCAACCAAGTACCAAGTACAATGACTGCCATTTGCCGTGCCATTTGATTAGCTCTGACATCATTCTCGGGGCTCAACCAGGGGAAAGAATGTAGTATCCGGACGCCACTTTTTTGGTTGTGTACAAAGTCTATGGGGAATCCAGTGAATTTTCAAAGTATATTCTAACAAAATTGGAAATGTTTCTCAGTCCGAATTGCATGTTTCTTCAACATTTTTGCAAAAGACTGACCTTCATTGAGATAATATATGATGAAACGAGTGGCATCAGGATGCAACATTCTTTTCCACCCGAGTCACACACCACAGACCCTGCTCGTGGAGTGGAGTCAGTGGTGGAAATACGTCACACGCATGCGTTGCTCATTCCACGAAACAGACAAATATGGCGGCCGGACAGCGGAAAAGATCAAGTGAACCAAAATATCAACTTTATTTGAAGTCTAAATATAATCAGTTATTTATCTCATTGTGACTTTAGAGGCTATAATTCCAGCCCGATGTTGTTATTTGTTTTGATTAGATCATGCAGTAGATCTCAAAAGTAAGATTCAGTCCGAAAAAGGTGTTTTGTCAATGGCTACGGCTACGGCTACGGACGTCACGTGAGGATCATGATGGCCCGTGTTTGAGCATTCGATTAGCCTGGCTCTCGTGGCTAACCCGTCTGCCTTCACCCGAGTTGATCTGGGTGAGCTACTGAAACACACCCTATGTGCGTGTTGCATTGAGCTGGTGGGTACTAAAAATATCAAACAAACTGTTGTACACAAATGTATCTGGTTGACTTAAGAGATGGTTGCCGAACATTGAAAACTTTCCTAGATTGTAATTATGTACTTGTGTTGTTCTGAGACCTAAAGGCTTTGGTTCTGAAACTCAAAGCTCTGCCGGTCGTCCGGAGACCGACAGATTCCCAGTGAACAGGCATGCAACTTGGAAGAAACAACAAAAGAGGAAACTCTAATCTTTACAAGACTTTGTACAGTGTTTTTCAATTTTTAATGGCATGAGTGTGAAGTGAAAAACGAGGAAATCAGCTTAGGCCAAAAAAAAAAAGTCTCCGGTTTCTGGTATGAGCGCGCGTCGCCGTAGCCATGCGCGTCGGCAAAATGAAAAAGTTTTTTTCAATGAAAGATGATGTCTCAAAACCGCCAAATTCACTGGTTTGACTGGAATCCTGCTGCTGCACAATTTTAACGTGTTTTTACATGGGGTTATGATCGAGAATAAGCTTTATGTGGCCTCTCTGGACTCCCACGTATTTGCACTAAGTCTAGTCGGGCACCACTTGCAGTCATCAGCCGACATTTGAGGCAAAAAAATCAGGTAACAAAAAAAAAAAAAGCCACGTCGCCGCACCACTTTTTGGGCAAGCTCCATACCAGAAACCGGAGACTTATTTTTTTGGGCCTTATCCAAGGAAAACTTGCAAGCCTGAGTGAAGTTGGGGTTATGTAGGAGACCTGGAAGTGGGGATCAGTGCAGGGGTGTGAGAGCATACTGTCCGGTATAATGAGTTTCCAACAGTTCTTCTCCGAACCACACACCCTCACAAAAGAAATTCTGTTTAAACTGTGCAACTTGCTGAACTGACCATGCAAACCTTCAAAAAGCTACCTACTTGTCCATCAAGAGATCTTTCTCCTTGATAGCATCTTGGTGAGACCACTCCTCTCTCCTTCTCTCTGCCTCAGACGCCTCCATCTTAGCGTTCAGCTCTCGGATCTTATCTTGAAGCTCACGCTCCGCGGCGTTGTGGCTGTCCTTCAGTTTCAGGACGATTGTTTCTTTTTCTCGAGCGTACCTGTCCAGTTCGGCATGCCTAAAAATAAATTTAGGAATACGTTCAATTGATGTGATTTTTCTAAATGAGTAAGATAGTTACGTTTATTGAACTCAACTTCAATGTCACATGAAGATTGTTTTGGTTTTTTGGGGGCAAAAAAACTATTCAAAAATATTTCAATACAGGGTTATTGTCAAGTGGTTTGATTCGAGTCTGAGTACGAGTCCCGATTTCATATTTGATTCAAGTCCGATTCAAAGTCTCAAGTCACTCGGTTTGAGTCCGAGTCCAAGTCAAGAGTAACGATACAGTTTTGTCCAATGAATAACTTCAAGTTTATAGAGAAAAAATTTAATTTCTTCTCTAAAAGAAGTCTGGCCAGAATTTCAAAATGTACCCCACCTTGAACAAAATATATCTAATATCCTTTGTGTATTTTTGTTTGTTTGAAGCAACAATGTTGCTCAAAATCCTAAGAAGAGTGCATAACAACTGTATTGTTGAAGTTACAGCTCAGTGGATATAATCTTCTTTAAAACGCAACAGAGAAAACGTATACACAATTTTGGGGGTCCCATAACTGGATTCTGTTGCTAATGCACAAAAAAAAATATATATATGTGCCCACGGGCACATTTTCTGAAACCAACTTCAATGATTGTTTTCTTCCGAATAATACCACTTCAGGGGGTACAATTTCACAGGGTATCTGGTAGCAGTCATACCTTCATTCTGAGTGAGAATTTTCTTGTCCCTACTTGGAATCCCCTCAGTCTCCTGACGATGGACAGAGTATGGCTCTTCTCAGAAGCAACACAAACTCACAAAAGAGATTAATTTTACATGGCGTTTCCGCAAACTTACCTTGCTGTCATCCTCACCTAGTCTAGGGGCTAGACGTTGTTACGGTTTGATACATGATAATCTGGTGCCGCGATAACCAGCCGCCGCAAGAGGGCGTTATCACGACCAACCATATCATCTACGCACCGTCAGTAACATCTAGGCCAATTCGTATTGGTTGTGTAATGCATGCGCACCAGTTTGGCAACCACAAAAATTCATAGTAGTTCCGAAGCAAACTGTCGAATCTCTTCCAGTAATATAAAAGATGCAGCAAGACTTTTGTGCAACGTCACTGGTCAGCTCTTTTGTTGTGTGTAGTATGTGTGGGACTGAAAATGGACTGTAATTGTCTGCAGAAGTCGCGCGTGAGATTTTACGAATTGGCCTAGACGTTGTTACTGACGATTTGTGGATGATATCGTTGGTTGTGATAACGCCCTCTTGCGGTGGCGGGTTATAGCGGCGTTAAGCCCCTAGACTATTCCTCACCATGCAAACTTTCCCTTCTTATCTGTCCCTACCTGCCTTTAAATGCCAACTCTAATATTTGATTTCTTTACACGGTTTTACTTACTTCCTGTTGAAATCCTCCATGGCTCTGTGCACGGACTGTTCCATTATTTCTTTTTGACTCTCCAACTCTGCAATTCTGTCAGAGAGAAAACAAATAACAGGTAAAAATTAAAAAAACCTTCAAAATTAATAACTGTTTGAAAACACTTGATACTGCTTACTCATAATTATGACCATAACAATCCCATCTTTCACAATATGTTCTTAAAGTAAGTATGGGACTTTGCATGTAATTTAGTAAACGTTTACCAAAACTATTAAGCATTGTTTTAACGTTTAAACATTTAACCAATCCACAAAGGCTGTCATCTGCTACGACCGCCATCGTTGTTTACATCGTTCGTCACTGTTCGTCTGCTTTTTTTTTTAACTCTGCCATTTTCGCCGTAATTTCATCATAATAATGTCGGCAGATGACAACAGGTCGCCTCCAAAGAAGAGGTTCCTCTCTTGTTCCAGAGACGAGATCAGAAATTTGATTTTTGAACAGGACAGCATCAGCACGAAGAAAAATATGGAAAATTCTGTGCGAATAGTTCACCAATTCTACACTGCAACAGGAAAAGACCCACAGTTTCCGAGACGTTACTATTGACAGAATTGGACAACTGTAAACTATTACCGTGATATAACAAAACAATTGTTGCCTGCTGTGATGGGGTCCGTGGGTTTTGTACACCCGCGGGGGCAAATGGCACCCTCAGCTTTGCCTCAAGTACCATTTGTGGGGTGCTGTGGTCCAATGGTTATGGTGTTCGACTCGTGTGCCGTGGTGCATGGGTTCAAATCCTGACCGTGGGAACATGGTGCTTGTGCTCTTGAGCAAGGCACTTTACCATTATTGCTTTGTCATTCGGATTGGACGTAATCCCGTAGGTCTGGTGTGTTGTGTAATGCACGTTAAAGAACCCAGTAACCATGGTTACACTTATCGCTAAGAGAAGGGGTTTGCCCCGGTGTTTCTGGCAGTGGCTGCAATATGCGCCGCAGCACCTTGGAAAAAGAACCTTATAAGGCGCTACATAATGGGTCTCATATTTCTCATAAACTTCATTTGCCCGTCTCTAATAATAGACATAATTTCCAGCGCCTTGAGTACCTGATTGTTGGTAGATACATGCGCAATATAAGACTCCAGTATACGTGTAATGGTACCATTAAGGAGACACGGTATTGTAATTTCTTCGTACGATGGGAGACACCGGTCATGAGGGAGACATTTTCATGTCTCCCTAATGTCACAGCCCCCCTTTAGAGGCACAATTTTAGCGTCGCAATTAGGTTATATTTGTTGCTCGTGGTCTAATTAGTAAACATACCGAAATTCGTGGAAAAAGGACAAAGGGACATTGGGTTAGGGCACATTTAAGTTTGAAAAATTGTATGCACAAGTCTATGGGGATGTCTCCCAAATGTCCAATCCAGGGTAATAATAATAATAATAATTATTATTTGCCCCCTCGGGAGTGAGGTCCATTGTTGAAAGAAACATTACATGTTATTTTCATTTGACATTTCTCAGTTACAGTCACCTTGCATCTTTCATGCTGGCCTGGTCATGCAGCTCCCATTCTTTCTGTTTCAGCTGCTTGTGAAGCTCCTGTGCAGTAGAGTCTGCGTCGCCTAGTTGCGATGATGCCCTCTCGTTGGCCGTGCGGACCAACTCTAACTCCTTGCTTAGTAATTTTACCTTTGGAATGAAATCACAGTGTGTGTGTTTTTTCATGTCAAAATATGGCCATGTGGGTATTACTTGACTACAGCTTGAAATAACATACAAGTCTTTGGGAAGTGGCTGCAGCCGCTACCATATACATGTGTGTAATTTTAAGCGTTAGCCAAGTACAGTAAACTCCGGCTAAACCGACATCGTACAACTCGTCAAATCGCTCAAGTCGGCCATCTGACTAAAGTCCCCATTGTCCGTAATGCATTTCCATTGAATTTTTATTTGTAAGTCGGCTTTCATAAGTCGCCATTTCGCTCAAGTCGTCGTGTTACTCTCGGTCCCCTTTCCATAAAAAGCATTGCAAAATCCTTTGTGTAAGTCGGCATTCAACAAATCACGCATTGGCATTGACTTCCTGTACTGCAGTTGGCAAAGTGTCGAGTGAAAAGTGGTTTCGCACGGCCCGTGATCGCTGCATGATCGGTGTTGAAAAAGGGTGTCCTACTGCATACATCGCATATGCATCGTGAGCATATCAATACTAGTACCCCCTCTAGGCTGTACGCATTCGCTCTGTCCATTTTGGGGGTCGCCTTATTGAATGACTAGTGCTGCAGTCAACGCGTGCACGCATTTAATTCGTTACTGTGCACGTTCATATGTATCGTGGTCTCCACTATCAATAACCCAAACGTGATGATACAATTTGAGGATTAATTTCAACTCAAGCATTAAGGAGACAATCCAGGGTAAATTCGAAGCCAATTAGTGCAATAAACCATGTGTGCAGAAGACCATTCATGTAAGTCGGCAAAATGACGACTTACAGCAGATATCGGCATTCACGTAAGCGTCACAAATTCTCGGGTGCCGAGAGTGCCGACTTAAGAACAAGGGAGGAGGTTCGGAATTCAATACTGGGTTGTACTCTCTTCACTGACAAAGGCTGTATACTCAGTCTGAGAGCTAGCTTTTGTGGGACTTGAACCCACAACATCCTGCTTACTGGTGCAGATGTCTTTCCACTTAACCAACGAGCTGCCCGTGTCAAATCTGATATAGCAGCCGGTATCGCACTCATCACTTTTTTGTACGATGGAATTTTAGCCAAACCCTCAGAGCAATACTTGTTTGTACACGTACCTTCATCTCATGGGCTAGCACTGTAGCGTTCATGTCGTCCAACTGTGCCCGGTACTCATTTTCCCGTCGGCGTAACGCCTCGTCGAATCCCACCGTCAGCTCCTGCCGTTGGACGTCTAGTTCCTCCTCTACCTCTCTTAGCTGGCGCTGGAGGTTGCGCTTGATGTTGCCAAGGTTACCGCGCTCCGTCTCCATCTCAGCATCTTTGGCTCTGAGTACAGAAATGTAAGCAGGACCTCACAAATAATGAAAATTATATGATATTGTAACGTAGAACGAATCTAGGGTTCTCACACGCCAGACGAAGGAAACCACGGACACTATTCTTCAGGGTTTCGGGGCTCTCCGGCCATTTATTCTTTCCACTTTCTTTACACGAGGCTCTCTCTTTATACAACTCACAACAAAAAGGACGCTATATAAAAGTCACACTACTGAGTCGGCGCAGTCTGGCAACGGGTCTCCCTGGCCCAGCAGCAGGGGTCCCAACGCTACGGTTGCACCGTGGGTCCGTGCTGGCGCCCTCTGCCGGCGGCCCGGCACCGCCGTTACAATATGGCACAATACGATACGCATTGTGATACAGACCTCGCAAAATGATGAAGATCCACAAAAAATGTAAACGCATTCTTTATGCACCAACCCCTAAAGTGATTTACTAGGAACCTTCCTCACTCCTGCAAATTCCAACGCCATGTGGTAAACTGTACACAAAAACGGATGGACTCTGATTGGTGGTGGTATGCCTAAGCCCATGTGAAGCAAAATCAGTTTATTAATCGAGTACTCACTCCAACAGATTCCAACAAACCCTGGTGTTGGATTTTGACTGGATTGTGGTTGTTATGGTTAATGACTGCCTCGATATTTGCAAAATATTTGCTCATGTCACATATGAGAGTTTGGTCTCTGATGGTTTGGTCTCTGTGTGTATTAAGTATCTTCAGCCGTGACGACTATTGTTATGCACGCTTTCCATCAGCGCCGCACTCCGCCACACAAATGGGCGAGCCAAGGGGGGCCGTAGTGCGGCCCCATGGGGCGCAGTGAAGCTGATTGGGGCGCGTCTATGAAATTTAATTGAATGCCGGGCCTAACAAAAACATTGGAAGGAAACTCAAATAGATAAAAAAGCTGGATTAGAATAGACTGATACAATGTAAGCCAAGCCCATGAGGGTTTGGCCAATCACAGCCAAGTCAAACGTGTGCATTTCTGCATGATGTGCCCAACATGCAGCATGGCATCTGGGCAGACGCATATATAGTTACCCATAGGCGGGCCCATGGCAAAATGCAAACTGTCCACGGCATCACGACCATGTCCTAATTACATGACTACCGCTTGCAATGACCCATACATCTATGGAAGCGGCTGAAGCAATTTCCCATACACATGCATGTTACTGCCAGCCGCAGCTCACCTGAAACTGAGCAATACTGTGAACTTTGACCTCAAACTCACATCTTGTACTTCTCTACCTCCTGCTGTCTCTCTCGTATCCTCTGCTGGTAATGTCGCTGCAGTTCCTCTTTAGCTTGTGATTCCCTCGCTGTCGTCTGTTGCAGTTCGTCCATGCAGATTTTCAGCTCACTCACCTAAGTTTCAAAAATAATTTTAAAAATGCCGATGAAAACCTGTTACGGCTGGTTCATATTTGGCAGGAAAGTGAACACTGATGCAAGTCTGTGATCTTACGGCAAGTTTTCATACTGCAAATTAGCTAATGTTGAACACATTTTCACTTGGGTGAATTTTATTGCAAATGTTTTGCAATGTCAAATTTGGCATTCGTTGGCATTTGTGCCTGAAATATGTTATCAATACAACTACCAATTTGTTATTAAACTCACAGATGCTTATTTGAGTTTGATGCATTTTGTTCATTTTCAATAACACCAACACTCAAAATCCAAAGACGAACGTTCAAAACCTAACCCTTTGAAGCTCAGTGTATATTACAGCTCAGTGTAGTTATTGAGAAAACAGTGAAAAAAACATGCACAACCTTTTGAACACGAAACACGATTTTGTCTATAGCACTCTTTACTTTCAAAAATCAGTCAATTGACAGAACGTTGAAAAATCACCTCCATTTCTTGATTTCTTCTCAATGACGGCAAGCCGGACGGAATAATTTAACCGGGTGTTTAGACACAGTAGAACAATCATTAAGGCCAAACAAAAAAATAGTTCTGCTCCCGATTACATGGCATTTGAAAATAGGGTAGGCAAGGGCAGATCCAGAACACAATGGGGGGCCCAAAAAATTTTGTTACCCAAAAAGTGTGTCCCAAAAAATTATGGGGTGGGGTTTGGGGCCCGCTTAAGGGCCCTGAAATTTTTTTGGATTCTAGATGCTCTGTGGTGCGTTCTGAGGCAATTTCTGACCACTTTTTAACCAATTTTTTTAGGAAAAGATAGTGGTTTACTCATTGCCTGCCTTTATTGCAAAGTCATCAAAAAAAAAAAAAAAAAATGATTTCGTTTTTTTGGGAGCCTCCCCCCGGATCCGCCCTTGAGGGTAGGTTGGTAGGGAATTTTTGTTTTCGGCAACTTTTTTGTGTACAATCATATGGAGGTGTCTGCATGTACTCAAGAGTAAAAGGTAGTTATTGATGGTTTTCTGGTTTTTCCCCCTCATTCCTCCCCCTCCCCCAACAAAAATTGGGTAGGTAGGGTAACCGGAAGCAGAACTATTAGTTTTTTGGCCTAATCCAAGTAACTTTTTAATAATAATTTGTGAGGTTACTTTTGGGATAAATGTAAATGATCCCAAGAAGGGTTTTAAGCATAATTCTCATGAGTCAAACAAAAACAGGTGAATAAAATGACAATCACCTCAGCATTCTTTGCTTGAAATGCAGCCTTTAGCTCCGCGAAGACCGCATCGTAGCGCTCCAGTTCCTTGTCTCGTTCGGAGAGCAGTCTCAGATTGTACTTGAAATCCTCCTTCAGTTTCTGGAACTGAGCCTTGTTAAGTTCTAGTTGTCGGTCCTTCTCCCTTGTAACCTCCTCGAGGGCCTTGGCTCGTAGTTCCTGGACCTCTCGCCATTCCCGTTCCTTCTGCGCAGCCAGGTCTCGCAAAGAGATGTCAGCGTCTGCCATGTTGGTGGGGACTGTATGTGCTAGTTTCAGTTCAGAACTGTCTTAAAATATCAATTTGAAGCATGTCAGGAAATGTGCAAGCCGTCACCCTTTCTGCTAGCCCCATAAATGTGGCCAAGGTACTGGACTACCTCCTGTAAAAAAGGCCACACTTGGAACATGTACAAAAACATGTGCAGTCGTTTTCCTAGTTCCGGATTTTTCCTAGTTCCGGATAGCTTCAAATAAAACCTACCTCTTTTGGATTAGTCTCCAAACATTTTATTTCTGACGAAGTGCACTTTAAAAAGAAAAAATGTAAGCTTTTTGACTCGCACTTTGACATGTTTGGACCGTTTGTAGAAAATCGTGGCAGCTGCGAATCGACGATAAATTTTCTCCTTGGTACATCACCGGTACCGTGTGATTTCGAATATTTTGTTCATACACTACAGTCATATAGCCTAAACTCTTTCATCGAATGTTTGTTGAATCAAAATAAGTTGTAGAGTCCCACATTTTTGAAAATTTGCTAAATAAAATTCATTGCGCGCGTGTGACGTCACTATTGAAGAAAAACAAGTTTGGCTTACTCAATGACTGTTTCATGTAGTCATGTGTGCCCCGCGCCATCTGACAGTGTGGGTTTTTGGCGCGGGACACATATCAGTACATGAAACAGTCATTGATTAAGCGCGACTTGTTTTTCTTCAATAGTGACGTCACACACGCGCGCGATGAATTATGCATCAGTCATGTCAGTGAAATGGACTGTACAACTCGGCAGACACATTTAATAGTGAGCGGTAAGTTCAGACTATTTTGTTCTTTTTTCAAAATGACCGGTTGTTTGGAACAATTTAAAGGGTCTTAACTCTTATGGAATGTCATGAATATGTGGATCTATCCAGGGTTAGGCCTACTGTCTTTCTCATTTGTATTCTCTTTATCAGTTTCTTTGGGGGGCCTTTTGTCCTCGCGAGGGCATGCACAAAATGCATACCGTCATGACGACCGTGTACCTGTCACCAAAGTATGCCAAATCAGTGGAGCGTTTGTACGGAGGGTACCGTAGACTAGTTCAACGCTACACTTAGTACTAGTCTGCTAGTACTAGTAGAGCTACACGTAATGAGTATGAGGCTCCACTACGTGTAGCCCCCACTAGTGTGGCCGCGGTATGCTGCGCTGAACCTCTGGCCACACACCGTGGTCCGCGCACTACTGAGGACGTTTTCATAAAATTGACAGGGAGTTTCTTTGACAGGGCGCGAGTTGCAAATGCGACGGCTGTTTCCTGTTCCAATTAAAAATGAAAATAATACCCTGCGCATGCGCTGCGCGGGCATCGATGTCAACGGCTTGGACGACGCGCGCGACACAGGAAACAGCCGTCGCATTTGCAACTCGCGCCCTCGCTCGACAAGCAATTTGCATAAACGCGACGTCACAGCTTGAGGTTATCTCTTGTCACATTCAAAATGGCTGCCATCACCAGACGTTTCACGAGTGCACATGGGCTCCAGAAAGATTCAAGAATATCTCGGAAAATTGAACTTCATTACACCTAAGCATCCCAGAAGTGATAGATGGGACATATTAGAATACAACCATATGTAAGAAACTCCCTGTAAATTTTATGAAATCGTCCTCAGTAGTGCGCGGACCACGGTGTGTGGCCAGAGGTTCAGCGCAGCATACCGCGGCCACACTAGTGGGGCTACACTACATGGAGCCTCATACTCTAGGAGTAGTTCCAAGTGTGGCCTTTATTTACGCGAGGTAGGCCTAGTCCAGTAAATTTGCCACATTTATGGGGCTAGGTTTAGGCCTACATCATTCAATCAGTGTGATCAGGGAAAACAAGTTTCGTCATTATTTTGAATACAGGTCAACTCGTACGCGAGCCAACTCGTACGCGAGCCAACTCGTACGCGAGCCAACTCGTACACGTGAGTATAGACTAGCAGCCGTAGTACAAGGGATTTTACTGAAAACCGTAGGCTCGGGCGTGTAGGAAATAAGGGTCGGTCAGTTGTCCGGCACATTCTTTTTTTTTTAAGTTAAGGGGATTATTCTGTGTTATTGAGTGGTCCCAATTAGTTCATTTTAAAAAAAAATCAGCTTGTTTTGCTCATGTTCAGTGATTTGTAATTTCCCGGACCACATCGCACACTGTCCGATCCTTGCATGCTCACACCGTACGCTATAGTATAGGCCTACAACAAGATAATGCCACCGTGACGTAGTGAGAATTAAATTGTATAACATGTATAATGTCCGCTGCATTTGTAGACTTCCAACATTACACTGCTATAGTGGCCCCGCGCTATGCGTAAATAAAATCGTTGAAGTGCATTCCGCAGCATTGCACTACAACGTCGGTCGCAAAATGGATCGTGTTTTTTTTTAATTCGTCGTTGAAACTTTTGAACTTGTACATCGTTGCATTTATGACATTTAAATTGTCGAAAAGACATATGGCTACAATCACAGTCATTCAGTCATACAATCGGACAGTGATAAATCGTTAACTTTGACGTGTGTTTCTGGGTAAACTTTTGGCGATCGTAAACATCGTTCAATTTCTTTACATTTGCTAATTTGGGTCCGCGTACGAGTTGGCTGGCGTACGAGTTGGTTCGCGTACGAGTTGGCCGGCGTACGAGTTGTCCTGCATACGAGTTGGCTGGCGTACGAGTTGCCCCGCGTACGAGTTGGCCAATCCGCGTACGAGTTGGTCCGCGTACGAGTTGGGAAAAAGTTCCATACTCGGATGTCAATTTATCTGCTGCCAAACATATTAATTGTCATCTCACCTTGTCATTTGAACCAAGAGAAATCCAGGAAGCTGTGTTAAGGTGAAAAAAAATTACTCAAAATGTGTTTTTACTTTTAGAGCACATTTTGGATGCATACGTCGTGCAGAACTAACTTCAAGCAGCCGGTCAAAACTGATTGTAGTGGCTGAAAGACAGCGGTACGTTATACGCGTGACATCAACAACCATGACGTCGCATGAGCCTGCCAATGACAGTGCAATACGTCATTATGAATATTTATTTTCTCATGAATATTTAGTTTATTTCAATGGATACTTCAAATACGTCCAAAGATTGATTATTGCAACAGCGATCGTGCGTGGCCTAGCGGTTAAGAGTCTCGTGTATCAAGCAAGCGTCAGAGGTTCGAAAACCCGATGAAGTAACTGACTGATTAATAAATAGAAATTAAGGAAAGGAGAGGGTGAGAGTAGAGGAGGGAAAGTGGAGGAATAACCATAAAAGATGTAACTTTTGGCGCTAGAAAATTAAATGAAAAAAGTGACGTCCGAGTACGGACATTTTTCCACGAGTTGTCCTGTTTCCATTATTTTCACGAAATTGGTGCACAGTCACATGTACATGTATGTTGTACTTTGTAGTTTGTAGGCTATATATGCAAAATCTGTTTAAAGTTGTCTTGACTACTAACCAAATAAAACGTACGTGTAGTAATCATGGTAATTTAACACAACGCAAAAAAAGTATCCTCACATTAGGTTTCAAAGCTTGCATCGGGTAGAACTTCAGAGATTAAGCTTTAAGGCCATCTTCTCGAAAACATCTCTTCAAAGTTTCCGCTGCGGCTGAATGCAGCGCCACCAAGCGACAACTTGGACGACAGGATCCGCTCCAGCGCGGGCCAAAATTTAAATTCCCAAGATTCATCCAGTAAAAATCCCAAGAATTCCCAAGGCCATGGAAAACAGTGTACACAAAATGCATTCAACGGAGCACGCAGTAGCCTAAAATCATATAGAAATTTTATGATATTTTTTTACCGCCAAAGGAGTGGCCACGCTGGTCCGCTCCGCTGCCTCAAAGCTAGCTGGGACGGTACCAAAGATTGGCTGTAGGAAACATTTCTTCTCCCAACGAGTCGTCAATGTATGGAAAGCTCTCCCACAGAAAGTAGTGAATGCTAAAACTGTGCCAGCATTTAAGAAGGAGCTTGACTTGTAACATTGGAAGAGAACAAATTAGGATATGGGGTCACAAAGGGTACTATGCCTAAATAAGTAGTAAGTATAGTAAGTAGGCCCGACGCCTCATATAGCTAGGTCAGACGCCTCATTTGTCCGACAGCCATTATCACATTAAGCCGGGATGCACCACGCCCCCACCCCCATGGGATGGCCGCTAGCGGGCGTGCAGTTCTGTCCGTAATTGTCCGAGTCTGATTATTACCCGGTAGTTCAAAACCACTGGAAACTCGTTCTTGCCTTGTCGGACAATAATGAACCTTTCTTCGTAACTATCCTATGACGACGTCGAATTTATGAGGCATCTAACTTATGAGTCGTCGGAGTATGAGGCAGATACATGCCTCATAAACCCAACGCCTCCTAATTCCGAAATTTCGAACTTAATCTGTTTCTTGCTCTGTGATATGAGACGTCGGGCAAAACGATACGGCCCCGGTCGAGAGACGTAAAGGAGAATCCGGATTTTTCGAAACATGGGCTTGGCCACGGCTTGGCCACGGCTTCAAGATTTATTATGCCTCTTAGGCCTACTTGGTATATCCGGTTTAAATATAATTCCAGTTTCTGTTTCAGGAATATCAAATTAAAAAATATTGAATCACATTTTCGAGTTTCTCAGGCTTGCTTCAAAATGAGTTTAAATTCACAATAAAGCCCAACCGGATGATCTCGGGGTTTTGAAAACGTCCTACGTTGATACAAACCATCTGAAATTAATAAAAGATTCTGTAACACTCAGCTCAGTATATACATGTACTGACTTTTGTGAAAGGTGGAGTTGACCCTAAAAGTGGCGTATGGGGCGGGATGGGGTGGGCAAGGGTTGCTTGACACCACCGCACGCTTCAGGGGCTGTTCCAAACTGCAGTTCCACTGTAAAACGTATTTGTCGTTAATTGCATGGCCTCTTCTATTTTACTGAATTATCCTCTGCCCTCTTTTTGTCGGTGGTGGTGGTGGTGGGGGCAGGGTGTTTCAGGGGGACGATCACTGCCGGGAAAACCAACCCAATCGGGTAGAGAATGCATACCCTAAGTGGAATTTGAACGCGGGCCTTCGAGGAGGTAAAAAAGCACCATAGGCCCTACGCCGCATTACCACTAGCCTTTCACCAAGGCCTTCGTGGCTTAACTTGCCCGCATTCAAAGCGGCGATACCCGAAAGCGACTGGAGATGGAAACCACACACGCGAGTGGCGAAGTCACGAGGCCCTTTTCTAACTTGTCGAAAAATTCTTATGTTTTTCTTTATAATCTCGATATTTGCTACCCCAAAAGGGTAGCAAAATTCCAACCAATCATCAGCCTTTTAGTGCGTGCGTGGCTACTACTCGGACGCGTCGACGCGCCCGGATGCTTGCAACTCCGCCGCTCTAAGCATTGATCTCCATATCATACACAGACTGGATAGGACATCGCGCCGTGTTTGTGCACGAATGCGCGGCCGAACAATGGCGGCGCGTTTACTGTCAGACGGGTAAACGCGCATTGTGCTTTCACTTTGTTTACTTTGGAAAATGGATTGAGTGAAATTTTTCTTACAGAAGGGAGTTCAAGCGTTCCTCCAAAACAATCTTTAAAAAAAAATAACTGAACGATGAAGAGTTACCCTCAATCCCTCCAAACAGCCTTTCCACACTTTCTTAGTATACACTTTCTTATTATGCATTTTCGAAATTCAAGAACCCCCCTTTCATTTTCCCTTTTTTATTTAAATCCCTCCTCCTCCCAAAAATGATTGTAAGTAAAGTGCCATTTCATTTTTGGCACATTGGTCATTAGAGCACACTGAATTACTCCATCAACGAAATGAATAATTGTATTAATAATATGCTAAAATGACATCATATTTTTTTAACTGAACGCTAACACGAGAAATTGTATGGAGATTCATTCAAATGATTGATATATTTATTAAAAAACCTGAACATACACCAATAACAATCTAAAAGGTAAACAAACCTTAATTTTACAAAGTAATCAGTAAAAACGTCTTCCCGTCCCTAGATTGATCAGGGAATGACATCGTTCACCTCTTGTGATATTGTGTGAAAGGAGATGAATCGCAAACCAACATAGTACTATACTAATTTTGTCAAAGAATAAAAAGCTACGCATGGTCTTGTTTATAATTAAATGTTTAGCTATACTTCTGAAAATAAATATAATTACTTGTAAGTGTAATGGGAATCGTTTTTGTGAGCGAATATGACGGTGTGTATGGCTATAGCTAGTAATCTTATATAACGGCGTACACAACATAATTTCAAACCATAAAAGTACTCAACATTGCTTTCTTCACCATAGTGTCAATAATGTGACAGTCATCTTGGGAGCTCATAAAAATACTTGCGTTGAACTCCACAACTTCTTTCCAAAACCAAAATCAATCAATGTTAACAGTTCGATCCCAATCGTAAAAATTGATTAAGTCAAACGCTCAGATGCCTATCACATCGCATGTTCCATTCAGTGGATGATACAGTCGATTCCATCCCTCCGTGAAGTTCTCCATTTTCGTCCGGCTCGGTCCTGCAGCTGGTGGTTTTGGGTTTGTTGAAGTTCTTTGTTTATATGAAGGTCAATCGGCCAGTTGTGCAGTAAGTTGGCATAAACCATCTCCTCGGTTTCTCTTTATAAAGAAAAAATAATAGAAACATTTCGGTAGGCGTTAAGTTAAGTAAAGTTGAGTGGAGTGAGCGGATTTGGTACCCTCTCCGTACAAGCTTGTACGGAGGGTACCCGAGTTCCAGCGCTCCACTCAGTAGAGCTAAAGCCAAGGCAAACATAATTCAATCAGATTTTGCATATAAAAGTTATAAAGGTTATTCGAATAAACTATTTTAAACAAGTCAACTTTTGTTCATTGCCATTGCCGGGTCAGTCATGCACGTTTAGGCCTATGTCTTAAAAAACATGGACGGCGACCAGCATGACAGGTCTTGATCGCATGGAATTTGAACAGAATATCTCGCTAGCTACCACACATGCCTCCATCCCCTCAAACTCAGAGCGACAACACTAACGATATTATAATTTGCCATGTTCATATTCCTCCATGCCATGTTGTATAGGCCTCGTTAAAAAACAACTTACTTGCGAATAATTGTCCTATTCTTCAACGTTCCTTACTTCCCGACTCCAGCAATCTAATGCTGCGCACACCTTGACTATACTCCTCATCGATTTTGATCAATTTAGATCTCTGTTTCTTGTATTCTTTCAAAAATGACAAAGAAACCGAAGAAAACCCAACTTCAATTTTTAATCCTCCGTTCGAAAGTGTACACAACTCGAATGCTAAATTGCGTTCTTTACCCTTTTCAAAAAACGCGCGCGCGGACGCACGTTCGTACGCGATGTCCTATCCAGTCTGTGTATATGGAGATCAATGGCTCTAAGCCACGATGGCCTGGGCGAAAGGCTACATCACCACCTGTGACGTGCGTGCGGCGGCCAGAAATCTCAACGACATAGATTTGAATACGGCCACGTCAATTTTCCTTATGATTGTTTGAAATTGATTGAGGTTCACGCTCTGTCCTTAGCGGATTATAGCCACGGGGAGTTGAGGAGGTACGGCCGCGCCGGGTGGGGGTTACGGGTGAAAAGTGTTCCTTCGAGGAGGGCCTATACTAGGAAACACACAACCCTCAAATCCGGAGCTGGTAGTGGGGTCGCGGTCTTCTGTCAGTCGGGAGTGGTACGGTTGTCAAGCATACCAATACATTTAATGATTGCCTTACTTACTGATTCATTGTCTTTCAACAGTCAGGAAAAAGTACAACCCTCAAAATACACAACCTTCCCAATTTAGGTAAAAAGAGTATTTTGATAGGCCTACACGATTTTCCATTTTAATTCATTTCTTTCGCATTTCGTTCATGACGTTATTGTTATCATTAGTATTATATATATTATATCAAACAACGTGAGGTCATTCAATTGGGCTGTGGTACCTGCAAGGCGTAACAAAAGCTATGATGCCTAATATCTCATAATTAACGTATCCACATTATTTTGTCGAAACCGGAAAATTAATTGATTCGCCCAAAACCTTCAGACCTATAATTATGAGAGATAAAGCATTAATTTCAAGTACAGCCCATCCAATTGAAATGTATTTAATTGACAACGGCATGCAACTTATACAAAGGATTAATAACAAATTTAAAAAAGCAATAATTTCCTGCATTTATGACTGTACCTGTGGAGATTTACATATTTGTGTCATATTATCATTTAATAGCTTAAATAATAATAATTTATGTACAGGAAGCTATTTGCTTGTCATAACGATAAGGATTGAGTCTCAACTATATACGGCCAAAACGCATTACATGTACATGTATTTGCATACATTATGAAACTCAAACTGTCATGGGCGAAATGTAAAATGTTGGTACTGGACAATTACGACTATTCTTTTCAAGAAAATGACAACTGGTAAACATTGTTAATTTAAAACAAATAATTTGAAGAAATTCAAACAAGACCATTTTAAAACTGGACATACAGCCCTTTTCCCATTTCCGCTTTCAAAATATGGCTACAGAGCCTCCCCCCCCCCAAAAAAAATATGATTCGATTTTTCCCCCCAGGAAAATGTCCCCATTTCCTAGCTACATATATACAAAAGTAATGTGTTTGCCATTCTAAACTCAAAGGATGGCTACAAATTATCTTATTTAAATAAGATTGTTGATTAGTTGATAATATAATACACCATAGAGAATAAACGAAAAGATTTGACTATATCAAAATGTGCTTTCTTCAGGCTTGCGAGCTACAGTGCCTAGGGCGCTTGGAGGAATCCTTGGTTTCATTACCAGAAATAAATAGCCTATACTAATAACCAAGTAATATAGACACGACCTTATTGTCGGATCGTACCGCAGGTACAGTACTTGAAAGTTTTTTTTTCGTCCCACATCGCGTCCAAATGGGGATAACTTTTGTGTTTCTGTTGTCATGGATGATTCACCGACTCTTGACGGTTGGCCAGCGGTCATCTGGCACCAGTCTTGTCCACAGTAGATGAAGCCCCAGTATCACCACCACACCCAGAGCGGCAGATGCACCGACAAGGTAGAAACATCCACTGTAACTGTGAGTGGCATCGTATAGATAACCTGCAATCGATTGTTTAAAAGCCACAAATCGAAGAAAAATCAGAAGCATGTTTAGCAAAACATACACACCACACTGAGGACATCCCCCAATTCATAATTGCAAAGCTACACTTCAAATAAGACGAACCTCGTAAAAAGCTGATCCCAGAGCTCGCATAATTCTAATCATTGGCTATTCATTGGTAGTCTTCTCGTGCAAGTGGCCAACACATATATGTGCCGGATTTAGCCCATTCATTGGCGCAAGTCTATGGGATAATCTAATTTTAGGCCCAAGGAGACGTATTACTAGCAACTCTATGACAGTCAGTGATTCGGTCAGGTACAAAGAGAACTACAGGTTGGCTGGGACTGGTCTATGGAATAGACCTTTGCACTGCAGGGATCTATGATATGCGAGCAGATTATGTAATTATGTAAAACAAGACTGTGTCTTGACCTCGAGATTCTGACCGTTCAGCTGGCGCCATCTATCGGTCTTATAACCCGTTGTTTATTACAAACTAAGTCAGCCAAATTAGTCCACATATCTGATCAAAATGACGTCACAATTTCTAAAGTCGACTCCGATTGGCAGGCGCGCTGGGTCGCATATCATGTTCATTGCTCAGACATATCAGACGTTGGATAACAGCTCCGACAACGGGTGACAACTCAGACTAGGATGGGACCAGCAAAAGGTATTATGAGTGTATGACTCTTCAAGAACCTCAAATGAGTACATGTTTAATTGAGGAAAACCCTTCCTGAGTTATACGCGGATATATTACAGTTACAACATTACGGGGAAACGATATAAGACAATTTGTACTTGATCTTACCGCCAACAGATGAAAAGATAATGTAGCCAATTGCCACCAAAGCAAGTACAATACCAATTCCTCCAGGAAACCTTTCTTGTCCGATGGTGCGACGCACCAAGACCCCGCTCAGGGGGACGTATACACCAGACGCAAAGCCAAACAGCGCGGCGCAGACCACAAAACCACCATAGCTCTCGTTAACGGCAGCGATAATTCCAGAGACGACTGTCATGCCCGACGCGAACGCAAAGATGAAAGTCGGTTCAATCACATTGGCATCGACCAGAGGACCGTACATCCAACTACCGATGACGTTGGCAACTCCGATGATGGATAACAGCGACGTGGCTCGCAGCCTGGGGACGCCGACCGACTCGGCACGCGCAACGATAAAGGGCAAGGTGATACCGTTACCTGCCGACATGGGTAATGGTATGAGAAGAATACCTGCGAAGACCCGATTGGTCCAGATGAGTGACACACCAGCGCGATCCAAGAATTGCATGAGTTTCCTGGACCACTTTCTCTCTTGAGCCGCCTTCGTTTCTTCACCCTTAGCATCGATGTTTCTATAGCCACGGCTGAATCTGAAACGATTCGGAGATAAACTTGCAGGACGATCATCGTCATCATCCCCTTCGTAATCTTCTCCACCGGCTGCCGAGTCAAGACTTGGCGGATCAGTTAGGCTGCCGTAACCTGCTCCACCTGCAACTTCACTCTTGATCAGTCTTGTCTGGGTGTGACCAAAAGGTTTCATGAACTTTGCACACACGACGATATTGGCCTGTATCGCACCTATGATGACCAGAGCCCCTCTCCACCCGTACTGCTCGATCAGAAAGCCACCCAAGACAGGAAAAGACACCATTCCGACACTAACTCCTGACATCGATATTCCAAAAGCCAGAGCAAAATGTCGGTGGAAACAGTCGCCGATTATTGTCAGGACGCTTGTGTAGCACATACTGCAACCAATTCCTATAGAGCATAAAAAGGTTACCAAAAAGTGGTGTGATTCTGTCGACTCATCAACAGTCCATTCGGATTTTCTTAAATAATGTGGTATCAAAAGCTGATCGGACCCGAAACATCGAAAATGTGCATGTCAAAATGTCCAACTTAATAAATCTCTGAGTGCCCATAAAACCCCCCGAATGTACTCTTTTTAATGATAAGGAGGATAATTAGTTACATGACAGGGCAAGGCCCTGCAGCGCACACAACGATGATTTCAATAAATGATTCCGAGTGGCTCTTCACTGGAAGTCTTTCCATGCATCTAGTTTACAAAGTGGGCCGGCTTAAGCCCATGAATTGGCACTACTTTTTGGTAATAGTATACGAAAGCATTGCTCAGCTCTCTTTACCAGTGTACAACCAGTCCAAATGATATGATAAGACACTTAAGCCCAAGTCACACATTCACGGTTTCGAGCTACGGATCTTCTCGGTTTAAAATTCGTGATACACCGTAGGAGTACCGTAGTCATCCTTAGTACATCGTGGAGGGGCTACGGAAGTTTTGAATTGTTCATAACTTCCGTGGTGAACCGTCATGAAATTAATCCGTAGCGCAACCGTGAGACATCCGTAGGACAACCGTATTTATTCGTGGCTATTCGTGCATATTCTTGGAGATTCGTAGCTCATTCGTGGCAGAAATCTCTACGAATTCGCTACGAATGTCCTACGGATATGCCCGGATGACGGTTCTGCTAAGGGTGTACTACACATATGACGTAGGAGAACCTTTGTCATCCGTGGCCCAATCGCAGACAACCGTGGCGTTAACGTCATTATTCTTAGTAATACCGTAGGTATTCTTCATCAATCTGTCTATATTCTTGGCAAACTGTGGTGTATTCGTAAAGAAACCTTAATTTGGACAGTCGTGGCTATCCGTCCTGAAACCGCACAGCGCATTCTTAGAAAGTCGATTTCTCCACGAATCTCGACGGTTCATCGAGTTATCGATTGATTCTTGGTAAACCGTGGATATTCGTAGCTCCAACCGTGAATGTTTGACTTGGGCTTTATATTGTCTTCAGTCAGCTATGGCATGCAAATTTAAGTTTTAATCCCAAAATAGAGATATCTCTATATTATCTAATACTGCTATTTCTATTTAAAATAGATATATCTCTATTTTGCGTGATACATTTTATCTGGCACGTTTCGAAATGGAGATCTCCATGAGATATCCCTACTTCGGGATTGAATGTTAAAGTTGCACTCCATAGTTTTGCTAACACTTCAATGACAGCGCACCACATCTCATATTACCTGTCATAAATGGTATTGTTATAACCAGCACGTAGAATTCCCAAGCAAATGATGCGCCCACAAATCCTATGAAGGAAAGTCCAGCTCCGGCCACGACTACACGCCGAATCCCGAAGTATTTGCCCAGTGCTGCAGCAACTGATGCTGAGGGTAGAAGCAGACAAAAATCGCTGAAGAAATATTAGGACTATCCAAGGCATAAATGTATAGAATCGTTTGCATTTATCCCTAAAGTAACCCACCGAATAAGTACAAAAAACCTTATTTGGATTATAGATTGCACTGGTATTAAATCCCCCATACAATTATTGCGTCTGACTTACTGTGAGTTATCAGTCAACTGGCTGATTTGGGGGAAAATAAAGTGCTTTAGACGAAATCGTGTTCCGTGATAAAAAAAAAAAACCGGTTGCCCACTCCCCTCCGCAGTTTTCTCGAAAATTGTAATATCCACTGAGCTGAAACTTCAACAGGTAAGGTTTTGAACTTCTTCTTTGGATTTTGAGTGGTGTTATAATTGGAAACGAATAAAATGCATGAAAATCAAATGATCCTATATATTTTTAAATGAAATGTGAATTTATTGTCATAAAAATGGGCAAAATATCAGCCATGCTACTTACAAAAGCCTAAAATCATCGCCATGACGGAAGACGATAGCCAGCCCACCAGCGCGGAACTCTGCGGGAACTCGTGCAACCATTCTAGGTAGAATATACCAATGGAGCTACCCAGTCCTGCAGTCAAAGTGACGGTGAGAAAGCCGGCTAGTACGACGGGCCAATGGCGAGCTTCAGAGTGCGACGAAACCATTGTGCTGAATGTCAAATACGAAGTTACTATTTTTAATACCCATCAGCTGTTTTTTTTCCTGGATTGGTTTGCTTAAAGGTACTACGGGGAAAAAAATGTCTCACTTTTGATCCTAAATAACTCTGTTGTTTACCAATGGAATTAAACCGAAATTTCAGATCATTAAACAAGGCGTGAAAACTGTTATGGAGCGAGTTTCATTAGCTCTGTGCAAGAGGCAGCGGCGGCGGAACGGTTTTCAAACTGGGGGCATCACCAAAAAGGGGCACTTGCTCAGTATTTTTTTTTGGAACAGCCATGCTGCAAGGTCGACACATTTTTTTACCGGACACTTGGCCTCCGTAAATTCGAATAGTGTGTGTGGGTGAGTGGGTGTGTGTGTGTGTGTGTGTGTGTGGGGGGGGGGGGCTATTATTATGCAACATAGGCCTTATGTGCCAAATTCAGGACGCATTGAAAGGGTTTTGGGGCTGGGTTTTCATATTCCTCGTTCATATCAACAATATCAATATACCATTTTGGAAATAAGTTACTTAAAACAAATTGCAGCAAACTGTAGGGACTTTTTTTCTGGAGGGGCCATATTTTTGGTCGAGGGAGCACATTTTTGTCCGCAGAAGGGGCACTTGGGTAAATCTGCCGCCGCCCCTGGCAAAAGGGTGAAATTTAAACGCCATACGAAACAAAATACTCACTTTTAGAATGTTGATACAGCGCTGGAGACGGTGGCGGATGGCGCGTGCTGCGGCCGAAAGCTTTTGGATGAATGCAGGTTAGCCCCCTGATGTCATTGCACACCTCCTCGATCGTGTGTTGCGCCAAACAATCGAGGAGGTATATGCAATGACATCAGGGATGATCCTGAATTCCTTCAGCTTTCGGCCACAGCACGCGCCTTCCGCCATGCACCGTCTCCAGCGCTGTATCGACATTCAAGGACGTCAAGTCGAAAGTGGAAGATTCTGAAAGTGAGTATTTTTTTCTCATGGCGTTTAAATCCCACCCTCTTGCACCAACTGACGAAACTCGCTCCATAAAATTGGTCATGCCTTGTTTACATGATCTGAAATTTTGGTCTAATTCCATTGATAAACAACAGAGTTCTTTAGGATCTAATGTAGAACGTTTTATTTGACACGTATAGTAATTACTGCCAATATTATAAACATCTTGATTGCAAGTAAGTATTAATATTAAGCTTCCTGCTAAACCAGTGCGCCTATATAAACAGGGTGAGTAAAAAAAAAAGAGACCCAAATGTCGGGACCATTGTTTTAGTGATGTTCTAAATGTAGCACTTTCAAAATCTAGGATATAAAGCATCAGTTCCTAAGCCTTCTTTTGGTACAAGAATCATTCAAATCACTTATGTACTTTTCAAGTTATGGACTTTTAAACACAAGCACCGTTTTAAAGTTCTGTCCACGGATCACAAAAAGGTAAGTGTTCTTTCAGCAAAACGAAGTCAAATCACATGGGGATGTGTGTGAATTGTTTTCGTTTTGCTGATAGAACCCACACAAAAACGTAAAAACTGATCTACGTGTGCCCCGAATGTTATCAAGTGCTTCGAAGGTTGGGTGAATCCGAAATTAGCACTGACTCTATACAGTACATCATTAATATATATTCTTTACCGCCTTTATTTACATGTCGCATGAATGACAAGGCAATAATTCTCTCCCGAGTTGAAATAGTTTTAGCCTACTCAAAGAAAGGAGTCCGGATAAGAGTTGACTGGAAAAAAAGATCAAAAAAACGTTCATACTCGCATCTGATAACTGCCGTTTATTGAAGTCTAGTCGAATGAAAGAAGGTGGAACGGGTTCAGGCTGATTGCTTATGCCTCAAAACGAAATAGAATTTACTGCATCTAAGGTACCATAATGTGCAAAAACACGCGCCACTCAGCAACATCGTCTCGTGTGATACCATCAATGAAACGACCCTGGGATAGCAACACACACAAAAACGAGGAAATGGCATTTGCAGAAATGGCCCTAATTTGTCGTTCCAAAAATGAACCAAAAATAGCAGAAACAGTCAAATAAAGGGTGAAAATATAAAGAAACAAACCTTATTTCAGACCGGTTAAGGACTGGCGCTGATGCGTCTTTTTCGGTAGAAACTGTATGTTATACAAAGCAACTTATACAAAGGATTAATTACAAATTTAAAAAAGCAATAATTTCCTGCATTACATATGACTTTACCTGTGGAGATTTACATATTTGTGTCGTATTATTATTTAATAGCTTAAATAATAATAATTTATGTAGAGGAATCTGTTTGCTCGTCATAACGATAGGTATTGAGTCTCAACTCTATATACGGCCAAAACGCAATACATGTAGGCCTACATGTATTTGCATAACACATGCATTATGAAACTCAAACTGTCATGCGCGAAATGTAAAATGTTGGTACTGGAAAATTATGACTATTCTTTTTAAGAAAATGACAAATAGTAAAACATTGTTAATTTAAAACAAATAATTTGAAGAAATTCAAACAAGACCATTTTAAAATTGGACATACAACCCTTACCCCATTTCCGCTTTCAAAATATGGTTACAGAGCCCCCCCCCAAAAAAATTATTCAATTGTTCCCCCCAGGAATATGTCCCCATTTCCTAGCTACATATATACAAAAGTAAGGATGTGTTTGCCATTCTAAACTCAAAGGAGGGCTACAAATTATCTTATTTAAATAAGATTGTTGATTAGTTGATAATATAATGACACTATAGAGAATACACGAACAGATTTGACTATATCAAAATGTGCTTTCTGAACACTGATTTAAAGAGATCTGTCCGTGTTCTTCAACAAAGTCGATTTTTTAACAAGTATCTTTGTTTCATTCTCACGAAAAACAAAAGACTTATTTGCTATTTTCGGCGTCTGCATTCTGAAAAAAATAGAGTTTGCTTGGTTGCTCAGTTTGCGGCCCTTGGCCCTCTGTCAGTATTGTGGCTCTGAACGTACATTGCAAATCGTGAATATTGACTTCAATATTTGAGATCGGTGAGCTCACTCCGAGGAAACAAAACAAATTTAAAACCATTTTTACGAAAGGGTGTTTATGTACCAAACTTTCATCAATAACAACTTGTTCCTTCCCTATTACTGGGCATTGTTTGTCCCTACTTTTGAACCATAAGCTTAAGTACCCTATTTCCGAACACTTTTTGAATAGGGACTGTTTTAACAAAATAATGTCAATGTTTTATTTCATTTTAACGGAAAAAACTACTTTTTTATATTATAATTGGCGTCTGCAACCCTTTAAAAAAACCCATTCGAATACCGGTTGCTTTGCGGATAAAAAGATCCCCCTGCGAGTATACTGGTTCATATTCCTGATCCCAATTACCAGTCTACCCTACGAGATGTCTGGTTGGCGTAGCGGCACTGTCCTCGCCTTTCACCGCTGGGACCCGGGTTCCAATCCCGCTTGGGCCAGCATGTGGATTCGGTTTTCAGTCCTTACCTGATTCCGTGGGTTTTCCCCCCAAATATATATCTGGGGTTTTCCTCCCACCTCTAAAACTGTAATTTCTTCTCATTGTCTCCTCTCTACAGGTTTCTTCAGGCTTGTGAGCTACAGTGCCTATGGCGCTTTGAGGAATCCTTGGTTTCATTACCAGAAATAAATAGCCTACACTAATAACCAAGTGATATAGACACGACCTTATTGTCGGACCGCACCGCAGATACAGTACTTGAAAATTGTAAAGAAATTATTTCACAACTGAACGCCGGACAACTGTTTTTTCTTCCGACGTCGCATCCAAAATGGGGATAACTTTTGTGTTTCTGTAATCATGGATGATTCACCGACTCTTGACGGTTGGCCAGCGGTCATCTGGCACCAATCTTGTCCACAGTAGATGAAGCCCCAGTATCACCACCACTCCCAGAGCGGCAGATGCACCGACAAGGTAGAAACATCCACTGTAACTGTTAGTAGCATCGTATAGATAACCTGCAATCGATTGTTTAAAAGCCACAAATCGAAGAAAAATCAAAAGCATGTTTAGCAAAACATACACACCACACTGAGGACATCCCCTAATTCATTATTGCAAAGCTATACTTCAAATAAGACAAACCTCGTAAAAAGCTGGTCCCAGAGCTCACATAATTCTAATCATTGGCTATTCATTGGAAGTCTTCTCGTGCAAGTGGCCAACACATATATGTGCCGGATTTAGCCCATTCATTGGCGCAAGTCTATGGGATAATCTAATTTTAGGCCCAAGGAGACGTATTACTAGCAAGTCTATGACAGTCAGTGAGTCGGTCAGGTACAAAGAGAACTACAGGTTGGCTGGGACTAGTCTATGGAATAGACCTTTGCACTGCAGGGATCTATGATATGCGAGCAGATTATGTAATTATGTAAAACAAGACTGTGTCTTGACCTCGAGATTCTGACCGTTCAGCTGGCGCCATCTATCGGTCTTATAACCCGTTGTTTATTACAAACTAAGTCAGCCAAATTAGTCCAGATATCTGATCGAAATGACGTCACAATTTCTAAAGTCGACTCCGATTGGCTGGCGCGCTGGTTCGCATATCATGTTCATTGCTCAGACATATCAGACGTTGGATAACAGCTCCGTTGGACAACGGGTGACACTCAGACTAGGATGGGACCAGCAAAAGGTATTATGAGTGTATGACTCTTCAAGAACCTCAAATGAGTACATGTATAATTGAGGAAAATCCTTCCTGAGTTATACGCGGATATATTACAGTTACAACATTACGTGGAAACGATATAAGACAATTTGTACTTGATCTTACCGCCAACAGATGAAAAGATAATGTAGCCAATTGCCACCAAAGCAAGTACAATACCAATTCCTCCAGGAAACCTTTCTTGTCCGATGGTGCGACGCACCAGGACCCCGCTCAGGGGGACGTACACACCAGACGCAAAGCCAAACAGCGCGGCGCAGACCACAAAACCACCATAGCTCTCGTTAACGGCAGTGATAATTCCAGAGACGACTGTCATGCCCGACGCGAACGCCAAGATGAAAGTCGGTTCAATCACATTGGCATCGACCAGAGGACCGTACATCCAACTACCGATGACGTTGGCCACTCCGATGATGGATAACAGCGACGTGGCTCGCAGCCTGGGGACGCCGACCGACTCGGCACGCGCAGCGATAAAGGGCAAGGTGATACCGTTACCTGCCGACATGGGTAATGGTATGAGAAGAATGCCTGCGAAGACCCGATTGGTCCAGATGAGTGACACACCAGCGCGATCCAAAAATTGCATGAGTTTCCTGGACCACTTTCTCTCTTGAGCCGCCTTCGTTTCTTCACCCTCAGCATCGGTGTTTCTATAGCCACGGCTGAATCTGAAACGATTCGGAGATAAACTTGCAGGACGATCATCGTCATCATCCCCTTCGTAATCTTCTCCACCGGCTGCCGAGTCAAGACTTGGCGGATCAGTCAGGCTGCCGTAACCTGCTCCACCTGCAACTTCACTCTTGATCAGTCTTGTCTGGGTGTGACCAAAAGGTTTCATGAACTTCGCACACACGACGATATTGGCCTGTATCGCACCTATGATGACCAGAGCCCCTCTCCACCCGTACTGCTCGATCAGAAAGCCACCCAAGACAGGAAAAGACACCATTCCGACACTAACTCCTGACATCGATATTCCAAAAGCCAGAGCAAAATGTCGGTGGAAACAGTCGCCGATTATTGTCAGGACGCTTGTGTAGCACATACTGCAACCAATTCCTATAGAGCATAAAAAGGTTATCAAAAAGTGGTGTGATTCTGTCGACTCATCAACAGTCCATTCGGATTTTCTTAAATAATGTGGTATCAAAAGCTGATCGGACCCGAAACATCGAAAATGTGCATGTCAAAATGTCCAACTTAATAAATCTCTCAGTGCCCACAAAAACTCCGAATGTACTCTTTTTAATGATAAGGAGGATAATTAGTTACATGACAAGGCAAGGCCATGCAGCGCACACAACGATGATTTCAATAAATGATTCCGAGTGGCTCTTCACTGGAAGTCTTTCCATGCATCTAGTTTACAAAGTGGGCCGGCTTAAGCCCATGAATTGGCACTACTTTTGGGTAATAGTATACGAAAGCATTGCTCATCTCTCTTTACCAGTTTACAACCAGTCCAAATGTTATGATAAGACACCTAAGCCCAAGTCACACATTCACGGTTTGGAGCTACGGATCTTCTCGGTTTGAAATTCGTGATACACCGTAGGAGTACCGTAGTCATCCTTAGTACATCGTGGAGGGGCTACGGAAGTTTTAAATTGTTCATAACTTCCGTGGTGAACCGTCATGAAATTAATCCGTAGCGCAACCGTGAGACATCCGTAGGACAACCGTATTTATTCGTGGCTATTCGTGCATATTCTTGGAGATTCGTAGCTCATTCGTGGTAGAAATCTCTACGAATTCGCCACGAATGTCCTACGGATATGCCCGGATGACGGTTCTGCTAAGGTTGTACTACACATATGCCGTAGGAGAACCTTTGTCATCCGTGACCCAATCGCAGACAACCGTGGCGTTAACGTCATTATTCTTAGTAATACCGTAGGTATTCTTCATCAATCCGTCTATATTCTTGGCAAACTGTGGTGTATTCGTAAAGAAACCTTAATTAGGACAGTCGTGGCTATCCGTCCTGAAACCGCACAGTGCATTCTTAGAAAGTCGATTTCTCCACGAATCTCGACGGTTCATGTTCATCGAGTTATCGATTGATTCTTGGTAAACCGTGGATATTCGTAGCTCCAACCGTGAATGTGTGACTTGGGCTTTATATTGTCTTCAGTCAGCTATGGCATGCAAATTTAACTTTTAATCCCAAAATAGAGATATCTCTATATTATCTAATACTGCTATTTCTATTTAAAATAGATATATCTCTATTTTGCGTATTACATTTTATCTGGCACGTTTCGAAATAGAGATCTCTATGAGATATCCCTACTTCGGGATTGAATGTTAAAGTTGCACTCCATAGTTTTGCTAACACTTCAATGACAGCGCACCACATCTCATATTACCTGTCATAAATGGTATTGTTATAACCAGCACGTAGAATTCCCAAGCAAATGATGAGCCCACAAATCCTATGAACGAAAGTCCAGCTCCGGCCACGACTACACGCCGAATCCCGAAGTATTTGCCCAGTGCTGCAGCAACGGATGCTGAGGGTAGAAGCAGACAAAAATCGCTGAAGAAATATTAGGACTATCCAAGGCATAGATCTATAGGATCGTTTGCATTTATCCCTACAGTAACCTACCGAATAAATACAAAGAAACCTCATTTGGATTATAGATTGCACTGGTATTAAATCCCCCGTAAAATTATTGCGTCTGACTTACTGTGATTTATCAGTCAAGCTGATTTGGGGAAATGTAAAGTGCTTTAGACGAAATCGTGTTTCGTGATCAAAAAGGTTGTCCATTTCCCCCCGCTGTTTTCTCGAAAATTGTAATATATCCACTGAGCTGAAACTTCAACAGGTCAGGTTTTGAACTTCTTCTTTGGATTTTGAGTGGTGTTATAATTGGAAACGAACAAAATGCATGAAAAGCAAATGATCCTATATAGTTTTAAATTAAAGGTGAATTTGTTGTCATAAAAATAAGCAAAATATCAGCCATGCTACTTACAAAAGCCTAAAATCATCGCCATGACGGAAGACGACAGCCAGCCCACCAGCGCGGAACTCTGCGGGAACTCGTGCAACCATTCTAGGTAGAATATACCAATGGAGCTACCCAGTCCTGCAGTCAAAGTGACGGTGAGAAAGCCGGCTAATACGACGGGCCAATGGCGAGCTTCAGAGTCCGACGAAAGCATTGTGCTGAATATCAAATACGAAGTTACTATTTTTAATACCCATCAGCTTCAGCTTTTTTTTTTTCCTGGATTGGTTTGCTTAAAGGTACAACGGTGGAAAAATGTCTCACTTTTGATCCTAAATAACTCTGTTTTTTTACCAATGGAATTAAACCGAAATTTCAGATCATTAAACAAGGCGTGAAATCTGTTATGGAGGCAGCGGCGGCGGAACGGTTTTCAAACTGGGGGCATCACCAAAAAGGGGCACTTGCTCAGTATTTTTTTTGTTTTGGAACAGCCATGCTGAAAGGTCGACACATTTTTTACCGGACACTTGGCCTCCGTAAATTCGAATAGTGTGTGTGTGTGTGTGTGGGGGCTATTATTATGCAAAATACGCATTATGTGCCAAATTCAGGACGCATTGAAAGGGTTTTGGGGCTGGGTTTTTATATTCCTCGTTCATATCAATAATATCAAATATACCATTTTGGAAAAAGGTTATTTAAAACAAATTGCAGCAAACTTTTAGGGACTTTTTTTTCTGGAGGGGCCACATTATTTTGTGGTCGAGGGGGCACATTTTTGTCCGCAAAAGGGGCACTTGGGTAAATCTGCCGCCGCCCCTGACAAAAGGGTGAAATTTAAACGCCATACGAAACAAATACTCACTTTTAGAATAATGATACAGCGCTGGAGACGGTGGCGGATGGCGCGTGCTGCGGCCGAAAGCTTCTGAATGAATGCAGGTTAACCCCTAATGTCATTGCACACCTCCTCGATCGTGTGTTACGCTAAACGATCGAGGAGGTGTGCAATGACATCAGGGATGATCCTGCATTCCTTCAGCTTTCGGCCACATTTAGTGATGTTCTAAATGTAGCACTTTTAAAATCTAGGATATAAAGCATCAGTTCCTAAGCTTTTTTTTAGTACAAAAATCATTCAAATCACTTATGTACTTTTCAAGTTATGGACTTTTAAACACAAGCACCGTTTTAAAGTTCTGTCCACGGATCACAAAAAGGTAAGTGTTCTTTCAGCAAAACGAAGTCAAATCACATGGGGATGTGTGTGAATTGTTTTCGTTTTGCTGATAGAACCCACACAAAAACGTAAAAACTGATCTACGTGTGCCCCGAATGTTATCAAGTGCTTCGAAGGTTGGGTGAATCCGAAATTAGCACTGACTCTATACAGTACATCATTACCGCCTTTATTTACATGTCGCATGAATGACAAGGCAATAATTCTCTCCCGGGTTGAAATAGTTTTAGCCTACTCAAAGAAAGGAGTCCGGATAAGAGTTGACTGGAAAAAAAAGATCAAAAAAGGTTCATACTCGCATCTGATAACTGCCGTTTATTGAAGTCTAGTCGAATGAAAGAAGGTGGAACGGGTTCAGGCTGATTGCTTATGCCTCAAAACGAAATAGAATTTATTGCATCAAAGGTACCATAATGTGCATAAACACGCGCCACTCAGCAACATCGTCTCGTGTGATACCATCAATGAAACGTCTCTGGGATAGTAACACACAAAAAACGAGGAAATGGCATTTGAAGAAATGGCCCTAATTTGTCGTTCCAAAAAATGAACCAAAAATAGCAGAAACAGTCAAATAAAGGGGGAAAATAAAAGAAACAAACCTTATTTCAGACCGGCTAAGGACTGGCGCCGATGCGTCTTCTTCGGTAGAAGAATACAATGATGTTCATGCGCAATTTAACGTAATGTATTATTTATTTTATGCGCAATATTGAGTTACCGCGAAAAGATGCGCATAAAATGCACATAATTCATGAAGATGAATTATGCCATTTTTAGCTCCGTTTACAGTACTTGACTTTTTTTTATGGTCGTACATGTCGATATAGTTGAAATAGTTTTAGCCTACTCAAAGAAAGGAGTCCGGATAAGAGTTTACTGGAAAAAAAAGATCAAAAAAGGTTCATACTCGCATCTGATAACTGCCGTTTATTGAAGTCTAGTCGTATGAAAGAAGGTGGAACGGGTTCAGGCTGATTGCTTATGCCTCAAAACGAAATAGAATTTACTGCATCTAAGGTACCATAATGTGCATAAACACGCGCCACTCAGCAACATCGTCTCGTGTGATACCATCAATGAAACGTCTCTGGGATAGTAACACAAAAAAACACGAGGAAATGGCATTTGAAGAAATGGCCCTAATTTGTCGTTCCAAAAATGAACCAACAATAGCAGAAACAGTCAAATAAAGGGGGAAAATATAAAGAAACAAACCTTATTTCAGACCGGTTAAGGACTGGCGCCGATGCGTCTTCTTCGGTAGAAGAATACAAGGTATGTTAATGCGCATTTTAACGTAATGCATTATTTATTTTATGCGCAATATTCAGTTACCGTGCACATAAAATGCACATAATTCATAAATATGAATAGGCCTAATGCCATTTGTTGATACAGTACACTAACAACGAATCAACGATAGAATGAAAGCTGGAAATCTCACGGTTTTGATAGTCGAAAGCACATATGCATGGTCTGAAGCGCTGGCTGGAACCCTAACCACCCCAACCCGTCCAAATCCAACTGCATGTTTTAGCTTTACATGTGGTTAGGCATACCGCCGTAATCAGAGTCCAACAGTTTGGGTGTTGAGTTTGCCCTATGGTGTTGGATTTTGCAAGAGTTAGTTAATAAATCAATTGGGGTTAGGAGTGATATTAAGTTTTTTAAAGCAATAAGTATAATAGTTTCCATGCAATTAGCTGCGACGCTGATTTCACCGCGTTTGTTTTTCTGGAGAACACTTGTTTTAAGTGTGAAGGAAAAATGGCTCAAACATTGTAAGAATGAAAACAAAATAAATTTGACAGGGACAAACAAGTATAAACAGTGATTCTACACTAAAAGGTATGTATGATCTCAGTGTTTCGATCTGTCTTTTTAAAATTAAACTTAATTTTGCATGAGCCAAAAGTAAACACGGTTTTTTTTTTCTAAAGGGTTTGTTGCAAATACAACTGAAAATGGCATCAACTTCATGAACGTTATTCAGTTAAATAAATCTGCAATTTGTGGTTCTGGACTGTCATATTACATAAGACGCAAAATATTGTTTCCTCCAAAATATAGAATTTGGGGTATCTTTTGTAATGGCCTTTTTAAAATATATATTTAAAATGGCCCATGCTGTTCCTGACAATTGAGGGCGTTGTTGTTGCACTTTCACTTCCGGTATACACAC
This sequence comes from Patiria pectinifera, assembly GCA_029964075.1. Lineage (NCBI taxonomy): Eukaryota > Metazoa > Echinodermata > Asteroidea > Valvatida > Asterinidae > Patiria > Patiria pectinifera. The sequence continues at coordinate 14,668,641 of CM057146.1, read as the reverse complement.
TCTTCAGTGTAGAATATTAGTACATACACAAAACATGAACTGGAAAAGACAGGGCGAAACGTGACTCATTTTCACAATGCGTATTGAAGAACTTTTCGAAATATACAGAGGAGCAACAGTACACAAAATTGACATGAGAGAAGTGAATTTATTCTGAATTTTTAAAACTGATAACAGGTGGTCATCAAACAGTGCAGGAGTATTAACACAAATTAAGGAAATTAGAAGTCAAATTCTTTGACGTCCTATTGAAGAATTGCGGTGATGATCATATTAAATTGGCTAATCTTCATCAAATGTGGACACTTTCCCAATCTTTTACTTTTGCGGAAAATGTCAAAAATGATTTAGCATACTAGAAAAAGATTTATTTTTATTTTTTTTATATTTGTTCAATAACAAAATGAATTACTAACATTAATTGTGGCATGAATCCTTAGATAGACAAATGTTAATTTTAGCCTTTGGACTTAATAAGAAATGGTAATTACATTTAAAATAATTAGTTTATATAAAAACACAGAAAGGAATTTTTGCTATCAGTCTAGTAAAGGCATGATCCTTCAGGTTACCTAACTGTTTTACTTCCAATTTCAGGCTCTAAACCTTTACGACACGACTGTCATGTCAGTATTCAAAGTCTGCTGTCCAAATACTAGACATAGTTTGTTCACTGGTCTTGGCCAAAGACGTTAGTGATCGATAATAGTAGTGCGCCCTCACATCCATCTCGGCGCGAGGTAGACTGTTTCCAAGCTTCGCTCGTACCTCCGCCCTGCAAACAGGGCGCTGGGAAGGGCTGATGCCGCTCACAGAATCTTGTGAAGGAAGTACGGTTGGCATTATGGATATCTTATCATGACCTTCGCATGCAGCTAATAGCCCGCGCTACGCATGATAAACAGCTGCAGCTGCATTACGTCACAGGTCACGCAAAATCTATCAAATGAGAGCTCAAACAGATCAGCCCTTCCCAACGGCCTGTTTGCAGGGCGGTAAAAATATGGGGACAGGTAACTAGCTCTCATTTAAAAGCCCTTGATTTGATCACCTCTGTGTGCGCGGAGCACGATTGTTTATTTTTGATGATCGCTGTTCAACTTTCTGCATGGACGCCGGTCATCGAACACACGATTATCAAGAAACTCACGCTTATTAGCACAGAAAGTACACACAATCACCAGTGTCTCCGTGAAAGCAACCTTCAAGCATTTCGACTGAATAGGTTGTAAACAATGAACATCAATATCTCTATTTACTGATAGTTGCCAGAGATACTTTCAAATTCAGGAAAAATCGAAGGTCATTACCTCCAAAATCCTAAATTCGTGGCAATAGGCTGGTTGCCGGCAAACACTACCGTTGTGATTTTGAAATAAGCAGGCGGGATTCAGACCCATGACGTCATGCATAAAATTTGCATATATTACACGGATTTCCGTGTAATGTATGGAATATTCACAGCTATAGGTACCGGACCCCATTTCTTAAGTATGAAGGACAATTGGGTCAGGGAACCAGACTACGCGCGAGGCTATTCACTATCGATCACTATCCACTTGAACCAAGACTTATTGTCACACGAGATCAACAAAAGCTACATATTATATCTTGGCACTGTATTGTGTCGCTCTAAGTGATCTTTATCAAATTCCATGAACATACAATGTACATTAAAATCAACACGCTGAATTAACCTTTGGTGAGGTTCCTTTACATCAAAATAAGCACACTAAAACATTTGCGACGTTCATTTCAAATATTTTGTAGAATAAACACGGAATGTTAAGATGTTTAACTCGCGCCCAAACTATAAGCCCAGTTGAAAGTCACAATATGAATCAGTACTGTACTAAAATAAAGAGGTCACTTTCAACCCTCTTTTTAAATTTGTAAAAAGAGTGCTCTAGATTTCAGATGCAATATTTTGTCACAAAAATAGATCATACAATTTGATAGTACATGTTTCATACGATTTAAAAAAAAACCCACACAAGTCATCCAATGTGCGAAAAAAATAACTTGTTATGCATAGCATGAACATAATGTATAATACACATAATTAGTAAAAGAGTAGTGCATTTAGTATATATAATTTAAAGTTATACAATCTTCTGGTCAATCCAATTGCGCCCTCCCTCTTGAATTTCAAAATTATCTTCCCTGTGAGCAAGGCTGTTGCAAGCCAACCAAAATTAAGGACGAATTAAGTCGATATGTGTATCCTCGTTGAAGTAGGCCCAAATTGCAATGACCCATGCAGTGTAGTGCAAAATTTGGACTCCATGAAATATGGGCTCATTGAACGTATTGTGCATGCCCATGCAGACATAACTAGAGCGGAGTGTGAGAATCCGTATAAAGTTTGAAGAAACCACTTTCATAGAGTCCAAATTTCATATGACACCGGTAATAATATAGTTGTAGAACATTAGATGATATTGTCCCAGGCATTATGATTCGCCTGTTTTGATCTTGTGGTCGGTGTGCTTGTGACATCATCGTGACGCCATCAATGCACAGCAGGGTAGTTAGCTACCTTAGCCGCCGAAGTGGGCACCGCAGTGGGTACAGACTCTCTCCTTCATCATCAGGCAGCAGATGACGCCCAGCGGGAAGCAGAAAATGGCCAAGAGAATCCCGCATGTGGTGAACTCATCTACCATGGTGCCGGCGTGGCAGACGGGACAGTTGCCCACCACCACCACTTGTGTAGTTGGCTGGGTCACGGTGACTTGGGTAGCGGGTGGAGGCTGGGCGGCTGTACGGTAAAGAGAGTCAGAAAAAAAACCCTTTAGGATGTCACCAATGGCTAGCCATAATAAAAAAAAAATGTTGGTTGTAATAAATAGACCTTATGCGTAGCAGCCATCTTCGTGGGCAATGCCTCAATTTGGTTTGCTGTGATATGCAGGAGTGAACCATTGTATGCATTCATTGTTACTGAATTAAAGTAACAAACAATGCCCTCTGAGATGGGCGCTACGCATAAAGGTCTATTGGAAATCTATGCAGTGTAGCAATTAGGATCCCATTTGCAGCGAGGGGAAGGGATGACACTTAAGGGGCCTCCTTTCCTGAAGGAGGGGGTCTCAAAGGATTGATTTTTTTTTAATTGAAAACTAATTTCCCCTTCCTACAAATTCTGACGGGGATGTGGCTCAAGGGGAACAAACTCGAACGGGGTGGGGTGGGGGTCCTCCGATTCTTCTTGCTCGTGGCTAAGCCACTGAATCGCAGGTATATTAATTTAAAAATGGATTGGAAGCCAGGATAATATAGACTAATACCCTAACAGGGTCCATGTCCCAATCGTCAGGTTCCATTTGGTTTCCCACAATGCGTTATGGGATTGTTCATAATGTGATTGGCCGCCCGAACAGGGAACCAACCCGTCATTTTGGAGCCCGCATAGATGAAAAGCAGTTCATTTATATTGTACATATCCTTAAAAGATGAAGTTCTAGCCTCAATCCTTGTCCGATTTGTTTTTTAAAGATGAAAACATCCATCTCATAAATTCAAAATTATGGGTCAGGCTGGTATATAAAACACAAAATATCATTTTGGCACCAGTGTTTTCCTTCCAATGCCAGAAGATAAATGTTGGGTTCGAAAACAAAAGCATTTTGAAATCTTCGAATCATACCAAGAAGCCGAGAATAAAGTTTGCGTGAGGGCCACTCCGTCTTCATGTGAAAACGAACGTCACGGTTACTTTTGACAAAATATAACCTCCTCCAATCGGTGTTGACGTCATAAAAACAGCACGTGATTTATCGACAGCCACCCGAGCTGATTGCAAAACGCACTGCATGATATTTTTCCGAAGTGTGGAGTTCAATGGTTCATTGGAGTCACATGCGGAATGGTAATCGCTATATATCAGTGAACAGAATCGTGCGTACGTACCAGAGACTGTCATGCCAACCATGTCCATAGTTCAAGTGCGTTATTTATACAGTAAATTGGAACACAAATGTTCGCGTGTCCCACCATACCTCGCACAAAATGACTTACTTGACCTATGATATCAAACAAGGTCAAATTTTACAGGGAAGCTGACCTCTTTGAGAATAATCATCGTTTCGATCTAGTGACATCACTGCTAAGTATGCGTCTTTCTTTGTTTAAAACATATTTCTGTTTTCCCATTATTTCCACTCGAAACTTCCAATTCATATTCAAAATTTTAGGCTCATGGGGTGTGATAGTACGTGCCATGCATTTACTTTGCTGCTACCAGCAACTTTTGCTCAGAGCAAGCAAATAAATCTGGGCTCATCGCACAACAGCAAAACGAAAGCATTTGCAACACATTGGCTGCGTTTTTTTATGAATCCATGAGTAAGATGTGGACTAACGTTTGTGTGTATATCGTTTTTTTCATTCGAGGATGACTTTAAGCAATTTTTAACCTTTTCAAAATGATGTACCAACATCAACTCATGTGTCAATGTTTGATTGTTTTTATCAGTGAGCAGGCAACAACTGCCTATGTTCGGCTGCTGTTCACTTTTTCTGAGGAACATATTTTGTGCAAGTTTATGCAGGCTCTTAAATGTGTAAAAACTATTTGACATCCTCTTTCGGTTCATTATTGAAAAGTGCACGTCTTTTAAATTGTCCATTCTTTTCCGGACAACTGAGGCCACTATTGTTTTGATGTCGTTTCTGGAAGACGCGTACTATTCAGTTTATGTGTTTCCTGTTAAATTGTGAACCCAAAAAATTGCCCATATGCGAAAAGTTTGCTCACTGGCTTACTGTCCGTGTACTGACAACAATAGACATGTATAAACGAGTCACTGCTTTTGTGAGTCGAGTCGCGTCGAGTCGAGTCGAGTCATTATATTAAAGAAGTGACTCGAGTCGAGTCGTGTCATTAAGTCAAGGAGGTCGAGTCGAATGGAGTTGAGACACATTGTGTAGTCCAGTCGAGTCGCGTCAAAATATTTAGCTTGAATCAATTCGAGTCACTATATTACACAATACATGTATATGTATTCTAACACTATTTAACAAATAAAGACAAGAGAGAAAGGCATTTGTAGTTAACAAGAATTAAAACTTCGATCTTATAGTCACTATCTAGTTTGGCTTCGGGTCTAAAGAATGTGTTTTGCTGATCGATGACAAAATCAAAACCAAATTGCGTTCAAATCCGTAATACGAAATTGTCTAAAGCCAATTATGAAACCACGAATTGGAAATGTGTTTAAAGTCTGGTTCCGGGATAGTATTTTGTGCTTTACAGAACCACTGACGAGGTGGGAGTCTGTGGCACGTTGTATGTTTGTACACGACAAGCGGCCGCTGAGTCATTGCAAATATTGTTCGCAAAGTTTCGCTTTTATTTTTGGCACTCGAGTCTTATTTTTTATTATTGAAGGTTTATTTCAAATTGATATTGTAGCCAATGGCTAAATTGCATCAATTTTTACAACTAAAAAAGGTTTAAACATTATTAGACAGGGGGAAATTGCATTTAACGAAATTGAAATTCTTCCTCAAAAAAGTAACCTTGTACATATATATATACACACACACACACAAAACACCACAAGTTACTTATTAGCCTTCGCTCGAGTCGAGTGGATTCGAGTCGGGTCAGTTACCCATACGGACTCGAGTCGAGTCGAGTCACCAAAAGTTGTGATTTACTGTCATTACAACTCTGCACAACAACGAATCACCAAAGAAAAGAAAATCTACAACAGCGAAATATCCCGAACTCTGGCAACTTTTGGTGCAGCAATAGCTGTAACATTGAGGTTTCTGCCTGAAAATTAATGATATCACAATTTTGCTGATGAATATGGAAACTCGTATTAGCATGAATACAAAAAAGGCACCAAATTCCCCTAGAAAATGGCAAAACGAAACTTGAACTAGGGTTAAATGAGACACAATTTACACTTTCAAGGATTGCATTAAGGATCCCCATTACAATTTGAAAAAAAAAAATTTCTAAAAAGTGGTATAACAAACCTGAAAGTCCCCCCCCCCGTTTTGGTGAATTCCGCTTTTTGCATCTTGTGTGAGAGTTTGTGATTCATATTATGTAGAAAATGACAGGGCAACTGTAATATTTGATCTTTCGCATGTACACGGTGAGTAAAAAATTGAATTGGTTTCTTTTGCTGAAAGAACGTTTTTACCTTTTTTTGTGATCCGTCGACAGAACTTCAAAACGGTGTTTGCGTTACAAATTCCGTAACCTGAAAAACTTTGTGAGTAATTTGAATGCATGATTCTTGTACTAAAAAAAGCTTATGAATTGGGCTTTCGTATCCCACATTTTGAAAGTGCTCTTTGCACAACAAAAATGGTCCCGACATTTGGGTTTCGTTTTTATTTACTCACCCTGTAATGTCGCCCTTCAGTGTTTCAAACCTCGGACTGAATTCTGCCCTCTGGTATGATTTATCTAGGCGAGATTTACCCGACTCAAGCGAATTGATTTTCCATAGAATCAAGTTGTATCGTATACTCACGATATCCCTGCTGAGGAGGCGGGTAGTCCGAGTAGCCCTGGGCCGGTGGAGCCGAGTAGCCTTGGGCCGGTGGACCCTGGTAGCCGCCCTTGTCCTGATACTCCATATTGTATTTAGATGTTGTTGACTGTGAGTTTATGTTGTTCAGCAAGTTGGTTTCGTCTGCCGTGCCCTGCCCGCCAGTAGCCTATTTGTGGGTTGTTACCGCTTTGAACGGCACAGGTATGATGATTGCTCAGATGAACTTCGGAGTTGGCCTTTGAACGCTGAGCCTGGGTACCAACGACGTTCACGCGCTGCAAGGATGTTCGCTCGTCCCCACTGCATGCCCTGACTGGTAACCTCTAATGTCTTTTGCGTTCTGATGGGCCCGTTGGCCAGTGAGTAGGCCCGAATTTGCCTACGCCGGCCGAATCATGATTTGCATGCCCTCAAATTCTCTGTTATTAGAGCATTCTAAGGGCTATGAACTTGAAGGTTTGTAACAAAGAAAGGTAGAAGAAGCCTGGAAAATGGCTGCGAGCTCGTATTTCAGTGAAATTCGGATGAAATTAGACCCTAAAACTGCCCTATTTGGCGATGGAGCGTAGGCATCCTTTTTCAAAATGGCGATGGGCTTCAGGACTAACTAGGGGTGATCCTATTTGAATGGAATTTTCTATGTAGCGGGGGAGGGGGGGGGATTGCTGGACACCACATTACACTAGGAGGCGCTGTTCATGATACAGATATTCATGGTACAGATGTTCAACGTTAAACCTTGCGAAAAAAAGTGTATACCCTTGTACAGGGTGAAATCATTAAAAATAGGTAGCAATATATCAAAACAATTATATTGCAAACTAGAAAGCACTCACAGGGACCGCAAACCGTCAGGATAACACTACCCCACCATATTGTAATTAGCACACCCAAAAACAATACATGTACTCGCATATCCAGTTGTCTTCCATATTGTAAACCATAACTGAAAAAATACATCAGTTTGTACACTGTAGCGACTGCATCTTTTAACTTTAACTGTGTGCGACCTACTGCACAGGTCAACGGGTCAATCACATTGACCGGTTATGTGTGTACGCATTCCCCGGGCCTCCTGGATCCCTATTGTATCAAATGGTCCAATCCATACTGTGTGTTATGCGCTCATATGTATATGCGTTTGTTTATTACGGAAGCCCGTTAGGGCCAGGTACCTCTTTCTCTTTCACGGCGTGCGTTTCTCCTTCACGGTGGTGCGTTTCTCTTTCACGGCAGCTAGCCTCGCTTTCATAACATGTAACTATAGAGGCCGCCAGTTAGTATGTCGCGGCCGCGAGATACTTATGTCGCGGCCGCGAGTTACTTGTTATGAAAGCGAGGCTAGCTGCAGAGAAACGCACCGCCCTGGCCCTAGCGGGCTTCCGTAGTTTATGGTGTCACTCGAGGACACACACGCGCATCGATGAATCAATTGAGGACAGGAAACGAGGACTCCTCGGTTAGAAAACGTTTACATAACCAATGAGAGCTGTTGCGAAAAAGTTAGTATAAACAAAGGAAAAGGTAAGAGGAACAATAGAAAATCCTTTAGGTGTAATAGTGAGTTTCAAGTTGTTTCTGCATTCACTAGGGAACGTTGAACAAAAGAGGGCAATAGGGTCCCCAATTCCCAAAGGTCCCAAATTTGGCAATGTGTACAAGAGATACATGGGAGGTCTTCCTAAAAAGTCAGTGTACAAAACAAAAGAGGGACAATAAGTGGTCCTCGGTTGCAGGCAAATACACACCTGTGTGTGGGTATATATTAAACGCAGTGTGCAGTGTGTACATGTTCACCCACACATAATTTTCAGCACAAAATAATGTGGTGAAGAAGATCCAGATCACTAATCGATTTGTACTTTACTTGTACAACAAATATTTATTCAATAGCACTGAAAAGTGCTAGAAAAATAACAACAGCTTTTAAAATACGCAGCTTAACTATTCCAAGAGCGCCCGAGGCGCAATGCGGTGTCCCCCCCCCCCTACTTTTCATTTTCCACGGCCGGGCAAGTGATACTTTTGGATTTTGATTATCCCCCTATATCCCCCGACTCGGCGGCACAGATCTACGCAACTGCTGATCACGGTTCCATGTTTCAACAAATTGGCACCCTTGAGCATTTCTTATAGCAATTAAATATGCAACTAACCTCTATATGGTAAAATATACGTTTTGTATATATATATATCTGCAGGATTTCGTCCAAACTTATCAATCGGGGTGCCTAGACCAAGTTGTGGTGTCAACAAATGCATAAAAGCCAATTTTTTTAAAAAGCCTTTTATGCATAATATGCGAATTAGCATGGTTATCTTACATTTAACTTCAATCTATATCTCCGCAAAAATGTGTCCAAAAAATTGCATCAAACGAGGTGTCTAAACCCATGTTCTTCAGTTGGGGTCTACTTCTGCATTAAAGCCACTTCTACATTGCTTATGTTCATTTTTTTATACATATAAGCCTTTGCAAATTAGCACTCGCTATTATCAGAAATAATAATGACATCTATGTATTTTCTCCGCAGGAATTTGTCCAATCATATCCAACGAGGTGTCTAAACTCGTGTTTTTAGGGTAAACGAATTCAAGAAAGTCTTTTTTACCATGATAATGTGTGTATTTTATGCATAATATGCAAATGATCATCCGCCATTAACAGAAATTTAACTTACATCTTTTTTTCTCAGGACTTTGTCAAATTGTATAAAACGAGATATCTAAACCCATGTTTTGAGGGTCAACGAATTCCGATTGTCCAACCCCCTAACTCCGAATAGTGGGGTCGCAAATATTTGTTATGATATTGTCCGGCCCTAAAATATTGAAAGGGGGATCGCGTGTATTTCATGTCATAATTCCCCGACCCCTAAACCCTGAAAATAGGGTCCCAGGTGTTTCTATGAATACTTTCAACCGACTGCCGAAATTCTGAAAAGCGGGGTCTTGCGTATTTCTGATACCTTTTTAAGTCGCGACGGCCTTTCTTTAGTTTGAAAAAAAAAATCCCGGCGTCAGGTATTGTCTAATGATGAATTTCCCGACCTCCTGAACGCTTAAAGGGGAATATTCGGACTATATGTATTTCTAATGACGATCATGTTTCCCCGACCCCTAAATTCTGAAAGGGGGTTCTCATGTATTTCTAATGATTTCCCCCCAACCTTACAATCTGTAAGAGGGGTTCACGTGTATTTCTGTTTTGTTAATGCAGTACCAAAGTGCAGAAAGTCCATGAACCACTCAATTATTTGGTATCAACTTGACGGTCTAGTTCTCATATGGTTTATATTAACGAAAATAATCTAAAAAACGTCGGAAAATGTGATAGAGTTTATAAAACGGTTGCTTAATGTTTTTTTCTAGCCCAAGTTTAACGTGACATTGAAAGTTCTCAGCCTTTTACTTTTTCTAGACATCAGACAGCTGTTGGGATTTTGAGCCAAAACCAAATGTGACAGATTTAATAGTATATAGAAAGAAATTTATTACTAAACAGGAAAACAGTCGTATACTTATTGCCGATGTTTACGTGACTGGTGTGTGTGCCCTGCGAATGTTGGAAAGTTGCACGAATGACCTGCTTTCCCTTGACGTTTGCGAAGCCTCATGCAGTTTCCAAGAAGGAAACAGTGTCGATTTACAAGTTTATCAAATTCTTGGTACCGAGGAAGCAAACAAGAGTGATAAACCATCCACCGTACATTTACTACCACATTGCAACTTGCCCAGTGGGGCTGAACTTCGATACCGACCGGGAACTCATCGAACACAACCAGGTTAATAATAGCCGAGGCACGAGAATTTCAAGGAATTAAGGCCGGTTGTTTGTGGTAAACGCAGATTTTCCAATGAATTGATATACCATCATGTTTATTTACTAAAAGAACACGCTAGCCCAATGAATCCCGGGACATACCGTTATTTCGTTTTACTGTTTTGGATTTCCTCAAAAACAAAAACAGTAAACGAACTATTGACCGTTTTGTCGTTTTACAGTTTTGTAAAACGGTCAAACGGTATTAAGTCACACACACACAAATACTTTTGTTGTTGTTTTTACATAATTGTAGAAAGCGTTAAACGGTTAGATGCTGTATTTTTAGAGTGTTGTTTTACAAAATCATGACAATGACAAAACGGTCAGTAGTCTTTTTTTTATTTAGGTTCGGCAATTAAGCAATGCACCTAGGAATGTTAATGCGTCCTTGGGATCGAGTCATTGCATGGGCCCTCCTTACATTTCGTTCTCACGACAGAATTTGCGAATAGGCTATTGACTTCGGAAGAGCCGCGTCGAATTGAACTCCAATATCCTTCAAAATATCTGCAACTTCTTCAAACGTCTTACCATCCTGTATCCATTGTGAAAAGTAATGTCCTCCCTTTTCCAGCGCCAAGTTTGCTTGCAATTCTTTAAGCCTCGCCAACTGAATCGCATGAGAAGGGGGTCAGGGTCCGCGCCAGGAATCACACCACGCTTTAATTACGCCGAGGTAACACTTCTTCGTGTAAAGCATGGTCCCCCTCCACCCCCTTGCCCACAGCCACAAAATGCACCACGGACTGTTAACTATGACACTGAAATACAAAAACAGTCTGTATTCAATACTGACCGTTTTGCTGTTTTTCAAAGTTATTTGTGTAAAACTGTAAAACAAAAATCATTGATCGTTATGCTATAATGAATTTTACTAAACTAATAAAAACGGAGAAAACGTATTTATCTTTATACCGCTTGTCGTTTTATAAAACTGTAAAACGACAAAACGGTCGATGGTTCGTTCACTGTTTTTGTTTTGGAGGAAATCCAAAACGGTAAAACGAAATAACGGTATGTCCCGGGATTCAATGCTTGTTCCAAACCTCAGTAGGCTTTAGGCCACATTAAAAAAAAAAGAAACATGTTTAGCGTCCTGCCTTTTTGGAAAAAGGAAGGAAGAGGCCCTTTTTTCCCTTCCAAAATGGTCGCCCGACATGGCTATTTTTCAAGATGGCCGCCAGCTTTTTTTTTTCTTTTCAAATGGCCGCCACTTGGACTCAAGAAATGACATACCAGCTTTATATGGGCTAGATGCAACATGCAGACAAAGAGGCCAAAATGATGTCACTGTTTAAAATGTATAATATTTTCGTGTTAAAAAAACCCAAAAACAAAAAGGAGGCGGCCTCCAAAAAGGAAGCGGGCGGGGACACTAAACATGCTTTTTTTATTTGGCATTAGCGGGCCACACTCAGCAAAGCCTATTGTACGAATCCATAGTGAATCAGGACACGAAGTCAACGTATTTCCAGTGTCGGTAAGCCTATCACACTTCTTTTTCAACAGCCTGGGGCAGATTCAGGCATGCTAAAGCCTAAATGATGAAAGGTTTGTGGAAACACCATGTGCGAATAATTTCTCAACTAAGAGAATGGTTCTGAAAAGAACCTCCGGTCAGTATGCTCTGACCGTCTTCAGGAGAGTGCCTAAACTCTATAAAGAAAATACTTAAGTAGCAAAGCGAAATCGATGAAGTGTGGAGTTGCATCCTGTGTGGATGCCCAGTAGCTGGGATCCTAGAGCAGGCTTGGTGCCCACTGATCATGAAGTGGAACAGTAGGGTTGCAGTCTCAGTAGAGGGAGGACCTAGGGTATAGGAGACCCATCGGTCTGGAGGAGTGGGAGCCAGATGTCGTTGAGGTGAAACCCGATGTCTTGCGGAACTGTGTTGTGCTTGCGGATCTCGATGGCTTCCCGTATGCGTCTTGGATGCCAGGACTGTTCAAGCCTGGCCTGTTTATGCGATTTGGGATTAAAAAAATAATTAACGACTTTTGGTTCTGTCAGTATGTCTAAGCCCAGTCGTTCCTTTAATTTTTAGAAAAAGATTTTCTGATTCATTTACAAAAACATTTTGCTTATGGTTTTGTCATAGGCAGATGCGAACCAGCTAGATTTGGCGGTGGAAGGGGGGGGGGTTCCAACGAATTTGTAAGGAAATATGGGATATCTTTCCATGCTCCCGTATGAAGTCATGTCTGACAGAAGGGAACTTGAATAACTCTCTCGCAAAGGCTGCATAATGAGCAGTCTAATGAAGTTGAAGAACACCACTTTTTTGACAATCTTTTAAATAATCACTTCTGAATAAAGGATTGTATCGCATGGTGCATTGTTACCATGCAAGGGAGTTCTTTCAACAAATAATATATTACATGTTAAACTTTTCCAACTTGTATAGGTTTTCCACGCCAATTTCAATTACCAGCCTAAATATTTTGTTTCATCATTTTCCCGTCAGACTAGATTTTTTGGGGGACATAAATGATGCCTTACATCAAGAATCACTTCCCAAACCCTATTTTCATCTGAATTGGGGGGGGGGGGTATTTAAGACCATAATTTTTTTTGTGTATTGAATTTGGCAAATCAAAACAAAATCTTCAATATTCATTTTTTTTAAGAAAGAAAAAGACGTTCTTATATAGGGTAGTGAACATTAGGCAAGGGTGAACTTATTGGGATGGTTGGGGTTTCGCCCAATCTCAATAAACTATAAAAAAAAAAAAAAAAAACACCACCACCACCACCAACAACACCACAAAAATACCATTGACTATAAACAGATTGTTAACATTATCATTGTAGAAATAGTTTCAGTGAATTTGTTGACCATAAAAAAACAATAGATAGATGTTATAATTATTTCTGATAATGGTGGGTGCTAATTTGCTTAATGAGCATGAAATATTTAATCATTGTAGAAATGGCTTTAATGCATTCGTGTTGACCCTAAGAGCAGGGGCTTAGATACCTCGTTTGACAAATTTATGCGAAGATATAGACAGAAGTTACATTTTAGATAATCATGGCGGATGCTAATCTGCATATTATGCATAAATACATAAAATAATCATTGGAAAATGGCTTTAATGGATTTGTTGACCCCAAACATGGTCTAGGCACCTCGATTGACAAGTTTGGACGAAATCCCGCAGAGATATATAGAAAACTTATATTTTATCTTATGGCGAAAGCTAATTTGCATATTAATTGTTTTTAGAAAAAAAAATGCTCAAGGGTGCCAAATGTGGCACCCGTCGGAATGTTGATCTACAAGGTCCAAATGACAAGAAAATGCAAACACATTTTGTGCGGACCCTATAATTCACGCTTCCGTGGTCAACCCCCGGACTAGTAGCAAAACTGAAATCCGTAATTGCCGACTGGTATGTGAACTTTGATCGGATGTGGTGGCAAACTGAAGTTATGAACTTGACTGGGAATTTGCCCTGCACTGTACGGCGGAAGCATTTTTTTCTACAGACCAGTAAAGTCATGATTGCTCGTACCCCCCGCCCTGCAAACAGGACGCTGGGAAAGAGATATTGAGCGTCACAGAATCTTGTGAAGGAAGTACGCATGGCATTGTGGGTAACTTAACATGACCTTCGCATGCATTGGGGACCATAGGCATGCACACATCGCATGCTGATATAGCAAGTTTGTGAACTGCGTGCTACGACACAGGTCTATCCAATGAGAGCTCAAAGAGATCAGCCCTTCCCAGCGTCCTGATTGCAAGGCGGGGGTACAAGAGAAGTAAAGTCATTGGCCGTAATACGCATGCGTGAAACATATCACGTGAATTAATAATATGGCACGTGATTTGAAACAACTTACAGAGGATAGCGTGGCTTCACTGTGGCGTGCGTGCTACGCTAATCTAGTGGTGTTGCAGGTTGCGGGTTCCAATTCCCGACATTTTACATTCGTTTCCTTCCCCTAAAAGTGATTTTCTTTCCTGAATTGTGTTTTATCAATACTTATTGATCGTTCAAATATAATGCCCTTTTTTTCTTCTTCTTAATTCATGGTTTTTGAAGGATTTGTTTACAGGGAAACTAAGTCCGCGAGCCATTCCATACCAACTGACGCATGCGCAGTATGACTATATGGTTGCAGAAAAAGTACGCGAACGATACGGCGACTTGACATGTGCAAAAGCAATGGTTCACAGCAAAATCGTTAGTTACGTCCGGTTTTTATTGATGTTTACTGAATTGTTTTCAAGGCATTCGGTTTCATGTTTATACAAGCTGGCTTTTGCAACTGTGTAGGGCTAGTGCACAATCATAGAGCTGCTTAAGCACACAATTTGCGAAGATGCTGTATGGCTTAGCTTTGTGTACATTCATGAAAAATAAGTTGTACGTGCGTACTTCGCGCGCGAACCAGTACATTACGCACACGCGGTGTCCCGTCAAAATGGTAAAAACGCGCCCTCTTTTGTTGGCCGCTCACGGAGCCAGTACCCCTTCCCTTTACCCGATTGGGACGCATTTTAAACCGCAGTTAGGTCTACATTGTATATACGAATCACGGTATTGTGTAAAGAATTTTAGCAAGTTAAGTTCAGAATTGTTTCTTTAAAAACTCTATGATTTAAGCCTCACCCTCAGCTTATTTTGCTGTACATGATCTTTGCGTATCCTTTCCAAATCTTAAAAAGTGCTGCCGATACTTGAGATTCCAAGTTTCGGTTACCGAATTTCGAAATCTGTCGGGTTCCAAATTTAAAAACGATAACGCCAACGCTCTCAGCAACAGCGCCCCCATAGTTAAAAAACTCACGTTAAATCTAGACACAATTGAAATTAACATCATCAGTTCTGTTTGGCGCCCTCAATTTTGGGCATCATTTTCTATGTTATTAAAAACTTAAAACTTGTGGAAGATATCATATAATATAGCAAAATGGTTTAGAGAAATATCCTGAACATAACAACATAAGTTTAGAATAAAAGAAATCCAATAAAACAAACAAAATACACCAACAACACTGAAAATATGTTACGTCAATTAAACAAATATTCCTAAATACCTTAGACAGTTTATCCATTCCTATTAGTTAAGAGCCAATCACGTGGCCGGTCTTAAACGGATGATAAAGACATGGCTGGCTGGTCTTAAACACTTTTCCAGTGTCACATGAAATTTAAACTCCTACAAAATCCGGTGCCTTTACCGTTTTATTGGTTGGACGGGCACAATCCTCACGTATAGGCGTGCGTAAAACTACCAGTGAGTCAGTATTTCATACTCAGAAATAACACTACACCGGCACAGCTGCATTCTGCGCTAATCTTCATATAAGGTGTTGTTTACGACAGGGACATACCACAACATAGCTACCAGGGTGTTATGAAAAACATGAAGTTAAGTAATTGAACAAAATGGTTTGAAATTTAAAATTTTGACTTGCTTTGACTTTTGGACCGAAAAGTTGAGATCTTGTTTAGAGCTTGTGTTGTTGTTCATCAAGCCATGAAAAGAAACAAGAGGAGTTTTATTGTGCTTGGCCGGTTTTAAACACTCTATTTAAGACCGGTTGGAGTCTGGATGCTTTGACTTTTTTACCGAAAGGGTATTTATGAATGGGAATAAATATGTGCTTGGCCGGTATTAAACACTATGTATAAAATCAGCTGGAGTCTGGATGCTGATAATTACCCTTGCCTTCGGCTTGAGTAATTATCAGCATCCAGACTCCAACCGGTCTTAAATAGAGTGTTTAAAACCGGCCAAGCACAATAAAAATCCTCGTTTTTTTCATGGCTTGATGAACAACAACAAAATATACTGACAAAAGGTTTGGGAATTTGCATGTTTTATTTTAAAAAAAGTAAATATAACTCCTTTAAATCTGTCTACCAAAAAAATATAGTAGAGGACAAATAATAACGTGTACACAAATACACTGTGTAACATAATTGGACACTTCGCCCTTAAGTTTAGATGCACATTGGAAGATTCGCAGTTACCTGGAAGCGCATGATACGATTTAACGAAGAAAATGCTCGCTCAAAGTGACGATGGGACCCTGTGAAATTATTCCGCCTGATATGGTGTCATTCGAAAGAAAACAATGATTGAAGGTGGTTTGAGACAGTGCGCCTAGGGCACAGATCTTTGTTGCATACGTTAATAGCAACGGAATCCAGTAACGAGACCTCACAAAGTGTGCTTACGTTTTTTCTGTTTTCTCAAAATGTAAAGTGTCCGATGAGCGATGAGCAACTGTGTTGCTTCAAAGGAAGAGAAAAAACTACACAAAAAGCAAATGATCATAATGTACCTGCAGTAAGTGCACCAGCTAAATTTTGCCACTCATTTTAGGTGATAAAGTGTTGCTATCGAATACTGAATTTCGTTCTTTTTGCTTTACTTGGCTTAATGCATTGCTATTTCTAATCCTTCCCAGAACTGGAATCTTTCCGAAATACATCTTTGACACATCAGTTTTCAATTAAATGTTACTATATCAAACCAAAGGGTTTGTATTTAAAGCATTTGAAAAAAAATATATATAATGATGTATATTTATAAACGTAAAAGCATATTATGTTGACGCCACAAAACGTGCCGGAAAGCGGTTACATGTTCGATACCCTCGATGGATTTGTGCAGTCTTTTAATTTTATGCCTTTTGTCAATAATACACAATGTATCTGAAGCACTAAGAAAAAAAGAGGTTATAAAAATACAACCGTAAAGTAACCGTTTTATTTCTAGTAAAGTAACCATTTTTTCTAGTAAAGAACCCTTATATTTCAAATCATTGAGTTCTGTAAAACAAGTTTATGTGAAGGCAAAATGGCACCCCCTTGTTAAACTCAAGGGTGTTATTGTATTTTGTTAAAGGCGTTATAGGATCGTTTGGTCGTTTCAAATAATAACACCACTCAAAATACTAGAAGAATGTTGAAAACCTAAACTATAAGTTTCAACTCAGTGGATACACTTTTCAAGAAAACTTTGAAAAAAGCACAACCTTTCATCACAAGACACGAGTTCGTCGATAACATTTTTTATAAAAACAAACAAACAAACAAACAAACGAACAAACAAACAAACAAAACAAACTAACAAACACCCCAACACACCAACAAACAAACAGTCACGTGACTGACCGTTGGAAATCCCGATTTCTTCTTAATAACAGCAAGCCAGACGGAATAATTTCACGGGGTGTTTATGGTACGATTTTCAATCCAAGTAAGATTTTTGATGATAATTCGGTAGGTTACTTTTTGGATAAATGCATGTGATCCTATATGCCTTTATTAAAATCGCAGCTAATTCTTAAACAAAAACAAAGATATAAAAAAGAGGGAGTCTTACGGCGCTCCTGCAAATCCGTTACTTTAAGTACTATAAGAATAAGTTTTGTGAAATATATCGTTTGGAAATAACAAAATGTTTTATGGAAACATAACATATATCAAAACCTTTTCAGAGCGGTGCTTGTTACAGAAACAATTAAGAAGCATAAAACAACGCAGCTTTTATGCATGCGTGAAACTTGATAAAGGAACCGTAAAAAGCTTGAAATATATAAAAGGAAAAAAAAATAAAGAAAAAAGAACCCTGCTTCTTGACATGTTGATTTTTCGATTTTTCTCGAAATAAGTAACTGTTCCATAACAAAACGTGGGCCGATTTTGTTAGTTTGATGTTTCATTCAAAAGTGGATAGCTTTTTGTATTGCTCGAAAAATAGCAATTTAACAATTATTTCTTTCTGTGTGGACAGTAGCGTCCTAAACTTCCAGCCTATAAAGATCTTGTACCTCGATTTTTGAACAAAGACGGTGTCGCATGAGTATTGCGCCCTCTACTAAATGCGTTGCATAGGGTTCTTGTGTGTAAGATGATGTAGGCCTAATGTGGTCCTGTTGTTGAGAACCAGACGTTTTTGCGTTTGCGTGACCTTGTTGTAGTGTGAGTATCTCACGTTATCCACGGAATCAAGTCTCCTGTATAACGTCTGATATGTCAAAGCATGCAGATTTATGCGATCTCATGCCTCAGCCAATCGGAGTCGACTTTACTAAATCGTGACGTCATTTCATTCCCAAATCAGGACTAAAACTGTGATTGGTCAATTCGAATGTAGTGTTTTGTAATACAATAACAGCCCGGCGCGTGTCGCATAACATAATACACAGCGCGTGACCATAAACTTTGTTGCTGTGTCTAGGGTGTTTTTTTTCCATGTCTATAACGCAACAACGGCGAATGACCGAAGACCCGATATAGAAAGCGCCTGCTGATTGGTCAAAATCTGGAGGTCAAAATGCGGTTGTCTTGCAAAATTAATCAGCAAATCTGCTCAAATGTTATAGACCATGACTTTCGCCATGGTCTATTAACCTTGTTGAGTGCCCTTTCTGAATGTGAAATCATCCGTATATAGGCTTCTTTTTTTGTCGGTCTCTGAATAATATAATAAACTTGTATACTTACAACTAGCTACTGCATATTTTAGGCCTGGTGGTACCGTGTATTTTGTAAACTGATATTGCGTATGTAGTACATGCTATTACAAGGTACATACTATGTACCTTGTAATAGCAATCATTATGTTCACTTCATATACACACACAACCACACAGATAAACATAAGCAATAAAAACAGTTGAATACTGAAGATTATGACATCCTCCTGTCCACATTGATTCACACATGGAATATTTAGTACTAAAGGTCATGTCGTCATCGTCGTTGTTTGCAGAGGTTTGCAGTTGTTGTGGTTTGCAGTGGTTGTGGTTGTTGTGCTTCGTAGTGGTTGTGGTCATTGCAGCGTTGGTGGTTCGTGGTGGGTGTGGTGGCTTGTAGTGGTTATAGTTGTCGTCGTAGTCGTTGTTGGCTTGTGGCCATCGCTGTTCTTTCTGTTGTTTTTGTCGTTGTCATTGTCGATGTCGTTGTGTTGTTGTTGGTGGTGGGTTTTGAGGGATTTTTGGTTTGGTAATTAAAGTAAGGCAATAAAAAAGCATGCTGTATTTCTAATAATTTTAAAGGAGTAGGCCTAGGAAATGTTATTTTGACCTAAGCTTTTATTAACCCAAATTGTCGTGACAGAAACAAATCTCGAGGTTTTTCCACTGTGTCTCCCGTTCTTGGCTACACCGGTGCACCTGGTTACTTGCCGAAGAGCGCCCCGCAGTGAGAGCAGACCCTCTCGGTACTCCAAAAGCAGAAGAACAGCCCGAGCGGGAGCAAGAGAATAGCAAGTAAGATGGCGAGTGGTGAGCACCCGCACCGCCTCCTCACGTTGCCGATGTGGCAGACGGGACAGTCACCCACGGTTACTATCTGGGAAGTGGTCTGGGCTGGCACAGTGACTTGGACCATGGGAGGCTGCTGCATCGGCTGGGGCTGGGGCTGGGGAGCTGGTGAGGAAAAGGAGAAATATATAAGAAAAGTATACAGCCTAAAGAAGGGTTCGGGTGGGCCTATGGGGAAAGCGTCCAAAATCATGGCGATAATACTGCTTTGCAACTTTCTGTTCTACAAAAAAAAAAATATAAGTGGAGAATTTGTCATACCTAATAAAATAAACAAATAGGGATCATTAGGATTATTATGGTACGCATAGGGGATACGTGTGCGCTTGGAAAAAGTGGCCGATTTTATCACCATTCTGCGTGATTATCACAATTCTGGGTTTCTTATACCCATTTCAGAATAAGGTGAAGTGGAAACGTCTGAGTCGGTGAGGTTCTTCTGTACCGTCGAAATATGTGAAATATATCCGTGCAAAGTTCGTGTGGCTATGCAGGTTTCGTCACCGCGGAATAACGTCCGTTTATACGCAGTGAAATGGATGGTCAATGCACTTATGCAGTACGCCTACGAAACCACTGAGTAAAATCAATTTATATGCCTTGTTTATCGGAAGCGATTAAAGTAGTTGTCAGTTTAGAACGCTTAAAAGTTGTTTCTCTTATCATAATTCTACATGTATATGTTCCGTCTTGTATATCACGAGATAGGCCTATATACGTTCATTACATTTTCGGGCAACTTGGTTTCTGAATCAAAATCTCGCCCCCAAACTGCCCCAAAAAAGTGAAGTACTCGCACTGGCACCCCGCGCGCTGATTTTAGACTGGCACTGTGTCCATGTACATGTCCATGTCCATGTACATAATTATGTGCAAGTACATATCATACTGATGTGCATGCACAAATTGACTTCATTCAGTTGGTTATTTTTTTTTAGATGTTGTGAAAACCAAACGTTCGACAATCTTGACATTATGGTGAAGATTAGCTGGCAAAAGTCTTTGCTCGTGCATTTTGGATATATAAAGGTACTGTAAATTGACCACAAAAGTAAATAACTACATATAAATTGATGAGTGATTTGGTAATAATGAAGTAATTCACACGCCGGACCAAGTCCAACTGTTTGTCGATGTCATAGGTTATTCTTGTAGTTAAACAAGAACGTTTTAAGCCAGCCAACATCTCTTTGATTATTAGAAATATCTTTTAAGAAATATCTTTTGTGTGATTCACATAAACGATTATTGTCCTTAAAAACTGTTACAGGCTGTTAACACGTAAGTGCAACCATAGCTTAAATACCTAAACACAATTTAAACGCCATTTTAGACACTTTTTAGTTTTGTTAAACAAAACCGCTTGGACGCGTTTATAACATTGATGTTTAAGTACTAAACACTTCCTTTAAATCACCATAACATGAACAAAATATTATGTTATGGTGATTTAAAGGAAGTGTTTAGTACTTAAACATCAATGTTATTATAAACGCGTACAGGTGTTTATAAAGTGCTACAGGCTGTAAACACGTCAATGTTTATGATATAAACACATTGACGTGTTTAAAAGTACACTGTGTTTAGAAAGTAAACAGTAAATTAAACATATTGAAATGTTTATATAAACACACATATACACGGTACAGCACTATGTTCCATTTGCTGCTCGTTCAGAAATTGGAAAGAGAGGCTCTGGTCTTGAAATTAGCATATATTTTTTTTTAGAAAGGCGACTGAGTAGTAAAACAAAACGAGAATTTTAAGGTTCAGCAATGGAGGTCTGATGGAATGGATATGACAACTGAATTCGGCTGATCAAAGACTCGTATTTTCAACCCATTCTGAGAAATAGCGCATTGAAGTAAAATATAACGTATTGCCTCCTTTCACAAATAAAAACAATTTTGTTACCAATTTTACAAATACGAATGTATTTCTAAATTACAAAAACAGACACTGATAGCATTTTCTTGCATACGGGACACCATTTGCATAAAAAAAAAAACTGTGTTTGCCCTTTGCCGACTAAGGGAACAAAAAAGTCTGTAGTAGATTATCAAAAAAAAACTAACCTCGATCTAAGTTTAAGCTCAGTAGATTAGATCATACTTTTTGTGAAACCGTGTAAGTGCATCTCCGTTTTGCTCAACGCAAAGCGTAGATTTCTGATTAAACAGCGCGATGATTTAGTCCTAAATAGGACCAAATAAAAAAAAAAGCATCACGACAAAAAATAATGGTAATACCTCTTTTCTCGGAAACGACACCACTCTAGGCGCAAGCATTTCACAAGATGCATGATCCTTTTATTTACTTACAATCAAGCAGAGAATTTTATGATATTTTGACGGATTCATTTTGGACTATTTGCAAATTGTGCTCATCACCTTCATAGAAGTGCCGAAATTTTACAGGGCTTCATTTTGTTAGAGATTTTTAAAGAATAATTAGTACACGCGGTGCAGTGGCCGCCAATTTATTTTTAGGATCATGCCGCAGAGAGTTCTGTTGCTGCGGAAAAAAGTCACAGGCATGTCTGCCGTGTATAACTATTCGTACATGTATCGGACTGAGATATGGATAGGAGTCAACCAATGCATTGTAGGTTTCAGATATAATGACCTAAATTCATCATTAGTGAGTTGTGTGTAAAGAAAACTCGTGAATCGTAGGCCTATGAAATAAAATGCATGGTTTTGGTAAAATTTTATTATTGCTTATTATACACACATTGATTTTTACAAGCAAGAAACAGATCTTTCAGTGGCTGTTTTGTGCAGTAAAGTACAGCTATGCACGTGACAAGAATAGCAAGTTGGGCTTGCATGTAGACCATCGCCTCTTGTTACAGTTACAGTAATACTCACCATATCCCTGCTGTTGGTAGGATTGCTGAGGCGGTACCGGGTAGGCCGGCTGCTTTGTGTGGTCGTAGGCTGGTGGAGGCTCCATTTTATCCTAAAACGGTCGTGCAATTAGGTCGAAATTTTCACAAGTACACTGCCGGTATTTGAGGTGGACGTGTAGCGAGATCGCTCTTTTCACACTTCCGCCTTGGGCATGCAGAGCCTCGATCTGGCAACTTTACACAATGAATATAGCCGGTTCACCCGTACCAGGTACCTCTTTCTCTTTCAGGGCGGTGCGTTTCTCTTTCACGGCAGCTAGCTTCGCTTTAACATGTAACTCGATGTCGCGGTCGCACACTAACGGACACTAACGCACACTACACTCTAAAAACTGTGTTTAGCAATTAAACACAATCTTGCTATCACTTTGTAAACATGTTTAGAAGCTAAACATTACGTGTCCAATACCTTAACATCAATGTTCAAGTACTAAACACTATCCATCCTTACGCTAAACATGTTTGGTATTTAAACATGTTTACAAACTGATAGCAAGAAAGTGTTTAGAAAAGTGTTTAATTGCTAAACACAGTTTTTGCAGTGTAACGGACAATATATGGTGCTTCTAATATAGGGTGCAGACCAGTAAATCGGTCCGAAATTGCCTGCGCCGGCCAAATCACGATTTGCATGCCCTCAAAATCTTCGGTATTTGAGCATGCTGTGGGCCATGAACTTGAGGGTTTGTTAAAAATATGGATGGAAACCGTGCACAGGACTTGGAGCTTGCAGTTCTGTGTAATTTTGATGTAATTTGGACCCTAAAAGCGCTCTACTTTGCAATGGAGTGTAGGCATCGTTTTTCAAAATGGCGATGGGCTTCAGGACTATTTTAAGGGGTTATCATCTTCGAATGAAAATTTCTCCTAAAAGTCATCAGTTGACCCCCCGTAAATTGAAAAGAAAATGAAAGATGATGAAATAAGCTTAATTTGATGTGTGTCTCGAACACCTTGAAGAGTTGTGAGTATTTTTCCCGAATTTCTGAAGTGGGAGCATGTATCATTGGGGTCAATGGAAGTTTATTTACTGGTCTGGAACCTATAATGTCAAAATGGCGTCGTCTATCGTTCGTTGTCAAAATGTTCCGCGACAGTGGTTTTTTCAGGGGGCGTGACCTGGGGGGGGGTGGGCAGCGTTTCAAAGGGGTTTTCTATGGCGGTTCCGCAACAAATGCTCCCAAATCTGCAGGGGGCCCTGATCGTCATCCGATTACAGAATTTTCGAGCGAATATGGGGGGGGGGGGTTGATTTGGGGGTGGAAAGGAACTGGAATTCAATTTATTTCCGTATGGGGGCGCCCTACAAAAAAAAAAGAACCCTGCTTCTTGACATATTGATTTTTCGAATTTTCTCGAAATAAGTAACTGTTCCATAACAAAACGTGGGCCGATTTGTTCGTTTGATGTTTCATTCAAAAGTGGATAACTTGTTGTATTGCTTGAAAAATAGCAATTTAACAATTATTTCTTTCTTTGTGGACAGTAGCGTCCTAAACTTCCAGCCTATAAAGATCTTGTACCTCGATTTTTGAACAAAGACGGTGTCGCATGAGTAATGCGCCCCCTACTAAATGGGTTGAATAGGGTTCTTGTGTGTAAGATGATGTAGGCCTAATGTGATCCTGTTGTTGAGAACCAGACGTTTTTGCGTTTGCGTGACCTTGTTGTAGTCTGAGTATCACACGTTATCTTCGGAGCCAAGTCTCCTGTATAACGTCAGATATGTCAAAGCATGCAGATTCATGCGATTTCATGCCTCAGACAATCGGAGTTCACTTTACTAAATCGTGACGTAATTTCATTCCCAAATCAGGACTTAAATGTGATTGGTCAATTCGAATGCATTGTTTTGTAATACAACAACAGCCCGGCGCTTATGATATCCTCCTGTCCACATTTATTCACACATGGAATATTTAGTAAAAGGTCATGTCGTCGTCGTTGTTTGCAGAGGTTTGCAGTTGTTGTGGTTTGCAGCGGTTGTTGTGGTTTGTGGTTGTTGTGGTTGTTGCGCTTCGTAGTGGTTGTGGTCATTGCAGCGTTGGTGGGTCGTGGTGGGTGTGGTGGCTTGTAGCGGTTATGGTTGTCGTCGTAGTCGTTGTTGGCTTGTGGCCATCGTTGTTGGCTACACCGGTGCACCTGCTTACGCGCCGAATTAGCGCGCCCCGCAGTGAGAGCAGACCTTCTCGGTATTGCAAAACCAGGAGAGCAGCCCCGGCGAGCACCGGCACTGCGTCCTCATGTTGCCGATTCGGCAGACGGGACAGTCACCCACGGTTACTATCTGGGAAGTGGTCTGGGCTGGCACAGTGACTTGGACCATAGGAGGCTGCTGCGGCGGCTGCCGCTGGGGAGCTGATGAGGAAAAGCAGAAATATATAGGAAACGTATATAACGACGGGTTCGGTGGGCTCTCTGGGGAAAGCGTCCAAAATCATGGCGATAGTACTGCTTTGACAAGTGGTGTGACCTTTCATACGTAATAAAATTAACAAATAGGGACCTTTAGAATGAATTATGGTACGCGTAGGGATACGTATACGCTTGGAAAAAGTGGCCGATCGAATCACCATTCGATGTGATTTTTCACCGGACTTACATAAATACATTCCAATACCTCGATGTGAGATGTAGGCCTACATGTCCGATAGTGTGCTAGATTAAATAGCAATGTTACGCGACTTTCTTTTCCGATCCGCATACGTATCCCGTACGTGTACGATTTCTTAGTTCTATGGTCCCTATAAAAATGGTACGCATACGGGATGCGTATGGGGCTCGGGTTCGCAAAGCTGCTTTTTTTTAAGAGAATAGGCTATACAACATTTGCTTTTGCTGCAGTTTTCACAAATAGAAGGATTTGGGGGTTAGCATATTATAGCAAGTATTGTTACACTGACTTGTTTGAAGTTTTGTGTCGGTATGCTGAGGGAAAAAACTAGGAAAACAATCATGTTCCTTTGTTTTGTTTCCCTGACCCACTTAATTAAACTGAGCAATGTATGCACGTCGAGAAATTGCAAGGCCAGGGAACCAGTCTAGCTTGCATGTACCCGTTCATAGGTGTGTACTCCATCGCAAACAAACTGCGGACTAACTTTTGGTAAACTAGGGGCAGTATTTGAAATAGTCAGTTAATTTTCCAGTGTTGCTGTTGTAGTGTTGCTTATTTGATGTTTGAAAATGTTGTATATTCCCTTTAAATCACCATTTTGCGTGATTATTTTATCCGACGACATGTCATGGACCATGTGCATTTCACATCGAAATGATGAGATATGTACTTTTGGATTTGGTGAAATAACATCCCAAACGGTGAATTAGCAAGTAATTTACCGAGCTACATACGTATCCAATACTCGCACCAATTCTAATGGTCCCTATATAACAAGGTAATCCGCGGGTCGCAAGTGTCGCCTTTTTCGCGTTCGATATCCCTATATGTTTTGTGTTCTTACAAAAGAAAAAGGCATTTCTTTTTTGCAATTTATACAACATCTCAAATGACCCTTAGATGACCTTTCAACCTCCATGTTCGGAAGAGTTGTCATGAACCCCCATCCAAGGATCACTCCATCCAAGCTACACTGAAATCTATCAAATTCTGTAGACACAGAAACATTTGAAGCATTAGGCCTAACCCAACATGATTTTGACCTCAGTAATCCGATGAAGAATTGTGTCTTCCAGCCCAAGGGTCACTGCTACAGTTTCATCAAAATCCATGAAAACATGTAGAAGTTATATACTTGCTTTCATAAACTTTCATACGGTCATACCGAATTAAGGACTGGTAAGTGTCCCCCAAATGACCTCGTTTAGGAGACACAAAAATACATAGATCACGCGAGAAAGCGACGCTGTGGCATATTATATTAACCTATTTTTCTTTTAAAGGCCGATAATTTTATGTGCCTAGAAAGTTTGCAGTTAAAAGCGACATGAAATTGGTCACAGGAGCTCCAATTGGAAATCTCTCCATCGTTTTAGAAAATACTTTTCATTTTCATAAAGGTTACTCTTTACTAGGTGTACGTATGAGTTAATGCGTACTGTGAGTAATAAGGCGTACGCACGCGTTATAAGGCGAGCGCACGAGTTATAAGGCGTACGTACGAATTAAGGCGTGCGCACCGGAGTGATAAGGCGTACGTACGAGTTATAAGGCGTGCGCACGAGTGATAAGGCGTACGTACGAGTTATAAGGCGTGCGCACAGTTATAAGGCGTACGTGCGGCTTATATTTTTGAAGTCGTAAGTATGAGGCCGTGTCCGAAACGCGCTTCCAGAGCTACGGCTACGTCTATTGTCAGCGATTCCTCACGTATTTTCAACGGGCGCAGAACTAGACCTACAATCCCGGCCAAAATGGTTGGGACACTTGGAAATAACCTTAGCCTCCAATTACGGTCACCAACTCCCCCGCTCCCCCGGTCAATGTTGTTCTCTCTAGCGGATGGAGCACACACCGCGTAATGAGAGACAACATTGAGCGTGGGCTGGGGGGTTGGGGGCCCAGCGAGATTTGGCCAGGATTGTAGCACTATACAACTGTTTTAGATGCAGCTAGAGTTATAAGGCGCACGTATACGAGTTACAAGTCGTACGTACGAGTTACAAGTCGTACGTACGAGTTATAAGTCGTACTTTCGGAATAGCGGAAGCAAGATGGGGAACATTTCACTATGTCCCCAATACAGCTTCGTAGCCATAACATTCAAGTCACTTCCTTGAAGTGAGACGACTAAAACCGGACGAAAGTTCACACAGAAGTTCATGAAATGAAGCAAAGCACTTAAGTTGTAAAACAAAATGACTTTTGATATAGAATGTTATAGGCCTAATAAAAACTATTATGCACATAAAGGGACCAAAGAAATGTAAAAACAAAATGTACCCGGTACCAACGGTATACGACAATGTTCCATTTGCTGCTCGTTCAGAAATTTGAAAGAGAGGCTCTTGTCTTGAAATTACCCTTTCTTTTAGACAGACGACTGAGTAGATCATACGATTTGAGAAATCCGTGAAAGTGCATCTCATTTTTGCTCAACGCAAAGCGTAGGTTTTCGATTAAACAGCGCGATGATTTGGTCCTATAGGACGCAATGATTTGGTACTATTTGGTCCTACTTGGCCCAAATCAAAGAAACCATCGCGACAAAAAATAATGGCAATACCTCTTTTCTCGGAAACGACACCACTCTAGGCGCGCGCAAGCATTTCACAGGATGCATGATCCTATTATTTACTTACTATCAAACAAAGAATTTTATATTTTGAAGGATTCATTTTGGACCATTGCAAATTGTGTCCAACACCTTCATAGAAGAGCCGAAGTTTTACAGAGTTCGATCTTGTTAGAGACTTTTAAAGAATAATCAGCTAACCCGGTGCAGTGGCCGCCATTTTATTTTCAGGATCATGCCGCAGAGAGTTCTGTTGCTGCGGAAAAAGGTCACAGGCATGTCTGCCGTGTATAACTATTCGTACATGTATCGGACTGAGATATGGATAGGAGTCAACCACGGTTTCAAATATAATGAACTAAATTCATCATCATGCGAGTTGTGTGTAAAGAAAACTCGTGAATTGTAGGGCCTATGAAATAAAATGCATGGTTTTGGTAAAATTTTATCATTGCTTATAAGTATGCACACATTGATTTTCACAAGCAAGAAACAGAACTTCCAGTGACTGTTTTGTAAAGTACAGCTATGCACATGACAAGAATAGCAAGTTGGGCATGCAGTAGACCATCACCTCTTATTATATTGTTACAGCTACAAAATACTCACGATATCCGTTTTGGTAGGATTGGTACTCAGGCGGGTAGGCCGGCTGCTTCGTGTGGTCGTAGGCTGATGGAGGCTCCATTTTATCCTAAAACGGTCGTGCAGTGTAGGTCGAAATTTTCACAAGTACTCTGCCGATATTTGAGGTGGACGTGTAGCGAGATCGCTCTTTTCACACTTCCGCCTTGGGCATGCAGAGCCTCGATCTGGCAACTTTACGCAATAAATATAGCCGGTTCACCCGTACCAGGTACCTCTTTCTCTTTCAGGGCGGTGCGTTTCTCTTTCACGGCAGCTAGCTTCGCTTTAACATGTAACTCGATGTCGCGGTCGCACACTAACGGACACTAACGCACACTAACGGACAATAATGGTGCTTCTAACGGAGATACATACATTTTAAATGTATATATCACAATAAATATAGCCGGTTCAGTGATCCCCGTGTCGGGGTTCAGATCACTGAATTGACCAGGCTATTTTTGTGTGTGTAAAGTTGCCAGATCCAGGCTGTGCATCCCCAATGGCAGAGCGTGAAAAGAGTGCAATGAACGTACGGAAGCCCGTTAGGGCCAGGTACCTCTTTCTATTTCACGGTGGTGCGTTTCTATTTCACGGCAGCTAGCCTCGCTTTCATAACATGTAACTCGCGGCTTCGTGGCCACGCGCGACGTAGGCACTACTAACTCGCGGCCGCGACATAATTATCTTGCGGCCGCGACATACTAACTCGCGGCCACGAGATAATTATGTCGCGGCCGCGAGTTAGTATGTCACGGCCTCGAGTTAGTATGTCACGGCCGCGAGATAATTATGTCGCGGGCGCGAGTTACATGTTATGAAAGCGAGGCTAGCTGCCGTGAAAGAGAAACGCATTACCGTAAAAGAGAAACGCACCGCCGTTAAAGAGAAAGAGGTGCCTGGCCCGCCTAACGGGCTTCCGTAGCACGCAGGACTAGAGACGTCACTGTGTACCTTCATGCACGATGAGTAGGCTTTTTTTTTGTATTCCACTTACGCCATCCATCAATTTTCACAAAAGTGAGGTCATGGTCGGAAACCTTTCGATGGTCCCCAAGGCAGGTAATTCACTCACCAATGGCGCTGGTACCCATGGCGTGTGAAACGTTGCAAAATTTAATGTTTTACAATATATATGTTGGATGTTCAATATTCTATCTTTCACATTTATGTGCGATGTTCAATATATGTGTGCGATGTTTTTCCTTATGTGCGCGATGTTAATATAGGCCTACGTGTGCGATGTTTTACAATATTATGTGTTATGTTCACAATATGTGTGCGATGTTTTACATTTATGTGCGATTTTCAATATAAATGTGCGATGTTTTACAATATATGTGCGATATTTTCAAGCACGTGTGCGATGTTAATGTGCGATGTTTTCGGTATAATTATGTGTGATGTTTTACAATATATTTGCAATTTTCTCAAACATGTGAGCGATGTTTTACAAATACTTGTTTGATATTTTGAGCAATATATATTTGATGTTTAATTATTTCTGTATTTGATATTTCATCGTATATGTATTCGATCTTTTGCAATATGCATTTGATGTTTCACTTTACATTTGATGTTTCACTTTACATTTGATGTTTCGTTAAGAGGCGCAGTCTGGTTACTAGACCGAGAAAGTCTGACTAGTTTGCCTTAAGTGATTAGAGCCAGGCCTCAACGGTAGAAAACGGAATTGCGGGTAATTCTTGGAGCATGCGCAAAAGCATACAGTCCTCATTGTTTGGGCAGTACCCCCAGCTCAGGCAGTACCGCCAGCTGCATGTGCTTGTACTATGTACAGCACATGGGATGTAAATGTACATCATCCATACTGCCAACATGCCATGACGATTCCAAAACCAGCCTTTGTTTACACAAACATGAAGCTATGAAAACCAATCGGCGCAGTGCCGGGTGCAGTTTCATCGTACAACCATTCTCGAATAAACAACCCACCGAGTGTTGTAAACAAGATGAGCAGAGTTAAAGGGAATGTACATCATTTGCTGTTGTTGTAATTATCATACATGGGTATATTCAGGGGGTAGCATGTTATACGACAGCGTTGGCTTTGATAATGGCACACGAGGGCTTGTGAGACAGAAGGATAATTTTTGGCCAAAGATGTTTTCTTTTTAAAACTTGACGGATTAAAATTATTCAGTGCAAGGAGTGAAGTATAGACTTCTTCTCAAGTTTCACTCTCAGTCATTTTTAATACAAAAGGGCAAAACTAACCTTCTTTTGAGAGCATTCCGTTGATATAAGAAAAGAATATTCATGAATACCTTACTGAGACACTGTCCATTCCTATTGGTCCAGAGCCCGTCACGTGGCCGGTCTTAAACGGTTTATAAAACACCAGATGGAGGGTCTTCAACACTTTTCCAGTAAATCTGGGCTCCTATCATATCCGGTGCCCTTCACCGTTTGAATGGCTGAACGTTCACAATCCTTGGTTAGGCATGCGCAATACTACCAATGAGTCTGTATTTTATAGACCTAAATTCACACTACACCGGCATAATTATACGGAGTTGTTTACGACTACTAGCAAGAGGGACATACCATAACATAACTAGAGGGGTGTTTCGAAAAACATGAAGTAAATTTGTTTTACAAAATCGTCGTACACATGTAAATTTATTTGGCTCGGGTCATCATCAGCGTCCAGACGCCAAACCGATATGTAAACATAGTGTTTGAAACCAGACGCCAAACCGGCTTTAAACATGTTTAAAACCGGCCAATCACACATTTATTTCCTTAATCCATCCTTCAGATGCAAAATTAGAACCTCTGTCCCGTGACGTCATGCCAGAATGTTGCCAACAGGCAAACGGCCACTTTAAAGTCACCATTTATAAAGCCACATATACAAGAGTGATAAAGCCAGATTTGATTTTCCCTGTTTATTTCGGATTCACGTACCCGCAATATATGCACTTTTGTAAACAAACGAGACATGGTCTACACATCATTACGACGTGTTCTTAATCTAACCGAAGCTGATAAATTAATGAAGTGTAACATGAATACAACAAACATCGGTAAAAAAAAAAATCATGCAATATTCATTTACCAAGCTCAATAATTATTTTACAAACCACATAATCAAATCATTTGTATATTTCTTATTGTTCAAACAGAACACACACAAAACAATTGTCGACTTTTTAAAATGTATAAATGAGCATTAACGCAAATAACACATTTTACCTATAAGGGCCCTTGCAGTGTTACTGTTTAAATGCACTCCTTGAACATGCACGTTTTTGTCTCAATTAACCTTATTTTCAATATTTGGTTGGCCATTTTAAATGATATGGTTTTTATGCTAATGATATTACCATATTCATGAGCAAATCTGTGATGGCAGAAACCTCAATGTTACAGCTTTTTCAGCACAAAAAGTTGATAGAATTTAGGATAGTTTGCCGTCGTAAAGTTTCTTTTCCTTGGTGACTAGTTGTTTTGTAAGTAAGCCAAGAGC
The DNA here is from genome assembly GCA_029964075.1 of Patiria pectinifera. Lineage (NCBI taxonomy): Eukaryota > Metazoa > Echinodermata > Asteroidea > Valvatida > Asterinidae > Patiria > Patiria pectinifera. The sequence goes on along the minus strand of CM057146.1, from coordinate 14,636,782 downwards.
AATCCTTACTCACAAAATGCTTTCAATGAGCAAATTTTGGGTTCACAATTTGTAAATTGTATTATAAAAAAACTACTTTTTGGTTAATATATACGGTTAATGTTAATGTGATTAAGAGCAAAGTTATTAATTTAATTGAAGAATAAAATTATTAAAACACATTGAAAGTCAAGGATGGTCAATTCACTTCATGTAACTTATTATTTTTGATAACTTTATTAGGTCATGAATTTAATGTAATAACTTCTATTATTTATTATTATTATCTAATTTGGTTAATCATGAATTGTATACGTGTAATGGTACCACTAAGGAGACACGTTATCGTACTTTCTTCGCACGAAGGGAGACATCGGTCGTTAGGGAGACATTTTCATGTCTCTCTTATGTCACAGCCCCCTTTAGAGGCACAATTTTGGTGTCGCAATTAAGTTATAGTTGGTGCTCATGGTCTTATTAGTAAACATACCGAAATTCGTGGAAAAAGGACAAGGCAATATAGGGTTAGGGCACATTTAAGTATGAAAAATTTTGTGCACAAATCTCTGAGGATGTCTCCCAAATGTCCTCATACTATTATTTCAAGTTCTGTTAAAATGTTTACCTAATGTACAGTATTCAACTTACCTTATAGTATGGAAATAATCTGAAACCTGAAACCTGAAACAGAAAAACAGTGTCTTCCTGGAATTTCATCACAGCAAGAGCGCTCTCGCCGGGAAAGCATGGAATATAAGTGCACTTTTCAATACAATTAACAAATCATGATTGTCAAACAGTTTTCATACATTTAAGAGGAGTAGAAAGTTGCTAAAAATGTGTTCCTCAGAAAACCTCATTGCATTGATCACTTTAAACAATACGCAGAGACGTTGTAATATAAAATATCGGCTCACATATATTTTATAATATACAAATATAACATGGTTTGAGGGTGGACAGTCGATATTGGCTCCCCGAGGTATTGAAAGTTGACAAACTAGTTCCCGAGGCAAAGCCGAGGGAACTAGTTTGTCAACTTCCAATACCGAGGGGAGATAATATCGACTGTCCACCCGAAATAAACCATGATGTGTTTTTTTTTTACTATACCTCATACATATTCAGTTGCCGATTTTTTAAAAATTATTATATGGACCTAAAACAAAATTCGCGGAAACTTGTTCAGCTCACCAAAAGAATATTGTTGCTCAACTTCAATTACTAGTTCGGTTCGTTTGCAATATAAAACAGTTACGACAGTTGTAAATACAGTTGTTTGCAATGTGTCCAACTTTCTTTTGTACAGGAGACATCTTTACACGGTCTATACATTTTCTCCAGTACGGCATCACTGAGTTGAGCTCTGGAAATTAACATTTACGCGAACCGTACCGTGCAACCATGCATCTCTCCTGGGCGATGTTCGCGCCTGCGTACTGCACCCGTGCGACAGTTCCTCGATTGCTCTGTAAAGCGCATGCGTAGTAGACTGCCGCACGGGTAACCCATGCGACAGTCTACTACGCATGCATATTTACAATGTGCGTGAATCCTCGCAAACAAACAGCAAGAATAACATCTGGCACGTGATGGTGATTTGACCAGTGAGAGTTCGGCTCTCGATCATGAATATGTATGAGGTATATCGATATAGGCTGGTCCCCGTTCACCAGTTAAAATACATGTATATTCAATAAAAGCGCAAAGAAATTAGACAGTCTTCCCACAATTAGTGCATTTCCACTCCGTCATCAGAAGACAGAATAAGAGTCCGAGTGGGAAGAAGATGATGGCTAGGAGAAAGCCTACCTTACTAAACCGCTCCCTGAGCTCTCCGCTGTGACACATCGGGCAATGGATGGAGAGTTTGGGCCGGACCTCACCGGTGAGTAAGGAATCGTAGGGCGGTGTTGGATCTTCCTGCTCTTGCTGCTGCTGCTCAAATTCTTGTTGTTGTCGTTGTTGTTGCTGCTGCTGTTGCTGTGGCGTAATCAAGATTTGGCTGTCACTAACAGATGGGTAAGTCTGCAGCTGCTGTTGCTGCTGCTGTTTTTGTTGCTGTTCCTGCTGTTGTTGTTGCTTCTTGTGTTGCTTCTGTTGTTGCTTCTGCTGCGAAGTGTTCCAGATTCGGCTTTCACTATCTGATGAGCAAGTATGGTGCTGCTGCTGCTGCTCGTAACTAATACAGTTTTGGCTTTCTACCCTATTTTGGTAAGTATGCAGCTGCTGTTGTTGTTGCTGCTGTGGCTGTTGTTTCTGCTGTTGTTGCTGCTGTGCGCAACTGAGTGAGTTTCGGTTTCTTCCATCTGGTTGGTAAGCATGGAACTGCTGCCGTTGTGGTTGTTGTTGGTGTTGTTGTTGTTGTTGTTGCTGCTGCTGCTGCTCGTGACTGATGAAGATTTGGCTTCCTCCATCTGGTTGGTAAGTCTGAAGCTGCTGTTGCTGCTGCTGATGTGGACTAAATGCTTGGTGTACCTGCATCGGTTGTTGATAGCCCCGCAGTTGCAACTGTTGCTGCTGCTGTTGCAGCTGTGACTTGTGTTGATGCTGCATGTTGGTAATGGAGAATCAATGGTTCATTCACATCTATGGAATGAGCGGGGAAAATGGCGCAATAAAACGAATGCCTTGCCGCACGCGCACAGCATACATGCATGTACTGAGTCTCAGAACGACACAAGGAGCGAACTGTGCCTTCACAGTATACTGTTCCTTAAAATGGAGCGGGCAGTTGGGTTGATGCGATTTTCATATATCAGATTTTAAAAAAGGGATTGTGTCAGAAACTGCAAGTCACATCCTCTATAGCGTAGACGGCAATGTTTACTGGCGTTTATTAAATTCTAAACAAATCTTCACGAACACTCTTTCTGGTTCTGTCAATTTTGTAACATTTACTTACGAATTCCATGCAACGGCTGGTAGTGGGTTGTAGGTTGTTGCCTTTCTTCGGTAAGATGCGTTCCTTATATCGTGTTCAATTTACGAGATGCGTGCAAGTGAACTATTTATGCTAGCACGAATTGTGCAAAGTTAATATTGCACTATTCCGTGACAAGTCTGTATATCATGCCTTCACTCTATTCATATTTTGCCTCGGGAATGATTTTATTTTCGTCTATTTCTCGTGGAGGCGGACTACAAAAGACAGCGGTTTCGATCAATACTTGCATTGTGCAGCGGGTTATGCATGTGCAGTGAACTTTGGAATCTGTCTGACATTGGATTACACTCTTGCTATATGCTTTTGCATACACGTGTACTAGGAACTGATTGTCCCACCTTCATCAACATATCTTGCGTGTATTGATAACACCCTGCTCTTGGGTTATATTTACTGGTCCTTTTTGTACCTTACTGCCTGAATAACTAAATGACTGACTGACTCAGTTTACTCACTCAATGACTGTCGCTTAAGAAATAGACTTGTAACAGTCTCACCTTGGTGCGCTAACTTTCACTTTGCTGGTCCCAGAGGGTCAGCAGATTATCCACTTAGTTGTACTTTCTAACTGATTGACTGTGCGTAGAGCGTCCATGACGGAACGGGAAAATTTGTGATGTTCAGGATAAAGAAGTCGTACGCGCGCGAGCCAGTACATCACGCACACTCGGTGTCCTATCCAAGGGGCTCTCAAAAGTGGTAAAAACGCGCCCTCTAATGTGTTGGCTCACGGAGCCTATACTCCTTCCAGATGTGGTTTTCAGCAAAACGAAAACAAATCTTATAGGGATGTGTGTGAATTGTTTTCGTGTTGCTGAAAGAAGGCACACCTTGGCTTCAACAACTCAGCTTCGCCTAGTGAACTATTCCTCACATTTCCCTCTAAGCCACTCAATATTGTATACTCATATATTACACTACACCGGCACAGCTGCGTTCTAAGCCACTCGCGGAGCACGCTCGACGCGCGACCGCCAGTCTCCATATAAGGGGTTGTTTACGACAGGGACATACCATAATATAGCTACAGGGGTGTTATGAAAAATATGAAGTAAACTTATTGAACAAAGTCGTTGGAAATTTAAACTTTTTGACTTGCTTTGACTTTTGGACCGAAAACTTTAGATTTTTTTTTTTACAGAAAAGGTATAGATGAATGGGAATAAATATATGCTTGGCCGGTATTAGACACTATGTATAAAATCAGTTGGCGTCTGGATGCTGATAATTACCCATGCCTTCGGCTTGAGTAATTATCAGCTTCCAGACTCCAACCGGTCTTAAAATAATAGAGTGTTTAAAACCGGCCAAGCGCACACGTATTCCTTTAATAACACTCCTCTTGTTTCTTTAAATGGCTTGATGAACAACAACAAACATTACTGACAAAAGGTTTGGGTACTTGCATGTTTTATTGAAAAAGTAAATATAACTCCTTTAAATTCTGTGTACAAAATTACAAAAAAAATATAAAAAAGGGCAAATAATTACGTGTACACAAATACACTGTGTTACATAATTTGACATTTTTTAGCCCATTTTTTTAGAGGCACGTAGGAAGATTTGCAGTTACCTGGAAGCGTACGATACAATTCAATGAAGCAAATGCTCACTCAAAGTGACGATAGGACCGGCACCAGGAAATTATTCCGCCTGATATGGTGTCATTCGAAAGAAAAAAAATGATTGAAGGTGGTTTCAGACAGTGCGCCTATAGGGCACAGATCTTTGTTGCATGCGTTAATAGCAACTGAATCCAGTTACAAGACCTCAAAAAGTCTGCTTGCGTTTTCTCTGTTTTCTCAAAATGTATAGTATCCAATGAGCTGAAACTTATAGTTAGTTGTTATGCATGACACTTTTTAATTTGTCAAGCAATTTTGTTGCTTCAAACGAAGAGAAAAAACTACACAAAAAGCAAATGATTCTATGTACCTGCAGTAAAGTGCACCAGCTAAATTTTGCCACTCATTATTTGTGATAAAGTGTTTTTATCGAATACCAAATTTCGTTCTTTTGCTGTAACTTGCCTTAATGCATTGCTATTTCAAATCCTTCGGAATTCCTTCCCACAACTGAAATCTGTCCGACATACATCTATGACATAATAGCATCTAATCTCATCAGTTTTCTATTAAATGGTACTTCATTGTATTTTGAACCAAAAGGTTTTATATAAAGCATTTGAATTTGTTTTTATATATATATAACCTAAAAGCATACTATGTTCACGCCACAAAACATGCCGGAAAGCGTTTACATGTTCGATACCTTTAATGGATAATTACTGCAGTCCTTAATGCCTTTTGTCAATGATACAAAATGTATCCGTAGCATAAGAAAAAAGGGCTATAAAAATATAACCGTAAAGTAACCGTTTTATTTCTAGTAAAAGTAACTTTTATTTATAGTAAAGTAACCATTTTATTTCTAGTAAAGTACCGTTTTATTTCAAATCATTGAGTTCTGTAAAACAAGTTTATGTGAAAACAAAATGGCACCCTCTTGTTAAACTCGAGGTTGTTATTGTATTTTGTTAAAGGCATGTAGAATCGTTTGGTTTCCATGCATTTCGTTTCAAATGTTCCAAACCTGAACTAAGGCCTATACGTTTCAGTTCAGTGGATATTTTATTTTTCGAGAAAACAGTGAAAAAATGGCACAGCCTTTCATCACAAATAAAACGAGTTCACCGATGGCACACTTTACTTTAAAAAAAACCCAGCCAAGTGACTGATCGTTGCAGGAAATTAACTACATTTCTTGATTTCTCCTAAATGACAGCAGGCCATGCTGACGGAATAATTTCACAGTCTGTTTAGTATCAGTACGATCTTTTGATCCAACTGAGCCTTTTATGGTAATTCGGTAGGTTACTTTTTGGATAAATGCATGTGATCCTATATGCCTTTATTTAAATCGCAGCTAATTCTTAAATAAAAACAAAGATATAAAAAAGATGGAGTCTTTAATACGGCGCTCCTGCAAATCCGTTATTTTCAGTACAACAAGAATATGTTTTGTGAAATATGTCGTTAGGAAACAACAAAATATTTTATGGAAAAATATATATATCAAAACCTTAAGCTTTATCTTTCAGAGCGGTGCATATTACAGATACAATTAAGAAGCATGAAACAACACAGCTTTTATACATGCGTGAAATGTGATAAAGGGACCTTAAAAAGCCTGAAATATATTAAAAATAAAATAAAAAGAAAAAACGAACCCTGCTCCTTGACATGTTGATTTTTCAATTTTTCTCGAAATAATTAACTGTTTCAATACAAAGCGTTGGCCGATCTTTTCGTTTGATGTCTCATTCAAAAGTGACTAACTTTTTGTATGGCTAGAAAAGAACAATTTCACAATTATTTTTTTCTATGTGAAAAGGGACAGTTGCGTCCTCAAATTACAGCCTAGAAAGATCGTGTATAGCTCGATATTTCAACAAAGACAGTGTCGCATGAGTAATGCTCCCTCCACTAATTCGTTTCATAGGCTAGTGGTGCGTAAGACGATGTATGCCTAATGTGGTTCTGCTGTTGAGAACTAGCCGTTTTTGCTTGGTCCTTTGTGTGTTTCCGTGAACTTGTTGAGGGCCCTTTCTAAATGTGAAATCATCCGTATATAGGCTTCTTTTTGTTTCGGTCTCTCAATAATATATAAACTTGTATACTTACAACTAGCTACTGCATATTTTAGGCCAAGTATCGTGTATTTTGTAAACTGATATTTCGTATGTACCTTGTAACAGCAAAGACCATAGTGACCAACATTAGCTCACTTCATATAAAACCAAAGCATTAAGAAACAGTGACCGAAAATTAGTATCCAAATGTATTCACACATGAAATATTTCGTACTGAAAGTTGTTGTTGTTGTTGTTGTTGTTGTTGTTGCTGCTAGGCTGATGCTGCTAATTTTAAAGGAGTAGGCCTAGGGAAAGCTTTGTTGGCCTATAAACTTTTATAAACCTTAATTGCCGTGACAGACATAAAAATCTCGAGGTTTTTCCACTGCGTCTCCCGTTCTTGGCTGTACCGGTGCACCTGTTTACGCGCCGAAGCGCGCCCCGCAGTGAGGGCAGACCTTCTCGGTCATCATAAGGCAGCAGATCACACCGAGCGGGAAGAAGAGGACGGCCAGTACGATGCCGACTGCCGAGAACTCCTCCCTCATGTTGCCGATGTGGCAGACGGGACAGTTACCCACGGTTACTATCTGGGAAGTGGTTTGGGCTGGCACAGTGACTTGGACCATGGTCGGCTGCTGCATCGGCTGCTGCATCGGCTGCGGCTGTGGCTGGGGAGCTGATGAGGAACAAAGGAGCACAATACACTTAATGTATATAAAGAAGGGTTAGGATGGGTTATAAGGAAAAAAAACTTCCAAATTCATGGCACTGCTAAAGCGGATAATAGTGCTTTGCAACTTTCTGTTCCACGAAAAAACAATTGGTGGAGAATTTGTCATATCTAATTATATTAACCATTATAGTTATTTATGGTACGCGTGGGGATTATGCGCTTGGAAAAAGTGGCCGATTAAATCACCATTCTGCGTGATATTTTCACCAGACTTACATAAATACATTTCAATACCTAGATATCGGATGTACATTGCCGATAGTGTGCTAGGTTAAATAACAACGCGAAATGGTTATAAAGCGACTTTTATTCCGATTCGGATATACGTATCCCGTACGCGTACGATTTATAATGGTCCCTATTAAAATGGTACGCGTACGGGATGCGTATGCGGCTAGGGCGGGAAAAGCTGCTCGTAAAATCACCATTTTGCGTGATTAGTTTATCCGACATGCCATGAGCAGTGTGCATTTCACAGCAAAATGTTGAGATGCATACTTGTGGATTTGCAACATAAAAATAACATCACAAAATGGTGATTTAGCAAGAAATTGTTCCCTATTTGGTGCCTATCTATATAAAAAGGTGATCCGCGGATCGCAAGTGTCGCCTTTTTTCGCGGTGGATCCGTATATGTTTTTTTTATATTTTTTTTATAAACAATGCATTTTTTGCCTTTTAAAAAATGACCTCAAATGACCCCTAGATGACCTTTGAACTCCAATGTCGGAAGAGTTGTCCTGAACCCCCAAGGATCACTACATCCGAGTTACACTGAAATCCATCAAATTCTGTAGACACTGAAACATTTGAAGCATATTTGAACAATGACCTCTAACTACCCCTACATGACCTTTGACCTCAGTAATCCGATGAAGAATGGTGTCTTCCCAGCCAAGGGTCACTGCATCCAAGTGTCATCAAATTCCATGAAAGCATGTACAGATTATACACTTTTCTTTCAAAAACTTGAACTTAACTTTAACATACGGTCATACAGCCCCCAAATAACTTCGTTTAGGAGACACAAAAATACATAGATCACGCAAGAGGGCGACGCTGTGGCATGTTAACCTATTTTTGAAGGGCCAGTAATTGTATGTGAACCTTGCAGTTAAAAGCAACATGAAATTAGTCACATAATATGAGCTCCATTTAAAGTTTGGAAATCTCTCCAAAGTTTTAAAAAATACTTCCACTTCCCCCATAACTTGAAGACACACTTCCAAAGTTTGTAATCTGTGAAATAGCTTCCCGAAAGTTTTCAACCAAATTTTCACAACTGCCGCATATTAAAGGTCATCAGGTACTCTCTTCTTTCGGAGACTGCTATTAGGCTATGAGTCCGCCATACAATTTCTGATGTGGTTTAAAAAATAATGGTTTTTGTTTTGTTTCAAATTTGTTTCAAATTGATGTTGCCGATAAAACAATTCATTATTATGTCGGCTTGGTTTGGCGCAATACGAAGCTGTATTAGGGACACGGTGAAAAAAATCCCTCTCCGACTTCTAACCCCTACGTGCGCCTTGTAATTTACAACCCATATACGTTCGCCTTATAACTCGTATGTACGCCTTATAACTCGTACGTACGTACGCCTTATAAGTCGTACATACGCCTTATAAGTCGTACATATACGGGTTACTCTTTACAAGACGTACGTACGAGTTAATGCGTACGTATGAGTTGCAAGGCATACGCACGAGTTATAAGGCGTACGTGCGAGTTATAAGGCATAAGTGTGGGTTATAATTTTTAGGTCGTAAGAACGAGTTACAGGTCGTACGTACGAGTTATAAGTCGTACTTACGGATTAGCTGAAGTAAGATGGAGAAAACTTTACCATGTCCCCAACATAGCTTCGTAGCCATAAACTACGACTAAAACCGGACGAAAGTTCACGCAAGAGTTCATGAAATAAAGGAGCATTTATATATAGTTGTAATAAATTATTATGCACATAGAGGGACTAAAGAAATGTAAAAAAAAAACATTGTACCGTGCGCCTCGGACGCACACGTGTGAAAGCATATGATCAAAACCACAATTGCCCCTCTCGCATTAACAAGATTGGGAACCTTCTCAAGATGGAAAACTACCCCTCGGAAGCACAAACACCCCACTCGCAATAATAAAATTGTGCCCCTCTCGAGATGGAAAATTGGCCATCAAAAAAAATAGTGCTCCTCTCGCGATAACTTTTCGAGATGTAAAAATGCCCCTCGAAAGCACAATGTTATTGGTGCCTCGCTCACAATATAAAAATTGTGCCTCTCTCATGGAAAACTGGCCTTCAAAAATAATAGTGCTCCTCCTCACGCGAATAAAATGGTCGCTGAGCTGGCATTAAAAACAGCAGTGCCCCTCTCGCGAAAAAAGTGGTCTCTCTACATAACTAGTCAAGTCCACGGGCGGATCCAGAGAGGGTACTGCCGGGAGCGGAGGGTGTACGGTGTGCCGAAGACCCAAGGGTTGATCCAAGGGGGGGGGGGGCAACTAGGCCGTGCCTCCCCCCACCCCAAAAAAAAAAACGAACCCAAATTTTATTTAGTGACGTCACAAACAAAGGCAGCTACTACGTACAGCACCATCTTTTCCAAAAATAAAATTGGTTAAAGTGGTCAGAAATTGCCTTAGATCGCACCACAGAGCATCTAGAAACAATTTTTGCGGGGCCCTTCAGCGGGACCCGAACCCCACACCGTGAATTTGTGGACCCTGTTTTTGGGGACCAAAGTTCTTTGTCCCCCCCCCCCAACCAAATTGTGTTCTGCATCCGCCATTGCGGAGGCCGAAGGGGTCTCACTTTCATACCGACGAAAAGTGCCCCCTTTTTTTTGCCCCCAGGTTTGAAAAGCGTTCAGAATACCAACGGCATACTGCATAGCACTATGTTCACTGACTGTTGCATACAAAGACTTTGATTTTTGCTGCTCTTTCCAGAAATTTGAAAAAGAGGCTCTGGTCTTGAAATTAGCATCTTATAGAAAGAGGACTGAGTAGTAAAACAAAGCAAGAATTTTAGGGTTGAGCAATAGCGGTCTGATGGAGTGGATATGACAACTGATTTTTGCTAATCAAAGACTCATATGCTTCAACCCATTATGGGAAATATCGCATCAGTGAAGTAAAATATTAGGTATTGGCTCCTTTCACAAATAAATACAATCTTGTTACCATTTTTACAAATACGAATGTATTTCTAAACAAATTCAGATACTGATAGCCTTTTCTTTCATAAGGGACACCATTTGCAAAAACTGTGTTTGCCGATTAAGGGAACAAAATATATGAAGCAGGTTATCAAAAAAGCTAACCTGTGGAACTATAAGTTTAAGCTCAGTACATATAATACTTTTTGAGAAAACCGTGAAAGTGCATCTTCATTTTGCTGGACGCAAAGAATAGGTTTCCGATAAACGCGATGGTCCTGGCCATCGCGACAAAAATATTGGCAATGACTCTTTACTCGGAAACGACAGCACTTTAGGGAGACTAGGTGCATTGCACAGGACGCATGATCCTATCATTTACTTACAATCAAGCCGAGTATTTTATGATATTTTGACGGACTCATTTTGGAATATTTGCAAATGGTGTCCATAAACTTCATGGAAGTGCCGAAATCCTGCAGAGTTTGATTTTGTTAGAGATTTTTAAAAGAGAAATCAGCACAGGCGGTGCAGTGGCCGCCATTTTATTTTCATGGTCATGCCACAGAGAGTGGTCTGTTACTGTTAGTACTGCGGAAAAAGGTCACAGGAGTACAAGGAAATAGACATGGCTGCTGTGTATACTCGTACATGCGATACGTATTGGATACGAGCCAACCATTGCATTGTAGGGCTCAAATATAATAACTAAATTTATCATCATGCGAGGTGCGCGTAAAGAAAATTCGTTAATTGTAGGCCTACGAAGTAACATCAGGCATCTTCATGCATGGTTTTTGTAAACTTTATTATTACTTATTATAAATACACACATTGATGTTCTTAAGCAAGAAACAGAACTTGCAGTGACTGTAAAGTTCAGCTATGCACATGTCAAGAAAAGCAACTAAGTTGGGCTTGCAAGTATACCACCGCCTCTTGTTACAGTTACAATAATACTCACCATATCCCTGCTGTTGGTAGGATTGGGGAGGCGGGTAGGCCGGCTGCTTTGTGTGGTCGTAGGCTGGTGGAGGCTCCATTTTATCCTAAAACAGTCGTGCAGTGTAGGTCGAAAGTTTCACAAGTGATCTGCCGGTATTGTTTAGGTGGACGTGTATCCAGAGTGAATGAACAGTGAGTATTGCCTGTATCTGTGCAATGCACGCAGCAGGACATGAGACGCCTATAGTACCTTCGTGCACAACGAGTGGGATATTATGACGTTAGTCGATTCCCCTGTGAGTGTGATATCCATCAATACAAAAGTTCCACAAAAGTGAGGTCATGGTCAGCTGCAGAAGCCTTTCGCTGGTCCCTAAGGCAAGTTATTCACTCACCAATAGCGCTGGTACCCGCTGATTTACATGGGCCACACTGGGCAATTGAATCCAAGAAATAAGCATTGTGCAATGTGTGCATGTGTTATAGATATACAATCATTGATGGTAGTGCGCGTGATCATTTTAATAGTTATCGGACTGAACCTTCCTTTCAAAACCGTCCAGAGCATGCACGAATCAGGAAGAAAATGTGAAAGTGGAACGCAGTAAAAAAAAACACCAACAATTCAATCGTCGCTTCGATCGCCCCATGAAATGATAAAAGTTGATAAAAATAATTCCAATCACGTGACTTTTACGCGTGCATATTATAGTGAAGTGACTTGCCTTTGTTGCAGAGGGAAACAAATCCTCCTCGAGCGCATTACTCGTTTTTAACATTGGATGGGAGTTCGTTAAACCCCGAGAGGACCCTTTCATCCTAAACAGCACTCTATAGTGTTTAAACTCAACATCAAAAACCTGGGCAACATAAAAATGTGTAAACCATATTCATACATACTAGGGATGGCGTTGTACTCTATGACCCAATTTCGCATGAATGACTTCGTGGAGGGTTTAGGCCAAAAAAAAAAAGTCTCCGGTTTCTGGTATGCGCGCGCGTCGCCGTAGCCATGCGCATCAGCAAAATGATTTTTTTTTTCAATGTAAGATGATTCTCAAAACCGCCAAACTCACTGGTTCGACTGGAATCCTGCTGCTGCACAATTTTAACGTGTTTTAGATGGGGTTACGATCGAGTATAAGCTTTATGTGGCCTCTCTGGAGTACCATTTGCATTAAATTTAGTCGGGCACCATTTGCAGTCATCAGCCGACATTTGAAGGGAAAAAAAAACGTTAAAAAAAACCGCCTCGCCGCACCACTTTTGGGGCAAGATCCATACCAGAAAACGGAGAGTTGTTTTTGGCCTTATCCTTTTTTTACAAATGGCGATGGGCTCATGGGCTGCTTTTAGGGGTGATCATTTCGGAGGAAAATATTATTCATTGAGCGCTTTCCACATGTATTTGCCAGGAGTGTATAAGGGATCATGCCCAAATTTACGGCGCTAGAAACACTATAATGCTGTAAACCTGGGAAATAGCAAACCGCTATCACTCCGGAAGGATACGTAGCTTTTAATTACAACTCGTCAAATAAAGAACAAGGAAGACTGACTACGTTTATGTTTGAATCGTTTTATTTTTGCCAACAAAACCCAAATTCTTTGCCAAAATGCAAACGATTGAAGCCTTTCAAGCCCTGGTGCTTTACGATAATACTCTGGTTGACTGCTATAATCAAACTATTGATGCTATCACTGAAGCAACAAAGGGCAGATAGCGATCGATGAAAACAATGTCAAAACAGAAATCATGGAGAAACGATTGTCTTTCACCAACGTTTTAAGTGGCTTACTCTTGAATAATTATGTGATTTTCCAAATCACAATGATAAGACTTTTACACTACAGTTTGCTTTATTTTGTAGAATCTGAATTTTCTTTTATTTAAATTAGTTTTCACAAAAAAATCTTTTTATATAAAAACTAACCTATTATTCCGTTGATTCTCATATTAGTTCTTTTTGAAACTCAGAATAATGTTTGAAATCTTATACATGCCCATTGTTTTGCAACTTAAAAAGGTATTCATAAATACCTAAGACAGTTTACTTATTCCTATTGGTCGAGAGCCCGTCAAGGGTCTTCAACGGTTGATAAAACACCGGCTGGCGAGTCTTCAACACTATTCCAGTGTCACATGAAATTTGGACTCCTATGAAATCCGCTGCCTGTTTCCGTTTTATTGGTTGAAAGTTTACAATCGTCGGTTAGGCATGCACAATACTACCAATGTGTCCGTATTTCAAAGACCTTAATTCACACTACACCGGCACAGATGCCTTCTGCGCAACATCGCGCACTACGCGCGACGCGCACACCAATCTCCATATAAGGAGTTGTCTACGACTACTAGCAAGAGGGACATACCATAACATCGCTAGAGGGGTGTTTCGAAAAGTAAATTTGTTGAACAAAATCGTTGTAAATTTATAATGTTTGACTTGTTTTGAATTCTTGACCCTCGCCTTGGGCTCTGGTCATTATCAGCGTCCAGACGCCAAACCGGCATTAAACATAGTGTTTAATACCTGCCAAGCACACATTTATTCCCTGAACCAATCCTTCAGATGCACAAATAGAACATGGGTCCCGTGACGTCATGCCGGAATGTTGTCAACAGGCAACACGGCCACCCTGAAGTCAATTGATTTTAAACCACACATAAAAGAGTGAAAAACGCCAGATTTGATTTTCCCTGTTAATTTCGGCTTCACGTGCCCGCAATATACGCATTTTTGTAAACAAACGAGACGAGGTCTACACATAAGGTACGACGTGTGCTGAATTTAACCGAAGCTGATTAATCTATGAAGTTTAACATGAATACGACAAACATCAGTTAAAAAAAAAATCATGCAATATTCATTTACCAAGCTCAATAATCTTACAAACTACACAATCAAATCACATTGTGTATTTCTTACTGTTCAAAAAGAAAACACACAAAACAATTGTTGACTTTTTAAAAATAATGTATGAATCAAAATAATGAGCAACACAAATAGCACATTTTACCTTAAAGGGCCCACGCTATGTAATTTTTTAATGCACTCCTTGAAATTGCACTTTTGTGTCTCATTTAACCTTATTTTCAATTTTTGGTTTGCCATTTTGAAGGATATAGTTTTTATGCTAATGCATGTTACTAGTATTCGTGAGCGAAACTGTAATGTCATTCCGGACATGGCAGAAATGTTACAGCTATTTCAGCACAAAAAGTTGCTGAAATTTTGGATATTTTGCTGTCCTAAATTTTCTTTTCCTGAGTGATTCGTTGTTTTGTAAGGACATGGCAGTAAGCCAATGAGCAATCCTTTCTCACAAATTGTTCAATGAGCAAATGTTTGGGTTCACACTTTGAACAGAAACCCCTAAATTGAACAGGGTCTTGAGGCTGGAACGACATCACAGCAACAGCACCCTCACTTGTCCGGGAAAGCATGGATATTCTAAATGTTTTAACTTTTCAATAAAATTAACCAAAAAGGAATGTCAAATTGTTTTTGTACATTGAAGACTGAGGAGTAGAAAGTTACTCAAAATGTGTTCTTCAGAAAACTTCATCGCATGGACCCTATGACAATACGCAGAGACGTTGTAATATAAAATGTAGGCCCTCTGATATTTATAATAGGCTGTTCTTCGTTCACTTGTTAAAATATACTCAATGAAAGCGCAAAGAAATTAGACAGTCTTCCCACAATTAGTGCATTTCCACTCCGTCGTCATGAGACAGAATAAGATTCCGAGTGGGAAGAAGATGACGGCCAGGAGAAAGCCTACCTTACTAAACCGCTCCCTGAGCACTCCGCTGTGACACATCGGGCAATGGATGGCGGGTTTGGGCCGGACCTCACCGGTTAGTGAGGAATCGTAGGGCGGTGTTGGATCTTCCTGCTGTTGCTGCTGCTGCTTATGTTCTTCTTCTTCTTCTTCTTGATGTTGCTGCTGCTGCTGCTGCTGCTGCTGCTGCTGCGACGGAATCAAGATTTGGCTTTCACCAGCTGATGGGTAAGTCTGCAGCTGCAGTTCCTGCTGTTGCTGTGGCTGTTGCTGCTGTCGCTGCTGTCGCTGCTGTTGTTGTTCCTGCTGTTGTTGCTTGTGCTGCGAAGTGATCAAGATCTGGCTTTCACTATCTGATGAGTAAGTCTGGTGCTGCTGCTGCTCGTTACTACTACAGTTTTGGCTTCCTCCATCATTTTGGCAAGTCTGAAGCTGCTGCTGTTGTTGCTGCTGTTGCTGCTGTTGTTGCTGCTGCGCGTAAATGAGGGAGTTTCGGTGTCCTCCATCTGGTTGGTAAGCCTGGAACTGCTGTTGTTGTTGCTGCTGTTGATGTTGCTGCTGCTCGTGACTGATGAAGATTTGGCTTCTTCCATCTGGTTGGTAAGTCTGGAGCTGCTGCTGCTGCTGCTGCTGATGTGGACTAAATGCTTGGTGTACCTGCTCCGGTTGTTGGTAGCCCTGCAGTTGCAAATGTTGCCGCTGCTGCTGCTGTTGCAGCTGAGCCTGGTGTTGATGCTGCATTTGTTGGTGATGGGAATCAATGTTCATTCACATCTGTGGAATGATCGAGGAAAATGGCGCAATAAAAAATGCCTTGTCGCACAGCATAAATGGTACTTATCGTTTAGAAAAATCCTCACAACAAAAGGGGTGAAAGTCTTCACAGTAGTGTACTTTTTTTAAATGGAGCGAGCAATTGGGTGGATGTGATTTTTATATATCAGATTTTACAACAGTGATTTTGTCACAAACCGCAAGTCACATCCTCTAAAGCGTAGACGTCGGAGACTTTTGCGAGCGTTTATTTTCCCATAGTTTTCATAATGAAATTCAACACAAATCTTCACAAAAACTCGTTTAAGCTCTGTAAATGTGATTTTTACTTACGAATTCCCCGCAACGGCTGGTAGTGGGCTGTAGGTTGTTGCATTTCTCGGTATAAGATGCGTTCCCTATATCGTGTTCAATTTGCGAGATGCGTGGATCTACACATCACCCGAGTGAATTATTAATGCTAGCCCGAATTGTGCAAAGTTAATATTGCACTATTCTTTGGCAAGTCTGCATCATGCCTTCACTCTATTCTCGGTCTGTCTCGGGAATTGTGTTTTCGTCTATTTCGCGTGAAATGTACCGAGGCGGACTTCAAAAGACAGCGGTTTCGATCAATACTTGCATTGTGCAGCGGCTGATGTATTTGCAGTGAACTTTGGAATCTGTCTGACATTGGATTACACTTGCTATATTCTTTGACGTATACAATGTGGGAAAATTTTCCCACCCTCATAAATATATCTTGTGTGCATTTATAACACACTGCTCTGGGGTTATATTTACTGGTCCTTTTTTTTTACCTTACTGACTGAATGAACTGACTGAATGACTAAATGACTGACTGACTCACCCAGTTTATTCACTCACTGACTGTAGCTTGGAGTTAGACTTGTAAAAGTCTCACCTTGGCACAAAACTTTCACTTTCACTGGTCCCAGAGGGTCAGCCTACAATCCTCTTCGTACCTATCTCACGGACTGCCTGACTGACTGACTGTTTCCCCGTAAATTGTTAATTAGATTTGCATAAGTCTTACCTTGGTCCAAAACTTGACTTTGCTGATTCCAGATGACCAAATTACAGTCCTATTCTGACTGATGACTGGCTGACTCAGTGAATTTCACCTGTGAGTTAGACTTGCATCAGCCTCACCTTGCCCCCTCCCCCCCCCGAAAAAACCCTCATTTTGTCCAATTAAACCCATCGCTTGCCTGGTCTTGTCTTTTGGTTGGCTAAAGCGGGGTCATTTGGATTCAATCACAAACGTTAGAGAATACTAAAGCGCCCAATGGATGTTAGCAAGACTCTACATATAACTCGATGGATTGTGGTGTGTTATAAATATGCATGTTGACTGGCATTCAAAGATCCCTATTTCCCTCTGCCAACCAGCGGTGTAGGTACAAGGGGAGGGGGGCGTTGGAGGGGGGCACGCCCCCAATATACAAATCGTCGCCCCAGTCGCTCCCACTGGAAATTTGGCAATAGGAAAAAAAATCACAAAACCATGATTAGCGGGTTTAACATAAAGTGCATTTTTCACATTCGAAATTTATTTTTGGCGAAAACGTGTTTTTCGGGATTGGCTGTTTATTTTAACATCCCGTGGAATGCGTACATGACCATGACTTCCGTTTTGAACAGCGCCCCCATTGAAAGATGGCGTCCAGTTCCCCCCCCCCCCCACACACACCCTTACATAGGCATAGAAGTGGGGTACTTCCTATGTTCTCTTGTACTAAAATGTTGCATTGTCGCGCACTAGTTAAAAATGCTCTTATTTTAACCAGAATTAAAGGGAATATACATCATTAATGTTTGCTTTTGCTGTAATTTTCAGCAATGGATGGAATTTGGGGGTTGGAAATATATAGCAAATATAGTTACACTGACTTTTTTGAGGTTTTGGGTTCGAAAATGCTATAAAAACCAAGAAAAACAATCATTTTCATGTAGTCTGGTTCCCTGACTCCATATAAGAAGAAACAGGGCAGTTTACATACATTGGGGAATTGTAAGGTCAGGGAACCAGTCTAGCTGGCTCGTACCCGTTCATAGGTTTGTAATCGATTGCAAACAAGTGCGATGGTCAATTGGGGCCAGTATTTGAAAAAAAAGCCAGTTGTTTCCAACGCTGATCGGCCGATCAGCGTTGGAAATTGATACAAAAATACCACTTTTCTTGAAAATGACAGTAAACCAGGTGCCATGATTTTACAGGATGCTTTACACTGCCATTCACTAACAGTCCAGCAAGGTATTTCAAAATGATTTGGTAGTTTTATTTTTTGATGTTTGTAAATGTTGTATTTTCCCTTTAATTTCCTGGGCTGAAATTCGGACTTAATACCCCTTTTCTAAAACTCTTCCATTTGCGACTGATCAACCCACCTTGGACATTCCTAGTTTTTGAGTAAAATCCATATATCTAGGCCTATTTCGTGAAACTTGTGGGTACCTAAACGGTACCCCGCAAGTCGGTGGGCATTCCTTGTGGGTACCTCCCATTGTTCCAGTACCCCACAAGGCAGTGTTTATACGTTCACCCAAGTGTGTATTTGCCTGCAATCGGGGACCCCCTATTGTCCCTTTTGTTTGTACTTTAATTTCTTTTTTTCGGAAGACCTCTCATATGTTTTGTACACGAATTCAATTGGGGACCTCTCGGGAATGGGGACCTACATGTCCTCTATTGTTCAACGTCCCCTATTGAATGCAAAAGCACACTCACACGCACTATTTGATTTTGAGGAGGGAGGGTGTCCGGTGAAAAAAAACAACTGTTTACCTTAGAGCACGGAGATTTTGGGAGGGGTGAAGCAAAACAAATATCTACTGACGGACCACATTGGGCACTAAGGCCAAAAAAAAAAAAGGTTTCCGGTTTCTGGTATGCGCACGCGTCGCCGTAGCCATGCGCGTCGGCAAAATGAAAAAGTTTTTTTTTTTCAATGAAAGATGATGTCTCAAAACCGCCAAACTCACTGGTTTGACTGGAATCCTGCTGCTGCACAATTTTAACGTGTTTTTAGATTGGGTTATGGTCGAGAATAAGCTATATGCGGCCTCTCTGGACTCCCATATATTTGCACTAAGTTTAGTCGGGCACAATTTGCAGTCATCAGCCGACATTTGAAGCAAAAAAATCAGGTAAAAAAAAAAAAAAAAGCCGCGTCGCCGACTCGCCGCACCACTTTCTGGGCAAGCTCCATACCAGAAACCGGAGACTTTTTTGGGGGGCCTAACGTAGCCATAACTATCTCACGGCTTACATGACCGTGGGAGTTTCAAAAGGCGTGGGGAGCAGGTTTTTGACGATGCATTTGACGAAAATGAAGCTGAAAGAGTAACCCAGTGTTTTCACACAGTTCAGAGACACGAAAATTTGCACAAAACATGCGTTAATGTGAAATGTATTTCAAGGCCCCTTCAACAATGGTATACTTCTATAGCCATACAAATTGGAAATGCATTGTTTTAATCTGCTACATTTGGTATATGATAAAGGCAAAATGCAATGGGATCTATAAAGTTATTAATAAAGACTTATATATATTGCTTTTGTTAGTAGAAAAGTCATGGTAAATTGCTGTAAGTATATCCCAAATATTTTGCTGAATTTGAAGATGAAAGAATACGATGATTAAATTTATTATAATGTTCATTTTAATATATATTAAACTATTATTACATCTTCCTTTAATAAAAAAAATATTGACAATTTTTGCTCCATAGTACTTTTTGTTGCACATAGTTAACACTAAAAAATCTGACTAAGTATATTCAGCACATAAACGATCTGATATTTTGTGTAAAATATTAAATATGGTAATTCTGCATAGCATATGTGACTTTAATGTGCAGTTGACTTTACAAAGTATAGAAATATAACAGTAATTAATAAGCACAATTGGCACTATTTTGGTTACTTTTAATTTGTAGGCCAAGATCACTGATGATGTCTGCTCCCATTCATTGACGGAACCCTGACATCAGACATACGCAGGTGGGTATCAATGTGATTAGAAAAATAATATGAAAACTGAGAAGACTATAAGAAGACTATTCAAGACTGAATAAGAGCATTGTTATCGGAAGATCCATATTTTACAGTACTGATGCAACAAATTCACAACCCCACCATTTAATCTTTCGAATTAAACCATTGCTGAGAATTTATACTTAAAATCAAAGACTAAAATGGATTTGTTCAATTTCGTTTCCAGGAAAATGTGTTCGTCTCTTGACAACGGTTGAAATGAGTGCAGAGAATGGTCGAATCTGGCCTCAGGATTTTAATAATTTTGCTGCTCCAAGATGACCAGCCTAGTGATCTCTTTGTACATAATTATCTCACTGACTGGCTACTCGATTGACTGACTTTCGTTTGTTACTCAGATTGGTCATAGACTGGTGAAGAGAGCCGGGCAGTGCTGTTGTATAGGATTACCATGTCACTTTAGCGAATGGGCTAAATCAGGCATATTGTTTAGACCAGATGCATGAAAAGGCTTCAAGTAAACAGCCATTATAATGAATCGAATGAATAGAATTTGGTGTGTTTTGGGATCAGTTTTACTGGGTTTGCCTTTTCTTTTGTATATACGTACATAACATGTAATATATACCAGACAACATACAGCGCGTCCCCAAATTCCCCCAACATTTTTTTTTTTGCGAGGCTCTAGCGTCGCCGCAGAAACACATAACGCCATTATTTTTATATCATTTTAAAGCTTGGAACTTTAACATTATCCCTGGTAAGTATTGGTTTGATTTTCAAAAGGAGTTTGAAATTATTCGTGTTCAAATAAAGGCATGTCGAAAACAAACTCCACCGATTTCAAGGAAAATCAATCATGCGCAATAATTTTTTCTTTATGTTGAAATTTTCTTTTAATGTTCATGATGTGACAATCTCGTTGCCTTTTACTTTCTGTGTTTCCTTTGCTTTTCGATCGACGTATCGACTACACCTTAAATAAATTCCCAATATTGTTCATCGTTTCAAGTTCAATGTGTTTTAATATAAATCAACTGGGTTTTGGATGGTTTTTTTTTCAACAGCTCGTTGACTGGAGTTTGCATCTGATGTACCGCATCATCGATTTTCCTTGAAATCGGTTGAGTTTGTTTTTAACATGGCTGTATTTGAACACGAATACTTTAATAACTCTTTTAAATATCAAACCAATACTCGGCAGGGATAAAGTTAAAATTCCAAGCTTTGAAATGGTATAAAAAAAAATGGCGGTACGTGTTTCCGCGCCGACGCTAGAGCAGCGCCAAAAAACAGTGGCGGGTATTTTTGGACGCGCTGCATAATCTCTATACTGTAAAAACACCTAGTTTGATTTGACTAGGAAACGGTCAACCTTGCACCCAGCTGCCTACAGCTAGGGTCAGATAGGAGCATGTTTGGCTGTTTTCTAGCCAAATTTAACTAGAATATTTGCAGTGTATAATCATCTGATATAATTATTGAACTATACTGTTAACCCACAATTTGAGCACCTCCTCTCCCTCATCAGCAAGCAGAATATGACACCACAGGGGAAGCAGAAAATAGCAAGCAAGATGCCGAGGAGACTGAACTGCTGGGACAGGACACCGGAGTGGCACTGCGGGCAGTTGCTGACCAAGGGCTGGTACTGGGGCTGGGTCACCTTCACCGTGCGCTGGGGCGTTTCGGCCGGGAAGTGGAGCTCTTGTTGACCGGGATGCTGCTGCTGATGGTGCTGCTGTTGTTGCTGTGGATAGTGCTGCTGCTCTCTGTACTGCTCCTGCTGCTGTTGGTACTGCTGCTGTTGAGAAGCATGTTGGTGTCGCTGACCTGGCTCTTGCTGCTGCTGGTACACTGGGCCTGTGGCTGGTTGGGCCTGTGGCTGGTAGTGCTGCTGCGGTTGATGAAGTTGAGCCTGGTGCTGCTGCTGTGGTGGATAGTGTTGCTGCTGCTGCTGCTGCATCTGTTGATACGGCTGTTGCTGTTGTTGCTGTTGGCCTGGTAGGTAAACAGTGGTGGAATGACAATTAAAATATTGTTCATTTTAAAAGTATTTGAGTTGGAGAATATATTCAGTTTAGTGTTGCATTTTTGCTGGTCCCAGATGGGCATCCTACAGTCCTCTTTATACCTATATCGCACTGACTGAATCAAGTACTGACTCACTGACTTTCACTTGTGAATTAGACTTGCTTAAGTCGCACCTTAACCCTTAGGTTTGAAGGGTTAGACGTGCCCAGTAACCCCAATAAAAAGGCTAAAAATAGCCAAATGTGTAGGTCACACGCATAAAGATACTTTAAGAGACAGGCAATAGACATCAAAAGTTTTAAGCCTCTGTTCTGGTGGCTCAAACTCCCACCGACGGATACGGGGAATGACGACCATGATGTCCAAGATGATAATGATACTGACATATATTAATAAAAAAGTATGAGAATTTACTTTTTAATTTGAAAAAAAAAAACTGAAAGCGATCTTCAATGTCGACTATTCTCCTTCTTCTTGCGTGTGGTCTTCCTTGTTAGGAAAGGTAGCTGTCTTGAGCCAGGTCTATGCTGCAGGAGTGAGGTATTCTTTTCTTTTTTATATTCATTTTCCCCTGACTTTTGGTTTTACAAAAATGTTCCTGTGATATCAAAGAAGAGAAATTGTAATTGAAGTACTTTCTGTGCTTTCTGTGCATGGAATCAGTGTTTTTACATCGTAATAAGAAACAAGCGCGAGTGCAATAGAAGCTCTGGCCGTGTGGCAAGAAGTTTTGCATGAAAGTCTTGTATGAAATCGATCAAATTGATCCCTGCCAGAGCCGAAATATGCGACCCCGAAAATGCGACGTCAATGTCACATATATAACACCATACTTTTGGTGAATTTTTCGGGGGTAGACAAACAGACAGACCATCCGACCCATCGACCGACCACAAAGTGACATGTAGAATCTCCTGCCACAGCTTAAAAAGTCAAGAATGCATAGCTCGAAATAATATGATTCCTGATTGCCTATCCGGGTCAGAGGGCACTTTGTTTGTCTATATTTTGGCCTATCATGAAACTCAAAACGAAACAGAAAGCAATGCGCTGACATGCAAACAGTGACGAACTATCACGGCTGCACTATCAGTTATACTCTGTATACTATGTGTCCAAAATAAACAATGGGTGGTTATTATACGTCTGAACTTGTCATGTACGATGCGCAGTGAACTGATTTGATTATTTCTTATTTAAAGGGAATAAAAAGTATACACAATTTGCAAACATCAAAAAATAAAACTACCAAACTTATTATGAAATACCTTACTGGACTGTTAGTGAATGACAATCTAAAGCATCCTGTAAAATCACTGTTACACCTGGTGTACTGTAATTTTCAAGAAAAGTAGTATTTTTGTATCACTTTCCAACGCTGGTCGTCCGAGCAGCATAGAAAAACTGGCTTTTTTTCAAATACTGCCCTGATTTACCATATTTAGTTAGTCATTTTGTTTGCAATCGATTACACACCTATGAACGGGTACAAGCCAGCTAGACTGGTTCCTATACCTTACAATTCCCCGACGTCCATACATTTCATCTTAAGTGGGGTTAGGGGACCAGACTACTGGAACAAGATTGATTTTCTTGGTGTTTCAAGCATCTACGAACTTAAAACCTCAAACAAGTCAGTGTAACAATATTTGCTATGAAATACTAACACCCATATCCATCCATTTTTGAAAATTACAGCAAAAGCAAAGTTGTATATTCCCTTTAAAAATACCAACTGTTAGATAACGTTTGTTTGTATAAAGTAGCGATTTGTTTTCATTTCGTCCGATCTAAAATGATGTGAAGTTGATTTTCTTTCTTTCTTTATTGAAGTGTATTCCAATGTTGTCGATTTTTACATCAATAACAAGGGCAGATCATTAGCGCATATAAGGTAAACCTCGACATGCAAGTACCTTTTTTTTTATGCAGGATAAAGCAGTCATTTATGAAGGAAGTATATACAATTACATAGTTCCTTCTAGTTCTTAACCAATCGCAAAAAAGACTTGGTAAGCCTATAGTGTAGCTGGTCAGAGAACACACAGTTTTCTAGAATGGCTACAATGTAGGCAGAATGAGCTTTAGTGATAACGTGGTGGAAATAGGTAACCAGTCAGGGAGATAGTTTTAACGAGTTTAATTAACAAGTGACAGTCATGAAAGTCTGAGTGAGTCAAACAGTCAGTCAGTCAGGTGCAAGGAGTGTAGGATAGTGTTGTGCAAACCCGACCCGGACCCGAAACCGACTTCAGGTCGGGTCGGGTCAGTTTGTCCATCATTTCAGTCGGGTTGGGTAAGTTAAGGCACAAAAGCAGGCACAGTTGCCCAAGCCAGATATTCGGGGTTTTCGGGTCGGCTCGGTTCGGGTCGGTTTTCCTTGAATCTTTGTCGGGTCGGGTCACGTCGGCTTTATGGAGTTCAATTCGATTTCGGTTCGGATTTGCTTTTTGTCCACAATGTTTCGGTCGGTTTGGCCTGGTCAACCCGACGGCCGACCGGATGCACAACACTACAATGTAGGCAGAATGAGCTGTAGTGATAACGTGACAGACATAGGTAACGAGTCATTGCGATATGTAACCAGTTTAATTCACAAGTGAGAGTCAGTCTGTCAGAGCGAAGCACTTTAATACACAAGTGACAGTCACTGGTTTAAATGAAAATAGCGAAATAATGCTGAGAAAATGAAAATAGTGTAAAAGCTTTTTTAATGGCGCACATGCAAAAACATGATTTCGCTTACTATTTGCTGCAGGCAGTACAGGCTGGGGCTGGTTCATAACGGGAGCAGCTTGGCCAGGGCGCCATTGTGAGGAAGGGTCCGGGGGAACTCCTTCGGGTACTTGCCCGGGCCGGACTGCTTGAGTACCAGGGGGCGGAGCGTTACCTCCCGGCATCTGCGCCCCTTGAGGGGTTGACTGAAACACAGGCGGCCTGTCCAGGGAACCATGGCTCCCCGGGCCCTGTTCCTGCGGGTGAACAGTGGGTGGTTGTTGCGGGACAACTCCGGGCGTGTTCATCTGCGGTCCCGGTGAGGGCTCACCAAGCGTGACTCCCGATGTCTCTTGCTTTGCTCCAGGGTCCAGCTCAGACAATCCCTCTTGCTGTGCTGTTAAACCTTCAGACGGTGGCCCGGGTAAAGGTTGGCCGGCTGGCTCCTGGTCTTCCTCCGGTTGATTGTCCCTGGTCGTTGTCCCCTCTCCCTGAGCGGGATCGTCACTGTAAGGCTCGGGGGCAGTCAACGGGGACCGTTCGTCATCAGTGCCCAGGCCGTCCATACTTGCTGCCCGTCCTGCGGATCTAGCAATATACACCGCAGCAGGTCTTTGCATATATTAGTGGGTGGAAACCTCCGGTAACAACAGTGCACTAAACCAGTTCACGTATTACAGTAAATCCAACATGCATGCCTAGTGACTTCGGTGGTAACACACTTGAACTGTGAACTGTGACGAACTTCTACGTGATCATTGTATCGGAGCTGTTTACTCAACCACAGTTTCCAATAAACACATACATGTACTTTCGCATTCGATCGCACTGTTTCCGCATTCAGTGTATAATGTGCAACCGTGCGGTGTTACTTTGCAAGCCACCGATTGCTATTGACATTTTGTTAACACAATCGCTTTCATTTTTCCATTTCAAATCTTTGTTTAATATACGGAGTCCCTAAAGGAGAGTTAAAAAATAAAGGCTGAAGTCGTTGCCACTGTTTTTTACTGTAAGTTGTATATTCCCATGTGCTTTTAAGGACTCTGTAGTTCAAAGATCAAGGATAGATTGGGAAAAAAAACGCAACGACTTAACCAACCAAACAAACAAATTTCAAGCAAAGCACAAGTCCAATCTAAATCCCTTTATTATAATCAATTTTTGTTACACTTAAAAAAATCTTTCAACTGCAGTCCACATTTATCAGTTGTTTCGAATCACGACATTTATCCACATCAATGGTCCATCATATATGCCGTACATATTAATTAAAAAGCTTAAAATTTGGCGCATTAATTCGTATCAGATCCTATTTCACAAAAAGTAATATTAGGTTAGAATTTCCAAACCAACTTTCCAACTCAACAACATTATAAGACCTTGATGTTTTTTTATTTCACATTTGGGGCTGTAAATTTGTCATCTACAATCTACCCGTTCTCTTTTTCCTCCTTTGTTAAAAACAAGGCATACTGAAAAAAATATTAAATTATAAGATCAAAGCTTTTTTTCCCTGAAAGTATTGATGACAATTCTTATAGAAAATTCTGTGGAACGTTCAATTACATCTTAAAAATATGACCATTCCAGGAAGGTATATTTCCGAAAATGTCCAAAGTTTCCGACCACATTTCCGTGGCAATTGTGATATGTATAGCTATAGCTCCGGTGTTTCAGGGTATAGTTGTATTTTCAACAACAAAAACTCAAATGTTTGTTATCAATTCTGAAAATTTTGAATTCATTTAATCAAAACTTGCATTTGTGAAATGTTGATGACAGGCGTAATGCCTTGTGTAAAGGCTATCGTTTTGCCTCGGGTACGGTTTCGAACGAGGGCAGAGCTGTGCTGCGTCATATTGGCGCCTACAAAACTTATTAGAGACCTGATCCATTAAGAGACGTCAGGACAAAGTCGTGTCAGGGAACCAAACTACTGATTCCCTACTGTTTTCATTTACTTGCCAACAACACATGATCATGTGCGAACGCTGAAATCTTGAACACAGCATAACCGCTATAAGTGCACTCTTAAAAATGGTCATGCAGAGCAGACCAATTTGAACCGGATCGGGTCGGATTTAACCTGTCACTTATCCGGGTCAAATGACACCTCTCTGTGTCACTTTTCTAGGCCATTTGACTAGGGAAAATGTCTTGTTGTTTTTACACTAGAAATATCATTTTGACCCAGTAGAAGCTTCAGGTCAAATCCGATCCGGTTTCGGGTCCAATTTGACCTGGGACTTGATGGGTGTATTAAAAGTCTCGTTGTGGACCTGCGCTGTTTAGCTGAATGTTGCCCGGCAGTTGGTGCACACCCTCTCCCTCATTGCCAAGCAGCAGAACACGCCCAGCGGGAAGAAGAAAATGGCCAGTAGTACACCGCACAATGGGATGTGCTCTTGTAGTACTCCTGAACGACACGTAGGACATGTGCTGACCATGACGACCTGATGGGTGGCAGGTTGAGGCACGGTGGTGGTTGTCACTGTCACTTGAGCCGGTTGGGCTGGTTGGCCGGCTGGATAGGTCGCTATATTAGACAAAGAAGAGACAATCAATTATGAAAACAGGTTTTCACAGTCTAAGTCCTAGACTTGGACTTGGATTTGGGTTAAACTTGTTCCCGAAATACAGCCGCTCCTGATCTCTGGCAACCCGATAGAGTCGCCGCATCGGTAGAGAGCGATATAAAAAAAAATAAGAGAAATCAAAATCCAGTCCTTGGATCGAATGTTGGCACTCGGAATGGAGACATTGTGTTGTTGACAGCGCCTCTTGTTGGAACATGGTTTCTGTCAGACTTGTATATTCGAGACACCAAACATTGAGTCCGAGTCACCTCTCCCGAGTCCGAGTCCCGAGTCATGCAGGTCGATTCCGAGTCCGAGTCACGAGTCACAAAGGCCGAGGTCGAGGCCGAGGCACGAGTCACCTTTTAATATATACATTTATATTGGAAATAAGTTTATGAAACTCATAAACCTCATTGTGTAAATGTTTCAATTTTTACAGCTTTTCTCTAAATTAATGAACTGGAAATACAATATATCGTATGTCAAGCTTGCATTTACGCAATATCGAGTGTGGACGCTGGGGTACCGTTTTTATACATTGATTTCTCAAATCGTAAACAAGCCAGCCTTACGCGCTGTGTATCTAATGTACTTTAGATGCGTTTCTTCTGTATCGCTTACACAGAAGCGGATCTTCTTCAAAATATTTTGTACAGTAATTGTTGAAGGCAATAAGTGATTTGTGGTAATTTTGGTCGAGTCCCGAGACACGCAGGTCATGTCAGAGTCCAAGTCCAAGTCCGACTCCGCAGGGTCGAGTCCGAGTCCGAGTCAAAGTGTCATCGTGACTCGAGTCCGAGTCCGAATCAAGGAAAGTGGGAGTAGGACTGGAGTCCAGGCCGAGTCACGAGTTATACAAGTACAAGTCTGGTTTCTGTTTGTATTTGCCTAAATACACACCTTACAATTCCCATTTCGTTTACTTTTATGGGTAAAACACTTTAACTGCATAACACAAAGAACTCAAAATGTCAACACCGTACGGATTCTTTTTTGCAAAAATCCTGAAATCACTAAAAAAAATAAAAAATCCAGACAAACATCATGAAATCGGGAAAATTGCAAATCTCTCCTCTTATAAAAAAAAATAAAAAAATAATCGTTACTGTTAAGTTTACTGCTGTCGGTATCAGCATTCAGCCAGAGTTTTACGACATACCAAACACTTTTCCATTCAGAAAAAGCTATTATACTATTAGTCCTGACCAACACACTTTGGTAAAATCAAAATTGAAAATGATACGTACGGTAATTCATCGGAGGCGGGTAGGCATTGCTCTGAGCCGGCGGTGGGTAGGCCGCATTCTGCGGCGGTGGATAGCCGGCAGGTTGTTGGTAAGCGCCCGGGCCGTTCTCGCCGCTGGGCGGGTAGGTCCATGACGGGTTGTATGGGGGCGGCTCGGCCGGGGCTGGCTCGTTCTCCATCGGTTTAGGCTCCATAGGTAATGACTCAAAGGTTGAAGCAGACTCAAGAGAGTATATCAGCTATTCGATAATATGACTCAAGTAGTGTGCTCTCTTTTAATGATTATCTGGGAGGAAACATTTGGGCGTTATGGCGTCTATATTGGACTTTGATCTGTCCAAAGCAAACGAACATTTCAGCCTTTCCAAATACGTTACGTAATGGTTAGTTAGATTAAGATAATAAGCAATAATACCTCGTATAACTATTTACTAACACATTGACGTCACATGAGGCTTAACACATGCCGAATATATGACGAAAATAAGAGGGCAAGATTAATAAGCTACTAGGAACGCCCCCTTTGTTGTAGTCAATTAGCACATAAATCCGAGGGGTATAGGGGAATTACTTTTTTTTTGATGGGCTATTGTCTAATCCCCCACTCACTTTTTCTGGTGAGCAACTGCAAAGAAGCCGATGCATCAATTAAATAATTAAATGTAAAATACGAAAAAGCCAAACAAAATGCAAGGAGTTGAACTAGCGTTCATGAAACAGCACCAGACATGTTGCAAATGTCTCTTGATGCGGGTCTGAGCAGTATTATGAAAGCACCACATTTGTGTCAAATTTTGTCCAGCCCATACCCCCCCCCCTGCTTTTTCGCATTTGCAACGTGTGAGAAAATCTAAGAATTTGAAGACGTCATCCCCCTTCCCAGCGGCGTAGCCAGGGCTCTCATTCTAGAGGGGGCGTGTGGGAGGGCTTGAGGTTACAATGGAGGGGCACCCAAAAATGCTAAAAAGGTTGAAAGTTTTTTTTTGCACCGGACACCCGTTCTCCATAAAATTAAATTGTGGGGGTGTAGGGGGAGGCTGGACACCATCTTCCCATGGGGGCGCTGTTCAAAACGATCTTTGGTGAAGAATACGAACAAAATCGCAGAAAATATTGCACTCTATGTTCTTTCAGCTAATCATGGTAATTCAGATGGCTGTGCTTTTCGTGCACCCCCATCCCCACGCCTACGCCGCTGCCCCCTCCCCGACGTCGACAAGGATTTACGCCACTTTTTGCAGTCTATCCTCCTCTTTTTAAATCTGAGTAAATTATATTGGCATTAATATGAGACGGTATATGAATTGAACTGTATTTAAATGTAGTTCAATTGGGTCAAACTCAGCAACATCATTTCCTGTGTAAACGGTTATTCTGTGCCCCCTGGTAAAATGTTCCCCTGGGGTAAAATGTTCCCCTGGACAGATTTACCGGATCGTGACCTGGTAAATCTGTCCGGGGGACACCTTTACATAGGTTATTTTTACTCAGTTTACTGAGTTATTAGCAATAATAGGAGACGCCATATGAAAGAACTGTATTTAAATATCGATTGGTTTCACATCAAGGAAAGAGACCAAATTAAATTTTCATTTGGAAATCTTCATGAAGGGCACAAAAGTACCAAATGTTTATCCTGTAGAGTGAATTTATCAAAACAACATAGGGAATTGGCCTTCTGCGTGGCAAAACTATAGGGGGAGAAAAAAATGGAGGTGACAGAATTACCTTGAGAGGGACAGAATTAACGGCCAAAAAGGACACTTACCCTACTGTCCCCCGACAGTTTTACCAGGGAAAGAATTACCGTCTACATCTACATCTGCATTATGTATAACACGCGTTTGATAATAGTTAACATGATAAACTTAAGTAACCACAAACTCATTTGAAAATAGACAGTCAGGCTGACCGGGGGCAAAATTTTATTCTGCATATTCATAGTGGAGTCATTTACCTTAATACGCATGCAGGAAATATATCAAGTGAGTGAATTGTCTTTCTAAAATTGTGTTTAACCAAGTCCTATACACATATATGAATTAACATTTACCTTTTTTTCATGTCCCAATGCTCTGGAGGATATTTATTATACACGGAATGGTTGTCGGATTTTTATTTTAAAGGGAGTTTTAGTCCGACAACCATTCCGTTACCAACTGACGCATGCGCATTATGGTCATGGATTCGGTTGCCAAATAAAAAAATATATATTGCAGATGGATGCACGTTTCCCCCTTTCCAGTTGGGACCTGTGTCTTGTGGGTGTCCAGCCGCCGACTAACCCCATAACACCGCTTGAAATTTGGCACAGAGGGCTAAAAAGTCTTGAAATAACCAATGTCTCACTCTCCAAACGCTTGTCAGACTCTTTAAGCAATGTGTTCAGTTGTAGCCAAGTGACGACTGTTTACTGTATTCGTTGAAAGTGCCCTCCTTTGTTCAAAGTTATTCAATGAAAAAAAAGCAAAAAATCCATCTTAAAACTAAATTGGCTCCAGAAAAAGATGTACCCTCCAATTTGTTCATTTGGTTGCATTTGCCAAACTCTATGGAGGTTCAAAAGTCGACACTCTGCTTTTCTTCTAACAGATAGCAGAAAAGTTGCTAGAACGTTTAACCTCCTATATCCTTCTCTTTTAACCAAAACAAACTTTTTTCTATCCAGGGCAAACGTCTCCTCCTTGAATTGAAGCTCCGCCTCCAGAAGGAACACTTGTCTTTTGGACTGGTTCTGGAGGCATACGTGGAGAAATCTCACGACGATTGCTTTGATGTCTTCTTGATAGGTAGGATCTTTTCCTGCCACTCTACTTCTTGCCGATTCTCATTCTTCGCAGGCTTATGGTAAATATCTGGGATGGGAGACTCCACAGCATACGCAAGGCATCAACAAACACAATCATGTCACAATAATGCATAGAATGCGTAGTGGTTGTAGATTGCTGATCACTTAACGGACAACAGATCTGGACTGGGTCTCTAGGTGTTATTGCTCTTGATCCTAGTCTCGTATAAAATAGGGTCGAGGTTAACTGTCCCCCGTATCACACTAGGGCCGTGGTAGGACGGAGAGGCGACAATGTGGTCATGGACAGTACCCATCCAACGCTTCCCAGCTAGGCCTACAGGAAGGTGGCTCCCAGCTGTCTCCACTTCCGCCTCAGGGGCAGGATTGGTGCTTGGCCGCTTGCGGCACACCACGATGAGAATGACGCTGACGATGGCAACGACAACCACGGTTTCGATTGTCACGATGACTATGAAGCTAGGTGGGATCGGTTGTGTGGCTGGAGTGGGAGTTGTAGGCGATGATCTCACTGCTGTCGTGAGCTGCAACACTAGGATCAACACTTTCCAAGCCTTGCCCACCCTTCCCTTAATGTAATTGATTTTCGTTTCATATTAATATGGGAAGCTAAAATAGATGGGCTCGAACCGAGTCTAGCTGCTCTGGCCTCATCACAGTATAGTATTATGACGATAGTTACTGACTTGGGTATATTGGAAAACAAGTGAATCAACTTGACTAATCAATTAAGTAACAATTAGTGGTTAATTACGGATTTTGATTTTGAGAAGGGTCTGCCATATGGTCGCACTTAGCTCATTATTACGAGCCCACTAATACCGCTACTGTTTGTGGACGCGTTTTTATAACCTCCGACCCCCTTGATTTTTGTCCCTTTTTATCCATGTTTTTACTCGCACATCCTCGTTTATTTTATTTACAATCGTGAACTTTAGTCCGTTGTGAAACTGTGGAGCACGTTTTTGATGTCATATTTTGTTTGGAACCACGTAAATTTAGATATCTTTTCAACTACCTGCCAATTTAACTTGCCGCCATACACGAGTGACGCCATGTTGTTTTTAAAGGGACTTCATCTACCATAGGGACTGCTACTGCTTGCCACAAGACTCGTCAATGAAAATAACGGGAATATCTACGTGTTTTCAAAACATCAGAACTATGGTAGGAATGTTCCTTTTTCTTATCCCTGAACCGAACTGTGTTATGCTGTTAGACTAAGACTGCTAACTGTTTATTTCATCTCGTATGCCTGTACAATCAAGTTTTGGACGGGGCATGAAGTATGGCGTATACACGCAACAACTACCGAAAGGACTATGTGCTACTGTTTTATTAGTTAACATGCTTAGTGGGGACATTGAACTTAATCCAGGCCCAACAAGGCGTGGCCGTAAGCCAAAATGCCCATGTGTTATGTGTACCTTCTCTGTCAAGAACAATGACAAAGCCATGCAGTGTGATGGGCGTGACATGTGGGCACATATAGGTTGTACTGAGGTCTCAAATAGATCGTATGAGTATCATCAACAAAACCAGCATGAACCTTGGTTTTGCCCTCGCTGTTCACTTCTGAACACCCCCATGTCCCAGAGTTTCGAAAACGTCTCCAACGCTAGCTCTGATAACACTGAGATGGAAAGTAAAACGACTCCGACACGCACTTCTTCCCCGATAGATCAGAATACGCATTTAAAATCCAAAGCGAAACTTCCCAAATGCAGGAAACTGATTAGAAAAATCGCTGAACTACATGCCCTTATTGACAGTAAATCTCCTGACATAATTCTTGGTTCTGAATCATGGTTAGACGAAAATATTTGGTCACCCGAAATTTTCCCCAGCCAATATCAAGTGACCAGGAAAGACAGAAACATCTGAGATGGTGGTGGTGTTTTTATCGCCATGATTAAAGGCACTTTCACCCGTATAGAAAGACCAGATCTTATTCATGAATCCAGTGAACAAGCCTGGTGTCAGTTGCAGATGGGACCAGAAAGCATCTTTATTGGAAGCTACTACAGGCCCCCGGCTGCTAAAGACGACTTGGACATGTTAGACGCCAGCCTTAATCAAATTAAACAGGAATCGAAATCACCGTATACATTATCGTACGAGGGGATTTCAATATCCCGAACATGAAGTGGAACACTGACTCAATTGATTTTCATGGCCCTCTTCAGGAACAGATTATCGATATCGCCGGCGACCACAATATGGAGCAGATTGTGACCTTTCCGACACGTAGAAATGTGAATGGAACAGAAAACTTCCTTGATCTTTGTTTCTCAACAAGACCTTCACATGTGATCAACGTGTATCCCCACACTTCCTTTGCTGACCACAGTACTGTTATGGTTGAAATAGAGACACAAACTTCCATCCCTGTGAAACCACCAAGGACTGTTTATATTTGGAGCAAGTTGAATGAGCAAGGTTTTAAGGAGGTTGCCCAAAATTTCGCTGACAAATTTCTGGAGAGTAAACCGGAACAAAAGACTGTTAACGAAAACTGGTGCTTCCTCAAAAACACCATCACGAACCTTGTAAAGAAACATGTCCCTAGTAAGCAGGTCAAAGGCCAGCAACGCCCGCCATGGTTCACACAGAGACATAAAAGACTCTGCAGGAAGAGAGAGAGCGCTACTACTTAAAAGCCATAAAGCACGGCAGTCAACAACATTGGGACCAGCCTCAAGAAAATCCGAAATGAAGTTGATAAAGAACTTCTTAAGGCAAACCGAGAGTATGTAGCTGATCTATCATCTTCTAACAACACCAAGAAATTCTGGAACTACGTAAGATCTCGGCGAAAGGATAATGTTGGTATCCAGACCTTGAAAGTTGGTAATGTGACAGTTGTCGACGACCAAACCAAGGCCAACAAGCTCGCCGACCAGTTTCAAAGTGTTTTCTCATGTGAAGATCCAGTTCTCCTCTCAATGCCGCCCAGTCCTTCCCCAGATATTCCAGACCTGGAGATCACTGTTGACGGTGTAGAGAAACTATTCTCCTCCCTCAAAGTCAACAAGGCTGTTGGACCAGACGAGATACCAAATGCTGCCCTGAAAACTGCTCCAGTCCAATGGGCACCCGTCTTGCAGTTTATTTTCAGCCAAAGTTTAGACCAGAGTGAACTCCCAGAAGACTTGAAGAAAGCAAATATTTCGCCCATCTTCAAAAATGGCTTGAAATCCGACCCAGCTAACTACCGTCCTATCTCACTGAAGTGTGTCTGTTGCAAGCTCATGGAACACATCATTGACAGTCAGATCATGAAGTTTTTATCTGTGTACAACATCCTTTCTGACGCACAGCACGCATTTAGACAATCTAGATCTTGTGACACCCAGCTCATCACAACTCTGCACGACCTGGCTTCAAATCATAATAGTTACCAGACTACAGACATCGCCATCCTTGATTTCAGCAAGGCATTTGACGTTGTCCCACATCAGCGCCTGGTTAAGAAGCTGAACTACAATGGCATCAGGAGCAAGTGCTTTATACAATGGATTGAATCGTTCCTCTTCAATCGTTCCCAGAGAGTTATTGTCAATGGGAGAACATCACCTTGGAAACCAGTTCTGAGTGGCGTCCCCCTGGGCACGGTACTATGTCCGCATCTCTTCAGTCTCTTTATAAACGACATCATTGAAGCTGTAAAAGCCACCACAGGGCTTTTTGCAGACGACTACATTATCTACAAAACCATAAACTCTCATCAGGACGAAGTCTCTCTTCAGTCAGACCTTACCAGCCTTGTTAACTGGTCAAACCAGTGGGGTATGAGATTCAACGCTTCAAAGTGTAAAATCATGAGAATGTCCAGGAAACGTCAAGCAGGAGCACCAAAATATACTATGCTCGGTGCAACCCTGCAGGAAGTCTCTGAGGACAAATACCTTGGTGTTATTATTCAAAATAACTTGAAATGGGACAAACAATCTCATTATGCAGCAAACAAAGCTACCAAGATGCTAAATTTTGTGCAAAGAAATTTCTACCAGTGCTCAAAGACTGTTAAAGAAAACCTTTACCAAACCATCGTCCAACCACATTTGGAGTATGCCTCTGCTGCTTAGAACCCAGGAACCAAGAAAAACAGGGACATTCTTCAAAAAGTCCAACGAAGAGCAGCCAGGTTTGTGTGTGGCGACTATAGAGCCAAATCCAGTGTAACCAAGATGCTCACTGACCTCAATTGGGATCCCATCGAAACCAGGCGACAGACGCAACGACTAGTCACACTCCACAGAATTCTTAACCAGGACATCGACATTGACGCCAACTTATACCTCAGACAGAAAACTATCAGATCCAGGAGAACCCACAACAAGCAGCTTGACGTCTACCATCATACATCTACCCCCTTTATTCAGTCTTTTTTTTCCCCTGAAGCCATTTTACTTTGGAATACCCTACCACATCAAACTGTCAACACAACTTCCTCTGTAACCTTGAAAAGCTCCATCCAAAACCAACAAAAACATCACAGCCCCTGCTAGACATTAATCCACTCTCGTTAACTTCCAGTTTAGTCCCTGGTAGACCGTTCGGGAGTTTGAACTACAAGGTACAAGGTACAAGATTTGTGATTAGGCGTGCGCGCTGCCTTTTCTCTTTTCACGCTTCCTAGTTGGCTGGCCGAAACTCCCAACTAAGAGACCCAGAAACCTTCATTTGCTCGTGATCCAGGGGGATTTCCTGAATCATTCTACAGAGAAGACCTTCCGTAATAATCACAGACTGGTAAGTGTTATCACTATTACTTTATTCGGCCTATATTTTCATAAACGGTAATGTTTTTGTCTGTTTATAAATCTCAGTCGTATGAGGAATCCTACTATACAACGAGTTTATAGTCGATCTTCGCACTTCTGCGTTTGAAAACGAGGCTGGCTTTGTCAGTAGTGCACCATTACTGGACCAAATCCAGTCTAATGTGGCTTTCTTAGCTGTAGGTAGCTTTCTAGCACTTAACTGGCTCATCACTCGCCACTCAAATTCTGATGGGAGGCAGGCTGGCTCTGGACAACGGACGCACATACATTGGGGATAGCCTGACTGTTTATCAAGGACAAACCACTGCACTCCCACCTGTTTTATTAGTATGTGCGAACAAAATTATTTATGGTCGTCAACTGATTAAATAGCCATTATCTTAGTAGGGGGTTCATGAATACGAACCCGGGAATCCCGGGTTCGCGAAAGCCACATTAGATTTGGCTTGGTCCAGTAATGACGTTTACCGTCCACGAATCACAACGTGTGTTCCTTCTCTAAGATCTACGGTATGTTTATGTTACAAAGTACAAGTACAAGCACGATTGAATCGTGTCGAGATAAACATGTATGTCGCGGGGTCTATTCCAGTTTTGGAAAACCCCAATGATATCAATCCAACCGGTTCAGTTCGACAAAATAATCAAAGAAATAAAAATGTTCAGAAATAGGTTTATTTACAGTTCGAATTAAAAGGACCTTTAATTCAATTCACTCATACACTCTTCAACTTGAAGTCAAAACAAAAAAAAAATCAAAGAAAGTGGGTAATGTAAACCCAAATGAAAATGCACAAAATATTACAATAATTTACACTATGAAAGAAAAGGTTAAGCTGTCAGCAGTTGCGTCTCCTGTAGTCTTGTCCAGATCCAGCGATGACCGACGATCCGAATCCAGTCACGTCCGCGAACGCGCGAGTACAAAGTTCGCGAAGAGAACAAAGTTCACGGAACGAGAAACATCGGAGTCCGGACAGCTGACGGCGCGAGCTGACGACTCAAACGCCCAGAAGAAAGCAACTCATCAGGGGACAGCCAGGAGGTGTGATGAAATGAAGAAAAGGTGATATGGAGGGAAGCGGAGAACAGAATTAGCCCTCACATACACAACTCCACAAGTGGTCACGTACAGGTCTCGTCCTCGTCCAAAATGACCAGCGGCAGGAGAACCTGTGCCAGAAAAATGATGGGTTACAAAATAATGAAAATGTAACAGCGGCGATTCAAGTCCGAAGCAAGGAGAGTGATGTACTCTACACCAGAGCAAGGAAAGGAATGCCGCACCCCGCGCACAAACAACCCATCTATGGAACGCCAAACGTACCAATCACATAATGCATTGACGACATTATCAAATTACGTTTACCCGGTAACATCATAAATTGGTACGTTTGGAGTTCCATAGGTTGGCGGCAATAGCGGGCTCCCGCTCAAGTCGAAATACGTAGAGTGTCTGCATGTTCATATGGCACGGCGACGTCGGTGAAGGGCAAAGGCTAATTTGATTATCACCCCGACGCAAAAAAAAGTCCATCTTATAATTTATCAATGTTGCTAGTAAATTTTGTTCTGATGGGTAACATGTATTCCTTGCAATGTGAACGAAAATAGTTTCACAATTTTCTCCTCTTTTACACCGACGGAATGTGCCTTTTTTGAGCAAGTGCCCCTTGTCGGTGATCCCCCCCCCCCAGTTTGAAAAGCGTTCCGCCACCGCTGTCATAAGAAGTGAAACTTCGTTTTTATCTCTGGTTTGGCTTCTGGTCTGCAATAATTGTTTTACGTTGACAACGTTAAAACCAAATTGCAGTGTACGAAAACGTTTCTGATTACAAGTGTATAGAAATATAATATTTAATTATTTTTGTTGTAAGCGGGACATAAAGTTAGCTGGAGTTCAACCAAGGTATTAAGAAATCGCCCGAAGCTGATGATGAAACCAAACATTGGGAAATGAGTTTAAAGTCTGATTCCGGGATCGTAGTTTGTGGACAAAAACCACGAGGTGAGAGCCCTTGATACCGCTTGATACCGCTTTCACTTAGTGCTGGTAACTCGTTATGCCCAACGAAGTTGTTGATCCCTTTATCAGATTAACGTAACCTTTGGGTTTTTTCGATGCTTGCTCTCTCTCTCTGTCCATACTTTTCACCCAACATGATTTTCCTCATTCTCTTATAGACTACTGAAGTTGACTGAACTGACCCCTCTTGAAGTGTGACATCACGGCAATGTCAGGGGTAAGTGATTTAACAGTCAGAAAAAAAAATGAAATCTACCCCAGGCAGGTTCAGTCTTTAAGTTGAAACCTTAGCAACACTTCCCATCCCATCCTGTAGCCAAGCAAGCAAAACAAGCCTAACCAAGTCTAAACCAGCCAGCCGAGCCGAACCAGGCCAAACCCAACCAAGCCGAACCAGGCCCAATCCAACCCAAGTCCAGGCCAGCCCAGGCTCCCCAAGCCTATAGCCCGGCCCAGCTAGACATTGTTTTCTTTTTTACCCTGATACAACTTGGACCGCTGTCTAGTTACTCGGATTTGATAACTTCTGTACCAGTTGATTCATGCAGTGTCTTTATAATGTCGGAATGCAACACTAAAGCAGTGTGTTTTGGTAACATGGTCGCAATTGGGTGATGTGGTGAACCGCCCATCACCCTTTGGTTCTGTCAATGTTCTTTGTTCTTGTGTGATTATTTTTCTTGACAATAATTTTCAGCGGCTTTTTTTTTTACAAACGGAACAACGCATGAAGTTCAAAATTGGCATTAACATCAACCCTGATACAGAGTTGTGCGTACAAATGTTACGTCATGATGACGTCATCAGTCCCAAATTACAAGCGATTTTAGTTCAAAAAGTGTCCTTTTTGTTTCAATCATAACCAAAGAACAAAACAAAGGATCATAGCTTGATGAACATTTGTGTGTGTGTGCGTGAAGTCGTTTGACCAGTTGACCTCTACTTCCGTGGTTAACGAAAGATAGGTGAATTCAAAATACCGAAAGAGGCGTAAATATTAAAGCAAAATTAATTTCTTCCAAACAGTTCTGGGGATGACGATGTAACCTTGTACAAACATGCATCATTGTGTAACAAATGGACAAAAAATCGTGGCGTCAACTTGACGTCATCACACCGAATTATCAGCGATTTAAGGTCAAAATCTGACATTTTACTTTCAACTATATTCCTCGAACTGAATTGATTACCGGGTGCATTTTTTAGTGAGGTGGTAGACATTGTCTTGGACAATATAATATATTGGATTTCCGTGCACAGAATCGCTTGACCTTTACTTCCAAGGTTGCCGGAGGTACAATGATAAATGAATAAAACTGGAAACGGAAGCATTTAACTACAGTAGAACAAATTAAAGAAGGTGTTAAGTGGGAACTGGTAAAATCAAAAAATGTTAAATTGACGTCATCCTCCGAAAAGACGCCCTCTATCGGCAGATCAAAGACAGTTGGTATTTTGAAATTTAAGAACCCTATGTCCAAAATTTACCATACTGCTCACAAACATTGTTTTACAAAGAAAACGTCATCAGACAGGAATTTATTGTAGGGAGACGTTGTAATCATCAATGTTTTTCATTTTTAAATCAAAATCCTTCGTTTGCGCATGAGCCTCGTGCACAAGTACCCCTTCAACGGCCAGAAACAAGGTGTAAATAACATGTGATTTGCAATTTATCGTTCCGTAAACGCATTTGTTCAATTTATTGAATGCTTCGATGCGAAAAAAGTTTGAATTTGTATAGTTGCCTTTTTTTTTTGCATTAACATAAATATTTACAACCGAGTTGGACAATGTCTAACAAAACTGTTTAATGCCCCCATGACCCTGCGATTGTCACAAAGACAAACGCACACTTCTAATGAAATCTTAATGTTGAGTTAACCGGGTCGTCTCAAAACCAAAAACAAATGGCCAAAGTAACCCGAAAGCGGTGTTACCGAAACCCTTACGCAAAGATGTTATCTTTGTATCTGTCTTGAACAAAACAAAAGACATATATAAAAGGGACTCCAAATCTGTTGAAGGGGTTGTTGAGAGTCAACCCCTAGCCATAGTAGTGGAATTTCTGAAAACGCATGCTCATCAACGTACGCAACAAGTTGAGTGTCTTTAAACTACCGAATTTTAGTTCATGGCTAGTTCTTCGAACTGGTACTATATGCGTGCTTTTTGGGTGTGGCTCTATGTTAGTTAAGAGCTTTCCATCGAACGAAAAATAGTCTCACGATAACTAATCAATTAAGTACTTTGTACTTTTGAATTTATTAAGTTTAATAGCCAGGGGCACCTATGCATATCGACAGTGCAGTTTATGAATAACTATGTCAACAGCATCCCCCCCCCGAAAAGCAAAACAGAGGAAAAAAGGAAAGAAAAAGAGGTGCGAAGTCATATTGCTATTAATTTAATGGGTTGGGGTGGGGGGAAATGTCCCTGCCTACTCTCGAATAACGAAAAATCGAGAATATTTAAGTAAGTACATGGATTTCGGGGGGGGGGGGTTATGTGCTTTGCCCCCCTCTAGACAAAAATCCTGGTGTCGCCCATGGTCAACAGCACACATCACAAGTAGGTAATAATAAGGACAATAAGAATAATAGGGCCTACGTGTAAAGGTACCACTAAGGAGACACGTTATCGTAATTTCTTCGCACGATGGGAGACATCAGTCATTAGGGAAACATTTTCATGTCTCCCTTATGTCACAGCCACCCCCCCCCCTTTTGAGGCACAGTTTTGTCGTCGCATTTAAGTTACAGTTCTTGCTCGTGGTCTAATTAGTAAACATACCGAAATTCGTGGGAAAAGGACAAGGGAATATTGGGTTAGGGCACATTTAAGTTTGAAAACGTTTGTGCACAAGTCTATGGGGATGTCTCCCAAATGTCCAACCCAGGGTAATTTATTATAATTATAATAATTATAATAGTACGTACATGTACATGTTCTTGCATGTCCAGACTAATTGTACATGTACATGTACATCTTTGGTCAAGTACATGCATGTGTGTATACACAGTATACAGTGTGGAACCGTATGCGATCAACAAACATGAATGGACCACTTAAAACCAGACTTGGAAAGCCACGGGTTTTGCTATCCACGGTAGGACAGAAAAAGACGCAAAAATAGCAGAGATTCTGGTAGAAGGTAGCAGTATGGTGCAGCCACGCCGGCCTGGCTGCACGTGGCCTACCGTGATCGCGAAACGCAGCAGTGTCGCGGCCCAGTCTTGATCATCGCCTACTTAGCTATAGTCCGTGGGCTATGGGGTCCCAGTGTGTGTACACACTTTTTACATATCTAACCTTGGTTGCATTTTCTGATTTTCTTTTGTCCCCAAGTACGGTAAGTAAACAATTATCTAAAATCACAACAGAAAGAAGGATTTTAATAGCTGAGTATGAATCTTTTTGGCCTAGGTACGTTTATGACTGAAATAGCCATGCTAATCATCGTCACTGCTTTCTTCATCACTTGTGTCAAAGTTTGATTGTACATCCTCAGCGTTCTCTACGTCCTCATCAGAGTCTTCCTCCAAAGGTTCTTCCAGAATGTCTGCTATCTGCTGAGGAAGAACATCGCCTTTAATCCACAGAGGTTCTAGATCCTCACCAATGTACTGTGCGTCCATCCATGGCCATTTGTTGGAGGTGGTACATCGGGAGTTGCAATGTGGGACCTCTTCCATATTCCTACTCTATTACATATATAACCCTCCTGATGTGTTGTTCAGGACACTTTCGTCTTGGTGGAAGATTTGCCAAGTCAATATTTGCCGCTGAATTGAATTTGCCATCAGGGCCACACCTCTCTTTCATGATGAAGTGTCTGAGCTCGTCGACACGTCTGAATTGAGGCTTGTTGTAAATCGCACATGTCAACTGTTCCAGTTTATCAAGTAGTTCCTTGGGTACATCCAAGTTATCCCCCAAACCTGCTAATACGGGCCCAAACTTGGGATTTCGCTCGAGTGTCTTTAATGGGCTTTATTTTTCCAATTCCCTTGATTGCGCTGGTGCTGTCACAGCCACTAAATGCATGAAGAGCCAGAAGTGCTGTACAGTGTTGCTGTGTGTAGTTTCGTGCGATTGCTGTCACATTGATAAGTCGTTTATTATTTCCTGTGCCAGTGTCAAAGTGTACAGTCACCTTCTCTAGATGAAGGGCATAATGCAAGAGAATGAAGAAGATATCGGTGTCAGGGCTTTTGACTCGGATGAACTCATTACCCTCATCTTGACCATACATGCAGTATAGTACAGCAATTCGGTAGCTCCAGGGTGAGACGTCTCAATGTTGGAGATATGACTACTGAAATAGGTAAGATATCGAGAGTAATTTTGACCACCAAAGCTGAAAAACAGGTCTGGCATAAGCTGGAAGCAGTGCACATAGAGATGGAAGTCATTGGTCTTCACAGCTTGCATCAGTAATAGAACCAACCATATGTGATCTATGTAGGACATCCAGAACTGGGCAGTTTTGCCCAAGCTGCCCTTACGAAATCTGTCCCGATAGAGCAAGTACTCCTGTAGATAGC
Organism: Patiria pectinifera; assembly: GCA_029964075.1. NCBI lineage: Eukaryota > Metazoa > Echinodermata > Asteroidea > Valvatida > Asterinidae > Patiria > Patiria pectinifera. The sequence goes on along the minus strand of CM057146.1, from coordinate 14,594,077 downwards.
CATTTACGCCGGCATCTTCCGTGACGCGGCTTAGACTTTCTTTGTTCAAGCACTGAGCAACTTCACTGCAGAGATTCGGTACTGCAGACATTAAGGCCTCTTGGCTACTCTGTGATGAGAACTGCTCAAAAAGCTGCCGTTCAAGACATTAAAGCATTGTCTTGTGACAGTGAATGGCTCTTACATAATTCTTGCCAGTTAGTACTCCGTGAACCAGAGGACATCAGCCCAAATTCTAGAAGTACATCAGTATGGGCCCGATCCAGCCATTTTCTTGCCAATCATCTTGCAATAGGCACAAATCAAGTGAAATGTACCAATCAACACAATGTGCTTCTTGAATCTTTCCAGCTTGTTCCAGATGAGAGGATATGCCTTCATGCATACACCAAGATCGAATGTTGTGATAACATACTCCTGGCCAACCTCTCTTGCCGCCGCCTCTGCATACATCAAACATTCTTGAACTGTTTCATACTCCGTGATAGGGTGGTTGATGACGGGATAGTAGTATATTGTAGTCAGTCTGTCTGGCCTCTCATTGGTCTCCGATATGAACCCTGCCCAGCCTGGGATGTTTTGGTCTTTGCTAGACAATATCCGTATGAGAATCCAAAGAAGACCTTGTTTATTTTCTTTTTGAAAAGCCATTGCCCCGTCAGGATGGCTTGAGTTGGAAATCTCAAAGCTTGGACTTTTTCGGCAGTGTACATAACACTCGGGTAGGTTTTCGACTGTATGGAACCTCAGAGACCGCTGACCTTGCTTTGGAACAACTTGTATTTCAGGGAGAGATCCACCAATGTTCCCCTGTTGTCCCTCTACCTCTTGCAGCATGATTCCATGAGCCGTATGTATTGAACCACCTCCAGTGAGGCTGTTCAACAGTTGGTCAAAGTTATCAAAGTCCGAGTGAAACAGGGAAGGACAATCTGGATTACGAATAATCCTTGTTGACAAGATGTATGAGGTTTGGCGTACTGCCCTTGCTATGGCTCTTTCCAGCTCCAGTGAGAAGGAATAGCTTTCACAGTGGCCAAACGTATTTATGAGTGTTATGAGTTGAGCACTTCGGAAGAGGTGCCATAGGGTCATACAAACAAGTATGTGCTTTGGCAGCTTCCACTTGCCGTTTGTTGCAGCTCTACAAAGGTCTTGGCCAATGGAGTTGACTAGTCTGAGCACCTTTTCAGAGTGACTTGTTGACTTCCCTGAGATCACATGACGCAGGAAGTCGTAAAGTTGGCTTGGAATAACATCATTCATGCCTCTCAGTTTTGGGGCAGTTGGAGGCCATGGAGGGCTGCTAGACTTTTTGAAGGCATCATGAATTACACCCCTTAGGTAATCTGCTGTCTCTGTTATCAAGTTAGACGAGCCGAGCTCGTAAGCACATCTTACTGCTGACTCGGTACTGATGTCAGAACTATACACAAGATAGGAAGGAAACTTTTCCCTGTGATCAAGTTTACAAAATCGCAATTTGTCCTTGTACACCTTACTTTTCTCAAGCTTTGTTAGTAAGTTTTTTTGCCCCTGTGCTTTGAATTTGGAAATTTGGTGTTCTTCAGACTTGATATGTACTCCTTGTTAAGGTCAGTGAGTTTCATGACCTTTCCATCAAGCAGGATTTCTTTGTCAATTATTTGACTGACCTTTGAGAGGGCTTATTGATGTACATTTTCTAACTCTGTTTGCTTTTCCTTTTCTTCCTCATTTGTACTTCTCCAGTGAGGTGGATCTTTAGGATATGACATTCGACAGCTTCTGTGATACTGTGCCACACAAGCAAATAGATCCAATCCCCTGATTCGTCTTAGAAGCTTTTCATCGGACTTTGTCTCAGCAATCTGTACATTTTTTCCATCCATCCCATTCAAATTTCGATGTTCGTTCTGTCGTCCAAATACTACCTCTTCTAACTTTCTTTCCCCCTTCTTTATTACAAAATATGCAGTCTGGCTTAAAAAGAATATTTCCCTATCACCAGAGAGTTGACGGCAAGTACGAGCACGAGATGGAGTTGCCATATTGGTACTTGGTGCCTGTAGGCGGCTGAGATTCATTGTGAATCTCTGGTAGCAATCTCGATGGTAACCATGATGTTCTGTGTATTCATTAAAAAGCTTACATGTGTCTGTTAGTCTGTGGCTTGAACATGAAGGCTGAGCCATTTTTTTTTCACGTATTTCCTTCAATTTATCTAGCCGAGCTTGTGGATCCTTTGTTTGATGTAAGAAAGTAAATGATTTACATTTGGACTCGGGAAAGTGAACTACACACACCTGTTTCCGCTTAATTGGGAGACTTTCAGTGTCCATCACATCGCTCCCTTTTCTCTTAAACGATTTCTCGCCTTTTGGAGAAGCATCCATCTTTTTATGCACAGGCAAATCACAGTTAAAAGAACAATAGCCGGGCATTGTTATGTATAACAGGAACCTGTAACACTAAGCTCGTGATATTGAAGATAGTGATTTTGACATCAATAGAATAGAAAACAATTCACATGAGAGAAGGCCTTACATGCAAAAATACATGCATTTGATCACTTGTATAGGCCACCAGTTTACACATTGACGCTGCCACATAGCCGGGCATTGTTATGTATAACAGGAACCTGTAACACTAAGCTCGTGATATTGAAGATAGTGATTTTGACATCAATAGAATAGAAAACAATTCACATGAGAGAAGGCCTTACATGCCAAAATACATGCATTTGATCACTTATATAGGACACCAGTTTACACATTGACGCTGTCACATAGACCTATACGTGCATGACATGTATATCGACTACTCAACGTAAATCAACAACCTTCTCCTAAAAACCTGATCACAAATGGCATGCAAACGTTATTTTCTCATTAAAACCTTTCCCAGCAACTTGTACATTCTACTGTTGATTAAAATGAAACCTTACGTGCAAAGGTTTTGAAACTTCTCAAACTATGACCACTTGAAATCTCACCATCATATTGACACCAGCTTGCCAACGGAGGCTGCCATTTTTGTTTTACTTGCAAAGCGCCCTCTCTTGGTAGTTAATTCTCTTGACAGACAATGAAAGTTTTCTAGACATTTGCTAAACTTTATTGTGACAGAATAATTATTTGAATTTTGTATACACCAATTTTAATAATTCATGTGTCATTTGCACATCGCTTTATGCCAAGGATATTTCCATCTATGTCAATAGTAATAAAAGCTGAGTTTTGTAATGACAAAATCTTACAAAGCTAAAGAATTTTACGGCTTGGCTTATTGGATGAAATCTGGTTCCAAAATTTGAACTCACCAGGCTTTATTAAACCACAATCGTGTTTTGATGTTTGAGTTTCCGCTAATCAACTGCCAATAACAACTTCAAAAACTTTAACTACTTATTATTGGGGAAAAAGGTGTATTTATATTCTTTCAAGTATAATGATCTCTAATGTCGGTTTCCACGACAACTCAGGATTTTTTTTTAAAAAGATATATACATTGTAAATGAAAATGTACCATGTCAAGTTTTAACAAGATTGGTAAATGCATGTCCACGCATCTGAAAGATTGACGTATCACTTTCCACCTCAATCGCCAGTAGAAACCGGGTTCAGCATGGGGGTGAATATACCATTCAAATGATGTTCAATTGTCAATTTGCCAGGACTTTACAAATTTAGTTCAAATAAAGTCAGATAATCATCATTTAGATGCTGTGTTACCATTTGGTGTCTTTTAAGATGAACAGTGAACTTTAATGATCAGAAAGTTTGTTGACCTCTAGCGCCCTTTATGACTGTTTCCATGGCAACTAATGATACTATCTAAAAGACCTTCTCATGAACATTGTTTGTACCAAGATTGTTTAAGATCGGTCAAGGTGGGCTGAAGTTATGGCGTTTTGTTTTTCCCCTTCCAACCCTAGTGCTAAGAAAATGCATGTAAGCTCAATCAGAGGCGGTTCCAATAATTGGCCTCCTGAGAGAGTGCATCCCTAAATTTTCACTGTATAAAAGCCTGCAAATGCAAACAAACATTTATTTGTTACAGGATATAACGTTCCTTTAAGTTTTGTTCGGAAAGGAAAATCGAAATTTTGAAGCACCCCCCCCCCAGTATAGACCTATACCAGCTTTGGTTCGTTTTAAAATATAAACTCCATAGAAGAATGGTCAGACCCTTATCTGCAGAAGTTGCAGCTCAGTGAATATTACACTTTTCGAAAAACAGTGAAAAACCATGCACAACCTTCTAGTCACGGAACACTATTTCGGCAATAGCACTCTTTATTGGAAAATTCAGTCAGTTGACTGATTGTTGGAAATCTCTTCCTTTTTTTTAATTTCTTGTTAATGACAGCAAGCCAGACAATATATTTTCACGGCGTGTTTAGTACATGTACGAGTACGATCTTTGATCCAAGTAAGCTTTTGGATAATAATTGGATTGATTGATATGGATTAATATCCGTTTGTGGATGCTCTTCAGCAGATTAACTTCAATAATAATAATAATAGTGGCATCTAATTAAGCGCAACAGGTCCATCACCCAGTGACGCTCATGACGCTATGCAATGAGTAAATATACAAATTACAAAACTAATAAATGCTAAGTCCAAGACATACAGTATGCAATTTTGGTATAAATGTAAATGATCCTTATGCCTTTAAGAGTGCCTCTCATCTACGCTTTGCAGCGGCGCTCTACAATCTGCCCGTCTTAACACTTTCCGTGGTCTGTATCTCGATTTTGTTCTTCAACGTCTCCCGCTTGTTTCCTTCAGATTACAGTTGACGCCGAAGTTGCTACCATCTATGACGACATGAAATTAAATGGCGCAATCAGATGGGCCATCTTCAAGATCCAAAATAAGAGGCTTGTGGTTTTGGACACCAAGGCCACGGGGGGTCAAGGCTTCACTGAGTTTTACGCCAGCCTGAAGGAATCAGGTGAACCGCGCTACGCCCTCTACTATGTTCCGCGGGAATGGGGCGTACGTTCAGACAAGTTGGTCTTCCTCTTCTGGTTGGTAAAATTCACCTGTTTCTTGGCTTTGTAAAACGTTTCCGGCACCGTTTTGCTTGATTTTTCATGTATTCTTTAAGTTTTGGAAGCACATCGTGTCATCGGCACATAAGCCGTTACAATTGTGAGGTTTTTCTCCATTTGTATTAGGTGTAAAAGTTGTAATCCTTGTGTCTTAGGAATAACCATGCAGCCTTTAGCTTCCGTCCTCATCATGCCTCTTTGTTATTCGAATTTCCTGGAGCACGGCGTTCGTGCATAAGTCATTCATGTATGGAGCCGTCCATAAAGTACGTAGCACGAAGGGGGGGGGGGGGTTGCGTACACCATGCGAACAGGGGAGGGGGTCCAAGCCAATGCGTACGCACGCAAACCGAAAGTTTGCTTGTAAATTGTCATAAAATCAATGTATTTTCCTCACATTTAATATCAGTATCAGGGTCAGCTTTTATGCATCGAAAACTGTTATAACACTACATCCTTCAGCCCACCATTTCGATTTCTTCCCAGTGCCACCGCCTGTCTATTTCTTTAGAGATCATTAAACTTCAGAGACCGCGAAATGATAAAACGTATACGGGTGCCTCTTTAGGTTTGGTTAAGTTCGGTTATAGTCGATTTTTTTCATCATTCCAAAAACAACTTTTGCAACCCAGAGCTGACATCTCTTAAATCTAACGACAATATATTTGTTATTTGACAGTATCGTTCGATAGAAATGATATCATTCGTACGCATTTTACAGTTCATGCAATGTGAATCCCGACGTATGACTCCTTCCTGCCTTCGCTCGAAGATGTTCCTGCCGAACATGAAGGCAACGATCCAGTCAATCAACAAATGGAAGGTAAAACAAGAGGACGACGTCGGGGGTAGAACATGCAGTTGCCCCCGCAATGCCGAATGCCCGCTGAACGGGGAGCGCCTCAGCAAGAACATCGTGTACCAGGCCACCGTCACGAGCGAAGGCAGGAAGGAGGCATACGTCGGGCTGACATCCACAACCTTCAAGGCGAGACTGGCGAACCACAAGCAGTCATTCAGATCCGAGAGCAAGAGGGCGCAAACAGAGCTAAGTAAACATATATGGGATTTAAAGGACGAGGGGAAAGACTATGAAATCAAATGGGACATTGTTATGAAAGCACTGCCATACTCTAGCGTAAACAAGAGATGCAATTTGTGTATAGCAGAAAAGTACATAATCATATGTAGGCCAGATCTAGGTACACTGAATAAGAGAAGCGAAATCGTCTCCAAGTGCAGGCATCGAGACAGATGTGTTCTTACTTCAGTGACGTAAACGCGTACTAATTTCAATGACGTAACGCGCGTAACGCGTGCGCGCGCTTGATTCGAAATAAGGTAAGATGCTACTTGTATTCTATTTTTCGTCATTCTGCTGATGAGTGCCTTATGGTACGAAACAGTCTGTTCAGAAGAGAGATATGCCAAAGTTTTAACTCATATTCTGAATTCATTGCATGTTTATAGCTCTGCAGAGATGTATTGAGCACTGTGAATTGTGATAGAAGACGACTTCATTGGATATACTAGCTCCTATTTTTATAGTTGAGCACTCTCCTGACGTCGCACTTCAAAATGGAAAGAGTGAACTTTGAATATTCGACGAAGGATATCCCGGTAGCATCGAAAACAACATACCTCAAGCGCCTGATCGAGAAAACGGAAATGTTCATCAAAAGGATTAGATGGAGATCGTTCTTCTTTCTGAATCCGGAGCTGAACAAAGACAAGGCGGAGAAGGAGGAAACGTACGGATTTAACTCGCGGAAAACACCACCAGTCATCCCGGAACTGAAAGAATTCGAAGACAATTTGGTGAGTCTGATTCAAAACGTCGAATTTGAGAAGACCACTAGCCAGTTCCAACGCAAATTGAACGAAGACATAAATACGATTAGGAACGATGATAAGCTTACCGTCAAGGCTGATAAGACTACAAATTATTACAAGATGGAAAAAGATGACTATGTAAATCTTGTCAGGGCGAACGTCACCAAAACATACAAGAAAACCGAGCAAAAGGAAGTAGCGGAAATCAATCGCGAAGCGAAAAGAATTGCTAAAAGTCTTGGACTAGGCGACCGCATAGATAAATTGGCCGAGAGGGAAGTCTTCGTTACGTTGAAGGACCACAAGGACAACTTCGATAACAAACCATCATGTCGACTAATCAGCCCAACTAAATCGGAGATAGGACATATAAGTAAAGTGATCCTCGACAGAATCGTCGGTAAAGTCATAAGCGCGACGGGATTCAACCTGTGGAAAAGCACGGACGCAGTACTGGGCTGGTATAAGAAAATCCCAAACAAGCAAGAATCGAGCTTCATAAATTTCTTTTTTTTTTTTTTTTTTGGGGGGGGGGGGTTCCGCTTTTTGAATCACCCTGTACGGGGGGGGGGGGGGGTGGAACCAATGTATATGATGCCATGTGTACAGGAGGGGGGGGGTCTAAAAAGTCAGAATTTCGTGCCTACTTACTTTATGGACGGGCCACTATGTACAGTTAAACAGGTGGCTCTGGAAATAGTGAAACTGTTACGTTACACAATATGGTCGCCTGCACGTTTAGTGTAGATGGATTGTGCTGCTTTGATTTATCCCACAGGATCAGGCGCGATGATAAAAAGGGAGGGGTGGGTTGCTTTAGAAATGTTTACATTAACATAAAAAAATTTTGAGAAGACGTTTCTCTGTCTTTTTCAAATTTAGTAAGAAAATGACTTGGTAAGATAGGTACCGGTAACAAAACTATCCCAGTAAAGGCCGACGTGTAGATTCCAATACATTTGCAGCTTGTTCGGAGGACTAAGTCACTTTTAAGGTATCACTTTTCTGCCACCCTGTCCTCATAAAATGCAACAGTATGCTGTCGGGGACGGGCGTGAAACGCTTTATTATGCAGTTTTGTTTGTTATGCAACATGTTTGAACGGCGACCCCTAGAGTCAGATGGTGACCAACCCCCACCCCGACCCCTCCCCCGCCCCCACTTCCACTCCCGCTCTTCAAATTTCCGATGCTGCCTGTCCCCGTTCCTCCCAATTATTGACAAGAAATCGCCGCGTCCAACAATGTGCCAAGTGACCCGTAATTTGTGATGGTGGTGTACTTTGTTTCATTGTAACAATTCCAACCACATTTCCCTTGATTGCAGGTGCCTTGACAGTTTCAGTGTGCCCCAAAGAGTGATTTACGCATCAACCAAGGAGAATGTCAAAAAAGTTTTCACTGGCTTAGGAAGTGAAATTTTAATAAACAAGGACGACGATGGATACGTCAAGGATGAACTAATCAGAGCAGCGAAAAAAGCTGAGTAGGGATAATTTTCATGCATACTACGCTGAATGCAATGGGAAACTTTGCAGACGATTGGTGACAGCAAACACACCGTTCCTTTTCAATAATTCTTGCGTCGTGTGTAAGCTAATTTGCTCATGTTCAATATGACGCAAACAATAGAAAAGGAGCGGTGTGTTTAAGTTTGCTGCATCGGATGCCACCGAGAGTCTCAAAAATCTGAATTAGATTGGTACATAATAATTAGGTGTGGGAATTCTGGGTGTGGGCTTCTGCTATAATGAATGAAAAAGGAGAAGGATATTTCAAATGTCCAATGTTTTCTAAAACCGCCCTCAGGTTGACCTTGCGACCGCACAGAACATGAACAGTTGGCGCCGTGAGCTAAGACCGTCGGGAATACGTATGCCGCGGAATCGTTCTCTGGTTCTGGATGTGTTGAGCATGGTTGCGATTATTCTGTGTCGAGATGCCGCTTGTTCCACGGTCATCACATGCACACGATCTCTCAGTTTTGTAGACGTTGTAACGGTTTGATACGCGATAACCCGCCGCCGCGAAAACCCGCCACCGCGGGAGGGCGCTATCATGACCAACCAATATCACCCACGAACCCGTCGGAACAACGTCTAGGACATTTCTTAAAATCTCCCCACGAAAAATTGGGGAAACTAGTGCACATGCGCGACTTCTACAGGCAATTTCTGTTCACTTTCCGTCCCACAAACACTACACACAACAAAAGAGCTGACCAGTGAAGTTGCACAAAAGTCCTGCTGCATTTTTAGGCCTACACTACAGGAAGAAATTTGAGAGTTTTGCTTCGGAAACTACTATGAATTTCTTGAATTGCGCGCTGCATATATTAGGCCAAACAGGTGCACGCGCGTTACACAACCAATAGGAATTGGCCTAGACGTTGTTCTGACGGGTTCGTGGGTGATATTGGTTGGTTGTGATAGCGTCCTCTTGCAGCGGCCTGTTATCGCGACGGTGGGTTATCGCGTAGCAAACCATATAACAACGTCTAGCCCCTAGACTAATTTTGTGACATGAGCGTAACTTTTGTGTTTGATGCCGACGGTTCTGTCTCGGCGTATTAGTCAATTGCAGGTCGACCTGAGGGCGGCGGAACTAGCCATGCTATTTTTCGAGTCCCCCCACCCGAGAAATTTGTTTTATTGCTATTTAACTTATCATTGCAAGAGTTAACACGTTTAAATGAGACATCCGCCCCGTTAATATATGGAATAAATAACTTTGCAAATTCCGAATTATTTACTGCCCAACACTAACATAATTTTAGTTAATAGGTAAACATCTTGTTCCCGCCTCGATCGAAGCATATAGTGTAGGGACTGGGAACCAGTCTATTCGCAGGACAAATCTGTCTGTGCGGAAAAGCAACCCAAATGTTAAGTATTTTTTTGGAGGATTGTATAGATACCGCAAAAAAGAATATATTATTTTTACGTTGTAATAAAAAGTGTGAGTTTAAAGTCCGTCAAGAAAAATCAGTCAACTTTTATTGAAATTCACGGATAGTGAATTCTGTAATGAACCCAAGGAATATATTTGCAAATAGAACCAATTAGAACCAATTATAATATACCTGGATAAAGTGCGACTTCAGTAGCATCCCAAACACGTACTACGTATCTTTCCATTTCAATCACCCCGTCCTTTTCTGTCGGAATGTCGGGGTGTCCCCGCCAATTATTATCGTAATTTGTCGAAAACATGTTTTCACATTTTTTCCCCATTGTTTGTCTCTCGATTTATCACTCACCGTCAGTAAGGAGGACTACAAAGGCGGATCCAGGTCACAATTTTTTGGGGCCAAACAAAATAATGTTGGTTCCCCCAAAAAGTGGGTCCAAAAATTACGGCGTGGGGTTGGGGGCCCGCTTAAGGTCCCTGAAAAATTGTATGGACTGTAGATGCTTTGTGATGCGATCTGAGGCAATTTCTGACCACTTTACCAAATCTTTTTGAGGAAAAGGTGATGGTATGCGCAGTGCCTGCCTTTAGTGCGACGTAACTTAAAACAAAATTGGTTCATTTTTTTCTTGGGGGTGGCATGGCTTCCGTTGGCAACCCCTGGATCCGCCCTTGGAGGATAAGTGACAAGGTATGGCAAAAAATAATCATATGTCCCTTTCCCCTGTACGTCTTCCACTTTTTGTATCACCCTCACTGTCATTATTATTTAATATCGACAGCAACCTATCAGGCAGTTCACTCAACAACCCCTTCCCCTGTACACCTGTCACTCTTTTCGCCATCCTATATGTTACTCTTACCCAGTGGCTTAACTAACAATGGGGGGGGGGGCATTTCAAATCTTGAAATGAATAAAAAAATATATACACCGCGCTGTCGAAATGAGAGCTTGGACTGGTGTTCATATCTAAAGGCAATTAATGTATCAACCTGTATTATTACGTACGTGTACGCCAAAACTATTGGGCAAACTAGGTCCGCAATGATTACGAACGGTTGTATATTAAAGTCGAGTGCATGCACTGTGAATTTCAACAACACATGGATTTCGCCGTTAGTATAGTAGTTGATGTGTTGTAAGTTTTGAAACAGGGAATGCCATACTACTGAGCGGGTATTCGCAAGAAATTTCTTCCCTGTGAGTATGTTCTACATAAGTTTTTAAGCTGATTTTGTAGCTGTTCATAATTTCATTGATGACTTCATTCTTGGGAGTGTGCTATTTGAGGAAGTTACTGGCCCTGCTCCGAGTAGGAATATATTGAGAACAAAATCCACTGTTTCAGTCATACAAAACTAATATATAACGTTAGTTAGAGATAGCTTGAGTAGCTAAAGCGCAAATGCTCATCGAGAATTTGACATAATTATAACTCCGGAGTGCAAACTATGTTGTATCCGTAGGTTCAAAATGGCGGAGTTCCTAACTCCTAAAAAAAAACACGGACTCCACAAAAACATATTCCGGAAAGCACAACAACAGAAAAAGCCAGTTGTTTTTAATTTTTATTGGTAAGATTTGCAGGAGCTTTACTCCATGTGAATTGTGTTTAAAAATTATAACAGCTATAGCATTTATGTTCATATACATCAATTTATATACATGCATGCAGGTAGGCCTTTATCAGTCAAAAAACAAAAAGGCAAGCCACAGTGCATTTATTTTCAGTTCCCCCTTGAAAAAAAAATGTGTGCAGAGAATAGAGCTATACCAAATTTTCTTTGTGAATTCTCTCGATTTTGTAGGGAGCATGGCTCTGGCCATGATCCTGTAAATCGTATGGGAGGGTAACTTCCTAAAGAAACTCCCAGTGGGTATTATTCTGGTTTGTATAATTTTTTTTGTCAGAGAAATTGTGTTGTTTTCGGGACTAGAGATGATTCGTTGTTCTATTGTAGTGTGCAGCCGGCCACGTGTTGAACTTTGACCTTCATATTGTAGATGTTGCTGTGCCATTGTTGCGAACAGCCAATCCCACGCTTTGTAACACGGCCTTCGGAACATTTGCCTTGAAAGCACTTTCACTGGAAATAACTACCCAACCCATGTAGGATGCCAATATTGATCGTTCTCTCTTTGCAGGTATTTTTTTCTTTCTTCTTGATGTTTGTTTTGAGAGAAATAAAATTTCAGGAACGAGCCATTTGTGTCTCTGGCTTCAGGGATCATCTCCCTCCCCTCCATGCGCACGGTGCTAAACAAACCAAGTGCACGCCACGCATGTTTTACTACATTCAATTACTAAGGTTGGATCGTGCATGCTGTTCCGCTCAAATAAAATAACAATAAACTTCCAAATGAACCATTCAAAGTTTTCCAAAGCAGTAACGAATAATTATGCACGTTCGTGCATACTTTAGGGCCTTTATTATGGCGAAATACCATACCATACTGCCAGTGTTTTAATGTTTTTTTTTCTTTTGAAAATATCTTTATTTTCCTAATTCGTTAGAAATAGCCATAATTTATTAGGATTCTTCCTGAATGTTTGGTTATTTGCCTGCCGAGGAAATTTAGGCAGTAGATGTAATTATGGCGTATGGAGTATTTCACCACTTGCCTGTCATGAATATTTCACACAATATCGTAGTCTTTTGCAAGGATCGCCCTTAACTTTGTTTTTACTAGCCAGCCGGATTAGTGGAACAGACTCTTAACGAGTCTGCCGGGCCTTTTCACTAGTCCGCATGCATGTCTTTTAATTCGTTCGGTGGAATATTTTAATTTTCTGCAAGAGAATGTAATAAACAACGCTGGGCATGCATGTAGGTCTATAACGTGGCTCCTGTGACAATTTTTTTCCAGTGGTTTTTACAGATCTTATAGCATTGAATAAAACCCGATACATATTGATTGTTAATAAATGAGTTAAATTTACATGGTCACCAACTGAAACAACTTCAAATACCTACCCTAACCCACCCCAGCCCCACCCCAAAATCTAAATTGCAAAAAGTCATGGTTATCTCAATTCATTTATAAATAAGAGTGCCAGAGATATTGCATTTAATGTGTTCGTCGGTCTGGACAGACAAGAAGAGAGAGTTCCAGTCACAAGAAGCGCATCAAGTTTACCTTACAAGGTAGGCATTTACTTTACCCTTTCCTTTATAGGCCTAGCTTCACAATAGAAAACGTATTGAGCTCGAAGGTCCAGATGTCAGAATCTTTGATGGGCCAAGGTGCGGAATACTAAATGTCTGTGGTGACCAGGAATAGATATTGCTCAAATAGGCCATTCGATTTCACGGAAGATACAGTCTTTTAACTTTCATGTTTGTGTATAAATACGTCGTCATCGGCTTTACTGTCATCGTCAGTGTTGTAGGACGCTAGTCTAGACACGGTCTCGAGTACGTTTCGAGTCGCAATTTCGGTGACACGGACTCAACTCGAGTATTCATCGGGAAAAACACTCGGACGCGGACTCAGACTCGACCCTGCCCCTTACTAGGACGTGATGCTTATGACTCGTGACCCGCGAGTCGCGTATTTTTTTTACCCCTAAAACCTGCCTTTTAAAAACATAATTCTGATGTTTAATTTCCGAAAGTAAGCCTCTAACGATAAGTACACGAAACGTACCGCACTCCTCTCTAAGTGGTGTTGCAAATGTTTAAATACTAAACATGTTTAGCGTAAGGATGGATAGTGTTTAGCAATTGAACATTGATGTTTAGGAATTGGACACGTAATGTTTAGCGTCTAAACATGTTTACAAAGTGATAGCAAGATTGTGTTTAATTGCTAAACACAGTTTTTAGAGTGTAGATTTTGAACAATGGAATGTATTTTTAAAATCGAATTTTTTTTAAAGATCTGACAGTAAGTTCTGATTAATGTATTAATCATACTTAATACGACGGGCCTACTTCTTTACGATTCAAATTCATTTCCCAAAACCGAATGAATTTTTTTACTAACTGATTATATCTTTACGGTAGGAATCGAATGCGTTTCCCAAAACTGAATGGAATTTTACAAACTTATAACACATTTTTACGAATCGATTGCATTTTTTTCCGACATAAAACATCCGACGACTTCGAATTAGGTAAGCGCTTATTATTTCATCTGATATCTGAAAACAAAATCACATTTTTGACCGTGTTTGGACAGGTTTTGGCCGAGTACCTGGAGTAGAAACAGTTTCACTGTATTTGTCCAACCTTTATAAAATATTTAGGAGGAACTCTCTGACATATCGGTAGCTCTTATTTCGGTGACAAGTTTCCAACAATGTTAAACCTGGTCCGTCACCTTTAGCAGTTCCACGATATTTGCAGCCTGATTTAATTTCGGGCAAAATACAGCAGTCCCGGATTATCAAATAGGATCGTGGCACCGTGCCTAGGGCCTATATACGAAATATTCGGGGGCCTACGAAAAAATCGAGGGCTTACGAAAATACCGCAGGGTGCAATAAAACACATAAATAGTCCTTCCCTGCACATTTAGGAGTTTTAGGGTGTCTCTCGAAATTTTAGATTTCAGCAACTGACGCTGTACAGCATGTAGGCATACATGTAGATACGCATAAAATGTACGTGTAAAGTCTGTCGTTCTGAAGCACGGTGCAAACCATGAGCTTCAATCGATGGAGGACGGGGGACATGTCGTTTCCCACCCTTTTCCACTAATTTCGTCCCGAATAAACAGTTGTGTCCTACATTTGATTCTATAGCTCAGAATAGCTTATTAAAATTACTCCAAACTCGAACATCATGTTCAAAATGGTGATCTTTTGGATAAAGTGATCAGAAATTGCCCCCAGATGGCACCACAGAGCATGGCCCTAAAGCGGGCCCCGAACCCCACGCCGCGGCGTAGTGTGAGTTGAAATCCTAACGGCGCGCCGTTAGGCGTTCCACTCGGACTAGTTCTGATCAAGATACACATGTATGGGCCCTTTTACACTTCTGCGTATCTTAATTCCTTATGAGTTGCGCATTGACATTTTTTTTCATACTCAGTCGTAAGCACAATACGCACCTCCTATGCATCTCTATCGTTTTGTGTAGGTTTTATGTACGCAGATATACGCATGGTACGGTCCAGTACGCAGGATAGTTGGGCATGCACAAAACTACGCTGCGAACGCTTTTTTGCAGTTCATAAGTTATAAATACGCAGCGCATCGGTCCCGCATCGGTCGAGTGCGTTACGAGTACGCTATGTGTTCGTGACGCACCCCGTCAGCATATGAGCCGCCTGTATTGGACGCATACATAGCGTACTTGCAGCGCAGATGCAACGCACGCTGAACGGCGTGCGGCGGAAATGCGGCGGGAATACGCTCAGAAGTGCGTCAAGCATGCGGTCGGCATAAAGCTGCCTTTCCATAAGTGCATGCGTTTTTCGGTCCGTTTTGTGTCCGTTTTGTGCCCGTTGCGTATACGATGTGTATACGTTGAGTTTTTACCGAAATGATGAATCGAAACACAGAAAAAACATAAGCTCCTTTCCATATACACTCATGCGTTGCGTGTCCGTTATTGACGTCCGTCAAAATCGCTACACAGAGCGATTTTAACGGATGCCAAAATGTTTACGGACAATAATGCGCATGTTCCATAACCTTTGATCAGTGCAAGTTCGCTGTAGATAGAGCGCGCTGAATGAATGTCATCGAAAGAGTCAAAATGCCAGCACTGATTTTAATTGTTGCTATGGCCACAAAACGCACATTGTACGGACGCAAAAAAACGCACTGATGGAAAGACAAACGACTTGCGCAAAACGCATCGTATACGCAACGGATTTAAAACGGACGCAAAACGCATTTATGGAAAGGCCGCTTTAGTCGGGTGCGTCCGGAATACGCTCAGCATGCGCACTGCATACTGACCTATTCGCAGCCCGAAAAATAATGTTGTGCACTGCATACGCAACTCATACGCATCTCATACGCAATGGATGCGCTGAATTCGTTACTTGTACGCTAGATGTGTGTCGCACATAAGTCAAAGTGATAAAAAAATTTCGACGTTAATTGAGCGTACGGCTGCGTATTGAAAATGTTTGATAAGGAACTCATAAGGAATTAGGATACGCAAAGGTGAGACAGGGGCTTTAGTACCATCCACACTTGCTTGACCTGGCGCACGGATCCTAGACACCAGGATAAACGACTGTTCTGAGCTCTAGTACAAAATGCACTCAGTGGACTTGCCTTAATTGGTTAGACGCGTGATAACGGGCATATACCCGTTGGCGCGTAATCGCGAATTTTCCAGATGTGCCATTGTGTTGGGTTTTTGCACGACATCTAAAACGGAAATATTCATAAAACTTTAAGTAAAACTACTTCTTATTTAAGATATAATTGTTCCAAATTATTTAAGAAATAAATACTTTAGGATATTACAGATGGCATTGTGCAGTTTTTGTCGTCATAGATGAAGTATTTACCCGGGAAATAAACGTCAAATTTCGAGGAGAACACCGTTTCCCCAAATTTCGTTTTTAATTAGGCTTTTATTAAAAAGTTTTAGAGAGATAGGATGCCGAACCGATGAAACAAAAGCGACATTTCATTGTTCATCTTAAAGCTAAAGGTATTGTGCTTAGCATTTTTATGGTTATGTAGGTATCACTTATCAGAATTCAATAATATAGACCAAAAACGTAGACTCATGAATATTCAAAAATATAATTCGCTGGCTTGACAGACTTCGAGTCCAAATCGGGTGAAGAGCCTTGCAAATCCGAAAGCCACCGCACGCAGTGGTCTTTGTTGAAAAGTATTCATGTTATTTGCCACCAGACTGAGTACAGGCCGTTATCTCGCGTCTAACCAGGAGTTGGGCCGAGTCGTTTATCCTTGTTGGGTGTAGGATCCGTGCCTGGCGTGACTATTTTGCACAGTGCTTTGTACTTTAATAGCGTGCGATTTTGCCGGTGCCTAGCTACGGGTTTGGCCTATTACGGAACACAATGGTGCCTAGGCCTACGAAACTCTTAGTCCAGGCTTGGGAGTCATGTGACTCCAGTTCGAGTCAGAGTCTCGAGTCCTTTGCCGATCTCCACATGTACATGTAGGACAATGCATTGTACGATATGGATGTAAATTGACATGGACTACGAAGCAGAAATAGAATAAAAAAAAATTGGAACATATGCTTTGAAAAATGGAATGTACTTTTGAAAAACAAACGTGTAATTTTAAGATCTAACGTATTCTGATAAACGGCCTGCATTCTCCAAAGCCGAATTAAATTTACAATCAGAATAAATATATTAATCCCACGCGCTGCTGTGACTCCACTTTTCAAAAATATCCTTATTTTAAGGATATGTCAGAGTACTTTACGTCCTAAGGCAATTTCTGAGGGAATGAAAAATTTAAAGAAATTTTAAGGAAATCCAAAGTTTCAATGAAATTCAAAGACATTTCAAAAATACAGGCCAAAGAGAAAATGTATAACTAAGGCCATGTCAGTCCCTACCTGATTCCGTGGGTTTCACCCAGAATATTCTTCTGTGGGTTCCTCCCACCACTAAAACTGTATTTATTCTCATAGTCTCTTTTCTACACTGCAGGTTTCTTCAGGCTTTCGAGCTACAGTGCCCAGGGCACTTTTGAGGAATCCTTGGTTTCATTAGAAATAAAATAAAATTCCTGTATCCATCCCCGAAAATCGGCACAATGAAAACAATCGCAGAAAGCTTGCCTGTTCTCTCTCCGTTCATGGCTTTTACCCGACGTTCGTTTTCATTACACTATTGAAGTTCGCTGAACTGACCTGTCTTGAAGTGTGACGGTCCGAGTGGTCCGAGTGGAGATGGCACCGGTCCGAGTGGTATTTCTACCCGTCTTTTTCGCCACGGTGGTTGGGAGCGCATTCCAAGACACTCCAAATCAAGATGGATATTGTTGATGTACCCTAACATGGCGCGGCCCCCAACGTGGCGCACTTTGATTTTTCGCCTGTAGCGCCTACCTAGAGCAAAAATTTTAACTGAAATTTCACAGAAAGTGAAATTATTTTGGAGTGATTTTCCGATTTCATTTTCAAGTGCAAAGTGAACCCTTTGAAAATGCTCCGAAAAATAAGAAGAAAAAAATTCTGACAAACATCTGACTGGGTATGTAAGTAGAGATAATAATTATTTACCAGAATTTATCACCATCTACGCTAATTTCCCCCTGAAATTTTTACGACTCCTTCTCTCTGAACATATGCCCTTGACATTTACAATAGCATTCCGTCGTATGAAAAGAAATAAGCTGATCGGTACAGTGGATAACACAGTACAGTGAAAAAAAGAGTGAGATTTGAGAACCGTGAAACTCCCACTCCAGCCATACAACCAATCCCACCTACAATCCTGGCCAAATCTCGCTGGGCCCCCAACCCCCCAGCCCCCGCTCAATGTTGTCTCTCATTGCGCTGTGTGGGCTCCATCCCCTGAAGAGAACAACATTGACCGGGGGAGCGGGGGAGTTGGTGACCGTTGGAGGCGAAGGTTATTTCTAAGTGTCCCAACCATTTTAGCCGGGATTGTAGCTTCCTATAGTCATCGTGACAGTCGAAGCCGTGGTTGCCGTTGCCATCGTCAGCGTCATTCTCATCGTGTTGTACCGCAAGCGGCCAAGCACCGATCATGCCCCTGAGCATGGGCGTCGATTGGTGGGGGACGGGTGGGGGCATTTTTTTAAAGGGAAAATACAACATTTGCAAACATCAAAAAATAAAACTACCAAATCATTTTGAAATACCTTGCTGGACTGTTAGTGAATTACAGTGTAAAGCATCCTGTAAAATCATGGCACCTGGTTTACTTTCATTTTCAAGAAAAGTGGTATTTTTGTATCAATTTCCAATGCTGGTCGGCCGACCAGCGTTGGAAAAAAAACTGGCTTTTTTTTCAAATACTGGCCCCAATTGACCATCGCACTTGTTTGCAATCGATTACACACCTATGAACGGGTACAAGCCAGCTAGACTGGTTTCCTGACCTTATAATTCCCCAATGTATGTAAACTGCTCTGTTTCTTCTTATATGGAGTCAGCGAACCAGACTACAGGAAAATGATTGTTTTTCTTGGTTTTTATAGCATTTTCGAACCCAAAACCTAAACAAAGTCAGTGTAACTATATTTGCTATATATTTCCAACCCCCCAATTCCATCCATTTCTGAAAATTACAGCAAAAGCAAATGATGTATATTCCCTTTAAGTGGGGGATATCATATTGCGAGATTTTTTTCGCGAGATGCGAGATGCAAGATGCGAGATGGCAAATATAGAACACCATAGATAGTGACCCTCCCCTTCGGCTGTGGCCATTATCCGCGTCAGGCCCCTATAGCCGGTTTTAAACGTACTTCGTTAAAATCGGCTAAGCACACTCCCTTGTGAATGTCGTTATTGTATGTAGTATCATAAATTGTCACCGTCATCACCATGTAAAACCTATATCTTGTCAACAATATATATAGGCTATTAATACTGAATACACAAATAATTGGAATTCTGAAAATAGTTGACAGTATACATTCAAAATGAGCATATTTGTTGAAAAGTGTTTTATTCAATTAAAAGGTGTAAATATTGTAATAGAAACTAAATAATAAAAACAATATGTACAAACTGGATTTTCGAAAATCTACATGAACCTATACAAATAATTGACATAAAAAACTACAGTGGACCAAGGAATTACTCTTATTGATTAAATTCACTATGTTGTTCTCAATTTTATGATGAAGTTAATAGCAAGGAAGACTATACCTTTAGTACAAAATATCTCATAACTATTTACATGCACGCCCAGATTGAATGAGCCTTATTCACAAGTCGACCATGTTGAATTGAAAATGAGGTAAAATCTTCATTTTCGGAACTTGCGAAGAGAAATGACAGCCAGTACATTACTAAATAATTCAAGTCTACTTAAATGAATAATTTAAATAGTGTAATTAAACATCCCCTAATGTTTTGAGCCAGATAAAAAAAAACACCTAAAAGTAAAATAAGGCTGCATAAATAGTCTGGCGCCATCCCATGCAACAGTTAATAATTGATACAATACATTCAGGGAACGCGACAAAAAAAATGGCTATTAGGCCCGTTCTGGACGCCGAGTTACTGCATGCAGTGCCGAACTCAAGTTATTTGGCTTTTTGAATTCGGTATGGCGATGGCACGGCGATAGCACGGCGTTTAGAACCGTTTGGCTCTGCGGATTGAGTTCGGTACGGCAACGCACGCCCTTTATAGAGTAACCGCCAGAATCACACCCGCAGGAAGGTACACTTTTTATTGGTAACCTAGGGAGTATCATGTTTATTCATGAGAAAAGAACAATCACGTCACTGCATATTACTAGTTGATTAGCTTAACTAAAGGAATGTAAGGAACGGATATCGTCAGGTTGCCACAATAGCCTTTATGGTGGTTATTGGGATGAGTTTGTGATCGAAAGACCTTGGCTCGAATCATGTCTATTTTTCTTCTCCAAATTTATCTTGAGAATTATTTTTATTGAAAAGAAAAGAAGTCTGAAACCTAAGTTTGTTGAAAAAAAATATCGCGAACCGCTAACAGGGCCCTGGCGTACCTTCCTCCGGGTATGCACTGGCGCTACACAGTACTGGCGAAACCGTTCTAAACGCCGTGCCTAACTCAATTAAATATGCCTGAGACCTTATGACGTAATGACTTTGTTTACATAATTATGCGCTTTCCCACGGGAGCGAAGTTGGGACGCCAGATAAAGTAGGGACCTTCTGCCACATAAGAAAAGTGAACATGTGAACAACGCGTGACGTCATTAGGTCTCAGGCTATTCAAAAGTGGGGCAAACATTTTCAGGAATGCGCATGCTCACAATACCCTCTCACGTATCCGCATCACGCGTGCACGGGGGTGAAACTGGCGCGAATTTAGATCGTACTGAAAGTTCATTGAACTGCTTGAACTGCTTTAACCTCGCCCTTTATCCGCTCCGTTCACAAGTACCCCGTCACTGGCAAAGAAAGTACAGTTTTGGGTGACCTAACGATGCCATCTTGCCTGAAAGCAATATCTTGCCGCTATCCGGTTCGTTAGTAAAAACGTCATACACGCGCGCACACCACTGGTTACTAGCGCCCATTGGCTGCAAACGCTCGAGCTGCGTTAACTTCCGGTTCCAATCGTGCAGAAAGTGCTGGAGGTGACGTCACACTAACGAACCGGATGGCGTGTACATAGTACAAATCCCCTGGTGTACATGCGTCACACACAAGGAACGGGGTGCGCGCGTCAACCAGCGAAATACATGTGTCCCGCCCATGGTCCCGCCCACGGGGTGTCGTTGCTAGGTAAAAGGGCGCCCTCTTTGTTGGCGCACGGAGCCCATACCCTTCGCTCGTATCCCCCGCTCTGCAAACAGGGCGCTGGTAAGGACTGATGAGCTTTACAGAGTCTTGTGAAGGAAGTATACAGATTGACCTTCGCATGCAGCTAGCACGCGCTACGCATGATGGGCACCGGAAGCTAGTTTGTGTGACGCGTTCTACCTCACAGGTCACGCAAGTCTATTCAATGAGAGTTCAAATGACGTCAGCCCTTACCAGCGCCCTGTTTGCAGGGCGGGGGGTACGAGCGAACCCATACCCTAGATTCAGGATCCACTATTCCGTTCGGCGTTTACAGCAACTACCGTGCTGCAAACGAGCTATTGCCGCACTCGTTCTAATCAAATTAGGGGCAATCGACGGTAGCACGGCGTCTAGAACGGGCCTAATTTGTATTTTTCAATGAGAGCGGCAACAACCATGCCATTGATTTGTGTAAACACCATGCACCTACTGAAGTTTCATTTTCCCGGATAAAGCAACCAATTTGTATCACTGGTTAAAGTTCCATTATTATTAAAGACGCACACGGCTTGGGTGACACGTGGAAGACATGGGCTCAGTTTCGGGTCCGTCTTCTGTCACTGAACATCAAATAGTAAAATTTAATGTATTTCCTAAGATTTAGTTTATATCGTAGGGTGCCCGGCATGAACGTTCTGACGCAAAAATCATTTTCAAGAAAATTGCATTGAAAGGTTCTATTGTTCCCCCACGAATCTATGGCTCTCCCACGCGTATTATAAATCGTACGATTTTGAAATGTGCCACATGTATCAATAACGAGTTTTGGAACAACCTGTATTAATTTCTGACGAAAATGTTTCATTAAAATAGAGGCAGTTTTCTACATACGCCCTTTTGATGGGAACATATTGGGGATTACGCGTTATTGCATAAGGGAATACGCGCATATATGCCCTTCTGCTGGGCTGGTGACCGAGAACAAAATTCTGGTTACTTCCCAGCAGAGATTGGTCTGTCGGCAAATTCGTTGTCATCATTCCCCTTGAAGTTTTTTTTTTAAAATTTGTCTGAAGACGCCCATTCCCTGCCCCACCTTTTTCAAATCGCCGCCGGTCTGTTGCCAAACGACGTTTTGCTGATCGCATAATGGTAACATACATAATCATACAAGTCAACATGGTGTAGTTAATTGCCGATGATATGCACGGTAATCAAGGACGAGCAGATATGCAGAGCAAACAATGGAAGACAAAGAAAATATCCCAAAAGTTATCTCTTAACAGAGTTACATCCCATGAAATCCTTGGTGAAATATCGCGGGTAGCCCTTGTCCACCTTCCGAACTCGCCTGTTGACCCGGTAGTACTTCTTGCCGCTCAAAAAGTAAAGCTGACCTGCGGACGTGAAAGACACAATAGAGATGGGATGCTAATTGCAACCAATTATATATACCTGGATAAAGTGGGATATCGGTTACATCCCTGTAAAACACCTATTCATGTCAATTTTTTATCACCCAATCCTTTAGTCCCGAGTTGGTGTAGGTTAGGCTGCACCCTCGCATTGCATCGCAATCCTTCAGTGTCAAAGTTCGGGGAGCCCCTCCCCCTTATAGTTCGTCCAAAACCTATTGTCACACTGTTAGTCACTCGATATATCTCTACCGTCAGTACAGCGGAATAGTGCGTGTATACGGAATGCCAATATGATGTCCCTTTCCATCAGGGGCGTAAATCCGGGGGGGGGGGGGGGGGGGGGGTATATCCCCCACTCTTTGACCGGGGGATGGGCTATTGAATCATCCCCCACTTTTCGTGATGAGAAAACAATGCGGTAAAACAACAAAAATGTATACAATAGCACTGAAAAATGGAGAAACAAAGTACAAAAAACTTTCAAAATGCGCCGTTTTGATGTAAGCGCGAGTATACATATTGGATATCATATATCCTGAAGAGCGCCCCCTTTTCGAATTTCCACGGCCGGGCAATTTTTGGATTTCGTCATCCCTCATCCCCCACTCGCCGCCACAGATTTACGCCTCTGCTTCCCATGCACGCATTTCACTCTTTGTATCACCCTGCTTATCATCCTTACTGTCATTATCACTGAATGCCGATGGCACCGGTGCACGTACGTATCGGGCAGTCCCCTCACCGACCGCTTCCTCCTTACAAATTATGTGACTCTATTTGTCATCCTATCTATCACTCTTTCTGTCAGTATAGCATTGCAAAATGCCGATAATACTGGCTGTTCACCCAACAGCCCCCTTTTCATGTACACCTGTCACACTATTTGCCATCCTATCTCTCATCCTTACCGTCAGTATGGCGGAATGCCGATAGCACTCTCTTTGGTAGTCCTTTGAACACTCTCCTGAACTTCTTTGGGTAGCCGATGTCCACGGCCTGGCGATTCTCATCGAACCGCCACATTTGGTTCTTCTTGAAGAAGTAAGTCTTGGCCGAGTTGAAGGCCAGGGCGGCGTCCAAGCCGCTGGGCAGGCCTAGTTCGGCCACGGGGCGGGGGTAGCCTGGCATGGCGTACTGGCCATAGTACACCCAGTACTTCGCACCTGAGGGTAGTCAACACAGAGTTGCTCGGGAAAAATGTTGTCATTTACCCTAAGCCCATTTCATTAAGATTCTAAGCAGAAAATATTGAAAAGAAACCACAAAGGGAAACTGACTAGGTGCATTATAACAAAGACAATGACGAAGTTGGGAACCGCCAAGATTATGGCTTGATACATCAGTTAGTAGAGCACCCTAACGGCAATCTGGAGGTCGCAGGTTCAAACTCGCTCCAGTCAATAGGCCTAGCCTGAAAGTCACGCGGCGAGCTTCCGGAACCCCCGCGCGGCCCACTATGGGCATTTTAAAGGGGGTTGCCCTTTCTCCTGCTATAATTTTGACAGAATGATTTCTAACCGTAACTACCCCAAGAAACATTCATGTGGGAATTTTATCTTGACATTCTTCAAGAAAAAGTGATGACAAATCATATTTACCTACCTACAGCCGATGGGTTCTAGATTTAGTCGGGCTGGCCCGAGTGCAGTGCTTGTCAGCGGTCACTTTAGATTTCTTTTTCGTAAATGCTAATGAGTCATTTAAGTTCATTCCCCCAAAAATGTAAAGCCTAAATATATATTGGTATTCTATTTAACTCTCAGTTTTTAGCTAATGATCGCCACAAAATAATAATTTCATAAATGTCCATTCATGTAGGTCCTATACGAGTACACAAATTTGTACTTGTCCCCATGTATTTTGGATTTTCGAAAGTGAGAGGTCAATTTGGGGCATCATTCTCTGTCACGTCAGGCAATTTATCAGTTTCCATAAATTGAGATGCTAGTACCAAGTTCACAAAGGCCTTTTTCGGGGGTGATTGTCCTCAGAAATCAACGCACCAACCATTTTTGCAAATTCTAGAATTTTGGGACACTAATTTTTCTATTCAAGGGTTCTGAAGGCGTGCGACCAGGGGTTAACTTTCAGGCGCTATTTCTTTGTTCAACTTTTAACAAAAAAAGAAATATTGCTATAAAATTGTTATCTAGGCAAAACTCAGCTGATAACCAGACAGAAGCATCACGGGGCTTTTTGACCTGTGTGTATTTCTCACACTGACTGTGATCGAGTTTGACAGAGCAACCGTTACCTGACCAAATCCTGATCTGATTGGTCAATGCGCACTGTTTGACTGAAAGGTATTGTGCTGATGGTAGTAAGGTAATTTCCCTACCTTTGAAGAACACGGTTCGGCCGTCGCTCCTGTAGTAGACAGCGTTTATCCTGGCGGGTATATGGTACCAATAGTCATCCGTCATTCGACCGTCCTTGGAAGTGGCGAGCTTCCCGCCAGCTATCTCCCAGAATCTCCCTCCCTAGACGAGAAGCAGAACAAGAACCCCTGTTCCATCAACAATATGCCAACTCAAGGCGATAATTGTCTCTCTGCAATATATTTTTAAGCTTTGGCAGAAGCTTCTATTATACATGTCACTTGGTGGTCGGTCGGTCGGTCGGTCGGTCCCCAGAAAATTGATCAAAATAATCCCCTAAGTTTCCCATAAAATATAACTACCAAGTTTTAATTTTCAGAAAAAGCAAACAAAATAAATTACATTCTTTACAAAAATATGTGTAACAATTCAGAAAGATGTTTATGAAAAGTTTGTAAATGGAGTCAAAATTATGACTGTGCGTAATGTCTTTGTCGCGTGGTATTTATCACAAATCGCTATAAATCTAGTTATTAATATTTAGTTTTATTAAAGTGTATGGTGCTGCACATGTGCCATCGGCCTCGCATTTTTGGGCGTCACATTTTTAAGCTCTGGCAAGGATAATTTAGATGCATTTTATGCAAGACTGTCATGCAAGATGGCCAGAGCTAATATTGTGCACTCGCACTTGTTTTGTGAAAGCTCGCGTTCAGAAATTCTGGTTTCGAAGAAGTAGGCCGTGCCATGGTGGATTATAAACCTGGGTAATATTTTTAAAGCTTGAGCCAGTCTAATGACATAGGCTAAAACATATAGCAGTAAAGGAGAACTTTCGTCTGGAATGCACCATGCAGTTTGGGCTACTCAACGCTTTCCGCTTGAATTCATGAAATAATACAATATAGAAGTGTACTCAACTATACTGGTTTTCGTGTGTTTCGGGGGAGGAAGTTCGTTTTACAAAGTTTGGGTTCTCAAAATCGAGGTTGGTTGTCGATATACT
This sequence comes from Patiria pectinifera, assembly GCA_029964075.1. Lineage (NCBI taxonomy): Eukaryota > Metazoa > Echinodermata > Asteroidea > Valvatida > Asterinidae > Patiria > Patiria pectinifera. The sequence goes on along the minus strand of CM057146.1, from coordinate 14,568,177 downwards.
TAAAAAAGGATCCCTTTTCACAGCTACTGAAAAGAAATGCTCTTAATAGTTAATAGCAACCTGCAGCTAGAATGAAAGGACATGTGCGTCTCCAGGATTTTTTCTACAGGTGGGCCAAGCTCTCAAAATTCTTGTACTTTTTCTACCATATTCTCAAAATATCATCTTTACGAGGGTTAGTGGGGGAACATAGTGTTCTTAAATGTGCATTATTATTATTATTATTATTTATTCGGCATTAAAAACAAACAACAAACATTCACATATAGAGAAAACCAAAAACCAAGAAAACAAAAACGAACATGACGATAGCCAGGGGCATATGCCCGGAATTAAAAAAGTTTACCTAAAAACTGTGGCCCGAAGGCCTTCAATTCCAATACCTCTGGCTACACAAAGAATATATATAAATCTATAAAAATCTATAAAAATGTGTTAACAAAAAAAAGCATATATTAAAAATGGCAGAGGTATAAATGCTAAAAAGTTATCGTCCCCTAAAATTAACATCAAAATACCACGTTGAGAAAAAAAAACAAGATAAAAAGCAAAGAACCAAACCAAAAAATAGTCCAACAAAAAGAACAGGTAAAAGATGTCCCCCCCCCCCATTATAGTTCAAAAGACCCAATTATTGTGGATGTCCACATTAAACATTAAAATAATTAAAAAGTTTCAATACACGCAATAAAAACAACAACAAATATTAGAAAAAATAAGGAAAATAATTCAACAAAACATGAGAAAAATGCCACCCACCCCCCCCCCCACCCAGTAAAAAAAGTTTCGTTGCAAGTAAAAAGACGTAATATTACGTCTTTAATATAAAAAAAAAACAGTTGAGAATTAGCAAAAACAAAACAAAACAAGCACGACAAGTTCTTATCAGAACTAAACATCTGCTGAGCAGATGGTGTTACTGCAAACCGAAATGATAAAAAAAAACCTATTAAATAAACGATATACGCCTTGAAGCTATGCATGGCAGCTGGCATTAAGGTGGACAGAATCACGGGCAATGCCATGTGGAAAGAAATCTCTTCCTGGAAGAAGTATGGTTCTGAAAAGAACCGGTTTTCAAGAAGAGATCTCCCTCCACACGGCGCCACCCGAAACCCTTTTCACTATAAAGCAAGAGCATTAAATTAACAGCAATAAGACTTTGCACCTGCGTCTTCTTTTTTGTCTCCTTCTTTGTGAATGGATAACAATAAATGAAACCCAATTTATGTAAGCTGCATATGTAAGCTGTATATGTCTTCGCTGAAACAATTATGTGCAGAAGAAGTATGTAGTGTCACAATCTGCACCTGCTATCGCGCGCTATCGATCGGTTCTTACCTTGAAAACATAAATGACGCCCCCTATTGACGTGACGGCGTCGAAGACTGTCACACAGTGAGATACATCCTGCTGTTGCATAGCTTTTTGATCTTGGCTGGGATTCGAACCTGGTACAGATGCAAGAGGAGAGAAGGGTACATCATTATGTAATCATCGAGGAGGGGTGGGGTTGGGCTCCTCCCGATTGTATTGACCGGGCCTTGCGTACTCTACATAGTCCCTGGTCATATTGACCCAGAATCTAGGTTCTGTTTGGCTTAAAGGGCTCTTGAGGTGAATTTTTCTGAGGAAGATATTTTGTGCAACTTTCTACTCCTCTTAAATGTATGAAAACTATAGAACATCCCTTTGTGGTTAATTTTATTGGAAAGTGCACTTCTCTAAACATATCAAATTGTCCATTCTTTTCCATTGGCTTACTGCCATGTACTGACACAACAACGAATAACCAAAGAAAAGACAATTTTCGACAGCGAAATGTCCAACATTCTGGGAACTCTTGGTGCTGCTGCAACTTAGAGGTTTCTGCCTGAAAAGACATCACACTTTTGTCATGAAAAATGTGTATGGAAAATTTGCATTAGCATAAAAACCAAAAGGGCACCAAACACCTTTGATTTGCAAAACAAAAATTGAAAATAAGGAAATATGTCCAATAAAATGTGCATTTTCAAGGATTGCAAATTTACATTGCATGGGTCCTTCCAATTTTTTTCAGGATCTAAAATGAAATTTTTACGGGTACGAATGGCATTTTACGGTTCATTAAGACACGGAAACCTTGACAACAATTGTTATTTTGATCCGGCAAACACCCGGATTCCGGGTAAATCTGACCAGGGAGTTTACAGACTGTAGTGCGCCCTCACTAGGAGTATGTCTTTGTTTCTTTTTGAGAGGTATGAGTAAAAAAGTAAAGTCTGTCACGAGGCAATGTGGCGCATCAGGCCGGCATTTATTTCCGGTTTCAGTGGCATGAAACGACTGAGAATAGGTCCATTCTCCCTGGATGGGATGCCAGTCCATCATAGGTTGTTCCCCAGCTAATGCCGGCACCCATTTATACTCCTGGGTGGAGAGAGGCAATTAGTGGCCTGGGTAGAAATTAGACACGAGCCAATTCGGCTTGCCAAAGGACACAACGTATGGCCCGCAGCGGGATTCGAATCTCTAACCCGCTGATCATGAGTCACGAACCCTAACCGCTAGGCCACACCTCCCCTGAGAGGTATCAGTAAAAAACTTGTATTGACATTTAAGTTAAATAACAGATCAAATTAGGTTTTTGTCCTAATTCACCGACGTTTTTAAACACTGTATACTCAGTGTGTTACCTCCCGAATGTAAGACATCTGCACTAGAAAGCAGGAGGTCGTGGGTTCGAGTCCCACCCGAGTGATTTTTTCCAACTTTCACTCGGAAGGTAACACACTGAGTATACAGGTTTTTTTACAGTGTTTAAAAACGTCGGTGATGGGCAAAACCTAATTTGATTTATATCACCCCGACGCAAAATTCCATCTTATAATAAATAACAGATGTTGTTCTCAGTGAGGGCGCTCTCTGCACATTGGTTCCCATACACATTCCTTTTCAAAAATTGTGAAATTAAGTAACACTATCAGAACGAAACAACGTAACATTTTTTTTTTCAAATCAATTAAGGAAATGTAGGCCTACGGGTTAAAATCCAATTTGTTAACAATTATGAACCACGCAAGTTCTTATTCTTTTCCTGCATTCGTTAGACATTCATGCGCAGTGGCGGCGCCAGACTGTACAATTTGAGGGGGCAAGTCAGTGGCAAAGAATTTGTTGGTTTTTTTTCGGGGGGGGGGTTGGGGGGGGGAGCTACATAGAAAAGTCACCGGTCGTGAATAACTCGATATGTTACGCTTGGGGGCGCTGTTCAAACTATTTATTTTCATAGACGTATTTATGTACTTATAGCCGCGTTTTAGGGCTATTTCCGAGGGTTTCCAGTCTTAAATATACAATCAATGTACGGTACTATATTGATTTACTTCGAATCTTTTCTTCTCTTTTTTTTCCCCTTTCTTTCACCTTATTTTTCTCTTTTTCACGTTAGTTTGATTTTCTTGGAGGGGGAACAAATTGGGGGCAAGGAAAATAATTCGGGGGGGGGGAGCAAATGCTCCCTTGCTCCCCCCCCCCTCTCCTGGGTAGCGCCGCCACTGTCAATGCGTAAAGGAGTAAATCCTGGCAAATTATACCCCAAAAAGAGAACGATAACATAAATCACATCTTGCAAACGGAGAAACACTCAGTTCTCCCCCTTTACCATATAGTGACTGGATGCCCAAGATGTCGTCCTTCGGCAACCGGAAGTTGCTGATATAATGATAGTGAGGCCACATGAGCGCCATGGGTTCCCTTGAGTGATCCAAACCGAGGCTGTGACCTATCTCGTGGGCAGCGATCTGGAAAAAGTTGTACACTGCCAAGAAACAAACGGGAAAATTGTATTTATATCTGTATTACGCACAATCGTTGACGTGTGTAAGAACGACACGGTGTTCATTGTACTCCCTACTGCTGCTACGTCTTTCTGCGATCTTAAAGGTACACAGGATCATAATTATGCATTAATTCCAATTCAAAAGTAACCTACCGATTTATCATAAACAAGTTTATTACTTGGATTAAAGATCGTACTGGTACTAAACATCGCGTGAAATTATTGCTTCTAGCTTGCTGTCATTTACAAGGAATCATGAAATATAGGCGATTTCCAATGATATATAAAGAGTGTTATAGACGAAATCGTGTTCTTATTTTTCTGTGATCAAAAAGTTGTGCGTGGTTTTTCACTGTTTTTACGAAAATTGTAATATGCAATGAGCTGAAACTTCAACAGATAAGGCTTCGAACATTCTTCTTTGGATTTAGAGTGGTGTTAGTATTGGATACAAACAAAATGCATAATGAGCAAATCATCCTTTATGCAATAAGCTCATGGAGGTCGACACGACCGGCAATTTAAATTGGTCAATGCAAAAGGGAGGGAAAGGCTCTACGGCCTATAGTACCCCGTGCGGGGTATGGCCTACCTATGCTTATACCTCGAATCAAAATGAAATACAAAGGTGGGTCATTTATATTAGTATATGGTATCCGTTGAATGGTGTTCCAATGGTTCGTGCCTTCGCTTAAATTGAAATACAAAACGTGTTATCAACTTCATTAAAAGATATCGGGAACCGGATGTATTATGAGATACCATATACCACAGGAACTTATTATAAGTTATGAAGACTTTATGCTATGAGGTAGGGGTTGGTCTGTAATATAATAATGAGGTCAGTTAAAGCTGATGATAAGAGGAAAAATAAAACTTCATTCAAACATTCATTATATAGACAAACAGCATGAACTGGATTACCTAACCATGTTTGCAGATCAGATTCATTATTTTAATCATGCGGCACAACATTGAAAAAGGGATTTAGCGACTAATGTAATTAGCATTCGAATTAGTTAGGTAATTCGGTTGTCCTCGGCATGTTTTCATCTTTGAAAGTTCGACTGTTTCTGAATCAACTGACTGGATGCCGGAGTCAGTATACTCGAAATTGTCGCAGTAAAATGTGAATGTTTGATTGCCTATGTACAAAAAATGACACAAAGCAACCTTACAAGTTCAGTAATCTTTTTCTTCCTTAGGGGCGCGACAAACCTACTTGGCATGAACTCAAAAGTCTCCCATACAAATTAAAGAGCCACAGGCAAAAGTTTCCATCGGGCATTTAAAAAAAAAACTCCCCCACATCTCAGAGGTGTCAAAGATAATTCCAATTCAGTCGCATTGATCGTGACTTCGGGCGTCAACCGGAACGTGGGAAAGTTTACCGATAATCGAAATATAGAAAATCATGTTAACAACAAAATCACGGACTGGGTTTCGCAATGTGAACGTTGCCATGACGACATCACAATCAATTTATTGTGACATGAAGTCCCGCAATATCAATATCTCGGTTATAAACACACGGCACCCTCTCAAAAGTTTTAAAGTATGTTCCTGCCTGTTTTGCCTAGGTTGTGTCCATGTCGGATGTAGCCCTCATGATCCTTCCAAGTGGACCTGTCTTCTGCTTTTCTCGCCCATGTCGTACCCATGACAGCTGTGAGGTCATCTCGCCATCTTCTGTTTTGCCTGCCACTTCTTTTTCCTGTCCTTGGTTGCCAGTCTGTTAATCTTTTTGTCCATGTGTTGTCATTTCTGCGAGCCAAGTGCCCAGCCATCTCCACTTTGACCTTTATCATTGACATCGTTAACTGCAGTTTGCGGTCGAATGACATCTCACTTTGTCTCTGTGTGAGATGTGTAGTATTTGTCGTTCCATTGCTCTTTGGGCTAACTGAAGTTTACTTTCCATTGATGACCAAGTTTCTGACCCATTTGTAATTGTTGGTATAGAACACACTGGTTATAAATTCTCATTCGCTATGACATGGGTACGGGTATGTTCTTGTTGCACAGGACTTCCTTATGTCTTCCAAAGCAGCTCCATCCTGATTTTATCATGTTCCTACAATCTCGAAATGCTCGTTGATACTTTCTGATATTTTGGAATTTTTGCGCGATCCGTTCAATGACCATATTACAAGAGGAAAAATGCACCTTTAACATGCCATCACTTGACACATCTTTGCTATAATATTGGTTATGCTATAACGTGGTCTACGTCAAGTTCCAAAGGAATATGACTATGTTTTATGTCCAAAGTGCCGAGTAGAAAAAAAGTGTATGTAGTCCATGGGAGTTGTCATAGAAAAACAAAAAGAAACCGGAAGAAAAAAATAAGAACAAAAACAAAGGCTTTTCCGCAAGTTTGCAGGTATCAATTGCAGTCAACCTTTGTGAAATTACAATGACTTGTGAATCGTCGTCACGTCGCTGATGATGTGAGCATGGTTGCGATTATTCTGTGTCGAGATTGCCGCTTGTTCCACGATAATCACACGATAGCTTAGTTTAGTTACCTGAGCATGACTGTTCTGCTTGACGCTAACGGTTTCGTCGCGGCGCAGGTCGGCCTGAGGCTGGCTTAAGTTAGGGAACCGTCCACCTGTACGTGGATCGCAGTCATCGGGCTTAATTGTCCGGTGCGATTTCAAACCGTTGTCTGAGTTTTCTGTGACAATTCAGACCTGTTCTTCATAGAGATGCTAAGCAAAAAAATTGCATTGGAAATAATTGTGCTGAGCAAAAAAATGAGCTGAAAACCAGTCCCACTCAATGTTCATCAAACGACAATCTGGTTGGTTGTTTTTGGCTAACCGAATGTTTTCTGTGTTAAGTTAGCAATGTGCCGTATAAACATCTCCATTAAATTGGCCTTTAGTCTACAGCTCGGATGAAACTCAATTTTTTAGGACTTCAGTGTGCTACTGTAGAAAAGTTAATCAAATCCGTTACTGCGATCAAAAATAGGCCTATGGTAAACTCTACAGCGGTTCTTGCAGAAAAGGAGTGGTGAATTGGAAAAAGGCCCCCACCGGAGTAGCCAGGGTTCTCATCCTGGGGAGGGAGTGTGGAGGGGGGATTTCGGCAAAAATACATGTGAAATGTGAAAACGGGCACTTTATGTTAAACCCGCTAATCATGGTTTCGTGATTTTCGCCGATTGCTAAATTTCCAGTAGGGGGGCCGACGATTTTTTTTTTTATGGGTGGGGGCGCCCCTGCCTCCCGTAGCTACGCCGCGGGAGGCCCCGGAAACCGTGTCGACTCAACAAACCTGGGGAAAATCTCAGATCTGCTGAACTTCTGCCCTTTGCCCGTGTAAAACAATCATTTTGAAAGAATATATATGTGTGTATGATTCACTGAACATTCGAACATGACTTGCTTCCGAGGAAGGAACCACAATTCTTTCACCACATTCATGCATGGGTCGTTTGGAAACACGCTACCCGTTGAAGAACGTGAACACGCAGCATGCCAGAAAGCAAAGTCCTATACCAATTGATGAACGGAAGCAGGGTCTTCATGATAGGACGACACTTGAGCCAGCCGCGCCCAATGACAACATCCGACTCAAGATCTCAGTCCCGGGATGGGCTGCTCAATCTGTCAGCGTCGCTGATTGGCTAAAAGCGCCGTTGCACAGAATGGTACGCGCTAGAGGCTTAACATTTTGAGAGGAACGAAAAAAATCAAGACCATATTAATTTGTTTTGAAAAAAAAGGAAAACTAAAACTCGTTCCTGAATCCATCAAACCGACCAAGCTGTGGAAGCCATAAACGCACCACTTTATATTGCTCCCGTTTCCGGCGGTAATGTGCTTTTTTAACGACGTAAAAACAGTATGGAGTCCGATATCTCGCGTGTGAGAATCCCCGCAGATGTTCTTTCAAGAATGTCTCATGTCAAGCAATGGAATGTTACTCAATAATCTTGAATGATTGTGTGCTGGAGGAAAGCTTAAAATGTCAACAGCTATAAGCACCCTGAAATCTTATCAAGCAGTGGGGAGGTATTTTTCCATAAACGGGGGTCTTGAAACGAAGCCCTGATATTTTGTTTTCGTCGGGGAACTGGATACGAGGTATACACTTGCATTTACGAGCCAATGACTTGAGTGCCGTCAAAGGCCACAATAAATATTACAGATAACGAGGGTTATTTTAACCTGTAAATGATCATGCCATACAGTGAGACTGTCGTAGTAAAAAAAACAAGTGCGAGTGCACATTAAGCTCTAGCAAAAAAAAATGCGAGGCCGATGGCACATATGGAACACCATACTTTTTGTCAATTTTCAGGCAGGCAGACAGACCATCCAACCGACCGATAACCAAGTGACATGAAGAATTTCCTGCCAGAGCAAAGGTCTATGATATAATTTTGAAATCTGACAACGGTTAGGCCCAGTAAAACAAAAATATCCTCTGGAGTTTTTAAAGAAGAAAGGGGCAGCTTTTTCTCCTTGCCAAAATGGCGGATTTTCCAAGACAATAATGTAGTGCTTATATAGCGCTTTATACACCAAAGGTCTTACAGCGCTTCACAATTATTACCCCTCTTCATCAGGCCATGGGACCAGTTTTGCAGCAGCTCGAGATCAGTGCATTCTGGTCTTTATCACAGGTACCAATTTACACTCCTGGGTGGCGAGAGGCAATTGTAGTAAAGTGCCTTGCCTAAGAACACAAGCACCATGTTCACCGTCAGGGTTCGAACCCCCGTACCACGGGACGTAAATCGAACACCGTAACCATTTGGACCACAGCGCTCCACAAAATGGAGAATGGATTCTTCCATATGTTCGACTATTTTGCTAAAACGTCTGTGTGCAAATGAGCAGTCACCCTTTTACCAGATTTTGAACTTGTATACATAATCTAAAATTTTGCAGTAAACAAATAGAAAATAAGTTGTATGAAGTATGATGTAAAAAAGGAAGCGGATGGGGACGAGAGTTGTCCTATTTTTTTCCTCGGCCTTGCACAAATTAAATTAACACGGGAATTTAGGGTTTTTTTTTCTAAATTGCCCCTGCAAACATCACAAAACGAAATGATCAAATTGTCACGAAATACCTTACTGGATTGTTAGGGAATGACAGTCTAAAGCATCCTGTACAATCGTGGCTCCTGGTGTGCTGACATTTTCAATAAAAACTGTATTTTTCTAACGCTGGGCGGCCGACAAGCGTTGGAGAAAACGGCTTTTTTTCAAAAACTGCTCCTAACTTTTCATAATTAGTTAGTCCGCGTTTTCTTTGCAAATGATTACACATGAAGGGGTACAAGCCTGCTAGACTGATTCTCTGACTTTACAATTCCCAAAATTGTCTATAAATTGCTCCGTTTCATCTTAAGTGGGGTCAGGAAACCAGACTACAAGAAAATGATTGGTTTTCTTGGTTTTTCCACCATATACAAGCCCAAAACGTGAAATAAGTCATTTTAAAAATATTTGCTATAACATGCTAATCCTCCAAATCCATTTATTTCTGAATATTACAGCAATAGCAAATGTTGTACATTCCCTTTAAGCATCAAATTTACATTAAATGCCAAATAAAAAGATCTCTCAGATATCGTAGTTCCAGCATGAACTTGTCTTCAGATTTTTGAGTACCGCATAGTCTGGTTGCCTTGCCCTTTACTCTCTTGACGGTACTTTAACGCATTGACGACTGATCGTTAAGGTTTCGGTGATATAGCGCATGCACCTGTTGCAAAATGTAGCAATAAAAAAGGAATAAACATTCATGCTGAGAAATTCATTATAAAGTATCCGACGAAAAGAAGTACATTACACTTCACTGTCAGTGCAATTCAATCGGTGAGATTCCAACCAAAATCCGTTTATTCGAAGTACAGCGAGAAATCGAACTTTTTTGAGACCACGTGTTGTTTATCGCCTCTAAAATAACGGAAGTCGGAAATTTACTTCTGCAGGTGCATGCCGGGTCGTTACTAAGTGATTCTTGTAGCATCTTGCGTTTTGTGATTTTTCGACTAAACAAAAACGGGGTACATCCGATCCTTATCTTATTGTTTAAAAAAAAACTATCAGTATTGTAGCCTGCGAGTGCTCCACGGGCCTATCACAAGTCCTCCAGTCACTGGCAAGTCCAGTAACATGCTATAGACCTTTATCATGCTGCCACCATTTCAGTCATGTTCCCTGTATCCAATAACAGTACTGACTGATAATGTTTTTGGTGCAAAAAGGAGCCAGACTATTTTTCCTTCCAGCCTCGCTTTGGTAACGTTGATTTGAATGGGGAAAAGCAAGATGGCTGCAACATGATAATGGTCTATTCCAAGGAACTCTGACAAAATTAAGGCATTCCTTTTGATTTTGTCCATCGGTTGTTACTTTTGAAAGATACTAGTAAATTAACTTGTGACATATTTGCTTGTTACCGGCTTGTAACGGATTTGTGATAGACACAACAAAACTAGAAAATATTTGAATGTTCTTTGTTTGTTTGTTTTTTCGTAGCGAGTTAAAATTATATCTGTCTCAAAGTCTCGATCAACTCTACATTGCTAATCAGGCCTGTGTTTATCTTCGGTTTCCTTGGCATATTTTCTGAATAGTAACCACTACAGCTTTTTTTCCCAGCTAATGCCGATAACTAGAGAGAAGTAAGAACGAGTCAAGTGGCTTGCCCAAGGACACAATCGTTAGCTTCGAGCCCCTGATCGACCCTCTGATCCTGAGTCACAAAACGTACCGTACCACTGGGACCTACTAGTTATTTCATACAGCTAAAACAAATATTTGAAGAAATGAAAATATAAAAACACGAGGGAAGAAGGGGCCGGGCAAAAGTCCAACCCGCCCCCAAAGCCTGCTGTGGTGTATTGATACCGCGCACGCAAGCTGAATTCTTTCAAACTGGGACGTACATCATCCAGATTAGGAATTTGATTTGACGGAACTGGGGTATCTTACGGGAGGCAGCTCGGCTGGGACAAAAATGCCATCGCGGCTTTCCTGGACGAAATCCAAAGGGATTCAGCCTGGCATCCCCAGACAAACTCCCAAGAGGGGGGGGGGGGGGAATCCGACAGGATCCGGGGTACATGACAAGGTCAAAAAGGTTTAAGAGATAGAGCCTGATGTATCATGTATTTCGAGATTTCTCGGTTAGTTTGTATAAAAAGATTTTCTCATCTTACCACGGACTTGAGGTCCGTGTGTTCAAAAACTGTTCATAATTTTTCTATCCCGGCATGTATTTTTAACATGTTGAAAACTTACAATAAAGGGCAAAAATACAAGGTTACGCCATACATATATAGCGACTGTAGGCCAAAACGACTTTGGTTATTCGCGAATAGGCTTGATGACGAAGTTCGACCATTCGTCAGTCGGCGTGTATTCTCTATGGCGGCCCAGGGTCATTGGCGTTGTCAAAAGGCAAAATAAGCCAACTAACAAACAGCAACAAACAAACAACAAAAATTGGCTATTGTTTTGTTTTGTTTTTTTTTTGCACGGAAGGATGAAAAATGGTCGCACGCAGTCTATGCCGTGATACGCGCGGGAAGTGTACGTAATGCGCACGTGGTGTCCCACACATATAGGCGGCATCCGTATCTCATATCAAGAGCTGTTGTCTATGTCTTCGTGGGAAAATGCTGACAATAGACGTAGCCTTAGGCCCCCCAAAAAGTCTCCGGTTTCTGGTATGGAGCTTGCCTCAAAAGTGGTGCGGCGACGCGGCTTCTTTTTTTTTTTTTACCCGTTTTTTTTTTTTTTTTGGGGCTTCAAATGTCGGCTGATGACTGCAAATGGTGCCCGACTAAACTTAGTGCAAATATATGGGAGTCCAGAGAGGCCACATAAATCTTATTCTCGATCATAACCCCATCTAAAAACACGTTAAAATTGTGCAGCAGCACAATTCCAGTCAAACCAGTGAGTTTGGCGGTTTGAAACATCATCTTGTATTGAAAAAAAAACTTTTTCATTTTGCCGACGCGCATGGCTACGGCGACGCGCGCGCATACCAGAAACCGGAGACTTTTTTTTCTGGCCTTAGCTCTGGAAGTCCGTTTCGGACACGGCCGTAGCTCTCGGATGTGGTCACCAAGCACCACCTAGTCCATGCATGGATCCAATAGACTAATCCAAGCCCCGCCCACTGCGCAAGTGGGCAATCAACATATGCACCTCTGCAATGCCACACTGCGTTTACGGACATTAGTCCTAGACTCAGTCTGGACTGTCTGGTTCCCACGCCGCCCCCTAAAAATATGCGGCTTGAGATAGCTCAAATTTGAAGCCATTGATTGGATCACCTCTGCGCGCGCGCAGCATGATTGTTTATTTTTGAATCGCTATTCAGCTTCGTGCATGGACGACACAGTTAAACACATGGTTATCAAAAACCTGACTCGATCTTGTCTTACCACAAAAAGACGCAAAATCGCCAATGTCTCCAGGAACTTACAAGCATTTCAACTGCATAGGTTGCAAATACTGAAAAGAAAAGCCTCTCTCTTTATTGATAGTTGCCAGAGACACTTTCGAATTTAGCAAAAATGGAAGCTCATCACCACCGAATATGCACATTCGTGGCCTATTGTCATATTGCAATATAGGCTGGTAGCGCGCAAACATTACCGTTATGATATTGAATTCAGGAGGCTGGATTCAGACCTATGCACGCCCTGCATGTAATGTGTATACTTGAGGAGGAAAGCAGTGTTGTATGTAGTACATAAGGAGGAAAGCAGTGTTGTACTACTCGGAAATGCGAATATATGTACTCGTACTCGTACTCGGAAGTACTCGTACTCGCACTCGGAGACCTGTTCTTGTACTCGGAGTTACAAGTACTTGTACTCGTTCTCGTACTCGGCAGTACTCGGTACTCTGAAAAAAAAAACTACTCGACTACAACACTGGAGGAAAGCCTCCTAATGTTTCAGGATTCACTGCTAGCTATACCTGTCCCCGTATTTGAAGTCCGAAGGACAATGGAGGGACAGGGAACCAGTCTAACATAAGCCCCACCTGTGACTGGTCACTGAGCACCATTAGGCGGAGCTTTTTATGGATCGGTCTTTCTGGTTCGTAAGTGTGACGTCACTTCATTTTAAACCACGCCCACTGCACATTAAGCAGCACTGGAACCAGTGGCGCCGGAAGTCAACGCAACTTAGTTTTTGTCCAATGGGCGCAAGTAATCAGTGTTGCGCGCGCGCATGACGAAATCACTTACGAACCGGGTTGTGCATAGCATCAGCGTATCTATATAGGCTAAGCTATTTTATGTTTCAATTTGTCTCACCGTTTTCATTTTCCTCCAAACCGAAAATCTCCGCGTCGTCGAAATGCACATCGCCGTCCACGTCGCCCCAGCCGCTGTGCGGCGAGAAGGCGTGGGCCAGCTCGCCGTCCGGCCCGTCAAACATCGGGTGGTCCTTGTCATAGGAGTGGCTCCCCCGGAAAAACCCAACGCGTATATCAGCCTCCCTGGACCCCTCCAGCTCTTGGAATTCCAGCGGGGTGACGTCGGCCCAGACTCCGAAAGCTTGCTTGATGGAATCACGCACCTCGTAGGGTTTCAGCTTACCCCTGGATGGATAGTTGAGGATCCTGTGTAGCGATAAGAATTCAAATAAGGAGAGAAAGCAAAATGACAGTTTAAAAATGCCACAGAAGTTATTCTCCTTACATGGGCGTCGCCAGGATTTTTTTCTAGAGGGGGGCAAAACAAATTGTTAACCCAAAAAAATCATGTATTTCTCAACATTTTCTCGAATTATCAGTTTTGGAGGGGGGCAAGGACATTTCGCCCCCCCCCCCCCAACCCAATACATTTACACCACTATGACTTCGCGCCTCTTTTTTTTTCTTATTTTTCTCTTTTTTTTTCTTCCTTTTTTTTTTTTGGTTGTTGTGTTTTCCGGGGGGGGGGAGCGCCCCCCCCCCTTGCGACGCCCATGTCTCCTTGCCTCTTGTATGACTTTTATTAGCCAAAGTATGGAGATTTTTGGAAATCTCGTGCTTCTAGACAAAAGGCCTGATATTCGCACATGCACATGCCCATTTATAAGCTGCCCTGAAGGTTTTTACAAACCATTGAGTGAAATGTCTTACCACATATTGAAGAGATTTCAGATATTCAGGATTTACAACGATAAATCATTTTAACAATGCGAAATTCGTAATAAACATCCAGTAAGTTTTATCCATTTCTTAAAACAGCACATTATGAGGACAAAAAAGTGAGTAAGTCTGTGACCTAAAATCCTCTTTCCTCTTGGAGGGAGGAGTTTTTAGCAGTTTATGGGGGGGGGCTGCAGATCCTAAATTCAAGGATTATATATTTGGCAACCACTAAACAGGTTAAGCCCCCCCCCGACTTTAGCCACAGCGTAGATCCGCCCACTTTAGCCAGTACAGTAGTGTTTAAAAAGAAACACGAATCTGTCAAAGGCGCGTGATTCTAATTAATCATTTCCTATAACAAGTTCCAAATAAACTAATCCCATCATCTCATCAAGGGCAACACAATTTGTTGAATTGACAAATCCGCTTTCACATGATTCGTTTATGACCGCAGGTCTGTGCGCAGTTGACTTATCAAACAATCGAAGATTAAGATATATCATGGACAGGTAACTGGAAATATTTTATATTTGCATAAATTGACTCAATATTTCGCCTTAATAAATGTGTAAATAATTTAAAATCGACACTAAGCTAGACAGGAAACCGCACAAGTATCTCCAAACAATTGTAAGCCCCTCTTGGCGTCGCTTACCCCTAGAACATGTAGCAATTACCACACCCAATTTATTACAAAGATGGGGAATGACAATGAAAAAAAATTGTGACAAAATATTTTTTCAATCCTTTGTTTTTATCTAAGTTGAAAATTGTTTCTTGTAATTTACGACGATTCTATTTCTTTTTCATTAAACGATGGGGTGGTATGTACTGGTTCCTGTACCGCATTTGAACGGAGGGGTGGGGAGCCAACGAAAGCTTCAATTGTTGCACCGCGCGCAATGGCCAATGAGTTGTCCAGTTTTTTACATGGATGTTATTTATGACAAAGGGAGTAAATGTTGGAGTCTTCATTAAAGTTGGTGTATGCGTACTTCTAGCATTACATTAGTTATGAGCTTTCCAATGAGACGTCGCACGAAAAAAATCAGCCCAAGACAAGTAATCAATTAATTAATTTCAATTTTTGGATTAAGAGCGGGACGCTCCATAATTCGTTCTGAAAAGTGTGCGCAATTTCTGAACTGGAGCGCGCCATTTTAAAGGGAATATACATCATTTGCTTTTGCTGTAATTTTCAGAAATGGATGGAATTGGGGGGTTGGAAATATACAGCGAATATAGTTACACTGACTTTTTTGAGGTTTTGGGTTCGAAAATGCTATAAAAACCAAGAAAAACAATCATTTTCCTGTAGTCTGGTTCCCGGACTCCATTTAAGAAGAAACAGAGCAGTTGACATATATTGGGGAATTGTAAGGTCAGGGAACCAGTCTAGCTGGCTTGTACCCGTTCATAGGTGTGTAATCGATTGCAAACAAGTGCGATGGTCAACTGGGGCCAGTATTTGAAAAAAAAACCAGTTTTTTTCCAACGCTGATCGGCCGATCAGCGTTGGAAATTGATACAAAAATACCACTTTTCTTGAAAATGACAGTATACCAGGTGCCATGATTCTACAGGATGCTTTACACTGTCATTCACTAACAGTCCAGCAAGGTATTTCAAAATGATTTGGTAGTTTTATTTTTTGATGTTTGCAAATGTTGTATTTTCCCTTTAAACCACTTTTTAAAACTGTATAAATGCCTGCAAAAATAAACAAGCAAATATATTTGTTGCACGACATTATATTCCTTTAATTTTCGTATAAGGACTTATATACCAACTTTAAGTTAAGCGCTTACGTATGACACTGAGTATTTGTGAGTTTTGACAATTTGTGAAGTTTATGAAACCTACGTGTAAGTGAGTTTCCTTTTATCCCACTTGTACAGTCCTCCACCATCGTTATACCGCCTCACACGCCTCCTTTTTGCTCCTTCTAGCTCCACCCCCGTTGCGTTCCCCTTCTCCAGCACCGCTACATCCGGGAACCCGCATCTCGGCTTCCACATGGTCTCCTTGGTGACCGGATCCATGACGCCCGACACCGGAAGTTGGTAGAATTGTTGGAAGGACTCGATGGCCCGCTCAGCATCTTCTTCGAAATGTTCGCCGGGATGTGTCACGTGGCCCGTGACGTAGCCGTTGACCTCGAGATATTCCAATTCCTGAGAGTGAAAAAAGGAAAAAGGAAAACTTATTTTTCAAATTCGGTCACATTCTTTTTGACTCACCCAGTTCTTTGGCAATGTCATGTTCTACAAAGGCCCATAATTTCACCTTGTGTAACGGCTAAACAAAGCGTTAACCTCCATACAACCGGGTGCCCTACTTTTACAACAAGTTCACAACCGAAGGGGACATGGGCTTAACGTCAGCACGTTCATCTGGTAATTCCCAGAGGAACACATTAGTGCGTTTGCACATGGAGGATATTAAATCATTCATGACGTCCGACAGTTGGCGCATTTCAAACCCCCGCATTTCACGCATCGATGGAATCATGCGACTTATCTCTTGGGACAACATTGCATGGGCTTTGTCTTAAAGCCTTGCGATCCCTGGTGACGTTTTCTTTTTGAACTCTTGGCCTGAAATTTCACGAAAGAAGTTCTCTTCCAGGACCACCCGGGTTCCACTTTGGGGACAGATCCAAATAATTAATGTAATCAAAATCGATGATGTTTTAAAGGCATTAGGATCATTTGCATTTAAATGTATCCCAAAAGTAAACTTAATAATTAATGTCAAAAAGCTTACATGGAATTACATTCGTACTTGCATACTAAATACCACGTGAAATTATTCCGTCCGGCTTGCTGTCATTTATAAAAAAAAAAAAATCCAGAAATGTTGATGATTTCCAATTGACTGATTTGTTGAATAAAGAGTTGTAATAACGAAATCGTGTTTCGTGATCAACAGTTTTTGCATGGTTTTGCACATTTTCTAGACAGGTGCATAAAAATCCACTGAGCTGAAACTTCAACAAGTCAGGTTGGTTTTTAATATCGTTCTTTGAATTATGGGTGGTTTTAAACTGCATGAAAAGCAAATAATCGACGATTGACATCGTATCAAAGACACTCCAATGCATGATATGGCCACGAGACACTGACTTTTAGTAGGGGAATACAACAACCAAAACTACAAGTTAAAATATGAACATTTATGAAATAAATTACAGAACAGAAATGACAAAGGTGCTTGGGTGGCTGTCATGTCAGTCGGCAACCGATAGCCATGATGATGACGTCACAGATGACATGGTCTAGTATGTAATAATATCATAATGGACTTTTTGATAAATGCAAGTATGAAAAAACGGCTCGGTTTCTGATTTTTGTTATGGGCAATGGCAACTTGAAGGGAGTCCCGAAGTGACAATTAACAATTTGGATGCCACAAAATGAGTCTTAATGACATTTTTTTATTCAGTGGTTTTCACGTGCATTTTCTTTTCGATATACCACTCGGTTGGAAATCTTAAAGGGAATGTACAACATTTGCTTTTGCTGCAATTTTCAGAAGTAAATTGATTTGGAAGATAAATATGTTAGCAAACATTGTTAAACTGACTTGTTTCATGTTTTGGGCTTGTAGATGCTGGAAAAACCAAGAAAACCTATCATGTTCTTGTAGTCTGGTTCCTTGACACCACTTAAGATGAAACGGAGCAATTAATAGACGTCGGGGAATTGTAGGGTCAGAGAATCCGGCCGTCTAGCAGGTTTGTACCCTTCACAGGTGTGTAATCAATTGCAAAGAAAATGTGGTATAAGTAAATATGAAAAATTAGGAGCAGTTTGTTTGCAACTGTTGTATCTTTCCTTTAATATAATGTAGATGTCGGAGTGGAAAATATCATGAGTGTGACTCTTAACCCGACCCCAAGTCTTCTTAATCGACCCACCACCGGACCAGAAATGGACGATCACAGCACATGATCCATCATGGATTTCCAAGCGCACGATATTTTAGGCCAACAGGGAAATTATCAATTACCAGGAGTCCATGCTTCCCCCAGGGTGGGTCAATGGGGTTAGGAGCAAGGAAAGGGCAATGGTTCAATGGTTCAGCAGGCAACATTAATGGAGTGTAGGGCCCCCTCTCTCTTCAAGCCAGACCTTTTTCAAGTGCGGGATTATATTGCCGTTTGGCTTGCAATTTGTCAAAGCTGAAACAGGCTGAAGTTCGGACCAGAATCCAACCCTTTGAACTTGTTTCATAATTAACACAGGGGCGTCTTTTGTAATCGCTGTAGGCAACGCATCTATCAAGCTACGGACCTATGACAGAAAGTACCGTGTTTACGTCAACTTGACAGTCAAGCACTTGACCGCGTCCTACATATAATACGGACAAGGAACATGCATGTGTACAGTGTTTTTGGTGTCGCGCCCCAGATTTAGCAATGGCCCCAACTTTCGTTGAGACAGCCCGTCCAAACTGAAGTTGAGATAGTCCCCAAGGGCAAAGGCCCCCTTCAGTGTCGAAAGCACTGTGCTAGCTATATTGTTCATTATGATCCGTCACGGGCCAGTTGCTTTGGCCAATAGTTTGCACTGTGCTTTCGCCATTGAAGGGGGCCTTGTGTGTACAGTGATGACGTGCCCCGATTCTCCTAGTACGACCGGACTGAGCCCCAACTTGAGTTGGAACGATGATATAGTTCGGGCGCATTATACCTTCTGGAGAATTTACAGTGCAATGTCATTTTCGAGGTCAAGATGGTCAGCATCATTTCTCTCATAAAAAGACCATCTTCATTCTTTCGAAGTGGACTCGATGAAGGCATAATTTGTAGGGGAAGTTGACGACCTCACAACTGTCAATAACACGCCAATGACTTAATATCCTCCCCTCACTTTAATATAGGAACAATCCATTTGGATAAAAACGGAAACACTGCACTCTAAAAAATAGTTGCTCAATATTGGGTAAAATTACTACCTTTTCGAGAGTAAAAAGGGAACATGGTCGTCAACTTGTGTACTTTTTTTTGCACAACAGCTTAGAAAAGAAAAGTTCCCATTTAACATAATTGTGTTAAGTGTTTGCACAACAAAGTTGGGTAAGAAAGTTTACCCATGTGACGACCATGTTTTTTTTCAGTTATGGGTAAACTTTACCCCCCCCTTTTACCTTTACCCAGTGTCAGTGTCAGTTCAGATATTGGGTTCTAATTTTACCCTGCACTGTTGGGTTCTAAATTTACCCATCACTTTGGGTTGTTTTTAATTAGTTGCTGTGTACCTTTTGTTATGATCCCTTGCGGTTTTATTCAACTGAAACTCTAAATGATGTGAATTGCTAGCAGAGACAGCAATCAGGGAGGATTTCAATAGAGTCCTGTTGGAAAGTCAGTAAAAAATGAATAGATGATATTTCCCCCATGTATGTGCTGCATGATGAGGACTATTACGAGGAACGTGGGCTAAATGATGATGGGCAGAATTTCATCCAACTCATTCAAAAACAATTCCCCAAATGGTCACTTTACTCCGTGTTCCTAGAACTGAGAACACTAACACATATATATAACGGAAACGCAAACATCATGTGCATGGAATCGTGGTTGGCAGAGCCGTGACGTGACGGTCAAGTTAAAAAAAATAAATAATATAATAAGCATGTCCTTCTCCCGATACATCGCATTTGGAGGAAAACACACTGAAATTCATTTCACTGACTTTACCTGAACAAAGAAATCACGTCTTCAAAAATCCCCAAATGTTGAAGGTCTCACAAGCGCGGCCCATCTTGTAATGAGAGTGATGACGCGTGCACAATATTGGGTACGTCACGTGCGTCAGTTTACCCAACATAGTGGTAACTTTACTTTACTAATGTCGTGGTAACTTCTCGACGCGTACAATGACAATGAAAATAACACAGTGGTGGGTGGGGGTAAAATCCGGTTAACTCCATCACTTGGGTAATAATACCATTATTTTATTTTTTTTTTTGCCCTGCCTGACTTGACTTGTAGTCAATGTTTACCATTACCATTACCATTTACATGTGTAACACATTTGACACAAGTAGGAGGTACAAGCGAAATTTTCATTTTGCTCAATATTGGGCAGAAATGACACAATCTTTTTACACAACAGTTTTACACAACATAAATTTACACTTCTTTTTTAGAGTGTGGTTAACAGGGTGACCATTTTAGACGAATTTCGGCTAAACTTGGCGGAATTTTTCGTCAAAAACAATTTTGACAGAATTGATTTTTTTGGCAGATTTCAAATCACAGAATTCTTCAAAAATTGTTATTTTCACAGAAATACATAGCAAATTTGGAAAAAAATGGTACATTTGTTTAAAAAAGCTTCAATCTTTTCAAAAAAACACTTGTATAATCGACAGGTTGCCTGGTGTAGGTGCTTAGCTTCACTTAGAACTGGGACTAAATTCGTCACGACACAACCGTGTTTTATGCAATTTCATGACATCTTTATGTGACTATAAATTGTTTATAATGTAGTTTGAACCTTAATTAAGACAATACTACAACATCTGCATGTGATTTTAAGTGTTTATAGTGTATTTCGATAGATTCTGGGGAATTTGGCAGATTTTTGATAAATCTGACAGATTTTTGAAGCGCATTTAGCAGAATTTGGGCATGACCTTACGGTCATCCTGCTGGTTAAATCATAAGATAAAGGAGCAATGCAGTGCGACGGGAAATGGCGCAAACAACCACCCTATAATGACACATTAATTAAGTGGCATCTACTTCCAAACCATGGCTGAATTTAGAGGTTTCGAACGTTTAGCATCATCCCCACATCGATGGAGAGGCATATAGAAAAGATTGGGTATAATTGTGGAAGAGTATTTGATGAACGAGAGATGCAATAAGCCGCCATGCAGTCCCATGCTGATGGCATAAATATGATTTCATATTACAGCTGAACTTTGGTGGCATTTAGAAACCGTATAAACTCTGCTATCAGATGTAGACAGTCAATTCATAATCCAGGTCACCTGAGAGGTTTTAACCTTTGTGTTTACGTCCCGTCCAAAGACACAAATTCCCAGTGTATATTTATGTGTGGCCTACTAAAACATGTGCTATGGACGAAGATACAGCTAGATCGTGCCCTTCCAGCCTGTGGAGTAAATCTGGTTGTCAAAGCGGCATGTATTAAAAGACACAATTCGCCAGCTGTGCGCGAATTGTTTGCTTTTTTTCACAAGACTGGGCCGCGCTCGAGCCGCGAATGAATTCCTAATCTTCCATGGAATAGGGGCCCAAAGTTTCAGTGCTGCAAGGCAGAAAGCACTAACGTCTGAGTAAATCTCTTTTTGATTGGTAGCCTGGATTTTTTTTTTTAGCCAAAAAAGTGTTTGTGTTAAGGTTTGCAGCTCCTGTAGGCTAGTATACAAGGGGGTGATTTGGTGGCGGTGCACGGCTACCCCTTCCCCTCTCTCTCTCCCCCCCCCCCTCCTTTTTAGATGGCAGGAGCTTCTACATGTCACTTGGTGGTCGGTCGGTCAGTCGGTCGGTCGGTCTGTCTGTCCTCGAAAATTGACCCAAATATTTGACAAAAAAATTGACCCAATGCCATGCCATCGTCAGTGAATGCACTCTTGACGAAAGTTATCGGAAAACGTGCTTTGTCTCGATCGATGCATGCGCGTCTACTTTGCATAATTATGTCTGTCCCCGGAAATTAGACCAAAAACGAGCCCCTAAGTTTTCCATATAAGTACCAATTTTTAATTTGAAGAAAAAAGCAAAAGAAATGAAATACTTAACAAAAATTATTTGTAACAATTCGTAAAGTTGTTTATGAAAATTGTGTAAAAATTTAAAATAGAGGCAAGATAATGTGCAGTAATGTTATAGTCGCGTGGTATAGCGTGTTATTTTCATGGGAAACTTAAGGGGCTTATTATGGTCAATTTTCAGCGCGTGATTTTCGCGTGGGATATGGCGGCCCGGGCTGTAACGCACAATACATACCTGCAAGACTTTCATACAAGGCGGCCAGAGCTTATTGTGCACTCGCACTTAATTGTTTTGTCATCAGGGGGTTTAACTCCAAAACCCATCTTCGTTGCTAGCGTTTACGCTACTGGCTTAGATGAAGTCAAAATTTGATTACAGGAATTAACAAGTACGGTTGCATGCATGCAGGGCATCAGGATGAGAGTAGTCCAAGATAGACTCAACAACGAATACTTTAGTTTGTGGGATATCCTAAAGGATTTAAAATATTCAGCATACTTCAAGGAAGCTTTATCGAAATAATTGTTATGACCTTGTTAAGACACATCTCATTTTTTTAGGATATTACTGCAAAACGGTCAAAAAAAGCCGCCACCGCCGTTCTTCTATCGACTGCGCGGTAATCACCCTCTTCATTAGCGCAAAATTGCCACTTTTATTAGATTAGGAGAGTCTCAAGCGAAATTCCACGATTGGCTTTGCACCGCTTCTAATCTAATTCCCTTCAAATGTTGATTGCACCGTTTGGAGACTTTAGCAGTACAATAATTGCTCGTTTGGTCCACCATCGGCGCGATGTTTTGAAGGCTTTGATTTCTTAGCAGCGACAATCGGTTTCCTTGCCGCGAGTGGATTGCAGGTGTAAAAACGCCATCTGGATGCAAACGTTAAGTCAACAAATTGGCATTTTGCAACGATTTTTTTTTTCGATGGTATATAACTTAAATTCTGGAGAGTCAATTTCAAGTTGATGTTCTTTTAACCATTGACAGTTAATGTCTGCAACAATCTGGTGTGTTGCTTTAATTACGTCGATACTTGTCCAGACACGAGTAAACGCGCATAGAAAACGCGCAAAATTCTTGGACGTGGCAATGTATAGGAAATACTTATAAAAATCCTTATAACACACTGTTACGTTAATGCAATACACCTTCCGTATACTTATAGGAAGGAACAGCAGACGACTCCTACCATCCATTAATCAACTTGGTATTGATCATTGCAGACCTATGCATGTTCCGATTCAGATTCGTCCCTGAATCCGGGTCAGGCGGGACCTGACCATTCTTCAGGGTCAAAACGACAAATTTTCAATTTTGACAATTTTGTGTGTAAAAAGACATTTTCCAGCTCAAATTGTCCAAGAGTAGTTACAGAGTAATCTGAGTCCGAGTCCCGAGTCATGGAGGTTGAGTCCGAGTCTGAGTCACGAGTCACCTTTAATGTATATTGCAAATCATTTTTGAGGTATCGCTTAAACCTCACAGTATAAATCTTTCCATTTTTTCCACAGCTTTTCTCTAATTTAATGAACTGGAAATACATGTATACCATGTCAAATAAGGCAAGGCATCTTGCCAGCCGCATGAACAGTGTATACAGTACTAAGGTGCGTTTCTTCTACACCACACTGACTATGCGCTTGCTCAGGAGAGGATCGTCTTCAAAATGCAATTTGTAATTATTGAGAAAAAAATAAGTGTTTTGTGTTAAATTTGGTGGAGTCCCAAGTCACGCAGGTTGAGTCCGAGTCCGAGTCCACAGGGTCGAGTCCGAGTCATTCCTCGTGACTCGAGTCCGAGTCCGAGTCATGGAAAATGGACTCGAGTCGGACTCGAGTCCGAGTCCATGTCCGAGTCATTTGTCATCGTGACTCCAGTACAGTCCGAGTCCGAGTCACAGAACACGGGATTCGAGTCGGACTCGAGTACGAGTCCGCGTCATGAGTCATATACAAGTCTGTCATTTTGACACGAAAAATGTAACTTTTAAGATGGTGAGTATGCACACAAATCCCAACTTGAAAGAAAGCACAATGAAAGTTTAGTAATAACACTATATTTGATGACTTCTGTATTCTGTGTACATTCCCTTTAATAAAAAGAATATAAAAAGCCTTTCAAATTTTCAACACCCACACACCTACTCAGACGGATATTGGGACGATTAAAAACAGGAAAGTAATGCTGCAATGAAATTAGGAAACCCACAGAAATTCATCAAACATTAAGTGGCTTGTCGCTCCGTGCCTTATCTTTGCGTAAGCATTGCTTGGGGAGGTTATTAACGTGGCTTATTGTGAGTTCCCACTACATGGCGCCTGTTCGTTGCGATATAGAGGTTGCAGAATATAGGACTTTCCGGAGTTTAGGGCGAATTCGTGTTAAGTTTTGAGGGGAAATATGTTTCTTAAATTCTCAATCAATCTTGTCACTTAACCACTACGTCCCAGCGCCCGATGAGTTAAACAAAAATGTTTCCGATTGATAACATTTATTAGTCTTACATCGGAAATTAATAAATATACATTTTCATGTAGGTGTCATATGCAATTTGGACTCCAATTAAATCTGGTCTCTTTTACCTCAGAATGGACTCGTACCCTCACACGTGACCTGCCACTGTCCTAGTCATGTTTACTTAATGCATGCTGAATATAACCAATGCTTCAGTATTTCATAAAGACTTTCTTATTTCCTTAGCAATAGACCGGTCACCACTATTGTTGTACATCGGCTGCTAGGTGTTATTATAAGCAATGAAATACAATTCTTATCCATTTTCCACAAATAATTAAATCCTATAGGAACAACCCAAAATATGACCTGCTAGTCAATAATTTATATTGTCTTGACCTTATATTGTATTGGGTTGAGAGTTGCCACCCAATCCATTTATTCTTTTTGATTGCAACAATCGATGATGTCCAACAAAACATCGAGAATGATCGACGTTTGTAATTGTAACTTCGGTCTTTTCAAGTTAATTCTAATGAAGTGATCTGTCTTCGAGCGTGAGAATATAGCCCCTAGGCCCTGCTAACCTTGCTTGTCATTGCGTCTGATAACCTAGGAGCTTGCACCTTTGGGATTTTGCGTGCGTGCGTTGTTCCTTGAGTCTGCCAGAAAACTAATAACTATACCCGAAGGCCATTCCAATGTAAACCAGGTGCTGAATATCTTGCAAGGTGAAAGAATTTTAGTTACGCCGGCAAAAAAAATCGCGCGCTTTCCTGTATCGCCATTTTAAGATGGGCGTGGTAACGCCGTGGTTTTTAAAGATAGCCATGACAGTACGGCCGCGTCCGAATAGCTTGGCTACGGCCAATGATCTCTATTATACTGACTGGATAGCGCTTCGGGCCGTGGGGGTAAAGTCACTGGACGCCATTTTGACACTCCCTTTGGCCACGTAAAAATATATTCAAAGTCACGAAATAAATGATATATTTGAACAAGTATTCAAGTGAGTAAAATAACACTGTGGGCAAAATGAATATATAAAAACGTGTTCGATGACCCGAAATTGCTTCCTAAACTATTGTAATTCTGTGTTTTTTATATACGGATCCGTGCGTTGTAGGGCTTTTGAGGGAGTTTCAAAATGGCCGCCGCGTGTGTGCGGGTAGCAGACCAGTAAATAAACTTCCATTGACCCCAATGGTAAATGCTCCCACTTCAAAAATTCGGGAAAAATACTCACAACTCTCCAAGGTGTTCGAGACACACATCAAATTAAAGCTTATTTCATCATCTTTCATTTTCTTTTCAATTTTCGGGGGGTCAACTGATGACTTTTAGGAGAAATTTCCATCTGAAGATGATCACCCCTGAAAATAGTCCTGAAGCCCATCGCCATTTTGAAAAACGATGCCTACACTCCATTGCAAAGTAGAGCGCTTTTAGGGTCCAAATTACATCAAAATTACACAGAACTGCAAGCTCCAAGTCCTGTGCACGGTTTCCACCCATATTTTTTACAAACCCTCAAGTTCATGGCCCACAGCATGCTCAAATACCGAAGATTTTGAGGGCATGCAAATCGTGATTTGGCCGGCGCAGGCAATTTCGGACCGATTTACTGGTCTGCACCCTATAGAGAAGCGAGGTTTTGAAAAATTTCTCCAAACCACTTGTTCGGCACGAGGAAGGATGGATGACTCATATTTCATCAAAAAATTGCGAAAAAAAAATCTCTGACTGCGATTTTTGGCCTGAAAACAAGCCCTCTGTTTGCGGCTACCTTACTGTAGGGCGCCCCCAACGGGCGTGAAATGAGTTTTTGCTCCTTCCGACACCAAATTCCAACCACCCCCTTGTTCGCTCGAAATTGCTGTGATTGGAGGACGGTCCATCGGCCCTATTCAGATTTTGGGCGCATTTGTTGCGGAACCGCCATTGGTGACCCCTTTTGAAACGCTGCCCCAGGTTCCGCCCCTGAAAAAAACTCTCCGCAAGCATTTGACAACAAACAGTGGAAGTCGCCGTTTTGAAACTACAGAGAAGCGAGGTTTTGAAAAATTTCTCCAAACCACTTGTTCGGCACGAGGAAGGATGGATGACTCATATTTCATCAAAAATTGCGAAAAAAAAAATCTCTGACTG
This sequence comes from Patiria pectinifera, assembly GCA_029964075.1. NCBI lineage: Eukaryota > Metazoa > Echinodermata > Asteroidea > Valvatida > Asterinidae > Patiria > Patiria pectinifera. The sequence goes on along the minus strand of CM057146.1, from coordinate 14,541,859 downwards.
CGATTTTTGGCCTGAAAACAAGCCCTCTGTTTGCGGCTACCTTACTGTAGGGCGCCCCCAACGGGCGTGAAATGAGTTTTTGCTCCTTCCGACCCCAAATTACCCCCCCCCAACCTTGTTCGATCGAAATCGATGTGATTGGCCGACGGTTCATCGGCCCTATTCAGATTTTTGGCGCATTTGTTGCGGAACCGCCATTGGTGACCCCTTTTGAAACGCTGGCCCCCCCCCCGCAGGTTCCGCCCCCCAGAAAAAAAAATAACACTCCGCAAACATTTGACAACAAACAGTGGGAGACGCCATTTGGAAACTACGGGTAGCAGACCAGTAAATAAACTTACATTGATCCCCATGATCAATGCTCCCACTTCAGAAATTCGGGAAAAAAAACTCACAACTCTCCAAGGTGTTCGAGACACACATCAAATTAAAGCTTATTTCATCATCTTTCATTTTCTTTTCAATTTTCGGGGGTCAACTAATGACTTTTAGGAGAAATTTCCATCTGAAGATGATCACCCTTGAAAATAGTCCTGAAGCTTTTTGAAAACGATGCCTACACTCCATTGCAAAATAGAGCGCTGTTAGGGTCCAAATTACATCCAAATTACACAGAAATGGGAGCGCCAAGTCCTGTGCACGGCTTCGACCCAGATTTTTTTACAAACCCTCAAGTTCATGGCCCACAGCATGCTCAAATACCGAAGATTTTGAGGGCATGCAAATCGTGATTTGGCCGGCGCAGGCAATTTCGGACCGATTTACTGGTCTGCACCCTATAGAGAAGCGAGGTTTTGAAAAATTTCTCCAAACCACTTGTACGGCACGAGGAAGGATGGATGACTCATATTTCATCAAAAATTGCGAAAAAAAAAATCTCTGACTGCGATTTTTGGCCTGAAAACAAGCCCTCTGTTTGCGGCTACCTTACTGTAGGGCGCCCCCAACGGGCGTGAAATGAGTTTTTGCTCCTTCCGACCCCAAATTACCCCCTTGTTCGCTCGAAATTGCTGAGTTTGAGGACGGTCCATCGGCCCTATTCAGATTTTGGGCGCAGTTGTGGCGGAACCGCCATTGGTGACCCTTTGAAACGCTGCCCCCAGGTTCCGCCCCTGAAAAAAACACCCGCAAACATTTGACAACAAACAGGGGAAGACGCCATTTTGAAACTACAGAGAAGCGAGGTTTTGAAAATTTCTCCAAACCACTTGTTCGGCACGAGGAAGGATGGATGACTCATATTTCATCAAAAATTGCGAAAAAATCTCTGACTGCGATTTTTGGCCTGAAAACAAGCCCTCTGTTTGCGGCTACCTTACTGTAGGGCGCCCCCAACGGGCGTGAAATGAGTTTTTGCTCCTTCCGACCCCAAATTACCCCCTTGTTCGCTCGAAATTGCTGTGATTGGAGGACGGTCCATCCGCCCTCTTCACATTTTGGGCGCATTTGTTGCGGAACCGCCATTGGTGACCCCTTTGAAACGCTGCCCCCAGGTTCCGCCCCTGAAAAAAACACTCCGCAAACATTTGACAACAAACAGTGGAAGACGCCATTTTGAAACTACAGAGAAGCGAGGTTTTGAAAATTTCTCCAAACCACTTGTTCGGCACGAGGAAGGATGGATGACTCATATTTCATCAAAAATTGCGAAAAAATCTCTGACTGCGATTTTTGGCCTGAAAACAAGCCCTCTGTTTGCGGCTACCTTACTGTAGGGCGCCCCAACGGGCGTGAAATGAGTTTTGCTCCTTCCGACCCCAAATTACCCTTGTTCGCTCGAAATTGCTGTGATTGGAGGACGGTCCATCGGCCCTATTCAGATTTTGGGCGCATTTGTTGCGGAACCGCCATTGGTGACCCCTTTTGAAACGCTGCCCCCCCCCCAGGTTCCGCCCCCCTGAAAAAAAAAAACACTCCGCAAACATTTGACAACAAACAGTGGAAGACGCCATTTTGAAACTACAGAGAAGCGAGGTTTTGAAAAATTTCTCCAAACCACTTGTTCGGCACGAGGAAGGATGGATGACTCATATTTCATCAAAAAATTGCCAAAAAAAAAATCTCTGACTGCGATTTTTGGCCTGAAAACAAGCCCTCTGTTTGCGGCTACCTTACTGTAGGGCGCCCCCAACGGGCGTGAAATGAGTTTTTGCTCCTTCCGACCCCAAATTACCCCCCCCCCCCTTGTTCGCTCGAAATTGCTGTGATTGGAGGACGGTCCATCGGCCCTATTCAGATTTTGGGCGCATTTGTTGCGGAACCGCCATTGGTGACCCCTTTTGAAACGCTGCCCCCCCCCCCAGGTTCCGCCCCCCTGAAAAAAAAAAACACTCCGCAAACATTTGACAACAAACAGTGGAAGACGCCATTTTGAAACTACAGATAGCAGACCAGTAAATAAACTTCCATTGACCCCAATGGTAAATGCTCCCACTTCAAAAATTCGGGAAAAATACTCACAACTCTCCAAGGTGTTCGAGACACACATCAAATTAAAGCTTATTTCATCATCTTTCATTTTCTTTTCAATTTTCGGGGGGTCAACTGATGACTTTTAGGAGAAATTTCCATCTGAAGATGATCACCCCTGAAAATAGTCCTGAAGCCCATCGCCATTTTGAAAAACGATGCCTACACTCCATTGCAAAGTAGAGCGCTTTAAGGTGCCAAATTACATCAAAATTACACAGAACTGCAAGCTCCAAGTCCTGTACACGGTTTCCACCCATATTTTTACAAACCCTCAAGTTCATGGCCCACAGCATGCTCAAATACCGAAGATTTTGAGGGCATGCAAATCGTGATTTGGCCGGCGCAGGCAATTTCGGACCGATTTACTGGTCTGCACCCTATAGAGAAGCGAGGTTTTGAAAAATTTCTCCAAACCACTTGTTCGGCACGAGGAAGGATGGATGACACATATTTCATCAAAAATTGCGAAAAAAATCTCTGACTGCGATTTTTGGCCTGAAAACAAGCCCTCTGTTTGCGGCTACCTTACGGTAGGGCGCCCCCAACGGGCGTGAAATGAGTTTTTGCTCCTTCCGACCCCAAATTACCCCTTGTTCGCTCGAAATTGCTGTGATTGGAGGACGGTCCATCGGCCCTATTCAGATTTTGGGCGCATTTGTTGCGGAACCGCCATTGGTGACCCCTTTGAAACGCTGCCCCCAGGTTCCGCCCCCTGAAAAAAACACTCCGCAAACATTTGACAACAAACAGTGGAAGACGCCATTTTGAAACTACAGAGAAGCGAGGTTTTGAAAAATTTCTCCAAACCACTTGTTCGGCACGAGGAAGGATGGATGACTCATATTTCATCAAAATTGTGGGGAAAAAAAAACCTCTCACTGCGATTTTGGCCTGAAAACAAGCCCTCTGTTTGCGGCTACCTTACTGTAGGGCGCCCCCAACGGGCGTGAAATGAGTTTTGCTCCTTCCGACCCCAAATTACCCCCTTGTTCGCTCGGAATTGCTGTGATCGGAGGACGGTCCATCGGCCCTATTCAGATTTTTGGCGCATTTGTTGCGGAACCGCCATTGGTGACCCCTTTGAAACGCTGCCCCCAGGTTCCGCCCCCTGAAAAAACACTCCGCAAACATTTGACAACAAACAGTGGAAGACGCCATTTTGAAACTACAGGTAGCAGACCAGTAAATAAACTTCCATTGACCCCAATGGTAAATGCTCCCACTTCAAAAATTCGGGAAAAATACTCACAACTCTCCAAGGTGTTCGAGACACACATCAAATTAAAGCTTATTTCATCATCTTTCATTTTCTTTTCAATTTTCGGGGGGTCAACTGATGACTTTTAGGAGAAATTTCCATCTGAAGATGATCACCCCTGAAAATAGTCCTGAAGCCCATCGCCATTTTGAAAAACGATGCCTACACTCCATTGCAAAGTAGAGCGCTTTTAGGGTCCAAATTACATCAAAATTACACAGAACTGCAAGCTCCAAGTCCTGTGCACGGTTTCCACCCATATTTTTTACAAACCCTCAAGTTCATGGCCCACAGCATGCTCAAATACCGAAGATTTTGAGGGCATGCAAATCGTGATTTGGCCGGCGCAGGCAATTTCGGACCGATTTACTGGTCTGCACCCTATAGAGAAGCGAGGTTTTGAAAAATTTCTCCAAACCACTTGTTCGGCACGAGGAAGGATGGATGACTCATATTTCATCAAAAAATTGCGAAAAAAAAAATCTCTGACTGCGATTTTTGGCCTGAAAACAAGCCCTCTGTTTGCGGCTACCTTACTGTAGGGCGCCCCCAACGGGCGTGAAATGAGTTTTTGCTCCTTCCGACCCCAAATTACCCCCCCCCCCTTGTTCGCTCGAAATTGCTGTGATTGGAGGACGGTCCATCGGCCCTATTCAGATTTTGGGCGCATTTGTTGCGGAACCGCCATTGGTGACCCCTTTTGAAACGCTGCCCCAGGTTCCGCCCCCTGAATAAACACTCCGCAAACATTTGACAACAAACAGTGGAAGACGCCATTTTGAAACTACAGAGAAGCGAGGTTTTGAAAAATTTCTCCAAACCACTTGTTCGGCACGAGGAAGGATGGATGACTCATATTTCATCAAAAAATTGCGAAAAAAAAAATCTCTGACTGCGATTTTTGGCCTGAAAACAAGCCCTCTGTTTGCGGCTACCTTACTGTAGGGCGCCCCCAACGGGCGTGAAATGAGTTTTTGCTCCTTCCGACCCCAAATTACCCCCCCCCCTTGTTCGCTCGAAATTGCTGTGATTGGAGGACGGTCCATCGGCCCTATTCAGATTTTGGGCGCATTTGTTGCGGAACCGCCATTGGTGACCCCTTTTGAAACGCTGCCCCCCCCCCAGGTTCCGCCCCCCTGAAAAAAAAAACACTCCGCAAACATTTGACAACAAACAGTGGAAGACGCCATTTTGAAACTACAGAGAAGCGAGGTTTTGAAAAATTTCTCCAAACCACTTGTTCGGCACGAGGAAGGATGGATGACTCATATTTCATCAAAAAATTGCGAAAAAAAAAATCTCTGACTGCGATTTTTGGCCTGAAAACAAGCCCTCTGTTTGCGGCTACCTTACTGTAGGGCGCCCCAACGGGCGTGAAATGAGTTTTGCTCCTTCCGACCCCAAATTACCCCTTGTTCGCTCGAAATTGCTGTGATTGGAGGACGGTCCATCGGCCCTATTCAGATTTTGGGCGCATTTGTTGCGGAACCGCCATTGGTGACCCCTTTTGAAACGCTGCCCCCCCCCCAGGTTCCGCCCCCCTGAAAAAAAAACACTCCGCAAACATTTGACAACAAACAGTGGAAGACGCCATTTTGAAACTACAGAGAAGCGAGGTTTTGAAAAATTTCTCCAAACCACTTGTTCGGCACGAGGAAGGATGGATGACTCATATTTCATCAAAAAATTGCCAAAAAAAAAATCTCTGACTGCGATTTTTGGCCTGAAAACAAGCCCTCTGTTTGCGGCTACCTTACTGTAGGGCGCCCCCAACGGGCGTGAAATGAGTTTTTGCTCCTTCCGACCCCAAATTACCCCTTGTTCGCTCGAAATTGCTGTGATTGGAGGACGGTCCATCGGCCCTATTCAGATGTTGGGCGCATTTGTTGCGGAACCGCCATTGGTGACCCTTTGAAACGCTGCCCCCCAGGTTCCGCCCTGAAAAAAAACACTCCGCAAACCTTTGACAACAAACAGTGGAAGACGCCATTTTGAAACTACAGATAGCAGACCAGTAAATAAACTTCCATTGACCCCAATGGTAAATGCTCCCACTTCAAAAATTCGGGAAAAATACTCACAACTCTCCAAGGTGTTCGAGACACACATCAAATTAAAGCTTATTTCATCATCTTTCATTTTCTTTTCAATTTTCGGGGGGTCAACTGATGACTTTTAGGAGAAATTTCCATCTGAAGATGATCACCCCTGAAAATAGTCCTGAAGCCCATCGCCATTTTGAAAAACGATGCCTACACTCCATTGCAAAGTAGAGCGCTTTTAGGGTCCAAATTACATCAAAATTACACAGAACTGCAAGCTCCAAGTCCTGTGCACGGTTTCCACCCATATTTTTTACAAACCCTCAAGTTCATGGCCCACAGCATGCTCAAATACCGAAGATTTTGAGGGCATGCAAATCGTGATTTGGCCGGCGCAGGCAATTTCGGACCGATTTACTGGTCTGCACCCTGCGAGGGCGTCACGGTCTTGTGTACACTGTACAAGCATTGGTAGAAGCGCTATCCAGTCAGTACAATAGAGATCAGTGGCTACGGCTAGCAATTGCAGATCATTCTAATGAAAGCGGCTGAAGCCGCTTTTCATAGACGCGTGTGCTACTGGCAAGCAATCTGTACGCGGCTCAACAGTCGCATCTGGTCCTTCTTAAAGGGAATATACAACATTTGCAAACATCGAAAAATAAAACTACCAAGTTTTTACGAAAAACCTTACTAGGATGTTGGTAAATGACAGTCTCAAGCATCTTGTAAAATTATGGCACCTGGTGTGAAGTCAATTTCAAGAAAATGGTATTTTTGTAAACATTTCCAACGGTGGTCGGCCGACCAGCGTTGGAAAAACCCAACTATTTTTCAACTACTGCTCCAAATTTACCATTTTTTTTTTCAGTCCAAATTTTGTTTGCTATTGGTTACATGTTCATGAACGGGTGCAGGCCAGCTAGACTGGTTCTCTTGCCTTACAATTTTCCATCATCTATAAATTGATCCATTTTATCTTTTGTGGAGTCAGGGAACCAGACTACTTGAACATTTTTGTTTTTCTTGGTTTTTCCAACCTTTTCGAACACCAAACTTCAAAAATGTCAGTGTAACAATATTTGATCTATTATACTAACCTCTCAAATAGTTCATTTCTGAAAATTACAGAAAAAACGAATGATGTACATTCCCTTTAAATCATCTGTTCTACAAAAACTATAGAGTGCTTGCATTCAACAGCCATCGTTGGTGTGTGTTTTGTTACGTTAATTCATTAACTGCACAATGAATGCACAGGTGGTATTTTTTTTCATGCGTATCCACGTTGAAAAAAAATCCAAATACCTCAAAGATGGCTGCAGGGCAAACGGTCTATTGATCAACCAGTAATTACCTTATTGTCCAGAGCCAGTCTGGGAGCTACGGCAACCGTGCGTGCTGCAGGTCTGATTCCCGCCGATAGGGGTGTAGCCGTGTGTAAGATACAGCATGCTATGATGACAGCGATCACGTGCACATGGACCAACCAATAGAAGTCCCTCACAACCATGTCTACTCTGAAAGAGACACAATAAAGGAACTGTGCTTTTACTACAGTGGGTTCAAGTGGGCCAAGAGGATATTGCGCATGCGCGACGTTGCTGAGATCACTTTGGGCCAATCAGATGCATTTGCGGGGTAATGTGGAATTGTTTTGGATCATTCTGTTTGTGACTGCATTCTTCGTGTTTTGAAACCTACACTATTATCTGCGGGAATGTAAAAATGTCTCTTCAGACGACAGACGATTCACATTTTGTCACGTTACTCATCACACCCGTCCCCGTGAACGTGATTTTCTTAAGAAATTGTACCGTGTCTCGTGGCCTCCTCGCAGCAGGGGATACAAAACTATATCACACAGTGTTTTTGTCTTTAAACTGTTAACGAAATGAAACGATCGTAATCAAATTTCGAGACAAAAATTGACCTTAGTGTTCTAAGGTCACCACCAGAGGGAGATCTGAACTTGATTATCGTCTCGTTAAACTTGTAATATGCTTTGAAGTCAGCGTTGATGTGCGGAATTGGTTACAGTTGACACCGATTGAACCGTAATTCAAGCCGTAATAGAGACGCAAAAGAAACCAATACGCATGTCACAGGTGCAGTTGACACAATTCGTCTCTGTGCCAACAATATCGCTGGATACAATTTCAGGCTTATCAATGCCTTATTAAAGGTAGTCGTATCTACAAGAAAAGAATTCAAGTAAAAGCTTAGCCTATCCCGTGCAATTAATTTCAACAAAATAAGTGTCTAGTGGAGGACGACGGCCCCATGAAATAGGTTACTTTTTTCAGTACACAATAGGAAAGTAATTGTCTTGCCGTTTAATAAACTTTCTACATTTTAGCTCCTAAAATGAGACATCGGTAGAGTATTTTTTATCTTCTGCAATAATAATTTCAATTAATTTAATCAAGTTGAAACGAAAGGGCGGGCTTTCCCGACATCCAAGAACGACAAATCTAAATGTTTTAAACATTAACAAAATGCAATTTTTGGCATTTTTGAAATAAAAAAAAAAAAACATTCTACAAAGTATTTTCAAAGCTGTAATGTAACATGAAACACATCGTTGCTGGAAGTCGTATGATTCCACTGAGCGTTCTCAAAATGCCTGACGTTTCCTCAAATGTCATAACTCATTGGTTTGTACAGGGTGAGAATAAAAAAATTGAAACCCAAATGTCAGGACCATTGTTTTAATGCAGTTCTGCATGTAGCCCATTAAAAATCTAGGATACAAAAGCCCAATTCATTGGCTTTCTTTTTAGTACAAGAATCATTCAAATCACTCATGTACTTTTCAAGTTACGAAATTTTAAACACAACCACCGTTTTAAAGTTCTGTCCACGGATCACAAGAAAGTATTAGTGTTCTTTCAGCAAAACGAAAAAATCACGTAGGGATGTGTGTAAATTGTTTTCGTTTTTTCGTGATCTATGGACAGAACTTTAAAACGGTGGTTGTATGTAAAATTCCATAACTTAAAAAGTACATGAGTGATTTGAATGATTCTTGTACTAAAAGAAAGCTTATGAATTGGGCTTTCATATCCTAGATTTTCAAAGTGCTACATGCAGAACTTCACTAAAACATTAATCTCGACATTTGGGTTTCGCTTTTTTTTTACTCACCCTGTATTGATTCGTATTGGCAAACTGTAAATTAATGTTTGACTCTCAAGGAGTTTTAAAAATACGATCAGGAATAAGGGTCGTTCTACACTTTAGTTACCGAAACTCAAGACGGAATTAGCACATGATTTCCAATATTTTTGTACGAAAATTATACTTAAATTGAATAATAATGTCTAAGGGATGTGACTGGTCTTATCAAAATAACATTTGCGAGTTCCGTAACAGTCACAGTGTCGCTACACCTACAAGTCTCATAATTCAATATCCTTCACAATCTCGGTTGATCATTATCCAAAAACTTTGTAACGACCTTTGCACGATCACACTTTTCATCAGATTAAAGAAAATACCTCCGCAGATTTTTGATTAGTTTTGGAGAACCTTCGATGTTTACCTCGAAACTATTGGCCGAGCCCCACGCAAGGTCAGTAACTGTTGAAGTAGTGTGGGAATTGTGAAAACTCAATCATATTACAGGTTCCCACACGCAGGGTTTTAATTCGTGAAGGGTGCGAAATCTTGTAAGGTTATGAAGGCGTCAATGAATTTGTCATTGAATTCTCATTGTGTAGAATAAACTTGACAGAATTACACCTTGAGCCTCTGTTGAGAAAATTCAGGAGCACACATGGTATTGTTTTATGCTCTGCACAGTATCCAAAAGATAGTTTGTGGAAATATTGTTGATTTATGGAAGGAGAAGTCTGAGAATGATTACCAAGGAGTACCAGTACACTGTAAAAAGGCCCCCCCCCCCAAAAAAAAAAAAAATCAAGCAAAATCAAACAAAACACAAAAAAAATTGAAGAAAGCCAAACACATTAACAACAGACAAAAGATAACGACAAAATAGTTCACAACACAATTAAAATGATACGTGATCATGGAATGAAGTCATATACTACATTTAAGAATATATTACTTGAAGTCCACAAATTCCACCATTAATCAGATTCCACAATGCCACCATTTTCTTCTACAATATTAAGCTGATGATAATACTGAAACATACATTCACTGAAATCGACCATCATGTGCAATTTGATTTGTCAAGTACGTTGCGGAACTATGCTATGAGTAGGTCTACTTATCGGGAAACGAAATACCACGGAGTTGAAGCAGGTCAGTGTAAAGTTCAAAAATAAGATAAAAGTCAACAGATGTTCTGCATTGCTTGAAAACTCTGTAGAACATCATCTGCTTAGTATTTTACTCACTAACCTCGCCTCTTCTTCTATAGTGCACCAGATTCAATATGCCGGGTATCGCGAGTTTATTGACTCCCAGTACAAATTCTTCACCTGCTTTCACTCAGTCGGTCTTGCCTGGAGATTGTCTCACACATGTACAACTCCTCTTGCTCAGGCTGACCAGGTCACACATGAGCACACTGCCTCAGAGATGGTGATGCAAGATGTACTGCACTGAGAAGTAGACAGATACTTGACGGTGCTCTCAAGCGTCTATAAAGTATATCTGGTAGATCTCTAATGATGTCTAGACTCCAGATGCACTCCCGATCTTCCTCCCAGTTTGAAATTAACCATCCCGTTCTGTGCTCATTCCGGCAGCCTGGTCGATAAAGCAGCCTGCTCCTCCTTGACAAGAGCGACTACCGACGCCCAACGACGGCTGGGATTCCACTAAAAGGAGGTTCCACACGGCAGACGATGCTTACTCTGCACGTGCAATTCACCAAACAGCGTGTTGAAAGTCCAGCAAGCAAAATCAAGCTGAGACAGGCGTAGCTAGAGTTCTTCCACTTTAGAAAACGGAGCTGTATCATTGAAGGACGGGGAGGGAGGTTGGACCAACCCTCAGCGGCACAGGAACAAATATGAGTGCTGCTACCAACGCACCGCGGCCCTAAATATCGGACGCCCCTGGACCGAAGGGCCTTCAAGACTTCAATGATATCTTTGCATGGTGCAATAATAATAATAAACAGCCGCCGGAGGGGTGAACGGGGAGGCCATCGGGTTAACAGATATAAATCGCATCGACTTAAGCTCCAAATGGTATCTTAATCCGCCCAGAAGCGCCATATTGCGACGTCTGGTCAAAGTCACTTCCGCGACTGTTCCATGTTTCTTGTAACCCAAGACAATAAATAAAATTAAAAGAGAAGAAAACCAAATCGCAACTGATGTTGATTTCTTACCAATCAATTATGGAAAGAAAGGAGCCTGAATGTCTTTCATATTAAAATCAGAAACATTGCACAGGCCAAGAAAGACAACCGTATTTTTTTTTTTAGATCCAGGCTTTTCTAGGACTGTCTGGGCGGTATTCTTCTGACGACTGGAACAGCGTCTAGGTCGAGTTGTCTAACCTCGGGGAGATTGAATATAAGGGTCTTTAAACTCAGTCTCAGTCGATTATAATGTTTACTCTCAAAAGAATTCCAATACAATTCCAGACAGATGTATTCAAAGGAAGCAAAACAAAAATTACCTTGCTTCCCCAAAGTGAGCCACTGAATGAAATAGACGTCTTATTATTAAAAGGTTGCCAGAAGGTACACTTTATAGCCATATTCAATAGAGACTCACCCTATATATAACCTGAACTTCATGCAATCTTAAGGAGGGAAAAAGGTCGAGTCAGGCATATATTTAGATCCACTCGATTCATCATTAGGTCAATGAGCTGACGGTAATGCCTAATCAACCACATACAATGTCTGCAGGGTTTTAAATAGTCAAAGACTTGGCACGATGAATAGTACATTAATAGTGTTGGAAGTAGTTTGTTTTGTCCGCCTTCTGATGGCCTTATTGCACAGGGCGCCCTCACTGATGGCAACCTAACAGTGCTAAATGAAAGTATACAAAGTGTCTACTCATGATTATCACGTTTAAACGAAGATCTCGCAGGGGCGGATCTGGCTTTCAGGAAACGGGGGTTGTTGTTGTTGTTGTTGATGTGAAAGGGGGAGTACCCGCTAAGGCACGCCTTGGTAGAGGCACGCCTTGCTAGACGGGGCGGTTCTGGGGACATTCCCCGGAAAATTGTGAAATCTACGATGTTTTCTCCTGCATTCTAAGGCAATTGAGAATACATTGAGGAACTTTAGCATTCCGTTTATTATTTTTGTTGTTCCTTCCCATTTTACTAGTATCATATCATTTGTCATTGGCTGAACGGGGGGTGCAAACCCTCAACCCCCCCCCCCCCCAAACCCTCTAGATCTGCCATTTCCTCAGTAGGGCGCTCGATTGCCCGCAGAAAAAAAAGTACGAGTGGGATTCAAACCAAAATGGTCTGAAACCTCGAAAAACATAATAATCAACGCCATACAAAAGTTCATGAATCGACTTAAAATGAGTATTTGAAATAGGAATTACAGATAAAATAAAACAAATTTGATGTGTAACCTTTCTCAGTAATATTGGTTACATCTCAATCGAAAGTGCACCAAAAAAAATCTGAGTAAATTTGGTTCTAACGAGAAGCGAATTTTCCCGTATAATTCTGACCGACTGTGGCCTGTCGAGACAGATTGAGTCTGAGGAGTGGCCACGGGCCCAATTCATTTACGGCTTATAAAGCTCCGTGATCTCCCCGGCAGACTTTAAGACCCGGGCTGCACCCCATGTCTGCTGGCATCAGGCGGTGCTGGGGCTGACGGGACGCAGTTCGACGCCCGGGTACGGGGACGATCGGTGAATGCACCCCCAAAGTGTAATACAATCTTTACTTATGTTCAACATCATGGTTAGGATTTAGTCTGGTTCCCAGACCAAAAGATTCTAACTATTCCTGACGAATCTTAGGTCCGGTAGCCTCCGGTAATACATTGTATTACAATTTACGTCAAGTGACTAAAACGGGAGGAATTCCTCCTTTTTCCGAAAATGTCCGAAGTTTGCAAGAGTCCGAAGAGTATAATATAGGTTTAATTAACTGCTAATTGCTTATTAAAAACTTTTTTAAATGAGTTGATAATTAATATTCATTGCTTTCATTTGAAATTCAACGACGATTTTTTTTTTGCATCAAGTATACTCGGATCGTATGGGCGAACGTTTTGCTGCGTCATGTACTATTTTGAATTTGACAGCCGTTACTGAGATTTTCCAAAACTCGGTCTTCATTCGGCTCCGCCTGCTAACAGTGCTATTTGGGTGTCTAATTTTGAAGATTCAAGATCAACATTAGTAAATGTTTTCTTACAGAAAAATCAAACTGTATTATCATAATATCCTGTATGATATTACGAAGCGAGTGATTTGTTTAAAAATGTGATCAGAATATTAAAAGCTATAACTGATAAAGCGAAATCGAAAACGAAGCCGAGCTTTGAAAAAGGGCCATCAATGCCGTCATTTTTTTTAGCCACGAAGGCTGCCTGACCTACAATTTAGACGTAAGCGTCGGGAATAATTGTCAGGTCTGGGAACCAGACTAGGTTAAGATTAAAAGGAACCTGCATCAAACCGGAGTACACCCTTTTAAACCTCATTGACTTTAAAGCCGTGTTGTAGAGAGAGTCTGTCATGCACTAATCCTCACAAGTCCCTACAATCTAACACAAGTCAACTTATGCCAAGTTAAAGGTAATATACAACATTTGCAAACATCAAAATCAAAAATCGTTTAGGAATAACTTACAATAACAGTCTCAAGCAGCCTGTGAAATCATAGCACCTGGTGTGCTGTCATTAATTTGCTAGAAAAGTGGAATTTTTGTATCAATTTCCAACGATGGTCAGCCGACCATTGTTGGAAATAACCTGACTGTTTTTCAAATGTTGCCCTTAATTTACCAACTTGAGTGAGTCCACATTTTGTTTGCAATCGGTTGCACATCCGTGAACGGGTGCAAGCCATCTAGACTGGTTCCCGGACCTGACAATTCCCCGACGTCAATAAATTGCTCATTTTCGTCTGAAGTAGGGTCAGTGAACCAGACTACAAGAACAGCATATTTTCTTGGTTTTTCCAATTAGGTTAGTGTAACAATATTTGCTTTAAAATACTAACCCCAAATCCATCCATTTCTAAAAATTACAGCAAAAGCAAATGTTGGATATTCCCTTTAAGTCACAAGATATTCAAATGAATAATTGGTGAAAACTTATTCATTCCCTGTTACTAATTGTGACTTGCTTTGTGAAAGGATTTTTGATTTTCCTTTGACCGGTATTGTGATTATCATTGGTACGTTTGATGAATGGAGAGTTAAAAAAAAATACGCTTGGGTAAGGGGCTAAAACCGCCTACAACCATTGGCGTCGCGAGGGGCAAGTAGCCGGGGGCACTTAAGAGGAGCGAAGTCTTATTGATAGTAATTTCATACACATTTAACAACATAGGCGTCCGCAGGGGTGTCGGGTTTGGCAAATGTTCCCCAGCCACCCTCGAAAAAAATGATACATTGGGAATATGCTGAAGAAAGTGCAAGGATTTTAAGAGATTTGCCCCCTCGGCTCTAGAAAAAAATCCTGGCGACGCCATGACTATACAAAACCGGAATCAATGGTAAACCATAATTGATGTAATGTGCCGTATAATAATGTACACTAATTTGTAACTTCTGGAAATCTCGCTATATTAAGATCAACAATGATAGTATAAGTCTAGTTAAGGCCTTAATGACAATACAATAAGTCAATAGGCCAGTAATCCGCTTAAAGTTTCGGGGTTAATGCGTTGAGCTCATTTCATCCCACAGGACCTTAAATTATCACCCTTGAGATTAAGTATCAAAGTGACAACCCACGACCTTCAACATCCCGGGGCACAAGAGGTCGGGAAGAAATAAGAAGGTCAAGGATTCAAACAGAAAAGATATGAACTTATAGGTAAGAGAATGATGTCATCCTTGAACAAAATCCATCAGCAGTGGAGATTATGTTGATTTCGCAAATTATGGGGGATTCCAACATTGTCTTCAAGTGAGCTTTCGAGAAGATGGTAGGCATTTTGGGACGAGGGAATTTAATTCAACTGCAGAGCTTACTTTTTTCAGGGTTTGTAGCGTTTATTTTCATTTTCTATCTTCGGGGTCTATTTTGAGGTGTTAAGGAAATTGAGACCGTTTTCCTCTTGGCGAGGGCTTTTTGCAGTCTTGTCAAGAAGCATCAGGGTTGGCCGCTGATGATAAACCAGCCTCGTGCAGGTTCATGTAGGATCCAATGATCCAACGACACGGGTGCAACGATGGGCAACAGGCACACGGAGGAAGAGAAGGATCAGTGAAGGAATCAACAGCATCCTGTTGTGAAGTTCACCAAGAAATCTTTTTTGGACAAGGTGGAGTACCGTCTCAAAACATCGCTATCAATCCAGGGCCACTCTTTCGCCATCTCAGCCCCATCCCAACCAAAACACCCACCCGCATCCAAATTTACCCCCACCCTAGGGAGGGGATGGGTCCACATCAATGTCCAAAGATAAAGACTTGGATGTTTAATTGGTAAAATGCTAGACCGGCAGTTGAAAGGCCTTTGGTTCGAGTCTTTGTACTTTCCACACGATATCTCGACGCTGACAGCCGTACCTCCTGAAGTCCGTAAGCCTCCAAAACTCTTTTAAAAATGGCCAAAATACGCTGCTGCTTAATTAAATTGGATTTGGATTAAAGATCGTATTCTAGACACCCCGTGAAATTATTCCGTCTGGCTTGCTGCCATTACAAGAAATTGAGAAGTGTAGGTGATTTCCAACAATGATCAGTCAATTGACTGGTTTTTGGAACTCGTGTTTCGCGATCCAAACATTGTGCACGGTTTTTCACTGTCGAAAAGTGTAATATCCATCGAGCTGAAACTTCAACAGGTCATAGGTTTAGAACATTATTCTTTGGATTTTGAGTGGTGTTATTATTGCAAACGAACCAGGGGCGGATCCAGGAATTTTTGCAAGGGGGGGGGGTCATCAGCAAAAATTCTGAAATGTAGACAGGTGTTCTCCGACACTTGGCCTCCGAAAAACCATAGGTGGGGGAGGGGCTTGAGGGCTTGTACTATATTTTCAATGGGGCGCTGTTCAAATGCGACGATTTCATATGTTACAGAATAGTCCTAAACAAGCGGAATCTGTCCTGATTTTGTGCATTATTAACATTTTTATTCGTTTAGGTGTTAGAGCAAGGGGGGGGGGTGGCATTATTTTTAAATTAATTTCTATGAAAAAAATAAAGAGCCGGGGGGGGGGGGGGTTTTTGCCCGGATCCGCGCCTGCATAGGACGCGTCTTCGGTCCTCTTTGTTACGCATGAATAGACGCTCTGCCTTGATATTGTCACTGAATTAAAATAACAAAACCTGATCCTCAGAGAGGGCGCTGTTTTCAAGGGGTCTAGATCTACAGCATCGTATCCATTACGCAAAGCTACATTGTCTTCACATATAAAATCGTACTTGATGCTGAAATCGTTGATCTGATGTACGATTTACGGCTGAACCACCAGGGAAATCTCTGAATTATGGCAGAAATGGGAAAATCCACTTTATGATAGACCATAAGGGAGGTATAAGAGAACTCCACTTACAGTATAACATTCTTGCCTTTTGAAAAAGAAAAAGAAGAAGAATACATTGAACATGCATTTATTTTATGACCCATATTTTCTGATAATAATTCAAAACATTCCACCTGTTTGTGCAATATTTTGGTCCGGGATGAAGCTCACTTGGGGATTGATGTTTTGGCGCGCGGTGAGTTTATGTTTCAAGAACTTGAGAGGCATATAACACCGGAACAAACTACGACAGGTGTGGGTGTCTGGGAGGCTTTTGGCGGGCGCCAATAGTCAGTAAACTCGCTTGTTTTCAGGTTGAACGGGGAAATAAAATGGGCGGGGCCAGGAAGTAAGTAGGATAAAAAAGGGCAGTGATCCAGGGTTCCTGTGGGGGTGTTGGGGACATGTCCACAGAGACGACAACAGCATGTAGACTTTTGTAACCAGTTTTACCTAAATCTTCGCATTATTTCCACCTAAGATGTTCTTCCAAAACTCATGCTGCATCGTGTTTTTATTCTCAGACCATAAAAACAGGAAACCCCCATGCTTAGACTAGGGTTTTTCGTCATCAGCAAGAACTTTACCCAACTTTCACAACTCTTGAATAAACCAAAAAACCTAATAAAATTAAAGTTTTCCGGACAGGTGTTATTGTATCACCTGTTTTGCCAGTTGTTTAGATACACAAGATAAACCTCCCGCTAAGTTATGGACATAACATATTTCTCTCTCTAAATAAAAAAACCGATGACCCTTCGGACTAGAATTCCACAAACTGTGAGAAACCGTGCTGTGCTAGTTTTTCCCTGCGTGCGAATAACGCATTTAATCGGGCCGAACCGAGTCGCCGCTGTAGAGAGACCAGCGGGGACACGCTCCCGGAGCGTTAAAAAAGAAAACACGCGGTCAGTTTATTTCCTCCAAATTGTTCAGTGTTTGTAAACCAGATTATAAACCTCCCAACAAACTGTGAGAAAAAAATATATTTATTGCAAAAAAAAAAGAACACTGACCTGCCTGTTTTTCCGGATTTATTTTGTTTGTTTGTCCTTGAGTATTTCACTTGAGAATATTGCCACTACGGTTTAAGTTGTTGTTTTTTCGACAAACAACTCGTCCTGTGTTCTGACTCTGGCTATAAAACGCCAGTTTTGCCGTTCACTGTTGACTCGAGCAGGTTTACGGGAATGTATACCAACACAGCACGGTGCTTTTCTCAAGTTCTCGTGAATTTGAAGTATCCTGAGTTGGCGCCAAGAAAACATTTTGGAACGGAAATGAAAATCAGTGAAAACAATCAACACATTCTACATCCGAAATTCTGAAAATTTTATAATCTTTCCTAGCACAGCATATGGTGTCTTTTGAACGAAGAAGAATAACTATCTGGACATGTAGCTATCATTTTGGTTTTTAAGGAAAAACGGTGCAAATTTGGGTTTTCTGAAGTGAGCTTAAGTGGGTTTTACGGACGTGACTATAGGCCTACAGGCAATGATCACAGAAGAAAACTATGGGCAGAAAAAAATTGGCCCTAGAGCTCACAAAATCACTATAATTGATTCAGAACGGCTGTTCGTTTGATGATATCTGGTCTACACAATGGGCCAGAATTCGCCCATTTATTGGCTTTACGAAGTAACCCCATACGATAGCACTGCCCGGGCCACACGTGGCGGTCAGTCAGTCTGTTAGCCAGTGGGATAGCTACAAGGAAAACGCTAAGACTGGCCCTCTACGACCAGCAAAGAAAATATGGTGAAAAAAGGATATATTCATAGTAAATCTAGTCCTTCATCAAACTACACTCAACCAAAAAAGAAAGTCCCCCCTTTAAATACTTTTTTGGCTTACTCAAAAACTACTGAGCACCTTTCGCTCAAATAACGACTAATCGGTAAAGAAATTCCTTAGCAATCCAGCCATACTCTTTATTTGGCCCAAAACAGCGATAATGTGTACAAATTATTATTGTGCAATTTATGACAAATGGTACCAAAAACAGTTGCACTTTTGTATACGTGCATGTTGTGGTTCACACTCACCTTGCACGTACACAAAAGTGCAACTGTTTTTCGGTATCATTTGTCATAAATTAATTTTGTACACATTATCACTGTTTTGAGGCCAAACAAAGAGTATGGCTGGATTGCTAAGTAATTTTTGTACTGATCAGTCGTAATTTGACCAAGATGTGCCCAGTAGTTTTTGAGTTACACAAAGAAAGTATTAAGGGGGACTTTCTTTTTTTGTCGAGTGTACATATGCTGGATTTGGGGCAAGGAGATGGTCCCGTTTTAAGGCCATGAGATCAGGCTTGGATTTCCGATATTTGCATGGTTTCTCGCAATGAATGTTTCAATTGGGGGTTCGATAACCCGCGAATTATGACGTAATCCAAGCCAGTCCCCATGGGAACAAGAAACTCTGACACTTTCACTTTCGGTGATGCGTCAAAGCTCTCCAGGGAGCTAACACAACGACGAAGAGATAGGCGTGATGATGCGGGTAGGGGCGAGGGGACAAGCAGCTCCCTGGCCCGGCCGGAAATCCGTGCAGTTTTCCGCTATAGAAATTGGTATGCCTGTCACTGATGGTACAATCTTAATTACACCAACGAATCCCCCTAGAAAATCACTTGAAGGGCGTAACTAGCTTGATAGTGGGCGTGAAGATTTAAAGATAAAATTTCCCTGAAGTAAATTTTCCTGTTTATCCCCGAGGCAATAAATTACTCCTCACGAGATTGAGAACTTCGAATTCATCTTCAACTGAATCGATGCAGAATACACAATACGAAATTGAAATTAAAATGCTTGTTATAACTGAGTATGTTTTACGAGGCATAAAAATTCCTTTATTTTTCTATTACTGATCGCCAGGTGGTTGATTGTGTAAAACGCCTTAGGGTGTTGAGCTGATTTGAAGTATAGGATAAGCCTGTAAGTTGAAATGTATCGAAACGCTAGTTATAGTAAAATAAAATGCTGGTATACTGTTGGAAAAAAATTGTCCCCTTTTGATTTGTTAACAGGAAGGATTGGTACACAAGTTCATTGACACTTCTTGCAATTAATGACCAAAAATTAAAAAAACAAACAAACAAATTAAAACAAACAAAAATACAAAAGCGGATGCTTCAAATATCAATTATATGCTTCAAATATCACAAACATAACTCTGTCCTATAATGTTCCAAATTTGTTTTTCTTTTTCAGTACGTATATCAATGATATGGTTCATTAAATATTTCCTCTTTATTTCAAGCCTACAAAATGCCAATATGAAACCAACAGAGGGCGCACTACAGCATCATAGCTCCATGTTACGATATGAAGGTGACCGACAAGAGCCATAAACCAATCAATGTGCTCTATTACAACCGAGGGACGCAACATACATGTACGCGGCATGAAGGCGCCACCGGCGAGGTTGGCATGCTTGGGAATTTCACAATTTCTCCCGAGAGAGGTACACAGCGCAAGTGTAACAGTCTCTTACATGTGACCTCGCTGTGGGCAGTAAACAGGTTATAAAACTATTTGTCATTTTGACATTTTCCATCCAAGGTCTCACGCATCTGATAAAAAAAAAATCAATTTTATACACTTAAAAAAATATGTATAATTGTCCAACCATGCATGGTCGTACTAGGACATCGTTGTTGTTTCACCCATTGTTAAGAAGTAGGAAGTTACGATCGTCTCTGATCTTTTCCACCCCCCCCCCCCCTCTCTAACGAAAGGTTTTTGGGGACGCATTTGTTTTCCAACCTTGAAACAACCCAGACTTTTTTAAGTATGATAAACTGGAGAAGAATGAAAGGCGGCATTTCAGCACCGACCTTATTTTGACTGGGGCTTATTTTGACTGGGGCTTACAACAATAACGTACCCTGGGCATTAAAAGCTATGTAGGATCATTTTCTTTTCATAAGCTGGTGAAATCCCAACGCAGTGGATACTACACTTTTCGAGAACACAATAAATGCACGGCCTTTGATCAGGAGATACGAATTTGTCATTATTCCAAAACTCGGTCAATTGACTGATAGTTCGAAATCCCCTATACATTTCTTGATTAGGGTTAGGGTTAGTGGTAGATGGTAAGGGTTAGGGTTGGGGAACATAGGTATTGGGGAACATAGGTATGTGCCCCAATCGAGTATGTGTTTATAATGATTGTTCTAGCTGTAGATTTCACATCGGCATGCTGTGCAAGTCTCATTCTGAACGTGAATTGTTTAAGGGTGGGCTTCAGAAAAGTAGGATGACTCTGTTCTTCACTTGCCTCCGAGTTTAAAATGAAACTCAAATTAATATATTCATTTTGTCTTGTTTCCCGTTATTGTACAATCCTATTCCTAACACCTATAACCTCGAGACCAAAAGCTATTTCTAGAACCTTAAGATATCAAAAGAAGACAGCACAGTGTGAGCTTCTGAATTATCTTAGGACTAGCCTTTCTCTTGAGCCATTTATATGTCAGCATCTGTTTTCTTGACTCGAGGAAATCTGACGCTTCCCCTTGGTCTGCGGAGGAGGCTGGTTGATAACGATTATCATCACTTACTCACACTTACTGATAGGTTATTATCACTTACTCACGACGTATAGAAGCGGTGTTGCAGGGTAGTTACCCCTTCACCACAAGGATTCGTGAAATGGGAAAAGAAGTCAGAAAGGAACAGAAAAGAAGAGCGCCTCCTATGAAGAAAATAGCCCCCCCCCCCCCGCCGCTTTATGAATCATTGAAACAGCGGCCGGCAAGTCGGCAGTTACTAACTGGGGTCTCAATCTGCGGGAAGGGTGGTGGGCGGCTTATTTTCTCTCTGGGGGCACAAAATACACAAGAAGGAGACACAAGAAGGGGGGCCGGAGGGGGGGGGTGGAAGTACAGGCCTCGCCTCAGACGAGGGAGCGGCGTGTCCATACAACATTAGCTACGACACTAGATCTAAAGGCCCTTCTTATCCCTCTACAGTTTAGTCTTGGATCCGTCAGTTACACTGTGTATATGGCCAGGTGTCCAGGGAGCTGCATGAATTTCAAATAACCACTGTAACAAAGAGATACTGTACACAAATCCAAGTTGAACTGACTTACCAAATTAGAAGCTCAAGACAATAGGATTGTGGAATCCATTTTGAATAAACCCTATATCTCCATCAGGTAACTTGATTTTTACATCACACGGTGGTCAGCTCTCTCAATGTTTAGTGCAAGGGGTTCATTCGTCTCTAGTCTGGTGACTCTGGTCAATACTTCCCTAGATGGAAATGAGACGGATCCTCAACCCTCCTTTCCAAATTTAACTCTTACAAGTACAACCCCCCCCCTTCACCAACTCTAAGGAGGCGTCATTTCCTGCTTTACAACAGGTCTGTACCGTGGCGATACGCAACTTTTGCCCGGGTCAGGAGATCCCCAGGCTCGGCTGTGCTGTTGTATTTTTTGCTTGGTTGTTCAACCTTGTTAGCTTCATCCAGCGGAGAACCGAGAGAAAGATTGCTTCAACCCGCAAAGTACCGGGGGAAATTACTGAATTACCGGGCCCAAGTCCACGCAGGCTCAGACCAAACCGTGCATCTTTAATATTAACTGTTTAGTTTCCCAAACAGTTTCGCGGTTCTTGCTAATGCTGGCAAACCTTCGATACGGACCAGAGAAAAATTGTTTCAGCA
The DNA here is from genome assembly GCA_029964075.1 of Patiria pectinifera. Taxonomy (NCBI): domain Eukaryota; kingdom Metazoa; phylum Echinodermata; class Asteroidea; order Valvatida; family Asterinidae; genus Patiria; species Patiria pectinifera. The sequence continues at coordinate 14,519,783 of CM057146.1, read as the reverse complement.
AATGACTCACGGAAGTCCGGTCTTGCCAGACTCAAAGTTTGGTTTGAGCTTCAAGACCTATCTTTCATTGGCGCATCAATCATTGCTGAAAATATCTCGGGGAGGCCTCCTGTATAGAATTAGATACGTCTCTTGACAGATGGTCGACCAAATGTTGTTGATGCCTCGAAGGGCACTGAGACAGATGTTCTAAATAGGTCTTCAGATCCCTTCTGTCCGTTTCTTGAGGATAGAGTCAGTAGTTTATGAACCTGGGGCAAGGGGGCACTTGGGGAGTGGGAGATCGAGGTCCGGCCTCCAATCAAGGCCAGTATACATGCCTACCGTATACATACACATCCCAACTTGCTTTGTATTATTTAAAAACTTTGAGGGCACGTGTGGTCTAGCGGTAGAGCACAGGCCTAATGATCGTGATATTGTGGATTCGAGCCCCGCCGTAGCCATGCGTGGTGTGTCCTTGAGTAAGGCGCTTTACCTCAATTACTCCTCTCAACCCAGGTGTTAAATGGGTACCGGCATTATTCAATGCTGGGAAGGTAACAGACTCGCTGTGGAGGAGGTGTGGCAATCCCCCCACAGCAGCATATGAGTCTGGCCCAATCGCTAATGAAAGAGAGATGGGCACTCCGTTCCTGTGAACACAGGTTCGTCCCCTTTTATTTACAAACTATGACAAAAAAAATTACACTGAGTGGAAATTCCCTCCCCTCCTATCCTGACCCTGTTTTGAATTCGACCTGAGAAATGCTACTGCATATTGGTCAAGTTCCCCCGATACCCGGCTCCCCCAACAGAGGCAAATTTGGCATCACACAAAAGCTTTAAGAAATGCACCAAAATTCAGTCATGAAATATACCACGACCTGGCTACGGGTCACGTGCCACACACAAATGAATCAAACCCCGCCAAATCAAGCACCTATGCCAGCTATCAAAATACATGATGGGAATGACGGGAATGCTATGGGAACACCTGTGATCACCGACGGCAATAGGCAACTCAACATATACTCGCACTCCCGTAGGCTCTTTGGAGAATAGGAATTCTTTCTTCTTTTTCAAGGGAATTAAGTAAAACAGAATCTTTTATCATCAAATTCTACAAATATTGCTTTAGTTTGGACTAATGCATTGGTTGATATTGATCGCAAATACTTGTAGTCAAACGGAAATGTGTTATCTATACATATTGGGGGGCAGTGGCGCACCCAGAATTTGGCGGGGGGGGGGGCCGCAATTATTTTCTCCAAATTTGTAGAAGTTAAATTTTGTTCAAAAATCTTGCCCAAAATTTTTGGCCGCAGAAAAAAATTGGGTGGTTTTTTTTGGGCGTTTGACGTTGGTGGCGCCACTTACACCCCTATTATACTACTCGAAAATAGGCTACATACATGTACATATCACCAAGGTCAAATTGTGGGACTAAAACCAAAAAAAACCCCCAAAAAACACAGTAATAGTGGAAAACGAGTAAAGTTCATGAAGTGACGTCACAGTGACGTCATTCATCCGGAAAACAGCGGAGCGGAGCTACAGGGTCAATATCTCAAAAAGGACGCACCGTAAGTTTCCTGTCTTAAGAGAGCGTGCAATAAAAAAACCCACGATTTTGAACCTAAAATCAGATACCCAAGAGATTAGAACTGATCTGAACGAAATTGGCATATGGTTCACCGGTATGATTCATTCGGAATCGACATTAATTGAAAAGCAAAACAAAATTACTCTACTTCCGAGCTTCCCTCATAAAGCAGCAGAAAAAGGTGTCCAAGTTAAAGTAACATTTCAAATACATTATAAATAGTTGTATGTGCATGATTATCAGCAATATCCACATAATTATATGCTTCATTTTTAAAGGAAGTCTGAAGAGGAATAACTTTACTGTTAATTTCTTGTACTTCGCTGGTCTAAAAGATGCCATCTGGTATGGGCATTGTAAATCAAATCAATTGCAGTCATTGACGTCAGTCATGGTATGAGCGTTTAGTGCTGAAGGATGTCACTTTTCCTCGAGTTATTTAAAACAGCAGATTTGTACCAAAGTAGCCAAAACACCGGAATAAGGCCAATTGAAGACAGCATAGCCGTGAATTGTTATTCTTGGCGGAGGAGGCATTTGAGAAATGGACTCCAAGGGAGAACGGCCAACAGGCGGTGGAGAAAGGGCAGGGGCGGGGTATTCCCCACTCACGGAAACTGTACCCTAACCCCCCCCCCCCCTCGGGTACGTTTCGCTACCGCTGCACAACTGTGGCGGTTTCATTTCGAATTTTCCTGCATCCATCCTGGACATTGATACAGTATGTTATGATTTTTCATGCCTGTGGGGTTTGACATTTCCGACAGAAACATCCGAAGACAAACTGAACGGAGCTGCCGTAACTGTAGCTATGCTGAAGAGAAAGAACATCTTTAGGGTGCGTTCCAGCGTGCTACTCGTGCAGGAGCACGACCCGCGGGTTAGCAAGAGTATGCTCTCCATCATACTCTAATGCGCACGCAACATTTTCCTGCACTCAGGAGTAGCACGCTCGAACGCATGCCACCCATAATTGAAGGGCATTAATTATTCCACTATAGAGCATGTATTCCACTTACCCTTGATTGTTCTCAGCAGCAGCTCCTCACTGTCACATGCACCCGTCGAAATCCTTCACAGTCCCGCCACCGATATCTGCCAGACACGCTGCTCTCACCAAAGTGCCAGAGTAGAGTGGTCCAAACCCTTCTCCCGTCCTCCTAATCACCCAAAGTGCCACCCAGGGAACGGGCACCCTATACAGACCTCTACCAGAGTGGGTACAGGGAGCCCAGGCTAAGGCGACCCTGGCAACAGCCGCGATGCGATGAAGACGAGGGTTGGCGGTGACTTGGACGTGACGTCACAAATCCACCGATGCGAAGTTCGATGTTTACAAACTTGAATTCTTGCATGGCTTATGGTCGTGCAGATAAGACGTAAGCTACTTTATTTTGATTGACAGGGGAGTGCCACTCTTGCATTGCTCAAATGCAACCAACACAAACTACTTTTATGTACTTAACATCTAATTGAGAAGGAAATCGGGTATTGTAATGATGCGAAGATCAATATTAATTTAGATCTACCTTCGATTTTTATTATAAACTCGGAGTTGCTGATATACCCGAAAGCAATATTAAGAGAAACGAATAAGCTATTGCGAACCACCAACTGAAGATATTATGAGAGAAATAAATTGGAATCGAATCGGATCTAGAAGTGTTATCCGATTCTCATTGGAAAAGAGCCACCAGAAATTTGAAGGGCGCCACCATGAACCTACGGAGGGGAATGATGCCTTGTAGGGAACAGATCCGTATATAAGACCATTTGCGCTGTGTGCATTTCGTTTGGTTAAAACAACAAAATTGCACAATATCTGAAGTAGGGTGAAAAACCTGCTGAAGTTTTTTTGTCAGTGGCTGCTGTACAGTTGGAGAACACAGAGAAGATACATCATCACTATTTGGTCCCGTAAACTGGATTATGTTGCTAATGCAGGTAAAAAAAAAAGTGTGTCCGCGCGGGCAAATGAGTCAATTCAGGCGGAATAATAATTTCACAGGGTTTCGGGGACGAGCCAGAGCCTATATTTTAGGAGGGGGGGGGGGCTAGCAGGGGTGGATCCAGATGTTTTAGTAGGGAGGCGTGCTGAAATGTAGACCGGTTATTTTCTCCGGACACTAAGCCTCCGAAGAGGAGGTTGAAAGTATGGTACGAGTATGGTAAGTATGGTAGGAGCACCCCTTCCCCATGTTGATACATGGGGAGAGGGGGGGGGGGGGCTCGTACCATACTTTCAATAGGAGGGCTGATAAAATCCTTCACTCACGCAAACTATATTACCTAATAGTGTACAAGTGCCCCCCTCCCCCTTCCCTTCCCAAGGTTTTATTTTTAGGGGGAGACCTTTCGCATGTGACGTCATCTTCTACAAAGACATAGTTTTTGCCTAGCCCCCCCCCCCCAACTGCGCCTGAGACAAGCGCTATCTTCAATTCGATTAAAAAGGTTTACCTCAGTACATCGCTGGGTACTTCGTATGATTGCTTAATATCACCGCCTGTTATTGGAGGATGTAATAAAAATGTTATGAAACGTTCCAGCGTGACATATCAAGGTCCATTAGGTGGTAACGAGAAATAAATACCTCATCCTGGCTGACCTGGGTTATATATCACACTAATGAAGACTTTCCTGGGTTCAAGTTTAGACGTACTGGACTGTTTGAAGTGGCGGAGTGCAGGATTTTTTTTTCCAGGGGTGGCTGGTTGAGGTGTTGAAGTCCAGATTTTTGTTTAAGGGGGAAGGAAGGGGCAGGAGCTGAAGAGATGAATACATGAAGTCACACACAAGGGGCCAAAGTGTCTCATTTATAGGCAATGAGCGAATCCATTTGGCATTTTGTCGTGTATAGGTGTGTGTGGTTAGCCACCATAACCAACCCCCATAATCCGCTTATTTTCCGTGTCAGGTGCCGTGTCTGTAAATTAATTCACAACTTTAGAATTCCGGGCGGACTCAGGAATTTTCGCACGGGGGGGGGGGTTTCATCAGGAAAAAAATCTGGAAATGTAGACAGTTTTTTTCTCCGGATACTATATAGGTGGTGGTGGTGGTGGGGGAGGGGGTTCGTATCATACTTTCAATGGGGGGCGCTGTTAAAATCCGACGATTATTAACACTATAATAGTGTACTAATACCCCCTAATCAAGCTGGCTCTACAAAGCCGGACATTATTACCAGTATAACTTTTTGGGTGTCAGAGCGGGGGGGGGGGGGGGTTCGCATTATTTGTAAGGAATTTCTATGAAGAAGACAAATTGACAGAGCTGGGGGGGGTGGGTTTGACCCCCACCCCTCGTGTTTCGATTTTAGAGCCTTCCTATAATGTTTACGCTGGGAAAATTTAGATTTTAAACAAGACCGTTACAAGCTAGCGTCAACAAATTAACAAGGACGAGAGAGCAAAACCTAGATATTTTGTTCTTTTTTTGGGGGGGGGGAGTAGGTTAAGCTCTTAAATTTTAATGTAAAAAAGGAAGGACCGGAGGCGGATACCGGATTTTTGAAAGGGGTAGTCAGGTGAAATTATGGTCAGAATCGTCACCGACTGGTCCAAAGCACCAAACTTGGCAGATAGATTCTTATAGCCCTAAAGAAGATATTTAGAAGGGGTGGCTACTGAAATCCTTTGTATTTTCGAGCAATTTTTAAAAGCATATTCGAACGACTACAGTACAAGCTCTCAATATAACAAATTAATCATTCTTGCAATTGTCCTTGGATGGAAAAAATAAAACAAAAAGTTATGTGGCGATGGCCAAGTCTTCAGGAGTCGGACTTATGACCCTAACTCAATGAGCCCCTTACCGACTTCCAATATAGAACTCTTCCGGGACTCGGTACCCGGCCCACCACACCTCCTTCCCTGTCCATCCATGTAACTCGAAAGTCAGGCACCATAAAGGGAGGAAACGAGGTGGCACCCTAAGCCTTGCTGCCGAGCCAGCAAAAGAACCCCGTACCTGTACGCAGATGCCAACCTGGACTTCGCAGACAGTCCCAACTTGTGAGTCAGCTTACCGACCGACCGAGCTAACTGCTGTTGGTAATTGACAACGGAATTAAAAACTCTTGAATTAAATGACAAAACCGTCTGCGCTGAAAAACCAAAAAATGACAGCACGGGGATTCGAACCCCTAACCATGGGTCCGCGGTCAGAAAGTTTAACCACTAGGCCATTTCATTATGGTGCTTTCTCTTTGCGTTTTAAAATTGATGTGCGTTGTATTTCTGAGGCGATAAGATCGGGCCATTCATTTCCGCTGCGGAAGAGTTTCTTTGTGTTTTTTAAAGCTGTGCGAAAGATGCCCCGTGCTATTCTCATGAATGCTGTTACGTAACTCTTTTCCCACATTCATTCTAATTTCTATACAGCAGTTGACTATTCAGAGTACGAGCAATTAACCTTACCATGCTTGTCCAAATCTCATCAATTGTTTCGCATCGCGCGACCTTCGTCCGGGCATCGCCAGTGATGGAGAGACATTCTAGCAAGTTTATAATAACCCACTTCTTCATATTACAAATATTTACGAGTATGCTATCAGCCTGGGGGTTTGGTCGGTATATCAAATGAGGGGAATAATTCTCATGGTGATTTTTGGCAAGGTATGCACCCCTGTAGATTGAAAATATGCGATAGCATTGCAGCGGTGGCATCTGTTTGGGTTCTATAACTTTTCAACAAAAATAGCGGCCAAAACATGCTTGTTACCATTATAATTAATCCGGTAACAAGCATATTGACAGCCATTTTGAAAAATTTTTTTTAAAGTGATAACACCCAAAAAACTGCAAAGCTTTTGCACATTTACCAACTCTAGATGTACATACCCAGCGGCGGCCCGGCGGAACGCTTTTCAAACTGGGGGGGGGGGGGACATCACCAAAAAGAGGCACTTGCTCAGACAGACAGAAACCTTCCGACGGTGTGAAAGAGGAGAAAGTTGTGAAACTGTTTTTGTTCACATTGCAAGGAATACATGTTACCTGGAACAAAGTTTACTAACAACAATGATATAATTATACACTTTCAAAAAAAAATTGCGCTAGAAATTTTTAAGTTTTCATTCCCTTACTCAAAAAATACAGTGTCTATTTTTAGGTTGAAATAGTCTCAATGTAGCCGTATTGTTCTAAAATAAGGTCATTTTTCACTTGAGAGAGACCTTCGGCCTCACCCCAGCTGTTATAATCTCTCTGGATCCGCCCTTGAATTTGACTTGTTAGGCCTATGCCTATGCAAAGGGACCATTTTGTATCGTGAAAGATGCACTGTTGCCTTTGATGGCCAGTTCAGTGACTTTTTATTCGTGTGAGTAGCAGTTTTAGTTTTTTTGCCGGCTAGTTTTCCATCTCGAGAGGGGCACAGTTTTAAAGTTGCGAGCGGGGCACTAATTGTGCTTTCGAGGGGCAGTTTTCATCTCGAGAAGTTATCGCGAGAGCCCTCTTTTTTTTTTGAAAGGCCAATTTCCCATTTCTAGTTGTAGCCCTTCAGAAGATACAGAAGGTGTGACGCCAGAAATAATTTAGGGAAGGATGCCTAATTTGCATAACTGTCGTAAATAGCCTCCGAGTGTAAACTGTGATATATTTTTTCCCATATTCATTATGTAGCACGATATGGGACGGAGGGAACCACCTCCCCCTCTCCTTTATGTTGGTCATTGTGTTACTAGAATCTCAGGAATTCTGTTGAGACATCTAGGGGGATGTGTTTAAACAATAGTGTAGGGTTCACCTTCGTCTCATATCGTGCTGGGTATACCCATATTTTGGTAGAGTACCAAAACACAACCGTATCGTGAGCAAGAAATGGGAAACAAAAACTGGCCGAGTCACATAGTTTCCTGAAGTTACAGTTCTTATAGAATGCATCCAAACTTTTAAGGACAGTATTTGAAATGCAGGGGAAGCCTTGGCTGGGGGGGGGGGGGTGGCAAGCACGTGCTCCGTTTTTCTGCAGACTCTCCAATTTCATGCGGCCCAAGGGGCTTGCGACCGCCTACCCCCCCCCCCCCGCCCCACTAGTTCCGAAACTGGAATGGGAATCGGGAGGTCCTCCCAGCCCATCATTCCAAACATTGCAAATTGTCATTGATTCAAGGTCAACGGTGGGCCATTGATAACACTCGGGTGAGTTTGGTCAGGAAAGACTACGCCCCTTCTGACATGAATTGGAGGGGAGAACGAGGTGGTAGTGATTCGACGATGGACGGGTCCATTAGTAAGCAGAAAAACATGACTCCGAGGAGGATGTCCTCACTGCGAGATAGAGGCCAATGTCTACCGGGCAGACGACGCATTTCCCCCGTACAGCAGACAGGTGTCAAGCCCCATTAGCGGAGATGTGTTAAATATCGCACGCACCCACACCTGAGACGATCAGGGGGTTAAAATGGCTATAAGAGGTAGAGTAAACAGCCTCTACATGGCTCGTCAATCAAAAACAACTCATGCAGAGACTTGTGCCTGTCTTGTTTCACTTCGGAAACTCAGTTTTTTCCGGGCCACCTGTTCAAATTCTGTCGATGGAAAATTGCTTTAAGTATTAACGACGTTTACACACAGCACGAGGGCCTTACAACTAAATACATGTAGTCATAGCAAAACAAAAAGAAAAGAGGGCGCGCTTTCAACACACTGATCTCAGATACATTGACGGGTGCAGACCTGTAAATCGGCTCTCAAAGACCTCAGTGATAATAACGCGTAATTCCAAAAAAAAAATATTTCAAATACTCAAAACTTTGCAAAGTGTTTGAGACACCCCATTAAATTATAGCTTATTTCATCATCTTTCATTTTCTGTTCAATTTTTGGGTGGTAATCCGATGATTTTTGGGAGAAAATTCATGATGATCAGATGATCACCCCTAAAAGTAGTCATGTGGCCCATCGCCATTTTGAAAAATGATGGCTGTGCTGTGGGAACCAGACTTACTCTGGGTCAATGGATTAACAAAATCTGTCCAAAAATCAGAGCTCAAAGAAATTAAAGGTTACCGAACCTCTTCGGCGGGAGCGAACGAACTTAGGTTTTTCCTCGGCTGGGATCAGTCTTGTGAAAGCGCGCCCTCTTTTTGTTTTGATTTTATTTACAAAATGTGGACTACACTTAGTTGTAAGGCCTTCGTGCTGTGTGTAAGGCCCAGAATAATGTCTAAGCGGGCCAAATCACGATTTGTATGTCCTCACATTCTTTGCTATGAGAGCGTTTTGTGTACCATGAACTGGAATTAGTTTGTAAAATTAAAAGGGTGGAAGCCGTGCACAGGAGTGCGAGCTCGTGTTTCTGTGAGATTCGGATGAATTGGGCCCAAAAATTGCTCTATTTTGTAATGGAGCGCGGCAGTGGCGTAGCTAAAGGGGGGGGGGGGGGTTGTAATAAAGCGTCGCCCCAGAAAATGTGTCAACCCCCCCCCCAACTTTTTGATTTTACGGAGGCCGGTGTCCGGTGAAAAAAACTGGCTGTCTATACCTTTCAGCACGGATGAAATTGGTGCCCCCCTCCCCCCTGTAACATCCAGCCCACCACCACTCTTCCCCATAGGATGAAAACCATGGCTGCTGCATGATTGACACTTTATCCGGTGGGAGGGTCTAGTCCACTCCGCACCCTAATCCAATGTTCTCCAACAAAGGCTCCATTTTGGGCGCTAAAGCATTTCAAAATACTCATAGGAATTAATGGACTGTATAGTCAGGGGCCTTATGATTACTGAGAGCAAAGTTTGGACAACGGCCCAGTTTGCAATGTTGCAGTCCATTAGAGCACAATATTGTTTTCACATTATGTAGATCGGTGGTACAAATAATTGCAACAGCGCCCGCTTTCGACGTATCAGTCACTGGGAAAGATTTTCCCCACCATTCCAGTGAAACTAAAAGGTCTCGCGGCGAGTTTCAGGAACTCTCGCGTGCGTAGAACGCGATTTTTTTTCCACGCCACTATGGAGCACATATTCAGTAACTGATCAGTCCTTTCAGGTGCCTGATTGCATGGTCCCTCTTCGTGGGATTTGTATAAAATGGGTGCCGTAGCTAGCCATCCCATGTTTTCCAGTATGCTATACTCTAAAACAGATTGCTTGAAGATAACCAACATTGGTTAATGTGTCCTTGGCTGTTTCAACTAATGATTGGTATTAACAATTTTACAAGGGCCTTCCCTGAGGGTGATTTTCTGTAGAAATCGATGTACCAAAATCGTTTCAAATTGTAGAAGTTTTGTAAGTTAATTTTCCTATTCAAGGGTTGCGGAAGCGCACCACCAGGGGTTATAAACTTTGAGGCTCTATCTAGGCCACGTTACATTTCGTCACTGACACCACGAACTGACGCTCATTCTCACCTGGACAATTATTGAATAAAGGCATTAAATAGGCATTGAAATTTGTGACATCACAGGTGAGAGTGGTCCAAGTAAAATTTACACCCTTTCACTTAAAGAGAAGATACAACATTTGCAAACATCAAAAAATGAAATGATCGAATTATCACGTAATACCTTGGATTGTTAGGGAATGACAGTCTAAAACATCCTGTAAAATTGTACCTCCTGGTGTGCTGACATTTTCAAGAAAACCCGCATTTTTCCAACGCTGATCAGCCGACCAGCGTTGGAGAAAACTGGCTTTTTTTTCAGAAAGTGCTCCTAATTTTTCATATTTAGTTATTCCGCATTTTCTTCGCAATTGATTAGACGCCTGTGAAGGTTACACCTCTATGTTCCGACACCCCTATGTTCCGACTGCACATATTCCTAACCCTAACCCTAACCCTAAACCTAACCGGGAGTAACACAATCTAGGTTGTCGAACATAGGGGTGTCGGAACATAGAGCAGTCACCCTTGTGAAGAGGTACAAGTCTGCTAGACTGATTCTCTGAACTTACAATACCCCAAAGTCTATAAACTGCTCCTATTCATCTTAAGTGGTGTCAGGGAACTAGGCTATAAGAACATGATTGGTTTTTTCGCTTTTTCCGGCATCTACAAGCCCAAAACGTGAAACAAGTCAGTGTAACATTATTTGCTTTTACATACTTATCTCTAATCCTCCAAATCCATTTATTTCTGAAAATTGCAGCAAAAGCAAATGTTGTACATTCCCTTTAATCGATAGTGTTTCTGGATCTTGGGACCCAAATGGAATGTGGTAACAAGGAGTGGACTGAAAAATAGTCAGGCTTTAATATTATATCTAATTTCATTGAAGAAAACAATGAACAGTTTAATTATTCGTTTTCTGATTGTTGCACTTTTTGGGCACACTCAGTAATGATGAAAAATGACAAAAATCCTTTATTGATTTTTGAAATAGTTTGTCCCCCCCCCGCCACCCATTAGCGGAAGCAAAGACTGTTATTGCACTGATGCAATTGTGTGTTTCTTTCAATTGTGTGTCCTTCCTGTGCGAATTTCCCACGGGCATGAACGATTTCATTTTCACCGAAGTTGGCGTGTGAATATAAAAATAAGTCCTGCGAATTTCCCTAACATTATTTCAGCGCAATTACTCATGTTTCACAACACTGCTTTCTGTTCATAACATACCTCAACACCATAGGCCTGAGTTATGTATTGGTGACGCCACTGTTTTTTTAACCGCTAAACTATTTTCTGTCTTTCAGATCCTGGGAAAAAAAGTTGTTCAAGTTGTTGATTTATACGTGGCTCCAACTTCACAATTGCTTCATTTTTTTCTTCAAAACATTGGGCTGTCAACAACAGCCTTCGACGACACGAAAACAAGACGAACCTGTTTACTGCGAGATTTGAGTTGTTGAACAATCACCTACTTTATGCGACACGGAAACCGCAAATTTACTTGGAGCTATTTTAGTCCTAGCACGGAAAGGGAAAGAAAACACTCAGCAAAACCACAGGTTTTTTGTTCACTCCCGTTAGCCTATTTTCAGACATTGTGATTATGACAATGCATAATGGCCCGATTGTGCTCCTGATATAATTGCCCATTGTAGGCAAAATGATTTATTTTAAGCCTCCATGTACAATGGCCACACACTGAAAAAATATCGTCAGGCTTTTGACAGGTGCGGTGCGTTATTTCTTTAAGAATGCAGAAAGGAGGTGATGAACAATTCTAGCAAATCATGTCTGCAAAACGTTTGTGATTATTTTCGTTTGTATGTAAATATGCAGTGTGCACAATTATATATTTTTTTTATAAACCAAAAGTACACTGGCCAAAAACTGAAAAAAATATCCTTGTGCAGCTTTAGACAGGTGCGTTCTCTAATGGAGAACTGAAACAATATAAATCATGTCAGCAAACATTTGCATGATTATTTTCGTTTGTATGTAAAATAGGCAAAATGATTTATTTGTATGCCCAATCAACAATGGGTAAACACTGGGGGAAAAAATTGTGCGGCTTTCGACAGGTGTATTATCTCATAGAGAATTGAAATATAAGGTGATGACAATTTGAAAATAACAGTATGTCAACCCAAAAAAAACTGTTATTATAATAATTGACATTATGCAAAAGAATCTACCCCAAGCGCATTTAACAATCTTCAAGTAAGCACGATTGTTCTTCCCCAAATGCATCATAGAAGGAGACGGTTTACCCAATCAAAACATTTGCAAACATCACAAAACGAAACGATCAAATTATCACGAAATACCCCTTACTGGATTATTTGGGAATGACAGTCTAAATCATCCTGTAAAATCGTGGCTGCTGGTGTGCTGACATTTTCAAGAAATTGTATTTTTCCAACGCTGGTCAGCTGACCAGCGTTGAAGAAAACTAGCTTTTTTTCCAAAAAACTGCTCCCAATTTTTCCTAATTGGTTATTCCGCATTTTCTTTGCAATTGATCACACACCTGTGAAGGGGTACAAGCCTTCTAGACTGATTCTCTGACCTTACAATTCCCCTAAGTCTATAAATTGCTCCGATTCATCTTAAGTGAGGTCAGGGAACCAGACTACAAGATTATGATTGGTTTTCTTGGTTTTGGCCCAGCATCTACAAGCCCAAAACGTGAAACAAGTCCTTTTTAACAATATTTACTATAACATACTGATCCCCCAAATTCATTTATTTCTGAAAATTGCAGCAAAAGCAAATGTTGTACATTCCTTTAAAAAATCAAAATATTTACATACTTTCTCCGATCTCGAAAAAAAAGAGGTACAACTATATTGCTGTTATAATTAAGGCACATTTGACGACATGGGCGTCCGCATGGGTGTCAATCGGGTGGGGTGGACAAATGCATGTATCCCCGCCCACCCTCGAAAAAATGATAAATTGAGAATATGCTAGAGAAAATACAAGGATCTGGGGAAATTGCCCCTTGTAGAAAAACAATCCTGGCGACGCCCATGACTGTCGCCAGTGAATTAGACTTGCGTAAGTCTTACCTTGGCCACCAAATTTGACTTTGCTGGTCCCAGAGGGCCAGCCTTCAGTCTGTCCTCTTTAACTGATCATCACATGCAAATTAAACTTGCATAAAACTTAACTTGACCCAAAAGTTTAACTCAGGTGTCAGCCTAGAGACCCCTTGGACCAAAATTATGGTCTGAAATCAACTTTAATTTGCCTTGTCTTGTTTTGCTTTTGGCCGATCGACGTGCTAACGTGCAAACAACAATTTCCTGTTAAGGCTTTGGAGGTTGACCACGGGCTAACCATGCTCAGCACAATGACCAAGCGGAGGAGGGGAGGAAGGGGGCATTGACCAACCAATATTTTGTAAAGACTGCCCTTTTCCATTCAAATGCCCTTTTTTCACCAGCGCTTACCCCCCCCCAAAAAAGTGGGTTTTTGTTTTTGTTTTTAAGAGTGCCCTTTTTCTGAACAAGTGCCCCTTTGTAAAACGTTCTTTGTCCAAACGGCCGTTCAGGTTGCCTTTTTTTAATTTCGCGCATGTATCACCCTGAAAAGCACCATAATTGTCCATTAGTGTGCACAATCGGCGGTTTTGAACAGCGCCCCCATCGACAGATGGTACCATCCCCCTCCCCCCCCAACCACCAACTATTTGTTTTAACGGAGGCCAAGTGTCCGCAGAAAAAAAAGTGTCTACTTTTCAGCACAGATGTGCAAGTGCACTCTTGAAGAAATCCCCCCTCCACCCCAATAAAAATTAACCGCGCTACGCCACTGATGACAGGCCACAATCGACCTACATACATGTACATCACCAGGTAACTTGTTTATATCGCGATGATTTTCACTCGAGGTGTTGACATCGTGCTATCTAAGGCATGTTTGCCAGGCACCAACAACCGTGAGCAAATATAACGGTATTATTGTCAGCAACTCATCTAGGCAAGGAGAAATTGATTTTGACAACGCAACTGTGGAAAATACCTCCCCACTCCAGAACAATGTCACCCACCCCCTTATGACCTCGTACCCAGACAATGTGGGTCTATACTGTGCGATAAGTCAACGCACTGATGAATGTGCATGTACCGCATACCCAATGTATGAGTCACTCACACTACACGCGTTATGGTTACAGGTAAGTATTATCTGTTGTGTCACGTTATATTGAATCTATTGTTGGCTATTTGACTTTGACAATAGAACCATTATTTCAAATGTATGGGTGTTGGCTTTTCAGGTGAGCCGCATTCCAACCGGAATCATGATTTTCTTGGATGGGACGAGTGAGCTATTTGGCCGGGCATTTGGTCTTCTTGCCCACACCTTTGTTTTTCTTCGTAAATTTCGTGGTAGGGACATCATGTCATCATCGTGAATTTCTACTCAGTGCATTACAACATATTCCCACGTCTTTATTTTTTTTTTGGGGGGGGGGGGTTAATATCTTAAATGTTCGCAATATTGTCAATGGAGAAAATACCTGAAAGGCGATGAAATTCAATGGAAAACCGTGAATTAAATATCATTTTGGTTATAAAATCGGCTGTAGTTCGCTTGTTGATGTTTTACATGCGGTTTCGTATAGGAAGCCTGAAAGATAAAGAGAGATTCGTATTTACTACTCTCTAAATTCCAAAGAGTGAAAATTCGCTCCATTCGAGTGAAGATTCACTCCCACAGTCGGAAACTAGGGACTAGACTTTTAGAGTGAAATTCCTTCAATCGTAAAGATCGAGTTTTCACTCGAGCTTCGTCTGTAGTGGTTCTTTTTTAAGACTATTTCAATCAAACGTGAGAGTGATTTTCACTCTAAAACGTCTATTCCATAATTTTACTCTTTGGAATTTAGAAGGTAGGCCAGATTCTGGAGAAAAAAAAACCCCAACAGCCCACCCAACAAACAAACAAAACATGTGAATCTTTGATGGGTACTTTTTTTCCCATGACATGTACTGTGCCGAAACAAAACCATCGACCAATGCAATGTCGCCGAATGTTTTGTCCATCACTTAAAGCTTACTGGGGAAAAGCTGTATTTGGCCTTAATTAAAGAGCGGAGATGTGGCACACACTGCATATCGCAAAACCCTACCTAAATTCAGAGCATTGTATAACCTGCAAGAGGTACTTTAAAAAAAATTATAGGTCAAATAACTATTGTGAAACAATACCAGTGACCACCGAAATATGTGACCGAAAAACCTCACTTGACCACAGAACTGGCTCCGGTTGACCGGTTCTCATTCAACGGATCATCCAGAAGGATACAAATTACAATCCGTAGTTCCGGTCGTTCCGGTCGTTCAGGTGGTTGTCAAGTGCACCGTCAAGCACGAGGACAAATTCATTATGGGACATACCGCCAGAGCCCATGCAATGAAAAAGTATAAAGGTGTTAAAAGGGTGAAAAAAAGTCATACAATTGTGGACAAATAATATGAAAAGCAAGATAAAAACACAGGATAACGCAACGCCCACTGTTGAAACTACATTCAACAGTCGCTTTGTCTCCTGGGGAATCTTTTAGGTTATGTGGGCGTCTGTAACCCTCTCAAAACAGCTTTTAATTTGGGTTTTTTTTTCGGGTCTCCGATGCCCACAAAATTTTTTTTTATAAATTGACCGCAAATACATTGCAATTTGTGAGGTATTTATTACCAAACGTGGGTGCACTTTTCGTTCGATGTCGCATTCGAAACGGGGAACTTCTTTCGCTTTGAAAAAAATTATAATAATAAACAGCATCTAGGCAAGGCCAAAAATCGGTGGACAAAAAAAATGTGTTTGTTCCCCGAGAAAGTGGGTCCAAATTGTCCCTCCCAAAATTCAATATGAAAAGCAAAGCGGGGGGGGGGGGGCAAATGTATTGCTTTCGAGGAGTTTTGCGTGTGGTATACGCAGTGGCTGCCTTTTTTGCGGCGTCATTAACAAATGACAAAAAAGTTTAAAGGAAAACTTTGATCACTGTTTTTATCTCAGTATTTTGGATTGTTTTGTTTGTTTCAAAAGTTTAACTACCTAGAACTGAACAGGAACATGATACTGCAGAAACACAGGTCAATTTCTCATTGAGTATTTCCGTGCTTTTGTGTTTTCCGTAACAAGCGGTACGATGTACTGGCAAGCCGCATTATCGTTGTACCTGTCACGCGGTCACCTGCTATAAGCAGGTCTTTTTCCTTTCCTCTATAACACCGAATCAAAACAATTTCAACGGGTGATGCTGTCTTTGTTTTTATGGAAAATGATTCACACATTCAAACAATTTAGAATGATAATTATACGTAAAAACATCTATAGCGTCATAATTCCTGGGTGGACGTTTCGAAAGCGTACTTCCGTCCTTTGCTAAAATAAGAAAATACAGTTTATGTTCTGATTTTTATTTAGAATGATCGGTTGTGTAGGCCTATGTCATCGATGACTACTGCGAAATAAAAAAGACGTGGCACTTCTTTCTTTTTTTATGGTATGTTTGCACTATTAATTTTGCCAACTTCTTGTGAAATTCCCTTCACGTACGTTTGTCAAAAATACAAATAACCATTATTTATTTCGGTACAAAGTTTTGCTTTCATTGGGGAAACCTTGATGTTTTCGGGGGTAACTTGTTAGTCATAAACTGAATTTCTTCATATTGTTTAAAGTCGTATACACAGTCTGTTTACATTTGTTTCAACTGTGATTTGGAAGTATTTTCCCTTGGATTACTCAGGGCACATTTTTGTACGTTCCATTTTATTTGTTTAACTGTGGTTTCCTGCTAAAGGTTTAATTAATCGAAATGTAAATTGATTTTAACCTCCCATGTAATGCTTTCACTCATTGACGTAATAATTGGAGTGTATTTTACAATCCCTTTCGATTTGATTTCTTTGTAATGAGGTCGTTACGACATTAATATTAATCGTTTCCTTCATATCCGGGTATCGATTACTGGACGTGATTCTTGACCGTTCTATGAACTCAATGGTATCACATGTCAATTTATATTTCCTTTGAGACACATAGGCTAACATGGGCGGATCTATAGCTTTCGGGAAACGGGGGTGATATGAGGGGGTCAGTGAGTGAAGGCATGCCGAAGGCAAGCCCTGCTGTGGGGGTCCAGGGCAGATACCCGGGAAATTTTGAAATCTACCGTGCTTTGAAAGGCAATTCAAATGAAATTTGAGAATACATTGAGGAACGTCAGCGTTATATTTATTATTTTTGGCCCATTTTACTAGTGTAACATTAGTCAGCGGCAGAACGGGGGGGGGGGCTTAGATCCGGTACTGCATATAGTAAGTTTTCCGTCTCAGACTAACATTTTTTCTTAATAAAGTTCCACTTCTGTCAAAGCAAACTTTGAAACTTTAACATGAATCAAAACTCGTTTGACATGTTCGGGAAGCATATCTCCCAACCTCTTTCTAAGTTTCCCTAACTTGTATTTCTAAAATCATGTAATTTTCGTTCAGGATTCTCCATGCTCTTCTCTTTCAACCCTGCAATCTTCACAAGTGCTTTGAACGACTATTAACTCCTTCAGGAAAGTAGCAGTATGGGCCCTAAAGGTCTATACCGCAAAACTTTAATATAACGAATATGTCGTTCATTTACCTTTCACCCTTCGCAACCGGCTATAACCCTCTATAAGTCCCATGAACGGATGTGAACTTGAACCCGGAAACTCCAGGATCATGTGAAATGCACTCCGGGATTCATTGAATAACGAATGATGGTAACACAACCCCGGGAAGTGGGGGGGGGGGGGGGTCGACTTACGTCCTCGTACTTGTTTGATTTTACAGATTGTGAGCAAACCTGTGGATAGTTAAAGATGCACGTCATGTACGAACCATGCATCTGCCCGCACGTACAACCCACAGCCATACGTCGATCTGTATCAGCGCGGTTCTAGAACCAATATTTTTGGGGGGCTAGCACGGTGGATCCAGAAATTTTTCATGGAGGCGTGCTGAAATGTTGACCGGTTATTTTTCCAGACACTTAGGCCTCCGAAAAGCAGGGGGGGGGGGGCCATGCCATATTTCAATGGGGAGCGCCAATAAAATCATAAACACTATCACACTATATTGACTAATGCACTTGTCACGGCTATTTCTTCTAGGGGGGGGGGGAGACCGCATGCATGTCACACTCCTTCCTTTTTTTTAATTTTTTTTTTTTTTTTTTTTTTTGGGGGGGGGGGGGGGGGGGGAGGGGGCTGGGGCCCCCCCCCCCCCCCCGTAGAACCGCGCCTGGTCTGTATGTCTGTGGTACTACCATCAGCAGCTTCTCCCATGCCAGCTCTTCAGCAGAGTTTTTTTCTAACCGTAAGCTCCCCAATAATCATTCATGTCAGAATTCTATCTTGGCGTTCCACAAGAAAAAACGAACATGAGGAATAAGTTGGAGATGGGTAAAAACGAATTTTACTTACGACCTTTCACATCCGGATTTCAGTCGTACCTGTAATCCCGGTCAAAATGGTTGGGACACTTGGCAATAACCATACCCTCCCCGGTCACCCACTCCCCCGCCCCCCGGTCAACGTTGTTCTCTCCAGCTGATGGAGCACACACGGCGCAATGAGAGACTGCAGGGTCCGGAGGAGGGCAGCGAGATTTGGCCGGGATTGTAGGTCTCCTTGTTCGATCACGTTTGTTTTCTCATCGCGTATTGCGTGAAAACGAAAATGATAACGACGCCAAGGTTTACCTACCTACATCCGATGGATTCTACATTTAGTCGGGCTTGCTTGAATACAGTTCGTTTCGACGGTCATTTTAGATTTGTTTGTAAATACTTCAAGTTTATTCACAATATTTGTGTGTCCAAAAATGGATTTTAGTCTCCTATTTAAGTTTTAGCTTTTACCCAATGACCGCCACAAAATTACTTCATTAATTCTCATCTTTGTACGAGTGCTCCGAGTTTCACTTGTCCACATGTATTTTAGATTTTCGAAAGTGACAGGTCAATTTCTGGCGCGATATTTCTCTTTCACGTCATGCGGGGTTTTTTTCCATAAAATGAGATGCCTAGTAACAATTTCACAAAGGCCTTTTCCCGAGAGTAATGTACCGATTGTCGGGCCGTAATTCGTAATTTGGAAAGTAATAATTCATTAAAAAAAAACCAGGCCGATTTTTTCTTTCGGTCGGGGGTCTCATTTGAAAATGAATAACTTTTGCATTGCTGGTAAAATAGCAATTAGAAAAATTAAACTATATTTCGGGATGACTCGAAATAGAACAGGGTCTGCAACTTTAAGCAACTTTAAGTATCGTTATAGGACGATACACGTGAAACTTCAACGTTCATTGTTCCAATCCAGACAATTTGGAAACTACAGCATATAATTTAGCCTATTTTACAGAAACGATTATGCCTATTTCGAATGCCTACCACCCATGGACTTGAAGTTTCTGATAATTTTGACGCTCGGGTCGTTTTTTTTTTGGTACTTTTGTGTCTGCCTTGCGGCCATCCGTGATTAAATCATTGTGTCAATCTGTTATTAATAAAATTTTGTTTGGTTTGGACAAACCGCGGTCTGCGGCTTCCGGTGCCGACACGCATATTGCGCCTTTTTGTTGACTTTTGGTGCATAATGTGAGTGTCTATTTTTCTGTTTATTTTCCCTTAGGCCTATAACTTCTCAGCTTGGTAGTCTACGCTGTGGTTAAGGTTCCTTCCATAAATTTGGATAGTTTTGTGCCTATTATATCTAATATATAAGTTTATGTAAATTCAGGACACATGCCTTTTATTTCCAATAGTGATGTTATAAAGCAAAGCAATTGCCAAACAAATAAAACAAATAGTTTGAAGTTATTTTCAATACTTCCATGACAAATTGCACTGAGGTGAATTGTAACGAGGACGCAAAGAATTTCACAATTTGAATACCAAATTTATGGAATGGCCCCACTTTACTTAGTTTGTACAATTGTAGAGTGCTATGATTTCATTTCATCCAGGATAGGCCTAGGAGTAATCTATTGTATATTTGGAATACTGTTTCTTTACAACTTTGGAATTTTGTGGCAAGTTTTCAAAATCATAACTTTATACTTTATACTGGGAATCGATATGTTGCACCCCATTCTCTTAAACCATTTTGTTTTTAAAATTAAAACTGAATGTTCAATTTCTTTGCTTTATTTTGACGAACCAGCTATAGGTATATTCTATTTTGGGTGTTAATACAACCTTCCGACAAAAGGGCTATTATTCTGTGTTGCCGTTTTGTTTCTAATCATAAGAGCATCGCCGCCTGAATTATTGCCGGGCCGCAAAAAAATGTTAAAATACTGGTCAAGTAATAATTCCAGAAATTCAATTCAATTCCATTCAATTCCATTCAATTCCGTTCAATTTCTCTTCAATATTAGTGAAAAACTGTCTAATTACTAGAAAATATATCTATTATATTGGGTTAAACTCGGAAATAGTACGGAAAGTGCAACTTTAAAATCAGCAGGATGTTGATGGGGTGAATAATAAATCAATTTGGGGGAAAGATGGAGTCCGAAGTGGACGAAATTCGTCCAAAATGCCGTGTCGTTGATTGTGAACAATCTTTCAAAAATGCACCCAAGGTGATTCGTGAAAATCGCGAATAATTGTGAAATAGCTCGGGATATCGGTGTCGGTATTTTATGATGTTTAACATGCAGCCGTGGGGACTTATTTACACTGGCCAAAGAATAAGAACAGTGGCTACGTGCAAGGCCTCATAAAACCCAAAACCACGCGAGTCAAATGTCACAAAAGGTTCCGTTCATAACGGAACACAGTGTTTGCATTGATGACAAGAGTGTAACCAACAATACAAATATGGCTTACATGTGTTGCATTACATGCGTTTTGCATAATAAATGTTTGCGTTGAACGATTGGAGGGTTCTTGGTTGGTTGGTTGGTGTACCACAGAGCCTCTACAATTCAAGATGACGAATAAAGTCGGGCTTATATGTTCGGTTCCATTAGCCATGTAATATGAGAACACAAAGTAGGGAGTTCGTGGAACGGTCACTCAACTGATGGAATTGGAATGGATGACGGGGCGACGAGTCAGGTTCAACCGCGCGTGCAACAGGCAGCTCGGCCGGATCGCCGGTGGCTGTTAGATGCGCTGCATCGTCGAAATTCTATACCGATTCACGAGAACAAAATCATCTCGACAGTCAAGTCTTCGATTCACATTTTATAAGCCCGTTTCCGACTTATGCATCAAAAGCCTTCAAGATTTCCTGCCTGATGTTCAAAGCTAGGCCATTTTTCTGCATTTATATACGAACTTTTTTCGGTTTTTTCCGCATTATTCCAGTAATTTGCCTTTCACAGTATTTCTCATTGCTAACCCACCGCATCACAAACCACAATAATTGGGTCTTTACTTTTTGTTTCGAAGCTATTGAATCTTAACAAAGAATGTAAACAAAACAAGCATTGACATAACTCAACAAATTAGAAATGCTATTGTCCTTATTTTGACAATACAACAGTGAGAAATTCTTTTAGGAACACTTCACTGACATTATGTCATATTTTAGGTATTCCGAGTCAGTTTCGTATTTCTGATTAACAGGGGCGATTCAGGGGTAAAATGTGTTCCCACATATATTTTTTTTTCTAATTCCGATGTGGTACGCCTCTTCCGGCATATTAATTAGGTTGGAAACGTGGGAAAGGTTACTATAATTTTCCAGGCCAAAAAAAGTGACTTTTTCTCAGTTGTGTCCACCGTTAATCTGAGATAGCCCTTTTTTATTCTAGACAAGGTCTTTTTGTTGAGTAGACTGACTAGACTCACTATCAGACGTCCAATCACTCTTGGTCAGTCTCACCATGGAGGGGGTCGGCTTGTGGAGCAAGCGGAGGGTGGGATGTTACAGGGGGCGCCCAATTTCTGTTAAAGCCTGTATTATGGTCACTTTTAGGACTAACAAATTTCCAACGGGGGTGGAGACGATTTTTTTTTATCCCTACGTCCCCTCCCCACCCCCTTGAATGCATCGCTGGTAATACGCCTGGTTATACGATATCACATAAATGGAAATCTAGGTTTCTAATTGATGGTTTCTGTATCTTGCTACTATAACAAACATATCGGAGATTTCTACAGCTATGTAAGCATCGTTGTGCCGTTAAAATAATTCATCATTAGCATCATCTTGCGTAGGCCTACTTGTGAGAATTGTGGCGCTTCTGTACCCGCCATGCACTTACCTTTGTGTGCTTATCATTATGTGCTTCATTTTCCTTTGAGTCATTGTATCTTTCTTCTTTTGAGGAACAAATCCCCGATAAACCAAACGGATTGACAAGACAATGACAGAACAAATCCACTTGTTAATTGTTGTGGTCAACCCAAAATGTCCGAGTGATAGTCTTCACAGCAGAAGTATTGTATTCAGATTGAAAGATGGATTCTTTTGGAGGGTTGGGGTTTGGAGGGATCGGCTAGTCTGTAATGACTCACGCGTGCACTTTTGGGGGTAAAACCACGCACCCTAAAAAAATGGGATATAGGTTCGGCCAATGATTAATTGAGTCATTCCCCAATGGAGTCTAGACAACGTTGTTTAGGTGTAGCAGCACTCAATCATCTGTCAACTTCGAAAACCACCATCTTAAGATTTTTCAGTGCATGGTATTCTTGCTCATTTTGTAGGGACTCTCACTGTTACGATATATGTGTATACGAGTGACCCCAAATTAGGAACTTCATTATTTAAAAACTGATTCCGTGTAGGGTTGTGGTTGTAATTATAGTTTGACTTTAATTTTTACAAAAAGGCTTATAGGAACACTGAGGCAAAATCCCCTGTCAGGTTTCTTTTCTTTTTAAAGGGTCAAATTTAAATGAACCAGAGTGAGGTCACATGGCTCAGGCTGTTGTTCGATAGATTATGTGGATAGAGTATGTAGTGATGTGGTCTTCCATGTGCCAGTTACCTCTTTTGATGCTCCACAAAACCACGGTCACCCTCATAATTTAATTTTAAAAGAAATCTGTAAAACCGTTGGGTCACATAGACAACAATGTCGTGGGTGTTAAGGGAGCTTCCAATACAATTCATATTGTATGAATGCAATGACATTGTGAGCTTATCGGGTGAAAGACATGGATTTGTAGAGAGAGACCTAGTGGATCATCGAGTGCGACCACAGTCGCCACAGAGCAGACCTTTCAAATTCAAAGTCTTTGCGATGAAAAGCAGGTTCTCCATCGATCATAAATTTTAGCACTTAATAAACCTCCCCCCATCAATCCGCCGTCACTCAGGTAAGTCCATAGGGCCTTGGATCGTTCGTTGGGTGATTGCAGTATGAGCCCCACTATCCGGTCAGCAGGACGATCCCCATGTCTCAGTTGAAGACCACAGAATATGAAAGCAGTTAAAGGGAATGTACAACATTTGCTTTTGCTTCAATTTTCAAAAACAAATGGATTTGGAGGATTAGTATGTTATAGCAAATATTGTTAAAATGACTTGTTTCACGTTTTGGGCTTGTAGAAATAACAATTTTTCTTGAAAGTGTTGGCACACCAGGAGCCACGATTTTACAGGATGCTTTTAGACTGTCATTCCCTAACAATCCAGTAAGGTATTTTGTGATAATTTGATCATTTCGTTTTGAGATGTTTGCAAATGTTGTATCTTCCCTTTAAGACTGATATTTCTGTGCTGTTTTTTTTTTTTTTTACTATTCGTCTATGAATCTATCTTTCTGCTGGTCCCAGAGAGCCAGCCTACATTCCTCTTTGTAACTATCTCACTGGCTGACTTACTGACTGACTGTCACTTAGGATTTAGACTTGCGTAAGTCTCATCGTGAGGATCAATAGGAATTAGACTTGCGTAAGTCTCACCGTGAGTATCTAGGCCCCTGAGACTAAATTGGGACCAGCTTTACAACGCCGCTTGCATACATAACAGTCTTGATTTTCCCCATGTTTCCGTGTATTTTTTTCACACGGCACACTCGCTTTAAGCCCATTTCCTTTTTTAAAGCACTATGTTGTATTTCCTTGTCTTTTAATCAACATAAGGTTGACTGAGCAAATTATATACTAAAAAGTTATTTTGAAGATTGATGATATTTGAAGTTATTTTGTCATTTCCCCCGTGACAATGTAGTTTTGAATCAATTCCATTATCTCTTTCTTTGGCCTAGTTATCATTTCTGCGTGCGTTACGTAACAGTGTCGGTGTCGTCATCGTCATGTTTCCCTCTCCAACTGTAATTCACAGTTTCACTGTCCGCTCCATTCAAGGAAACAATTTATCATGAACTTATTTCACATTCGTCCGTTAATAACAGCAAAAAAAGTCACATCAATTATACTTTATTTTACAAACCATCTGTTCTGGCAGTAAAACAAACAGGCCCAAATACGAGGATTTTTCTTTGCATCTAAATAAGAATGACATGGAATCACCTGATCATTAAAAAATATCTTTTCCGCAAACGTCATTTAAAACCAAACATGCAACAGTCGTCGACCACATAAATGACAGGTTGAAGCTTACCCGGAAGTCCTACGATTGGTGCGCTCAGGAGGTGACGTCAGCGTCATTCACCGTGCTCTTTTCACGTTATCACAGCGTAGATAATAAGTGTTTGTTCTCGCCATGGTTATTAAAATAGCTAGTAATACACCGTGAAGTCCCGCCCACTTTGGGAAAAAAAACTTTGGCATGCCTATAAAGGATCAGAATCAGTAGGTGTGTGGTCACAATTATTTCGCAGTGGCAGCGGAAAAGATACTATTTCAGAGGAAACAACGTGCAACTCACACACCTGGGGGATTTAAAGGCTTGCTCGTGAGAAAGAAAACCATCCAAGATGTCCAATTTGAAGTCGTCATGTCTAAGATGGGTAGTCGTGTTTGTGGCGTGTACGGTGGCCGCGAATGGGAGTATAACCAAAGACGAAATTCCAGCGAAAGCACCCGACAGTCAAGAATTGAACAAAGTTAAGGGATATGTAAGTATACTGTATTCATTTTTTGAAAAAGATATGATTGAAAAAACATCTGCATGTTAAGCATGTGTTTCCCTTGTAATGTCTTCAGTTATAATGTGTTAGATCTATGGAGGAATAAGGAATACAATTTAGAACCATGGACACTGTCATGCAAAAGTTGTGTCATATTTTTGTCCCGTATAGCCATGATAGCCCAAAAGGTTTTCATGTTCAGAAACATTAATTTGACAAGATTGAATTAATTTTGCCGATCAAGTTTGTTTTATTAAAAAATAATTTCTGAATGAATTCCCCGGATCATTCTTATTTAAAGGAGTATCTAAAGAAGTACGGTTATTTGAGCAAGCGGCCGACGAAGGATGACGCCAGCGGCATGATCCCACCAGACAAGGCCGTCAAAGCGATCAAGAACCTGCAGAAATTCGCCGGTCTGTCTGAGACGGGCGAGATCGACGCGGACACGCTCGAGTTGATCGAAAGACCAAGGTGCGGGGTAAAAGACCCGGTCATCAGCAATGACACCGTGGGGGTCAACGCGTCGGAGAGCGGGGAACGGAGGCGCCGCTACGTGGTGGCGGGTCCGCCCTACCAGTGGGACAAGAATGACCTGACATACATGTAGGTTTTTACTTTGACGGTTCAGATTTATTCATTTTCAAATTTATTGCATTTTTATTTTCCTTTGGCGGGATTGAAATTGAAAAAAAACAATGTTTCTAATGTATTATCCCTCAAGCGGTAATGCAAGATTCCGAAAGATTGGCCAGTTTGATCATGCTTACATTTTAATGCTTAACACAATTTTTTTTTGTAGTTGTACACACACAAAAACATCAGACTAAATACAAGTCATTCAAGTGGAACATCCAAACCGTTCATAATACAATTAACAATGAAAACCGCAATGAAGTAATTGACGGTAACGCCATGTAAATGAAAGATGGTGAGTTGTGTGGTTCGGAGTGGAACCAGTTGGTTTAACTCGACGTTTCAAACAGTATGCTCTGCTCGTCATCGGTGACTATTTCATGCATTTCTGCGATGACTATTTCATGTATGGACAGATTATGTAAAATGCTCTGCTCGTCATCAGGAAACAGTCGCCTGATGACGTGAAGAGCATACTTTCCGAAACGTCGAGTTAAACCGATTGGTTCTTCTCACAACCATACAACTCACTATAAGTATAAGAGATATCATTCACATGGTGTTACCGCAAACCTCCCATTCACTGATCATGTCCACCAGGCAAACCCTTCAGTCTTATTTAATTAATTGACGTTTAGCGCTCATAAATAGAACATTGTGTAGGCTACAAGAGTTAGTATTCATTAAAAATGAACGGCGTCACCTCGTTCAAAATGTGCCCTCTCCTCCCAATTTTCATTATCTGGCAAGTTTCACGATATTGCAGCATCATTTACCATTATTGACGCAGATTTACGCCACTGGTCAAAAGTAAAATGACCTTTTAAGGTTCCTTGCTCAATTCAGTTTTAAAAAGTTAAGATGATGTCATACTTCTCACCTGTACCGAAGGGGAATTTTACCTGCGCGTCAGGTTAGGTAAATTGTTTCACTATCCACGTCACGAACTCTTGTTGAAACAGCATCTTACCCAAGCCTAGGAAACCACACATTTCCTTATTTTGATTGGGTGGTTGTAAGATAAACATTGCGTAAGTTTTTGTGTTCATCATTGAGCAGTTTCCTGCTCTCAACACCGTGTACAGGGAATTATCATCAAAACTAATTTGACTAAAGCCAAATATTTACCTTGCGGCAACTTCCCCCGGGGAATTAAAGGTGCGGTCCGGGGAACTCTGCCGTGTGATTTCGATGCGATGACTATTTTATGCATGGACAGATTAATGCAAAACTTTTTATGGGTAGCCCGTGTGAGGACAGTTTAGTTCCTCAAAGAACCTGGATTTCCTTATACAGACATTGGTTTGAAAAGAATTTGGAAAAAATTCTGGGAACAGGTTTCGAAGTGAGAAGGAACTTGACATTCAGCTCTTAAAATTGGAATGCAGGACAAATGCAATTTTTTAATTCGTTTTTACCGGATTTTTATTAAGGGGCACAAATTCGCATCTGCATAAATCAAAAGGCCCTAAAACTCTTTAAGAAATTGGAGTATAAACACTGAAATTAAATCTTAAATTTGTCAGAAAGATCAATGTTCAGGGATTCGATAAAAAAAATTTCTATTGCCTGGTTTAAGGTTTTGATCGAGGGTAGAGATACAATGTAAACCTATTTTAGTAGTATTAGTTTCTGGTTTATTTTTAATGTGCCCGTTTTCGAAGAGTATAAAACCTTAAATTTTCCTTTCTTCGTTTAATTCACCATCAACCAATTTTGAGTTTTAATAATTTCAACTTTCCTAATCAGGGTTGTGAACTATCCTGGCCCGCCCTCTACGATCACCGCAGACGAGGTGGATGCCGACGTCAGGCGGGCCTTCAAGCTATGGAGTGACGCCACCCCGCTGACTTTCCGGTCGGTGGACGATGAGAACGAGGCAGACATCCGGCTGATCTTCGGCAAGCGCTCCCACACCGACGTAGAGGGCGACCCCCCGTTCGACGGGCCAGGGGGCACGCTCGCGCATGCGTTCTCGCCCAACAGCAACTGGGGCGCCACCGACGGCGACGCCCACTTTGACGAGGACGAGATGTATACGCACAATGTGCCAACAGGTAAAATTCTGACATTCGAATATCATAAAATGTTTTCAAACCAGTGCTCCGGCACGGCTTCGGCTGCATCTTTGGCACAATTTCATTTAACTGTGCCTGTTAAGGGGGGACCTTTTGACTGAGCCAAAGCTGGAGCATGGCCGAAATTCGTAAAACACCTCAAATTCTGAGGTTACAAGACAGTCAGTTGGCTTGAATTTCCCCAGAACTTGCTCGGTCCAATTGTTCAAAAGAAACATTTGTTTTTGCTTGTCACCTGTTTTCAGGCGTGAGTTTCTTCTACACCGCGGCCCATGAGATTGGCCACACCCTCGGCTTGGACCACTCCAATGTGCCCAATTCGTTGATGTGGCCCTGGGGGCGGAGCTACACCAGCGAATTCGTGCTGCCCCAGGACGACACCGATGCCATTCAGTCGATATACGGTAAGATAGGACCATGGTATTGATATATCCAACAAGTATGATTTTGAGGATTATAGCACAATGGTGGATGATGATAATAAGCTTGTGGTTGGTGGATAACACCAGATTGATGCGTCCTAAAAATGTCTTTGTTTAGTCCAAGTCCACCACCATAAGTCCTCACAAGTCAATCAAAGGCCATCCAATGCAGTTCATTCACAATATGACAAGGCCTTAAATAAAGGCGTTATTGTCCATCTCATTTAATTGTGACTGCGTCTCATGAACTGACTTGTGATTTATTTGCGACCAGACTTGTGATGTCCATTCTTCACAGGCATGCAACTTTTCCTCGGATCAGCTGATTTCCTCTTTTTTTTACTTCCCATGTTTGCCATTGTAAATAGAAAAACACTGTACACAAAGTCTTGGAAAGATTTGAATTTCCTCTTTTTTTGGTGACTTCCCAGTTGCATGCCTGTCTTCAGAAATACATCCAACAACAGTTTGTGTTCCTTCCTCCATTGTGTTATGTTGTATTGTGTCATGTGGCCAGGGGTATACATGTTTAGGTCTTGTCTGTAGGTGGACTGTATGAGCTGTGAATGACCGTGAAATAATTTTTTTGTTCCGATCCAGGAGCCAATCCTAATCCACCGACGGTCCCTCCAACCTCACCCCCGCCTCCTCCTGTCTACTGCACCGTCTCATTCAGCTCCGTCGTACTCATTCGCGGGCAGATCTACGCTTTTTCTGTAAGTCAATCACTACTAGAACTTTGAGTGTTACACTGTGCTCAACAGTGATTGGTGATGGAACATTTGGATGTGTGGTCTTGGCAAGCACGGAAGAGACGCTTTTTTAAAAGAAAGACTTTCAGTGGAGACTTAGATCAATTTATGCATAAAACATGAAGCAAATACAGGGCGCAAGTTTTATCTTAATTTCAGAATATCGAAATTCCAAAGGATCTTCTGTGATGGAAATTTGACTACTTACAACAATCCTACCCCCCCCCACCACTCTAAAAAAAATTTTTTTAAAAATCATTGTTTTTTTTTCTACGAATTTCTTCCCTTGGCTTTTGTGCCACCAATTGTCGATTCTGGCAAAACCAGAGTAATTTCTATTCACATGTTGAAACTATATTCAAAATTTAACCTAATGCAGTGAACTGTGCAGCGACTTTGAAAAGACACAGTTTTTACGACGTCAAGCACACGAATTCTGCAAAAGAATTCAACAACCAAAAGTTATTCAACAATAGAGTCGTAAAAGGAAGTCATGGAAAAGAGGTGTGATATATTCCGCGTACTTTAGACTCGATCAAAGGTGAAATGGCCAAGGCTCGTTGCACAAGCATTGTCCCGCTGGCTACTGCGAAATATTTTCATTGTGAAATAACGACCAAACGAAATGGGGGCAATAAACCCGTGTGCAATACAAAACATGATAAGTGCAAACCAATATTAACCACGATGTACTTAAAGTGGTTGTCGTTATTGTGGAAATCCTTCGTGGCGTACGGTTATTTTATATGTTGTGTAGTTTCATTTTTTGTGTGATTTGGTAAATGATTCATACACTGGGAAACTTCCAATCGGAGATTCTTTCCCGGCAAAACTCAATTATCAGAGGCACATTGGTTGAGGAATAATACTTGTAGACTACATGTGATATCTATAAGTACATGTATGCATATAAGTATGCATATCTGTTATAGTGTTAAACTTGCAGACTCAATTTGGAACGATGCAGTCATGTTGAGATAAGTTTGACAATATGAACTAGAAAGCACTCAGAGAGCGCCATCCTCCATGATCCACCAAGGCTAGACAATTCCCGGCCATAGTGAAGAATCCTTTCAAGAAATACTGACCCAGATCCGGATCACTTCCAAAATCTAATCGATTTTGTACTTGTACCAAGGACCCCCCCCCAAAAAAAATAATGCAAATCCATCCATAACTTTTGTCCATAACAGACAAACCAATCAACCAACAAACTACCAAATCCGATGAAAACGTAACCTCCTTGGCGGAGGTAATAACAGATTCGTGATCTTGCACGGAGAAACAAAAATTAAAAATTCTCTTCACTTAATTTTTTTTTTATATTAGGATGACAAACTCTGGCGCTTTGATACCGACGGCAATTTACTGTCTGAGCCCGAGGGTGAGCTATCCCGCATGTACTTCCCCAAGCTTCCCAGGAGTGTTTCGGCTGGTTACGAGAGATGGTTCGACGGCAAAATATACTTCTTCAAAGGTAATCAGAACAAAGTTTCAAGAAAACGGTCTCTAAATGCTGAGTCCCATTTTTTCAACTGTCTGATTAAAGTTAGCACGTTCTTGCCCTTCTAGCATACATTTGCATAAAACTTTGTTTTTTAATGAAAAAAATCACCTACTACACTTTAAACTCATGGTCTTCCGAAAGAGATGTTTGCATCTCGTGTAACTCGTGAAGATCAACACTGATTTAGAAGGAGGGATGGGTGCTCGTAATCACAAAATAACTCAATCTGCCGAAATGGAAATCGTATAACGTGGGCGTCCACGGGGGTGTCAATGGTGGTGGGGTAGGCACGTGGCCCTCAAATTTTAAGGGTGCTTGCATGACTGAGCATGTGGACCATGATTAGTCTACATTATTACATAGCGCCCTCGACGATGTCAAATGAACAACCTTATTTAATTTCCAAGTTGGCAGTCATCTTATTACGACTTTAGGCAGTCTGCACACATCCTGATTATGAAGGATCGTTTTAAATATACAGTTAATGCTATACAGAGTAAAAACTTACATTTTAAGTATCTTTTTTCCCCCTAACCAGGACGTAATTACTGGGTGTACAAGTCTGCCCGTGCTTCACCCCCACTCTTCAAGATGTACGACGTGGACTCAACGAACCTACCGAGCGAGCCGGACTACCCCCGCCTGGCCGAGGAGCTAAATCTCCCCAAGAAGGTCTCGGCCGCTCTGCACGTGGCCGACGAGGGCCGGACTTACATCTTCAAGGCCAAGAAAGCGTTTATCGTTGACGAGTTTGAAGGCAATATCGATGAGATGAAGACCCATCTGGCTTTCCCCGGCGGGCAGTGGTTCCCGACTGGAGCTTTCTACAACGACGGTGAGTGTGAAGACATTATTTTTGTTGTCAACGGACCGATCCATCAAGCCCCGCCCCCGTGATGTTTTGACTTTTCAAAGCCATGCTTTTTGTCAATCAAAAGTCCGACATGCGTGAACGTGCGCGTGTTGTAGCCCACATGCGCAGTAGGCGGGGCCGGGGATAATGAATCGCTCTAATTGGCAGATTTTGAGACGTTGGTGGCAGCAAACACACCAGTCCTTTTCAATCGTTTTTAATAAAGCGCGCATGCTCAATATGACGCAAACAATGGAAAAAGGGCAGCAATATTCCGTCTTATATAAGTCCTAGTCATAAATTTTACGATGTCATTGCGATATTTTAATGTACAGTTAAAACGTTAACATTCTATTTTATCCACAAGTCAGTCAAAAGGCATTTGATTACTTTGCATAAAAGCTACAAGAGGAGCAAAATCTTGGGTTTCCCCTCCCACAAAAAATGTTATTATTTAAAATGTTCTTCATGTTTGCCTGGCATTCATAATTAAAAGTTACACACCACTCGTGTATAATAAGGCACATTTTCAACCCCCAACCCACTGAATGTCGAACGAGTCATATTAATGCTCTTTTTTCCCCATTATCTCGCAGGTTACGCATACCTCATATACAGCCACGGACAAGGAGCCGACTACTTTCGTTTCAAGTGGGACCAGACTAAGAAGACCTTCGCAGGCATGCCGGGATACCCACGTGACCTGTACAAGGAACTCCTGCACTGCCCTTAAAACTACGGGGATCTGCCAGATATCACACAACCGAACTTTATTGCAAGAGTTGTAATAAGTGTTGTAATAGTGTTGCCTGTGCTTAGCATTTTTAAATGGCGACAGAATCGAGAAAGAGATTAGGGAGATCCCACGGTTATCCCTTAATCCGCTAATCCCCTGTTGGACTTGAGAAGAACCTGTAGATCTTTGGTTTCATTTAAGCTTCAGCACTAGAGGAGAGAATTGATGAACATGTGATCATCTACAAAAAAAAACGTAGCCAAATCTTTCTTTACCATATCAAATGATGCCATTCTTAAAACAGTATATAGGAAAACAGATAAAGGCAATTGTATACACTGCAAAAATTGTAGTGTTAATTTAAACCATTTGGTATCTATATAGGACAACACCAGTAAAATTTAACACCAGATGGTCCTATATAAATACCAATGGTGTAAATTTAACACCCAGTTTTTGCAGTGTACATGATTATCACATTCAGCTATGACCAATGAATAAGGAACGAAATGTTACAAAAAGCGGGACCTTTGTGCTCCCTAAAGTGGTGAAGATAAACAAAAAATAGAATCTTCCCGTATGTCATACAACGGCTGAACACTGACAGCCTTCATTATTGGCTCTTTATTATATGATTTTTTGGAGATTTTAGGCGCGTTGGAAACTACAGGCGCATAAATACAGCAACCGTCGCCTCTCAAAAAAACACATTGTATCTCGTTATCTACTATATTCATGAAAAGTTACATAATTCAGACCAAATCAATTCATGTAATGTAAAAGAAAATGATTTGGATTTTTGTTTACACTTTTCATTTAAATATGTAAATAGCTATGTGTTTTATTCTACAGGTGTTCTTTTTTACATAATTTGTAGTACAGTTTTCTGTATTGTATTTATTATTTATATTTATTACTAAAAGTAATAAAGCCGATGTTTTCATATTTCAGTAATATTAACTTATTTATTCTGTTTGCGTAATAATGTCATTTTTCTTCAAGAACTTGGTGGATTTGTAAAGGGGCGCGAATTTGGTTACCCTGCGCGCCCATCCGTGGGGATGAGGCCCTCCCAAGTTTCTTTAGCCGACCCTCCGATGTTCTCTCATTTGGCCCCTTAAACCCCCCCCCCCCCCCACGCTGACATAAAGCGCCCCCGAGTCTCCTCCCCCGGTTAGCAGGACTCCACCTAAATTGCTTTTTGAAATCTCTGGCGGAAGTATTTATGGCTGCTGGCCAAATGTTGCGCTGCCCGCTTTGACTTCTTGCTAGGCTCCGTCCAAGTTTCCAGAAGGACCTTTAATAGGCTTGATCTTGCGGTCTAGACGAATCCGGGCACGTGATCACTGTATATTCACGGAGGCCCCTTTAATGGCGAAGGCATTGTGCTGACTATTTTGCACACAGAGCAACTGCTACATGACAGCAATAGCTAGCACAATGCTCTCTCCATTACAGAGGGCCTCCTTGATAGAAGTGAAAACGTGTCAGGATGGGGCTATATAGGCCTTAAAGCTATAGTCCATCATTTGCAGCTATCCGAAAAGTAACTGGCGTAATTATTGTTGAAAAACATACTTGGTTGAAAGTTAGTAAGGGGACTAAACTCCCTGTGAAATTGTTCTTTCTGGCAAGCTGTCATTTTGAAGTAAACAACGAAAGAAGGCCTTTCCAGCGGTGCTTCTTAAGACGCACCGTAGGAAAATTTAAATTAGTAGTTCGTTTTGTTATTCGGCGAAGCGCGCGCAAGCATTGGCACGACAGATCAGTGCGCGACATCGCGTAGCTGCATTCGGCTCAGCGAGAACGTGTCTCGGACGCTGAATTTAGGCGCGATTCAAAACCTGATTCAGCAACTTTTGATTTGAAATTAAGATCCTAGAACGCTGTTTTTCTCAGAATATACAGCTGAAGCTGAGCTGAAACTTTATCAGGTTAGTTTTTCAGTACCCTTCTTTAGATTTTGAGCACTTGTGTTGCTTTAAACGAACAAAATGTACAAATTACAAATGATGGACTGTAACTTTAAGGCTCTCGGATTTTAGGAATTTTTCTTTATGATGATTGCGAGCGCCTTAACCTTATCAGCCTTGCTGTGGCGTGTCCAGCGAAGGAGGGGGCCGGGGCGGGGGGGGGGGGGCTTTTCCCCGGCCCTATGTCACAATTGCAGAGGGTAATAATAGCCCCTCACTTTTTTGTCGCCCACCCCCTCCCCGCCCTCCCCTAGCGGAAACTTGTATAGGCCACTGTGTGCATGCTTCCTATACAGTGCACGTGAGAAAAACAAATTGTTTGCATTTGCACACACATTTTCACCAACATATCTTTATAAAATTCCTATTATCTTTCCTGTAACACCCCCCCCCCC
Organism: Patiria pectinifera; assembly: GCA_029964075.1. Lineage (NCBI taxonomy): Eukaryota > Metazoa > Echinodermata > Asteroidea > Valvatida > Asterinidae > Patiria > Patiria pectinifera. Next base: position 14,485,460 of record CM057146.1, on the reverse strand, counting down.
TCTTCACCTCCTTGTGTTTTTCCTGTCCGTCGCTTCTATTTTGATCGACAATCATCGAATCAATATCTATGACTGGTTCTCATACAGACCATGTCACTGGTGCCATCATGCCATAGGGGGGAGGCCATGCTATTTTTTTTTGTACGCACACTTCCAGGTATTTCAACTGATATTATAGGCCTATACTGTGTAGAACATAATATGAGTTCGCTTTCCCTGGTGAAAGTCGAGCGTCACTTGACCACCGGTCTGGCAAGTGGTAAGGACAACTCCAAGTTTTCATCGGATTTGTGCAGCATATTTTACCACTTGCAGATTCCGGGATTCAACCGTTGGTGGCGTCCTTTTGTCAAAGAATTCAGAGTGCGTTGCCACCGTACCACTGACCTACTTGTTACAAAACAGCGAAGTGTGATTGTTCTGATGAATTCTAAGGAAGAAATTCCTGACATTTGAAGTTAAAGTACATTCAAGAATTCAACACGTATAGGCCTAAATTCTGTAAAAATGACAAAGCAACCTCCCCCAAAAGTTGTATACTTCGAAAATATTTGTTTGGATAAGCTCATTCCCGAAAACATTGTTGGGAGGAATTTCGGCCGGAAATAAATGATTGATTTGGCAGTCAAAACATACCGTTTTCTAGAAAATGTTTTCACAGAAGCGAGGACATAGTTCAAGAGCGAGAAAATAACCACCAATAAAAAGTGCACCTTTTTTTTTGCTTCCATTTAAATCAGACAGTGCTACTGCTTTAATTTCCTCGGAGGACACAGATGACCGGAAGACATTTCAGAGAATTGTTTGGGCCCGATAAAGGTCAGTGATTGTCCGGAGTGGAAAAAAAGCTGACTCGGAGGCCATCGGGTGGCGTGAGGTGGAAGGCCGGGCCGTCACGTCCTACGAACGGTCAAGAATTTTGGCCGAGAGCGGCAAGACGTCAGCAATACACAACAATGTGCAATTTCAATCACTTAATTAAACTTCAACACCAAAGCCAGCTTCGGGGGTGTTTTTAATAGATAATGCCCAAAACTCAAGGCCAAGAACACTCAAAGACGTGGGCAAACGTGTGGGTTTTCACCTACTTGGAAATAGACTTCACGTCTTGTTTTCTGTCTTGAAAACCTTTGACTTACCCAAGAGGAATGTGAAATATACGGGGGCGTAACTAGGCGAATCCAGTGGGCGTACAGTTGTATTGAAAGGACCCGCTAGCCTCAGCTTTATATGTGTATAGGCCTACGAATAAAGGTTGAATACTTCTCCTACAAATTGTGCATAAAAGCAAATAAACCTAGCTCTTTCCTGATAAAAAAAACATGTTTTTTTAAAGTTTATCAATATGGCAGACACAATAGAAGGTCGCTGTTTGAGTTGGATAAAGTCCTTTTTTTTGTAATTTACCAAACCCAAATAGGGCCCGCTATCGTGTGGACATACCTCAAATTGGCTAATTACCAGCTTCACAATTATATTTTTCATTAAGCAGCCACTTCAATTTTACGCAGATACTCGTCTGCACCGTTATTTCGATAATTTGCGTTAGTAGGCCTAAGTTCAAATGAATGAGACAAGTTCAAAGTTGGACAGTTTCCAGGAACGACTGCTGCATGGCAACATTGAAAGGAATGGTCTTATACTGGGTGTTATGAACCGAAGTCTTTGCGGTAGAAACACGCTTGCAGGGAATGACGGATACATATTTACCAACGATGATGAAAATCATCTGGAAAAATAGGCTAATTAGGTTACCATACGCAGTCGAGTCGTCCGCATCGCAGCTTGAGCATGATTGGAAGCTGATGACGTAGTGGTTCCAAAATAAACCATGATGTAATGGTCGCACATTGTATCCGTGTGGACGAAGGATGCACGCCTAAGTTTCTTTAACCTTGCTGGAAATTCCTACTGGGGTAATTTGACTTAAAGATATACGGTAGTCGTTTGAATAGTATTGATACCCCCCCCCCCCCGGTGTTGCGAGGAGGCAAGGGGCGCTTGCGGAAAGGCAAAACCAAAACCAAAAAAAAAGAAGGAAAAAAGGAAAAAGAGTTGTGAAGTCAATGTTAATACACATTAAACAAAATGGGCGTCTGCTGGGGTGTCAATGGGGGTGGGTAGGGCAAATGTCCCCGTCCCCCTTGAAAAAAAAAATGATAAATTGAGAAAATGCAATAGCGAAAGTACAAGGATATTGGGGGAAATGTGCTTTGCCCCCCTCCCCCCCAAAAAAAAAAAATTCCTGGCGACGCCCCCCCCCCCCGACATGCGCCTCGCCACGCTCAATATGAATGAACAGTAAAGCTGATAGATTACAGATTCGGGCTAATGCCTGAAATTCTTGGGTTTCTACAAATCATATAGAGAAAGAATGCTACAAGCGACCCTATAAAACATGTACTTACACTGCATTACAAGGTATTTCGCTCAATGGCTGAGCATTCCAAAACATTGACCAAAACATGGAAACAATAATTTAACAACCAAGTATATACAACAGCTAGATGAGCAAAGGGTTTTGGGCTTAATCACTCTTTGACTAAGTCAACGTGGATATCCGACAGACAACAATACGAAATAGAAACAGTCGTTATCATACCAACTGCAACAGTCACAAGGTATATTCATTTATCTATTAACAAAGATAAGTGTGTCATTTTTTGTCAATGGTAAATTCTTCAACCAAGTTAAAAACAAAACAAAAATCAACTCAAGATACAAGACAATTGGAACCAGAACCAGGTGTCTCGACCAAGCACCTGTAGAATCAAGTCTGTTTGTTGTCTCTAAGGTGTAAATTATGTGAAGGAGCACCCTAAATCTTCAAAGATGTAAAATATCGATCCAAAGGGAGCATTGATTCTTTCGCGATGTTTTTTATGTCTCCATGCCTTAACAATGAATGCTTTATTAGAAACAAGAGTGCCAATAAAATTAGAAATCACTCTCAACAACTGACCATCACGACAAAGTCATTTTCTTGTTCAGAATGTTATGGCCATTGTTTTCATAGGCGAGTGTTTGTTCCGCGGTAGGATTTAACACTTGGCTCTGCGTAATCAAATTGTAAAATATTGGCTGTTCACTTTATTCTCCTTCAGCAAGTGGGCCCATAACAATACCCATTCATTGCTGAGTTTGTTTACCTTTGCGCTACACGGCATCCGTTCCTGGCCTGAATGACAGGCCCTGTATACACATTTTGATGGATAATCCATTACTTGATTCTCCGGTCGTGCAACTTTTTGGATAATAGGCGTTACGCGGAAGCGGTGCAATGAGTCTTTTAGCCGCAGACTGCAGCCTGCCTGCGCTTCAGACTGAAGCAGGAACTGACATCATCACACTGTGGTGAGATTCACCCAATCAGGGATGAGGCACCCATAGCGAGATCACAAACACAATCAAGAGTTCTTAAGCTTGGCAGCCTACATTGCGGTTATTACAGAACTGATTGTCATTTGAACTGGCTTATGATCAGGATAGGGCTTTATTCCGCGAATTGGGGCAAGCGCTTATTATTTGATAGGGTTTTGTGCGAGATCCGTGAAGAGGCGTAAATAACGACCTTGAGAAAAGGCTATATAACTGGCAAGTCGCTGGTCGTCTTGTCAGAAAGTTACATCGTGTGCAGAGAGCGACCTTAAGAACAAGCTACACATTTGGGTCAACACAGATTAAGCTCGTGCAACAATAATGAACAGTGTCAGATTTTGGGCGCTCTTTGGAGCGTTTCTAGGGTGCAGCCTCGTTCAAGAAACATTCGCTCGACCTCCAAGTGATATTGAAGAAACGGCCCGCCTCTATGTAAGTAAAACAACCACATTATAAAAACCATTTCAATTAACGATTGTTTATACAAAATTCTTGCTTCGTATATTAATTATTCCATTGTGAATTACAGAAAGGATAATTTTTAATTGAAAATCTGTCCGTTCTACAGGATTTTCTCGAGAAGTACGGCTACTTTGATCACTTCCCATCTAAGGCTGAAGGCAAACTCCCAACCATGAGCGAACAACGGCAAGCGATCCAGGCCATGCAGCGGATGGCCGGCATACCCCAGACCGGGGAAATTAACCAGATGACGGCCGAGATGCTGAGCAAGCCCCGCTGCGGTGTCAAAGACGCAAACCCCCGTGACGTGGTCAAAGGGCCGGGCCGGCGCGGCAGGCGGTACTCCGTGCTGGGCGACCCTTACAAATGGACGGACAAGACGGATCTCACTTACAAGTGAGTTTTCGAACAATTTTTTCCCTCTGATTTTCTTTGTTTGTCTCTTCGATTTGTTTCTCTGCGAATTCCTTAACTTAAAAATTACGTCCTTAACTATTTTGAATAGCACACCTATTTTTGATATAAAATGCTTTAAAAAATCAGTGTCTATGTGTTGGCAATAAACTTTATCATGATACTTATATAATATTTCAGTAAGCTTTCCCAATCCGTTAGAAAAGTTTCTTAAGAGGAATAGGCCTATACAGACCTCCTTTCACTTGAAGCACTTATTCAACAAAGTGTTCCTAAAATAAATTTTAAAAATGAAGTTCCTGAAATGAGCAATACCAAAACAATTTCTTCCCCAATAGAATCATGAATTATCCCGGCGAGAACTCCCCGGACCTGACCCGCGAGCAGGTGGACGAAGACATCCGCACAGCCTTCAAGGTCTGGAGTGACGTCACCCCGCTCACCTTCACCGAGATCCACAGCGACGACGCGGACATCAGGCTGCTCTTCGGCGGGCGAGCTCACACCAGAGTGCGCGGGGACCCGCCCTTCGACGGCCCAGGGGGCACCCTGGCCCACGCCTTCACCCCAAACTCCGGCTGGGGCGAGACGGATGGAGACGTGCATCTAGACGACGACGAGACTTTCACCAAAGGAGTGTACAGCGGTAAGAGACTTTTTCTTATCAATGTACCGATCCACTAAGCCCTGCCCAGTGATGTTTTGACAAATCACAGCAGTCCGACAGAAGTCCAACACGCGTGCACTTAATGTATGACGCGCGCGTCTACAACATGGCATTGGAGAGGCGCATGTGTTGTTTCCAACGTATGCAGTGGGCGGGGCCTAATGTATCAATCTATGATTTTATTGGCCTTTCCAAAATCGGATTCGTGATCTCATTGGTTCAAATTCACAGAGGGGAACGGACAAGCTTCTGGATTTCCAGGGCGTTGTTTGAAAGTTAGACCTGAAATCACTACATTGACTTTCAAGTAGATGACCTGAAATTCATCCCCATAATTTCTTGTTTTTGGTCTGTTTGAATTCATTCCAACAGGTACCAACCTGTTCTACACGCTGGCTCACGAGATCGGTCACGCCCTAGGTTTGTTCCATTCTGAAGAGCTTGACTCTCTGATGTGGCCCTACGATCGCGGATACATCCCGGACTTCAAGCTCCCACAGGACGACATCTTGGGCGTCCAAAGTCTTTATGGTAAGAAGAGCTCCAATATATTAAGGGGGATATTAGTTTTGCATGGTCGATCACTCGAATTCGACCCGAAAGCAAGGTGTTTAAGGAGATTGCATTCACTCATTAACTCACTCAGAGGACAATAGCCATGGCCCCTCCTGTTTAGGAAAATAAATGAAGACTTTGCTTTGACTAAACTTGAAGAGTTAGGATCGTGGCTCAAATTTCCCGTTCAAAGTTTTGAATTGGCAGGGCTTACCGCGTGATAGATATGTCAGGTTGAGCCCGGATCAAATTTGTACCGTTTATTTTGCTGTCCTCAATATTCATGGCTTAAAACTTAAGAGTACAATACTTACCAATCTTATGTGATAAGATTCCTCACAATTTTTATAACTAGCCGTATTTCACGAGATATAAATGAAATGCAGAATAGAACACTTTGCTGAAGGACGATATCACGTGACCACCACAACCAATGTTTGTGTCACCTGGCCACAACATCCAATTTTGTATTAAAACAAAAGTTATAAGTTTCTTTTGACCAGCAAACTGTCGATCAAAGAAAAGCAGACGCTTTGAGTTATTTTATGATGTAAGATATGGGAAAGATATGCTTTGGTGGCAGTTGATCATGTCGACAATCGACACAGATGACGTCATATGTTTTGCAATGACTTCACAAGTGACGTGGTCTATAATAGTTCACTAATTTTCTTTTAACAAGACACAGCGACATATTCTACTTAAACATCTACCTTTTTTCTTCTCCCAAGGACCCAACCCAAACCCGCCTGCAACAACTAACCCGCCGGTGACCGTGAATCGTCTGTATTGCGAAACCACTTTCGATGCGACGGCTTTCATCGACAGCGAGTACTTCATGTTCGGGGTAAGTGTGCACAGTTGATTCCCCTCAGCGGCCAAATAAGTTCCACCAACTGTAAGTTGTGGGAAAATTCCCCTTTAGATCAACACGATGTCGTGAGGGTTATAGCCTTTTGACTTGATTAATACGTCACACGTCCTTCATAACTAGAAAAGGCCCCAAGGGGCGATTCGTTCGTATTCTTTAAACGTCATTGAAGGAAACAATCTCAACAAAAGTTGGGTTGATTCATTACATGAATCAACCCAGTTTTGTAAAAAAAGAAAGTAGTCCAGGTGCAAGTCCTCCAGATCTGATAATATTGTAAGCTGGATTTAAATGTTATCAAACATTGATATAATATTTATGATACCAGCTTTGGGGACCTACTTTTTTTGTAAAATATAGTTGAAGTGTTCATCGGTAAAACTGAAACTCTGTCATGATAATTGCCTTTCACTGAATAATCTTACTCGTCTAGCTAGCTCTAGCTTGCGAAATATCTTAAGGGAATTTGGCTGTTCAGTAAAAATCAAGTCAACCGGGGAGAAAATAATTATAGAGGGTAATTGCCGTAGCGATGTGACAAAAGTGCACATCGAACCAAGGCTTACAAAATGCATTTTTAGAACAGACGTGTGTTTTTTGTAAACATAAATTGGAACAGAGAATTTAGAAAGTTTTCCTTTTCTTAGGCAAATATATCAACTCTGACCGATTTCAATTATTGTATGTTTTTCCTTTTACAGAGTGGGATGATGTGGAGGTTTGATTCCGACCGTAATCTGCTCTCCCCTCCTGAGGGTCAATCTCCCCAGGATATCTTCCCCAAGTTCCCGTCAGGTGTCAGGGCCGTCTACCAGGAAGGCCGGAGTGGAAACGTCATCGTACTCAAAGGTAACATTATCAGAACTCCCCGCCGATTTAATGAATCCTCCCTGCCTGTCAATCAAACAGTCCCCAGTGACCAATTAGATCATGACATTTGGTCAGGTGACCACGTTAGCTCAGTCAAACTCGGTCACATGCACTCTGAGAAATGGAACGGTCCTTTAAAGAGTTTGGCACGTCTTGTGGAGTACCGTTCCTCGAAACAGAGCCCTCTGTTAAATTCTAGGTTCGGGTGGGTTTTTTTGTCAATCGATGGTCATTCCAGTATATCCTTGTGGAGCGAGTAAGCATAAAACTTGGCTATAAGCATAAACAAAATATTTTCTCAGCGAATGACTACCAGCGAAATTGTCAAGCGAGGTATTTCTTTTGTCTGGTTCCCAGCCAACCTAAATTTGCTAAACAATGTTCTTTGCTAAGCAGTTTCATAAATTGAGCCTCGGGTGTTTTGCAAACTCAGTTTACATTAAAAATGTGAGCTTTAATGGTCTACAGCATATGCAGGCAGTCATTTTCACAAACCGCAACAGCCGTTCACTCACCAAATTTTTTTGGTTCACTCTATTCCAACCAACAGCCAAGAACTACTGGGTGTACGAGAGGTCATCGTCCTGGTCTGGTGCCTCGCCGCAGTACCAACTGAAGGACATCAACCCGGACACAGACACGGACTTCCCGCTAAACGTCAGGGATCTAGGCTTCCCCAAGTCCGTCACGGGGGTGGTGCACCTAGCGGATGTCGGTTTCTCCTACTTGATCAAGGCCAAGAGGGTTCTAACCTTCGACGAATACAGGCTGGAACTCTCCGAGAGCTCGGCCAAGGTCAAGAATATCTTCGAGGGAATTTCTGAACGGCCAACCTCGGCTTTTTTCGCCCAAGGTGAGGAATTTGTAATGTTTAAGTGAAACTATAATCAAAAGGCCTATCATCGAATTTTATGTCAACTTCTTTTGCAAATCTGTCCCCAATATCCAATAGGGTTTCTTTCTTCATTTTAAAATCGTACAACCCCGAAGAGCAGGTGGGATAGAAATCTAGTCTAAGGCCCTAAACTTGATCGGAAATCACTACTGCTCCAGGAACAACTACAGTGACTTCGGAAATGAACATGAGATAAAACAGATGGTTCTTCCATTTCGGCAGTCAACATTTTTATAAAGGGAAGGAACTGTGTCTTATAGAGAACATCGTCAACTGAAAAATATAGACCTTTCTACGCTTGGTTGGCAAACTACACTTTTGCCAACCGCAGGTTGCAAAACTATGGAAGGTCCAACCGTACAAAATGAAGAGGAGTTAATACAGATGACCAAGGCCAGTGTTAGCTAGCTTCGTTAGACAACTTCGAATTAAATGCCTGTATGTGTATCTTGAAAAATTGCTGACAGCTTCAATTTCTTTTGTTTTAATATGCAGGTTTTGCTAACGTTCTGGTTGGGCAAGAGTACTACCGTTACGTCTACGACTACAAGACGTCATCATTTGTCGCCCTCAACGACTACCCGAGAAACTTCGCCGAGGAGTTTCTGCGTTGCCCTGCAGCATAACCTGGGAGGCGAAAACCAGACTTGAAAGTTTTGGCCAAAAATGTGGATTGGCGCGGAAAGGATTTGTAAATAAGAGACTTTCGAATAATTATTTTGTGCTAGCAAGTTAACTTATACTACTTACATAATGTATTTATTAATGTACTGTTTTGTGAAATATTTATGTAATTTATATTTATTCAGATTTTCGTCTTATAAAATCAACTGGAAGCCATGGGCTTGTAATTGTATTTTTATTAATTTTTATTATGGCGTCTGTAAATAAACGTCATAATGACTGACTTAAAAAGTCGCTGGCAAAAGTCTGTAGGCAATATTATTGGATGCAACAACAATTTCAGAAAGTTGTCTTTCAAAAAAGCGAAAAGCTCGCTTCTATATGAAAAACATAGGAGACATGTACCCACTTTTAAAAACTAAACAAATAACGCATGTATCTCTGCATAATTTCTGGAAACTCCTCATATCACGTTTATGTTCACACCTTTTTGTCTCAATTGTCTCTCAGATTCGACTTTTATTGGGGTTTTCGTCACAAACTATAATAATACAAACGAACGAGCTTTCAGCTGCATTACATTAATGTTCATGCAAAGAAATAAACCGTGTATTTGCAGAAAACCACAACATGTTTCAGTGCGTGTACTTGGGTATTTGAGAGTTGGAAAAGTTGCAGACACGTCGTCAATTAAGCCCTCCCCCCCCCTTCCAATACTTTTTTGTCTATCTCAAAAACTACTGAGCACCTCTCGCTCAAATAACTACTAATCAGTACAGAAATTCCTAGCAATCCAGCCATACTCTTTATTTGGCCCAAAACAGTGATATTGTGTACGAATTTATGCAATTTATGACAAATTGTACCGAAAACAGTTGCACTTTTGCATACGTGCAAGTTGTGGTTCACACTCACCTTAAACGCATACAAAAGTGCAACTTTTTTTCGCTACCATTCGTCATAAATTGCATAATTGTGTACACATTATCACTGTTTTGGGGCCAAACAAAGAGTATGGCTGGATTGCAAAGGAATTTTTGTACGGATTAGTCGTAATTTGACCAAGATGTGCCAAGTAATTTTTGAGTTCGACACAAAAGTATTAAGGGGGGGACTTCCTTTTTTGGTTGAGTGTAGCTATATTATTATCAATGATTTCATGAATAGGTAGATAATGCAGTTAGTTCTCCCGTCTGTACTTTAACTGCAACAGAAAGGGAACAGATTTCTCACGTGACTTGGGCAGTTTTACCCCCCACCCCCGAAAATAAAACCCGCACGACGAGCCAAAATTTCGGACTGTTGTTTCTCATAACGAAATCAGGAGTGTCGTGTGTTGTTTTTTTATTTTACTTCAAACTTTCTCCAGAATTTTTGAAAATACGAAATTTAAATTGATTTTTCATAATAAGGCATGCATTTTAAATACAACAGTGCATGCTAAGAGCTGCTGATTACACTTGCGTTTGTACAAAATATTTGGCGCTAAAATGTGCCACATTATAGAATAATGGTTAAACAGGTGGTTATGAACTTGTATATTTTACGCATTATTAGGCAGTCCACACTGTTGGATTTAATAGAGTTGCGGTAAAGCTATATTTTTTTGCAATATCATTATAACCATATGGAGAGGTGGCGGACACAACAATATGAGGGCGCTAAATAGAAAAGTTTGGTTACCAAACTAAAACAGCGCCCTCTTTATTGTGTCCGCCACATCTCCATAGTTCGCTGGTCCCCACGGCCCTATCCAAAGGCGCTGGTGGGGGCTAATCTGTTTCACAAAATCTTGTGAAGGAAGCGCAGGTCATATCATTTGCTATTGACAATGTGCGTGGGTCATTCCATAATTGCGGGGTCCAAAAATGTTACCATTTTATGTCCCTGTTACACCTGACCTGTGTAATTTGCCATAGGCTTTTTACAATATATTTTCATTAATATTTGTTTGGGGTCTTTTTCCTTCGCATAACCACTCTTGGAGATAGAAGACATTAAAGAACGTGTCCTGAATTTACAAAATCTCATATCATGATGTACCAGCGACACGAAAAACAAGCTCGAAATGATCTCGAAAGCTGCGGGCCAACGAATTCGTGTTCATGCATGAGTAAAGTGATGTAATGTAACATCTAAATCAGGTTTTTAAACCTAGTGACTCCATGATGAGCTTTGACGGTCAGTGGGGACCCATTACAGTTACACAAAAGAGGGCCAGGGCCTAAGGGACGAGTTGATATACATACATGTATATAGCCATGCAATGCTGCACTGGAACGTTTGTTACTAACTACCGAGAGACACGACTACTTCTTGAGCTGCTATGTCGGCAGCTAAATATTAGACCCCACATTTTATGGAATGACCCACATACATCTGGTGCTGCGAAAGGGTCAGACGCACACGGAAGGGCTGACCAACTTCAGGGAGCAAACAATTGTCCAATGAGAGTTTAGAACGCGTTGACCCCATGTCATCGGGTCAACAAATATTGTCCAATGAGAGCTCAAAGCGATATTAGCCACCACCAGCGACATTGGATGGGACAGTGGGGACGAGCGAAATCTCAGAACGGCAATTACAATGTACACAGCTTGAAGAAGGCAACAAAATTAATCTTCAATCATGTTTAAAGCAAACGTTACTACCAACGGTTGACGAAAATCAACTCCATGTCGTTCTCGCATGCTCTTAGACATACGACTGACCTTTCATTGGCGGATAAAATTTGAAATAATTCCATTCGTTTGAAATCAGGACTGATACAATCACTGAATCCTCCCAGCAGTATACAGGGTGAGTAAAAACGAAAGTGACCTGGATTTTTCTTGAGAAACAATCAAATTTGATACACCAAAGAAGTGTCTTAAAAGAGCAGGTTTTTTTTATTCATCTGGAAAAAAGACTTACTAATATTGATCCAAGTTATGCATGTTGAAAAGAACATATTTTTCATATTTTATAGCTGTCAAATGCCATTGGAAGCTACTGAGCTGAGTGAGAATTACAGATTGCCATTCAAATACAAATGAGATTTTAATCATTGAGTCCAGACTGAAACATAATTGTTACTGTCAGATTTTGTGTTTTGAAAACGGGGATAAGTCAACTTTTTCCAAGAATATTGATGGCGATTGTTGTCTGTTTTCCTTTGCAAGTTTTCATTTCATTCAATGGTATTCATCAGTTCGTACTTACGGTTAAATGATCAGTGGTGGACAGGTGGATTTTATGAGCGTTTTATTGAAATAGACATAACCTGGGAACAGAGTATGCAAATTGCGTGAAGTTTCGACAGTTACCAGTCAATATTTAAAATATCCCTATGTTATTTTTTTTGTATGAAATTGAGCGTTCAACAAACTTTATTTTGTTTCTAATTCGGTCAATTTCTTTGTGACTCACCCTGTGTATAGATGAGTATGACGATTAAAAAAAAATATTCAATTCACCATTCAAACTAAAATTATCCTTTTGAAAATATGAGAACACTTAAGGATTTCGAACACCTTAATTCTCTTGATTTTGTTTACCACGGTATTTGATCCAGCAGCGATCTGGGACGTCGGCCCCTCTTCTTGCCCTTCTTCCCTTTCTTTCCCTTTTTGCCCTTTTTACCCCTCTTCTTCTTCTTTTTCTTGGGCTTCGTGACCACGCCCCCTCCGCCAGTCACAGGTTGCGATCCGCCCCCTCCAGATCCACTCGGGTTGGCTTCAATGAAAAGGAGGAATCAATAAATATCAGTTGTCTGATGATTCTTGCACGAGTAAAATTATAATACCCACAGAGAGCGCTCGTCAAATTTAACGGGGGGAGGGGCAAGGGGCACCTCCACCCCCCCCCCCCCGTTTTTCCCAGACCAACAAAAGTGCCTCTCTCGCGGTCATTAATGTGCCCGCTCGATATGAAAACAAAACAAAGTATTATGATCGCACTTAAAGATTGTCTCCTCTATTGTAATGCAAAATTGCCCCTAAAAAAACACAAAAACCCTCGCGCGTCAATGGAAAACTGTCCCTCAAAAGAACAAACACCCCTCTCGCAATAACAAAATTGTGCCCCTCTCGAAATAGGAAATTGGCCATAGAAAAATAGTGCTCCTCTTGCGATAACTTCTCAAGATGGAAAACTGCCCTTAAAAAGCATAATTAGTGCCCCGATCGCATTAGTGCCCCGATTGTGCCCCCTCTCAAGATGGAAAACTAGCCTGTAAAAAAAACATAAAACTGCCACTCACACGAATAAAATGGTCACTGAACTGGCAAGCAAAAGCAATAGTGCCCCTCTAAGTGGTCCCTTTGCATAGGCCTAACTAGTCAAATTCAAGGGCCGGAACCAGAGAGAGCTCTCTCAAGTGAAAAAAATACCCTATTTGAGAATAATATGGCTATATTGAGACTATTTCAGCACTAAAAAATAGACACTGTATTTTTTTTAGTAAGGTGATGAAGATTTTTATAAAAAATGTATAATTATATCAATGTTGTTAGTAAATTTTGTTCCGGGTAACATGTATTCCTTGCAATGTGAACGAAAGCAGTTTATGTGTGTTATCGTTTTTATTTATTGGTGTTTTTTTTATAATGACCGCCGGTATGCTTGTTACCAGATTATAACAAGCATGTTTTGGACGCTATTTTTGTTAAAAAGTGATATCACCTAAAAAGCTGCCACTGCTGCAATGCTATCGCATAACAATTTTCAAACTACAGGGGAGCTGCATACCTTGCCAAAAATCGCCATGAGAATTATTCCCCTCATTTGATACCGAGCTGGTAGCCTACTCGTAAATATGAAGAAGTGGGTTATTATAAACTTGCTAGAATGTCACTCCATCACTAGCGATGCGAGGGCCGGACGAAGGTCGCGCGAAGCGAAACAATTGATGAGATTTGGACGAGCATGGTAAGGTTAATTGCTCGTAGTGACTCTGAATAGTCAACTGCTGTATAGAATGAATGTGGAAAAGAGTTACGTAACAGCATTCATGTGAATAGCGCAGTGCATCTTTCGCGCAGCTATTAAAACACAAAGATACCCTCCTGCTGCAGGAATGAAGGGCCGCCACAGAATAAAATGCACATCAGTTTTAAAACGCAAAGAGAAAAGCACCTACTGAGAATAGCCTAGTGGTTAAACCGTCTGACAGCGGATCCAGGGTTAGGGGTTAGAATCCCCGTGATGTCATGTTTTAGTTTTTTCAGCGCAGGCGGTTTTGGCATTTAATTCAAGAGTTTTAATTTCCCGTCGTCATTTACCAACAGCAGTTAGCTCGGTCGGTCGGTAAGCTGACTCACAAGTTGGGACTGTCTGCGAAGTCCAGGTTGGCATCTGCGTATAGGTACGGGGTTCTTTTGCTGACTCGGCAGCAAGGCTTAGGGTGCCACCTCGTTTCCTCCCTTTATGGTGCCTGACTTTCGAGTTACATGGATGGACAGGGAAGGAGGTGTGGTGGGCCGGGTACCGAGTCCCGGAAGAGTTCTATATTGGAAGTCGGTAAGGGGCTCATTGAGTTAGGGTCATAAGTCCGACTCCTGAAGACTTGGCCATCGCCACATAACTTTTTGTTTTATTTTTGTTTCTATCCGAGGACAATTGCAAGAATGATTTATTTGTAAATTGAGAGCTTGTACTGTAGTCGTTCGAATGTGCCTTTAAAAATTGCTCGAAAATACAAAGAATTTCAAAAGTCACCCCTTCTAAATATCTTCTTTAGTGCTAAGAATTTATCTGCCACGTTTGGTGCTTTGGACCAGTCGGTCATGATTCCGACCATAATGCCACCTGACTACCCCTTTGAAAAATCCTGTATCCGCCACTGATCCTTCCTGTTTAGCTTAAAATTTAAGAACCTAACCTACTCCCCCCCCCAAAAAAAAACATCCAGGTTTTGCTCTCCCGTCCTTGTTAATTTGTTGACGCAATCTTGTTATGGTCTTGTTTGAAATCAGCATAAACTTTATAGAAAGGCTCTAAAAGCGAAACACGAGGCTCTGACAATAATGTTGATCAACGACTGTGTTGTTTTTTTAAATTCGACGTGCTTCAAACTCTATGTTGTCATTCCAATCCTAGGCACTTTTTCGATTGAGTTGTCAAGGGGCCTGGCAAAAGTGCACTTTTAGCGCCAATTTAACATTATAGCAGAAGCAGATATCGTGCCCGGATTGCTCTATATAGATGTCCCCAAAGATGGAGACGAAATGGAAGCTCAGTCGAATCATGCAAGCAACCATAACGTGTTGCAATTTGAAGCCTTTATTGCACCAGACAACTAAGAGTATTTAAAACCCTACCCGTGGCTGATAATTAGTTAAGATTCCATGAATTGTTATCGAATCGATTGGCGTTGATCAAGCACGACTGTAGTTAGTTCATTTTATTCAGTGGTGGGGATATCTTGACATCTTCGGTTCCTAATTTTTCCGAAATTTGATCCGAGATTTAATTCTCGGAAATACAGTCTATTTCAGTAACTGATGTTGTTCTTCGTAAATACTTATGAAGTAGTAACAAGTCCTATAGTATACTTCTCACAAACAAAACAATTAAGGCTGTTTCTTATTCCAAATGCAAACTCACCACAGTTGTAATTTCTATCCCGGGCACCTGTAGAAAAAAAAGGAAATAAAAATATAAAAACGAACTCATAACTCAAAACATGTTCTTGCCATCACCTCGTGCTAAAAATGTTTAGCATGTAAAACATGTGCACAAACTGATAGCAAGAAAGTGCTTAGATTTGCGTTTACTTGCTAAACACATTTTTGTAGGCCAGGCAATTATCCACACAGAGCTATAAGGCTAGCTTTGTCCATATGCCTAACACTGAAAACTTGGTCCCATGGTCAATTTGACCTCTCATGGAAAATTACATATATTTCTATCAAAAATTATCAGATGTGGACGTTTTATGTTTCACTTTAGGGTGGAAAAGCGTATATTTTAAACCATTCCCATATTATGAGATCTTTTTTTACACATTCTACGTCTGGCATTCCGTTATATTTTGTTTGCATTTTTTTATACACACTGTTTATACCTATACACAAAATAATCTGTACAGGGTGAGTAAAAAAAAGAAACCCAAATGTCGGGACCATTGTTTTAGTGAAGTTCTGCATGTAGCACTTTCAAAATCTAGGATATGAAAGCCCAATTCATATGCTTTCATTTAGTACAAGAATCATTCAAATCACACATGTACTTTTCAAAATACGGAGTTTTAAACACAACCACCGTTTTAAAGTTCTGTCCACGGATCACAAAAGAAATGTGTGTTCTTTCAGCAAAACGAAAACAGTTCACACACATCCTTATGTGATTTGTTTTCGTTTTGCTGAAAGAACACTGAACTATTTTGTGATCCGTGGACAGAACCTTAAAACGGCGATTCACTAAAACAATGGTCCCGACATTTGATTTCGTGGGTGTTTTCTTTTACTCACCCTGTATAAAATAAATGACATGGTAATGTACTTACTACACTCTCCGCACATGAGAGGGCATCCCACGGGCACCATGGGATCGAACGAGCAGAAGGACGCATCCGGCCACCCGGGGTTCCGGTGACAATATTCGTGTGTGTCTTGACAAACCTCTACAGTGTGAGAATCGACAATAAATATTGTGTTTGTAAAAGATGTAAAGTATGATGTAGAAGAGTCATCAAGTGCATGCCTTTCTAGATCGAGCTAACTGATGGTAAACTGTAGTACTGTTGTGACACGGTTGTCGCTAGAGGGTGGGGGTGTTTGAGGTGTGGATATGACCCCCTCCGCCCAAATGCTCTTGGGTTGGGGCTTCTGGAAAATCGTCGTTCTGTCAAGGGCGTCGCGAAGGGGGAGGGCCCAAGGGGGGCGCTTGCCCCCGCCCCCCCCCCGGAAAAGCGAAAAAATAAAGGAGGGAAAAAGGGATCAAAGAAAGAAAATGAGGCGCGAAGTCATATTGCAGTTAATTTAATGGGTTGGGGGGGGGGGTGGCAAATATCCCTGCCTACCCTCGAAAAATGATCAATCGAGAATATCCTGGAACAGTACAGTGATTTGGTGGGGGGGCCTCTAGAAAAAAATCCTTGCGACGCCCATGGTTCTGTCGGCAAAAACGTAGGTCTGCTGTGAATATGCCACGATGAATAACGCCATATATTATCATAATATTGTCCAAGATCGTCCGCTTTGAAAGCTCCCCCAAAATAAGATTCCCGCCACCCCTACCGGACCAACTCTAAATGCAAAGTAGGCCTACTGCACAGCAAGAATTAGCGCCCACCCTTTTTCCATCGCAAATTTAGGGTGTTTTGTTTTCTTCGAGAACATTCCATGACTTGCCATTTCAGTTGCCTCATGAGTCAGACCTCGTATCAGCAATTCACATCCGAAAGATCTGGCCCAGTTTCATGTTCGAGTGAATGTGACGGGGGCGCTTTGAATGCCACTTCTTGCGTGTAATTGATAGTATAGCTAGCGGAACACAATGATTTGTTTAGTTGGCAATTTAACAATAATTCCGGGCTTAGAAGTAAGCTGCCGGAACTGAAGTGATTTCCCGTTTTGCAAACTGAGAGTTTTAACACCATTATAGGATCAACGTAATAGGACATGACCAACCGAAGGGTATGCGTTTTGAGAGTGAAAAGGTCATGTTCGGAATCGCCACAGCGCGATTATTGAATTTCCGACAAGGCATCGGGGAAGGCTTTGAAATTAACTCAATCTCTCACTACTCACTACTCAATACTCAAAATGCTCTTCAATACCGTCCATACAGGGGTATGGACGATATTTGGTAGTTCTTTTAGCATGATGATACAAAAAAGTAAATAAAAATTGTCTCATCATATTTCCTTTCACTTTTTAAACAATCTTGATGCAATAATTAGTTCTTTGTTTCCTTTGGCAAAGGCGCTTTATAAACACCACCTATAAGTATTATTATTTTATCAGAAAGTATTATATTACCAAATGTACCATTAGGAAGCCATCTTATCGTTATTATTTTTTTCGATAACAGGGAGACACTGGCTTTTAGAGAGATACATAACTGTCTCCCTAATGGCACAGCCCCCCTTTAGAGGCACAGTTTTATTGTCACAGTTAGCTTATATTTGTTACTTGTGGTCTATGATGACGATAATATACCAAAATTCGTGAAAAAAAGGACAAGGGAATATTGGGTAAGGGTACATTTAAGGTTGTGCACAAGTCTATGGGAAAGTCTCCCGAATGACCCATTCCCAAACCAACTCTACATTAACTCTGAATTTAAAGTTCACTTCGAAAAACCAGGACGTGCACGCTTTCGAAGTGCAGCGTCGGTTGAAAGTTTTAGGATTTGTCCGTCATCATATCCAAAGTGGCGCAAGGGAGCAGGGCCATGGCTTGCACGCCCCAACGCCACGGTTGAGGCAAGTGCCCGCCTATGTGCCCTATAGCTCAGACTTTGGAGGAAGGCACACCTGTTTTTTTTCTCTTCTCAAACCTACATAGGCCATATTAGGGGTATAAACATTATGTGACTGCCAGGTTATTGACATAATCTTATATGATGCTTTGAATAAAACAAATGAATTTGTTTATAATCTGAAAGTTTAAGACTAAAGGGAAATGGCAAAAAGCCTTTTCGGAGTTCCAACTGCGCGCATTCGTAACCTGTGACAACGCACATTATTTGTCTCAAATGCCCTTTGGCAGTACCCACAATGCACAAACAGCCTCTTTGTAAAGTCAGTGGCGCGATGTTGTCAAAGGTCATTTGAGACAAACAATGCGCGTTGTCACAGGTTACGAATGCGCAGTTGGAACTCCGAAAAGGCTTACAAACGCGATATTTCTATAATTAGCGCCTTCACAGTTGTAGCTCCCTCACTCGCTGAAAATATATTGAGTCACAAAATGAAGCTCGTACGTTCCTCCTGCATCAAAACCCACCACCCCCTCCCCCCTTCCTCCCTAAGTGTTCGATACAAATCTAGGCCCTTGGCTTACAGGGCACGTCTTTGGAATGAAATGATCTGTGACTGAGTGTGACAACTAGGGAGGCACTGCCCAGCTTTGCTTGTTATCTCCGCCGAGCATGCACCGTCTCTAAACTTCTTGCATAGTTTAAAGGTGCTCTTGTTTTTCAAAAAGAAGCTGACATTTATTTGCCATCGGTATAAGAATGATGACCGTACCTCCGCAGTCGGGACCCAGGAAACCGTTGGGGCAGCTGCAGGTGCACCTGGTGGGGTTCAGAGTTCCGCAGTTTTTACACCTTTTTGTACAAGCTGTAAAGAACAGAAACAAAGACTACCAAATGAAAGCTGTGTCATATAATAATATTCATTATGTTCTTT
Organism: Patiria pectinifera; assembly: GCA_029964075.1. Taxonomy (NCBI): domain Eukaryota; kingdom Metazoa; phylum Echinodermata; class Asteroidea; order Valvatida; family Asterinidae; genus Patiria; species Patiria pectinifera. The sequence continues at coordinate 14,466,385 of CM057146.1, read as the reverse complement.
GACGTAAACTCTTAAAGAAGTATAGTCAGTTTTGACTAGAAAACATCCCAAAACAACTTTGTTAGTTTAGTTACTATATAGAAAGTCACTGTGAGTGGCATCTTGTCTAAGCTAAATCGACCAACTTGGGTTTTTATTCCAGTAAATTTCCAGTCTTTTGAGATCAAACTCTTTCTATATCATTGCCACTGTTTTATGATACGGGGGTATTTAATAACTTGTTGTTTTGAGGATAATGAAGTATGGAGCCCCTAAGCGGACACTCAAAACAAAAATATCTTGTTGGCATGAGATAACTATCTCATGTGCACGAGCTTTTTGTTTTTGGTTACTTTCGGATGTCGCTGTAGGGGCTCCGTATTCTCCTTGTATTTTTATTTTAAATTGAAATACATAACTCATATACGAATTTTCAATCTTTTTTTTGGGGGGGGCAATGAATTTCTTTTAAGGGTTTAATCGATTAGATTTCAAAGTGTATCTGACATTTCGCTACTGTCATGGTTGACTTATGATAACGGGGTTAATAGGTTGGGCTGCACTATGCGTGCATCCGCTTGTATGCTTTCCGTTCTCAATTACACGGCTTAGCGTGATCCTAGTTTCGGTCGGGGTACCGGTACTCTCTCGATGAATTGAGACAGAATCCTTGACATACAAAGATTAATACCATGCTACTTTTTATTGAGTTTGTCAGAAATGTGTCTCGACCGTATGGCAACTTCATCATGCATCGAGGGGGAATACATGTCTACACCCTGTATGGGTTTATGCTGGAATTGTTTATTGAGATCGGAAGGAAATATGGCATTGTGCAGTTATACGATATGTAAAACGGATCGTGTTTGAATGATGACATTGTACTTACTGCATTCGGAGTTTGACTGTGGATTGCATTGATCTGGAAGGAAACAGAATAACGGTAAAATTGAGAATTTCTTTTAAAACATTCCTTTTTACATCAAAATTTAGAAGTAAATGTTAAACTTCCACCCCCAAAAAAAACTGGTTCTAAAAATACGGCAAGCCAATTCAGTGTTATTTTTTGTGCCAATTATTTTTTCTTTTCAATTTTGAAACATTTCAAACCTATAACTCGGCCGAACTTGGCTGGGCCATTGACTGCCTCCCAAATTAACATATTTCCTTCCTCCACCCCAACCCCCACCCCCTTCCCCCCTTCACCACCCCAATTATAGAGTCTGGTGCCGCCACTGAACTGACACTGTGAGAAATATGCTCAATGTTAGGCCAATAGACCATTATCATGTTGCAGCCATTTGATTTTTTCCATTCAAATCAATGTAACCAAAGCGAGGCTGGAGGGAAAAATAGTCTGGTTCCTTTTTGCACAAAAACATTATTATTCAGAACTGCATACAGGGAACATGACTACATTGGTAAAAGCATGATATAGGTCTATAGCTTCTCTGGTAATCATTTAGTAGCCTGTAGTGGCCCCTGGGTGGTTTATTCGTAGCTGAAGGACGACGCCATACCTGCCTTTCATCAATTTCTGATAACCTTTCAAAGAGATGAAAATGTTGTAATGTTGTGCCTGCCCCCAGAAGAGCAAGGCTGTACAAAATGCTCCCACCGAGTCTAAAATTACACCACTCTCTACGGACCACTTAAACTTAACATCGCCCCATCGTAACTTATAAAAAATAATCAGTCCCATTTTATGTGTACAACGTGAGGGTCACTTTTAACAGGCATCTGCGGGTGGGGCGACCTTGAAAATTATACACCAGCTGAGTTCTCAGGCGGGGATGGTTGGTGCATGTTGCGCAAGCAGGCTCAAAAGGCCAATAGGCGACCGTATCTGCTTGTTTCTCTACCGGCTATACAATAAACCGAAATGACCTTCTGACCACCTCAGCATCAGTTGTTACTCCGAAACGCACGGCAAGATTGTGTAGTAATCTTACCAAAGAAATTTATGCTGAGAAAATGCTGGGGGAAAAAAGCCAATATGCTACTTTCTGTATCGTCTTTTTCCCCCTACCTTTTTTACTTCAAGGGCAGACTTGAAATTCAATTTAAAACATTAGTTCCTCACTTCTTAATTATCCGTACGTCGGGATTTCGCATCTTTTTTTACATCGCTCAGTGCAGAAGTCCTACATGATATCCGCTGTGATTCATGGGGCTCTTACCGGCTTTCATATTTTGAGCACGGAAGAACTTGTGCCTTTGTTTTAAGAACATGCGCAGTTGATCCCCTGCCCTGTCTGCATGGGGGTTAATCCTGGGGGAGGGGGTGGTGACAGGGGGGTGTGACAGGGAGATATGTCCCCCCCCCCCCACTTTTTGAAGGATGTGGGACACAATAACAAATCCCTCCCCCCTCCCCCGATTGTTGAACTCGTGTGTCTCATGATTGACAGGGCCCTATTTTGTACTACAATGTATCTTTCGCTAAAATAATATGGTTGAAGTGGTCAGAAATCGCCAGAATTTTGGGGGCCCTTCCCCACGCCGTAAGGGCTTCGCACTTAACGCTCGCATTAGTTCTGATCAAGGTATGTCTCCCCCCCCCCCAATTTTGAGAAGCGATTGACGCCCCTACCTGCCTACTCCACTTTTTAAGCCCTGGCAGGAGCTTTTACATGTCACTTGGTGGTCGGTGGGTCTGTCTTTCTGCCTGTCCCCGAAAATTGAATAAAGTATGGTGTTCCATATGTGCCATCGGCGTCGCATTTTTTGTCGCATTTTTTCAGCTCTGGCAGGGATCAATTAATTGATCGATTTCATGCAAGACTTCTTGCAACACGGCCAGGAGCTAATTGTGCACTTGCACTTGTTCAAGCTTAAGCGAATAAGAAACCTTTAGGCCCAGTTAGGATTTCGCCTTATAGTGTCCAGTTTGGATTTGAAGATGATGTCCCTGAGAAGTAAAGCTTTCAAGGGCGGGCGAAGGGAGGGCCCCTGCCCGAAGCCAATGCATCACATTGTGTCCCTCCGAACTCAATTTGTGGTGAGAAAAATCTCCAAAGTGAACCGCCTGAATTCTCCAAAAAGTGAACCGCCTAAGTGATGACCTCTACAATGGCATGCAGAGAGTGACTCACAAGATCAGACAGCGTCGTCTTAATCTTGCTGGCCACTGCGCCCGCCACCCTGAGCTTGCTGCCCACCCAACCATACTGTGGGAGCCCACCCAGGGCACTGCCTTAAGAGGGATAAGAAGTATGACCTTTGTGGACCAGCTCAAGAGGGACACTGATCTCACATCTGCAGAGGAGCTGCGCACCTGCATGGTAGATCGAGACAGCTGGAGGAAGAGGACTCGGGGACTGGCTCGTGATGTCGTCACAACCCAGGCGATCCCGACATGATGATGATGATGAAGTGCCCCTCCCAAAAACTGGGTCCCAGTCACGCCACTGATAAGGATAACTCTCTTTCTGCACGATAAAAATGATACTTACGGCACAATCCACGGAAGCAGTACGGCGTGTCCCGCCCACACTGACTGCAGGATGCGCCCGTCTCGTACGGCTTCTGTCCTTCGAAATTTCCGCTGGAGGGAAAGACAAACGGACAAATCACTCAATAAATATCGGGGGGGGGGGGTTGAGGGGGGGGGGGTTTAATGCATTGCGAAATATTTGAATGTTCCATCAACATCACCCCTCGAAACAGAGTTAAAAAAAAAAAAAGTTTATACGGAGAACGGTACTCAAATTTCATTTGACCGCACGGAAAACCTCAAGTGACCGAACATTTGTGTATAAATTCTTGGTTGAGAGACGAAATCGCTGTAAATGTCATGCCATAAGGACATAGTGTACCTGAAAGACATCTTGCTGGTTTGCTCTCAGTCACGGCCGACTCCACAAACCTTTGGTGTTGATGAAGCAAACCTTTGCGTGCCGAACTGACTTTCAAAAAGTGTTTTGTTGTTGTAAGACTCTTTGCAAGGTTTGTTTATAAAATTATGACTCGGCATGCCTTGTCGAAACGTTCATGCATGGGTGTGTTTCTATAAGAGAGAGCGAGTTTGAACTGTGTGTATGCCTAGAATCCAAAATTTGCGCTTACTCAACAAGACCAAAAGATGGTAAAAAAGTTGTGAAAGTTAAAATCAGCACTAAAAAAACATAAAACCATAAAACCATACTTATGTAAGTATGGCAGCGGCGTAGCTATACGGAAGGGGTGCGTGGGGGGGGGGGCGCCCTCCATAAAAAGTTCGCCCCCACTGAAAATCTGGCATCCGGAGAAAAACACAGCCATATGATTGACCATGATTAGCTCAAAGAACAAAAAGTCCCTTTTTTGTGCGTATTTTGTACCAAAACTCTTTTTCTTTCGCGAGTGGCTGTTTATAGTAACGTCCATTGGAAAGCGAATAGCGAGAGTTATTGTCTAATGTAGCCATGATGTACGTTTTGAACAGTGCCCCATTGGAAGATGGTGTCGAGCTCCCCCCCCCCCAACTATTTGATTTTACGGAGGGCGGGTGTCCAGTGAAAAAAAAAACTGTCTACCTTTCAGCACGGATGAAATTTTTGGGGAACCCCTCCAATGCAACCTCAAGTCCCCCGCCCCCACACGCCCCCTATGATGAGAACCCTGGCTACGCCGCTGAAGTATGGTTCAGAACCTTTGAGTTCTCAGAACCAGAAGCGATATCTCTTGGTTGCCAGTGTGAACCTCCACTCAACGGACCAGTTAACACCGACCGTATAAGTTATACTTACGCCGGTCCGTAATTGCAGACGACGAACCAGGCGTTTCTCTCCGAACCAATGCTGGAGCAGAACTTAGCACCACACCCGATCTGACGGGAATCAGCCCACACAACCTGTCAGAAAGAACCAACAGAGGATAAACAGATGGTTTTACGGAGAGAACATGTGCCTTGCCCCACCAACAATTTTCTCTCAGTTCTTCAAAATATATTGTTTAACTTTTTGAACACATAAACGCTTTTTGGCAACAATTTCTAAACATTTTATTACGAGAGAGACGCCGTTTACTATATAGTAACATGCCTCGGTTGAATTTTAGTCAGATTCAGATATCCATGTGCCAATCGTAAAGCATCATCCAGACGGCTTATGTTTTTCAGCTGCTTGTAACTGAAACTTGTTTTTCAGGAACACATTTTTTTACATTTTAACTGCAGGGGTAGGAAGGGGTGGGGTGCTGGCAGATGGCCTGGTAGATGGCCTCTCCCCCTGGCCCCCGCCAGATACGTCACATGTATTACCAAACAGTTTTCCAGAACAGCAATGGACTCTCCTCTTTTATTGATTATCTTGAGAGAGAAAACAAGTCATTCAATTTACAGGCAAAACTTTTCTGTCGGAGACTGAAGTATTCCGTAAAATCTGGGTCACTTGCACTGCATCCCGCTACATGTCTGAAATACCAAAAACTTGACACTCGGAAGATATTGTATTTCAAATCCATTTTGAACAAGGCTTATTCTGTACTTGAATGATATAGCTTCACCGGGCGCAGGTGCAATCCACCAGGCATCCATCACCACCGACCGGGGCATCCGCAGTTCAAGCCCCCACGGAGGGGTCTCTCATGTGCCGGTCACGAGGGAATTCCGAATGTTACCGGTGGGGCATGAATTTAAAACCTCCGGCTACACGGATGAGATCACCCGTATGGCAAAACAGGAACCAAGGGTCTTTAAGATAGGTGAAGGATTAATTTTGGCACAGAAGTTGAATTTCGCTTTTGCTTTGACGCAAAATGGTTTTTGGCCGGCGCGCAGGGTTTCAAGTTTGGGTACCGGGTCTGGGAATCTGAAAAATCACCGGTGGTATTTAAAGATTTCTCCTGCTAATTGTAGGTTGGCTTTTATTACGGATTCGAAACCTCTTTTCTCAAATCTTTTGACCAGTTGCAGGATATGAATTTAAATCCTTTTCTCAAACGTCAGCCCAGTTGCTCCAACCGGCTTTGAATTATCTAGTTTTGATTTTAACTCGTCGAGATCTTTCGACACTGCTACACCGATGAATATATCCCGTTTTTTGTTTGTTTAGTTGTAGGGAGACCGTTTTGTTTGCTTGTTTCCGGTATTTTAGGGATTGTTTGGCTTCGTATTTTGTTACTATGGTCCCGTTCGTTTTGAAAAACACGGGTGAGTGTTTAGGTACAGACGTTTACCTGTCATTCGTGACAATTTAGTTATGCCTTTTGTGAGGGCCAGTCACGTGCACATTTAAATTGTTGGTTAAGACCGCATCAGCCGTTGTTAAAAGGCCTAAACCCCTAAAGCGTTTTATTTAATTTTAGTCACATATGCACATGCACAATGTCAATTGATGACAACAACATTTTTGGACACTTTGACCAAATTCCCTGCCTTAATGATTTTCAGTGCTGTGTTAGCTGTGTAAGCTGTGTAAAATTCTGCATGTTGTGAAAAAAGGCCGATGTGGTTTGGGATTGGAATCATTAATTTGCCCTTGAGCATTAAACTGAGGTCCTGCCATGATGGCCGATAGCCAGGCAAATGATCCAATCGCAGCCCTTTTCACCACATGCAGGATTTTACACAGTATGAAACCCGGGAAAGGACATGGTGGATTTTTTTTGGAAATTTCTAATTCGTTCCCACGAATTGCTATTTCGTTTCCACGAATTGCTATTTCGTTCCCACGAATTGCTATTTCGTTCCCACGAATTGCTAATTCGTTCCCACGAATTGCGAAATAGCAATTCGTGCACGAATTGCTATTTCGTTCGCACGAATTACTAATTCGTTCGCACGAATTACTAATTCATTCGCACAAATTGCTATTTCGTTAGCACGAATTGCTAATTTGTTCCCACGAATTGCTATTTCGTTCCCACGAATTACTAATTCGTTCCCACGAATTACCAACTCGTTCCCACGAACTACTAACGCGTTCCCGGATCCACAAGTTCGATGTATGGGGGACCTCCGGCCCCGTGCACCCCCCACAACTAACTTTCAACAATTTTTTTGGTGCCTTTTAGGGTCCTAAAACACATTTTGGATGTTAACAGTAAAACAAATTCGTGCGAAGGAGATATTCAAGATGGCGGCCAATATGGTCGCCAAAGTTGGTAAAAACTGGGAAAAAAAGACATATATGAGCCAAATAATGTGATAAAAGCATAAATAAAATGGTCAGTTATATGTTTTAGACCCTCAAAAACTCATTTCTGGTTTCTTGTTTTCCTATCATGCTTCAAATTAAAGATGGCGGCCAATTTGGTAGCTAATAAGGCCGCCATATCGGTAAAAATGGGAAAAAAGTCACATATCAGCCTAATATAGGTTTTCCCGGCCACTTTCACCAAGTTTTCATTCAATTTAACGCCTGGCTCATTCGATTTAGATTGAAATTGAAAGATCACGCAGATGGGCATTCGACAATCAAAAAGAATCATTATTTCACTATCCGAGCATTCTATCGCCTTTTAGCTTCACTCATCCCTCTCAAAGATGCATTCATATTAAAAGTATCACGTTGTTCAGTCAATTTCGTCTAAACTAGCAGTAAGGGGTTGATCGGGCATTCGTTTTCATTAATGGGCAAACATATTTCACATTTTGTCAAACGTCTTTTAAGACTTCATGTATACGTGTCCGTATTCCTTAGCGTATTAAAATCATATTGGATGTCTTCAATCCATAGATACCTTTCTTTCTTAATTAAAGGGTATGTGCAATGAATTTTTCTCAGGATTTTTTTGTGCAACTCTTTACTACTGTGAAAAGTAAGGAAACTACACATTTAGTGGCAACATTTTGTTGTTTAATCTCATTGCAAAAGTGCACTTCTTTAAACATTTAAAAGTTTCGATGCTTTTCCGGACTACGTATGAGCGAATTGTTACTGTGATGTCATTTCAGGAAGACAATGTTCAGTTGAGAGGTTTGTCTTTTAAATTATTCATCCAAATTTTGCTAATTGAAAACATTTGTGAGAAAGGGTTGCTCATTGGCTTACTGCCATGTACTGACACATCATAGAATCACCAAAAATAAAAACAATTCTGACAGCAAAATATCCAAAATTCTAGCAACTGTTTGTGCTGAAATAGCTATGTAACATTAATCATGCCCGATATGCCATCACAATTTTTTTTTTATTGAATATGGAACTTTGCATTAGCATAAAAACAGAGAAGGCACCAAAGCACCCCTCAAAATGGAAAATAAAACTTGCAAATAAGGTTAAATGTGACACAAAGATGTATTTTCAATGTTTGAATTGAAAACTTACTTTGCATGGGCCCTTTGAATACAGTATGCGTTCGGTCAGACATACGCTACATTTAAGAAATGACACAAGAGAAGTGTTCCCGATGGTACAACTATTGCCAAACATATCACGTGTCCTGATGTCTTGCACGTCTTGCTCAAACGTTTAAACAAGTAGAAAAGATAAACAGTGAAAAAGAAATTATCTTAGTCCTTTTCAGTTAATTATTTGGTTACATCTTGTTTCCCTCATATCAGTTAATTTGTAACATTGTAAATTTTACAGTCATCAAGACTTTTTTTTGGGGGGGGGAATGAACCTCGGAGGAAAATAGAAAAATATATCGATTAAAAAAGGTTACTAATTTAAATGACCAAACGATGAAAGCGATTGCCCATAAACGAATAAGAAACGAAAAGCATGGTTATGCGTTATAAGCGCACAGAATTTTGCTAATTTGAATGCCTCAACCGTCAAAAGGTTGCAAATACTTAATTTAAGACTGCTACAAGTTAAGTCGTGAATGCACCAAAACGAAATAGGCTGCCCGAAAATGAATACGAACATTCACAGCAAAATCTTGGCTGCCCAAAAATTAAATCGAATGAACCCGAAATGAAAAAGAAACCCCAATTCGACCACATGTGCAAAACTCACGCGAAATTGAATGGCTGATAATGAAACTGATTAGAAAAAATAGGAAATTCGCCGGGAAAACCTATAATATGATAAAATCACAAGTGAAATATATGTTTTGTACCCTCCCAAATTCATTTCTGGTATCGTGTTTTTGCTTTCATGCTTCAAATGCATGATGGATGGCGGCCAATATGGCCGCCAAAATGGGGAAAAAAATTGAAACAATTATATATAAAGTAGGTTTTCCCGGCCAATTTCCGAATTTTTCTAATCAGTTTCATTATCAACCATTCAATTTCGCATGAGTTTTGCACATTTGATCAAATTGGGGTTTCTTTTTCATATTGGGGCATTCAATTTCATTTTTAGGCAGCCAAGATTTTAGACTGAATGTCAACCTTTTGACGGTTGACCCATTCAAATTAGCGAACGTCGGTGCGCTTATAACGTATTACCATGTTTTTCGTTTCTTATTCGTATAATTATGGGCAATCACTTTCATTATGTGATCATTCAAATAAATAAGATTTTTTAAGTGATATGTTTTCCTATTTTCCAACGAGGTTGATTGAGTTTCCCCAAAACATTTTGGTGACTGTAAAATGTTGTAACAAATTAACTGATAAGAGGGATACAAGATGTACTGAAATGCTAAAGGGCTAAGATATTTTCTTTTCACTGTTGATCTTTTGCACTTGTTTAAACGTTTGAGCAAGGGGCTTCTTTACGTTGACGATTTCTTGACGTGCAAGACATCAGGTCGTGTATGTTTGGCAATGGTTGTACCATGGGGAACCCTTCTCTGGGGTCATTTGTTCAATGTTTTCTTGCGAATGTCTGACCGAACACTTATTTAAAGGGCCATGCAAAGTAATTGTTCAATGCAAACCTGGAAAACACATCTTTGTGTCACATTTTAACCTTATTTTCAAGGTTTGTTTTCCATTTTGAAGGGTCTTTTTGGTTCCGTATTCACGCATGAACAAGATTTTGATGTCATTCCGTGCAGATTAATGTTACTGGGCTATTTCAGCACAAAAAGTTGCTAGAATTTTGAATATTTTGCTGTCATACATGTCTTTTCTTTGGTGATTCTTTGTTGTGTCAGTACTTGGCAGTAAGCCAATGAGCAATCCTTTTTCAAAAGTGTTTTCTTAGCAAATTTTGGGTGAATAATTTGAAAGAAACCCCCTAAACTGAACAGTGTCTTCCTGAAATCACATCACAGCGGCAGAGCGCTCATTAGTCCGGAAAAGCATAGAAATTTTAAATGTAAAGTGCACGTTACAATAAGACCAAAAAAAAAAAAAAAAGGGATGTCAAAATATCTTTCATACATTTTAGAGTAGTAGAAAGTGTGTATTCATGAGAAAAAAATCATTGCACGGACCCTTTTAATTAAGAAAGACAGGCGTCCATTTACAGATTGAAGACATCAGATATGATTTACGCCGAGATAATTCAGAATTTTACATGTAGGAAGTCTTAAAACATGCTTGGCAAAATGTGAAATATGTTTGCCCATTAATGAAAAGGATTGCCCGACCAACCCCATACTGGTTCAGACGAAATTGATTGAACAACGCGATATTTTTAATGTTGAATGCACCTTTTACAGGGACAAGTGAAGCTAAAATGCGATAGATTCCTCGGATAGTGAAATTGAATGATTCTTTTTGATTGTCGAATGACGATCTGCGTGATTTTTCAATTTCAATCTAAATTGAATGAGCCAGGCGTTAAATTGAATGAAAAATTGGTGAAGTTGGCCGGGAAAACCTATATTAGCCAAATAGTGTGATAAAAGCATCAATAAGATTGTAAATTAATCATGTTTTTGACCCTCACAAATTCATTTCTGGTATCCCATTTTTCAAATTCAAGATGGCGGCAACAAATATGACCTAAAAGGCACCCCAAAATATTAAGACCCTAAAAGGCACCCAAAAACATTGGTGAAAGTTAGTTCTGGGGGGTGCACTGGGCCGGAGGTCCCCCATACATCGAACTCGTGGATCCGGGAACGCGTTAGTAATTCGTGGGAACGAGTTGGTAATTCGTGGGAACCAATATTAGTAATTCGTGGGAACGAATTAGCAATTCGTGGGAACGAATTAGCAATTCGTGGGAACGAATTAGCAATTCGTGGGAACGAATTAGCAATTCGTTTGAACGAATTAGCAATTCGTGGGAACGAAATAGCAATTCGTGCGAACGAATTAGCAATTCGTGCGACGAATTAGCAATTCGTGGGAACGAATTAGCAATTCGTGCGAACGAAATAGCAATTCGTGGGAAAAAACATAGCAATTCGTGGGAACAAATTAGCAATTCGTGGGAACGAATTAGCAATTCATGGGAACGAATTAGAAATTCGTGGGAACGAAAAAGCAATTCGTGGGAACGAATTAGCAATTCGTGGGAACGAAATAGTAATTCGTGCGAACGAATTAGAAAATTCCCAAAAAAAATTCCACCCTGTCCCTTCCCGGGCTTCATAACACAGCTCACAAAACACAGCACTGAAATTTATTAAGGCAAGGAACTTGATGACAAAAAATGTTGTTATGATCAATTGACAATTTTAATGTTGATTTAGTACTCCAGTCTTGCTACAATTCTAAAGTCAGTGAAGATAACAAACAGAATATAAATGGGGTGAACTGCAAAAAAGTTAAATTCAGTTGCTATGATTTGTTTTAGTTAATATTGCAAAACATGTGAAAATCCAAAAAAGACACAGGCTGCAAGGATAGTGACACCAGACATGAAACACATTCTGAATGATTTATCAATGATTTCCTTGTTAATAACAAACTGTAAATATTTTATATTGATTTTCCATGTCGACTATATTAAAAGAAAAAAATCCAAATAACTGTTCATGTAGATTCAAAATTTAAATTTAATTAAAAAGTATTGATTACTGAATGTATGAACCACCTGCCACAGTCTGCCTCGGAATGTAACGGGAAAATGCTCAGCCTTAAAACATAGGGCGACTACTGATTGCCGATAACATGTTGAGTGAATGTATTTCTATTCTTTTTTGTGTGCATTTCTCAAGATTTTCGATGTGTTGTGCTTGTAACTCCACAATCTTTGAACCAGGAGCTGTTCCTTAGCCGTCACTGTTATCACCTTTGATCTACATCTTTCACTAATGCCAGACTTATCTTGAAATATTAAGAGATACCTCTTTTATTGTCAGTTCTCGCACTGTTTCATTTATGCACCTATAGTTTGAAGTAAAACTAAAAACTAAAAACAGAAATTAAGAACAAATAAAGGAAATTCATTGCTAAGAACGTTTCAAGTAAAGCCCTTATTTTTTAAATTTGAAAGATTGCTGAGAACAACTCTTTGCACTGCCTCTCTGTTGAACTCTTTACATCCGACCTGCATCATGTTTTCCTTTTGAATTGATTATGGTCAGTCCCAGTTCAAACATCAAGGCAGTACTTGTCTTTCTACATAATAAATTTGTTTCTTAGATTTACTTTTCTATTCCTTGAGTGGCCCTTAAATATGGCCTGTTATGATAGTCGACTCTCAAAAAACAAAATTTTCATTGTATTAACGCGACTAAACATCCTATTTATATTAAGTTTTGACGTTTTGAGCATTGTTAATTGAAATGCAGCCGATTTTTTTTTTAAATGTAGGCTATATCATGGAGATATATCATTATTTTTTTAAGGGGGAGGCTTACAAAGTATCTGCAGAATATTGCTGTTTTTAGGGAATAATAGGTTTAAATAATGAGAAAGTACACTTTGAAGAATAACCAAAAGAAAACAAAGATTTGAAGTTTATGAGAGTGTACATGTACGCTTATCGTTCTGTTTCAGTGTAACTTGAACTTGTGAGTCTTGTTTGAACAAAATACCTATTTCTCGATTGTTTTACAGATAAGAATAGAAAAAAAAATAATGGAATAAAACTACTCCTTTACAATGAATTCGATCAAGAATTATTACTAGGAGGTATACACAATGTATTCAACAATTTTCTATGCACCCGTATATATTGGAATTCATTTTCTAATTTCCTTCACTATAACACTATAGCGTTTTTATTTGTAAGAGCTTATTAATCTCTAAAAACAATCATATTAATATGAAAAACAACAGATTGCAGCGAACCTCCATATGACTTAACGTGAAGAGGTCCGCACGCGCGCATGCGCATATGACATAAGTCACTATCAGCCACAGAGAAATCGAAATTGTTCGTTTCACGAAGTGACCTATCTGGATAGGTCGCCGTTCGCGCGCATGAAAAATGAAAATTAAATTTTCACGAAGTGACCTATCTAGATAGGTCGCCGTTCGCGAGCATGAAATATGAAAATGAAATTTTCACGAAGTGACTTATGGATTTGACGTCTATTTTTCACCTGGTAATGATGAGTTTTTGACTTAGAAAACAAATAAAAATCATAATTCAACTATCCAACTTTATTATATATAAAAACTGAGTCAATAAGAATTAGTGTTCTGGGTGAAAGGGTGGATGCAAAATAGGTCCAACTTCAAACGCGTTTTTCTCGAAATGGCAAAAACTGAGATAGGTCAGATCCAGGATAAGGAGTAGCTGCACAATCAGAAATTTCCAAAATTGACCTCATGGTTTTGTAGTTATGACAAAAAAAATCAGACGTACACTTTTTTGGGACATACACTGTACAGACAAGGGCGGATCCGGGGGGGGGGGCCAAAGGGGGCCATGCCCCCCCCCCCCCAAAAAAAGAACCCCTTTTTAAAAAACTTTAAGTGACGTCGCAATAAAGGCAATTAACACCACCATCTTTTCCTCAAATAACATTGGTTAAAGTGGTCAAAAAAATTGCTCAGATCGCCACAGAGCATCTGGAATCCAAAAAAAAATCGGGGTTCTTTACCCACGCCGTAATTTTTTTTACCCACTCTTTTGGGGCAAATTTTTTTTTGGCCCCCCCCCCCCCAAAAAGTGTGTTCTGGATCCGCCCTTGTGTACAGTTGCAGTTGCACAGGCGTGCTATGCACTGATAAATTTACCGAACACTGACGGGGGAAAGTGAGCCATAGTAAAGATCGTTTCATTGTGCAGTACAAGAACCTCAATTTCTAGACAATCGTGTCAATGAGACGACACTTTGAACGGTGAACATTTTCACATGACCCCTGCCCCCATGTGCCCTCATTACAATGACATATGCATAAAATACAGTGACATGATCCAAACGGTCATGCCAAGATTGTTTACTTTCAAAAATCGTCAGGGACATTGATGCTACATCGCAGTAAACTAACGCTTTATGGGTAACTCGTTGACCCCATAAAGAGAGTCTTGTTTATCAGTTACCCTCATGAGTTCTAAATGTTTTGCTCTCAAAAACAGATGTTTCCCAAGGGGAGTTTGCGAGAGGGAGCTAACGAAGGAGGAAATAGCTTGCACATAATACTGTCACCACTACAATGTAGTTTTGAACCCAGTGCATAGGTTTACATACTAACAAGCTGATTTGCCCGATCATAGATCGGGTAGGGCGTAGTGTTGGGGATGAACATTTGGGGAGTGAAATGTAAATGGGGATATAGTTAAAGAGACATGCAGTTATAGAAAAGCAAATTTCTGTGGTGTGATCTGAGGCAATTTCTGACCACTAAAACCAATTTCAGCAAAAGATCATCGTTGAAGTTTTGAGTTTGGAGTAATTGAATCAGCTACATGTATTCTGAGCAATAGAATCATTATTGTAGGCTACAATTTTTATTCGGGGAAGAAAAAGTGGGGGGAACCAAACAATGTCCCCCGCTTTAAAATGGGGGGGGGGGGTCCCCCTGTCCCCCGTCGATTTACGCACATGATAATTATGTACCATGGCAACTGTCTGTTAATGTTCCCGTTGGTCTGTTAAATTGGCATTTTGTGAGGCAGTCGCATTTGGAAAACGCAGTGAAAATGTTACCGTAGTACACAGGCGAGGGCTGATTGTACAGTTTTGACAATAAATCATAATGCAATAAAACGTAAGGGTGTCATTTGAAAGGAAAATATTGAGTGTCACCATGAAATTACAAACGGTCTGAACCATGGAGGAAGGTCATAATTAAGTTTCAGTATTGGACTCTTCAACAAACGTAAACTTGAACTTCTTACAATTTGCGAGACCGTCTGCGAGGAAAAAGTCGATTTAACTTTTATTGAAGTTGGTTCAACCATTTACATAAGAGCAAGTTTTACTCGGCCTCCGAGAAATGTTTGCTCCTGAAAGGATCCGAGACCGCGGTCTCCCGCGACACCAAAATGGCTCCACGTCAGGCGCGGTTCTAGAACCAATATTTTGAGGGGGGCTAGCACGGTGGATCCAGAATTTTTTCAGGGAGGCGTGCTGAAATGTGGACCGGTTATTTTTTCCAGACACTTAGGCCTCCGAAAATCAATAGGGGGCTCATGCCATATTTTCAATGGGGAGCGCCAATAAAATCCTAAAATCATTCACATTATATTAACTAATGCACCCTTGTCACGGCTATTGCTTCTTTAGGGGGAGACCGGTTGCACGTACATCACAATCCTTCTTTTTGCTAATGCAATTTTTTTTTTCGGAATATATTTTGGGGGGGGCTAGACAAAATTTTGGGGGGGCTACAGCCCCCCCCCCTAGCCCCCCCGTAGAACCGCGCCTGCTCCACGTCCGTGGACAAATGTGGGTGTCTTCCGCCGGGTCGGACACTTTTTCGTCGATTTTTTTGTGAATGCATCGATCCTTCGTTGACCCCAAACAGGCCCCCGAAATTATAACACGACACTGAATTATACGTGGCGGGCAGCGAACTCACAACGCTCAGCCTTGGTGGTGGAAGCATGGAGCTGTAAACACATTATGTAAGCAACAGCACTCTATCACGCGTCGTCACTTATGCTTGCGCTTCAAATAGGGAGCACCGCAGACTCAACCTGGTTTCCAGGGTGTGGAGCATGCTGCAGTACGCGTTGCCATCGACAGTTTTGCATAGCCCGGAAATACTACGCAGTGTAGACTTTCGATTGGTCAGACCGCGCAAGGCATACTAATGTGTAGTCCTTCTGAGTATTCGTTGCACTCGGCGCAGGGGCGGCAAGCAAAGTACATGAAAGAATAGGGACACTTGGTGGCCACGCACCATGGAGAAAAAATATTTTGCCAAGGTCACCCCATGCTACCGTTTGGTGAACACTTTTGCAGAACAGCCGAGTAGAACACGTAAACGCAACTCCTAATTCGAAACCGCTGACCTCGCACAGTCTAGACACGCAGAAAAGCCAGCACAGGGGGCGGCCAGGCAGTCAACGTGAAAGCGCACACGACGGCAAATTCCTGCGCAAACACAGTCACGAAAAATCGACGAAACGGATCGCCGGTCCGTACGGGAAAATCAGGACGACCCGAAGTGTCCGACCCGGCGGAAGACACCCTCCGCATTTTTCCACGGACGTTGAGCGATTTTGGCGCCGCGGGAGCCCGCGGTCTCGGATCCTTTCATTAGCAAACATCGTCTCGGAGGCCGAGTTAAACTCTCTCTTATATAGATCTCACACCGCGCGGTATGCGCCTCGTGCCACTTTTGAAAGAAAAAAGGGAAAAGAGGTGTGAAGTCATATTTGCTATTAATTTAATACACATTTAACAAAGTGGGCGTCTGAAGGGGTGTCAATATGGGTGGGGTGGGCAAATGTCCCCCGCCTCAGTACCCTAAAAAAAATTATCAATTGAGAATATGCTAGAGAAAGTACAAGGATTTGGGGGAACATTTTGCTTTGCTCCCCGCTAGAAAAAAATCCTGGCGACGCCCATGCATGGCCAGGGAGGGGGAGGGCGAAATAACAAGACTTATTTTTGTCAATACACTTCTCTTTTTGTCGCCATAACTGAGGCTCCGTCAAACTCCAAACTGAAGTCTAACGACACTATTTCTGTTTTTGAGTAGTCAATATGTGAACCCCCAAAAAAGTAGAGCACGCCTCAGTCCTTGGAGTTTATGTTCATGTAACATATGCTGATTATCTAAAAATACATGTTTTTATTATGGCATTCTTGTTTTTGCAGGGCATAATTAAATGTTGCTCTGAGCTAACGAAGGAATGGTTCGAGGCCACATTGTACGATCCATTGTACGAACCATCAGCCTACACCCATTTTGTTAAATGTGTTTTAAATTAATAGCAAATATGACTAGACATATGATTTTTTTGCTTTTCCGAAAAGAATGTCATGGGTTACTTCGTTTTAATTTTTGTTGTTTATCTTTGTAGCTGTCGTTGCCTGTAAACTGAAAACACTTAGTTTATGTACAGTGGTTCAAAACTACATGTAGTGATGACACTTTGCCAATTTATTCTCGCAATAAACCCTGTAGTCCCTCATATTTCTGTACGAGTTCATCGATGCCCTAAGACAGTCACTGCATGAAAGAGGGATCTTCCTGCACCATTTCTTTGAGAATTTTAAACATTGCGGGGCAAATAAATGTAGGGCCTATGGCCTCGTACGTCTTTTGAAACTCCCGAACTAATCTTATTCAAAGTGAGCAACTGGGCTTTTAGTTTCCATTGTTGTTGCATTCGACGTGTTTATGGCAGTCCCTGGCTGTGTGTGTTTGGTGTATAATAATCTTAAGTCTTTATTACGAATGACAAAGGTTACCGTACAGGGGAGCCAGTTGATTGGCCAAGTTCCATTGACACGTCACCTTCGTTTCAGCGAGTAATGTGATTGGACAGGACGACCGTCATGACGAGCTGTCATGATGAACCGTCATGACTAACTGTCCAAAACGAAAGAACGCTACTAAGACGACACTTAGAAGGGTGAACATTTTCACATGATCTCTGCCCCATGCCGTCATTACGTGACACGCACGCGGTACCGTAATAAAGAAAAGTGACATGATCCAAACGATCATGCCAAGATTATTTACTTTCAAAATCGTCAAGGACATTGATGATATACTTCGCAGTAAAGTACGACTTTGTTGGTACCTCGTTGACCTCATAAAGGGAGTGTTGTTTATCAGTTACCTTCATGAGTTCAAAATGTGTTGCTCTCAAACCAGGGGTGTAAATCCCGGGATGGGGGATGGGGGTATATATGGATGGGCCACTGGATGCCCCAACTTTTCGTGTTGAGAAAAAAAGGCGGATTTTGAGGTAATTTTCGAATTTCTTAACAAGCAAAATGTATTTAATAGTACTGAAAAGGGGAAAATAAGTACAAAAGCTTTAAATGCACCGTTTTTGATGTAATAAGGGGCGTAAAAAAAGTATACAAAAGATGTACATCTGTATCATGAACAGCGCGCCCCCTAGTATCATGTGGTGCCCAACAAGCCCCAGCTTTTCGAATTTCCACGGCCGGGAAATGTTGTGATTTTAGTCGTCCACGGCACAGATTTACGGCACTGTCTCAAACACTGATGAATCCCAAGGGGAGTTTGCGAAGGAGCAAGTCTAGTTAACGAAGGAGGAAAGAGCTTGCACATTGTACACCCCCCCCCCCTCCCGAGCTAGGTATCTCAAGAAGAAGTTAAAGAATGTTACGAAGACAAATCGCGGTACGCATACCAATGATCTTATGGACTCCTGCACATATCCCTCAACGCTCGTGCGCGTGTGCATATGCAAATTAAATTGACCCACGTGACAGGTCATCCGCTTTGAGAGATACAGAGAATGCCTTCTTACCCCCTCCCTCCCCTTGTTTTGAACATAAGTTAACGGTTCATTTTGTTTTCAAAAGAATTGCCCGTTCCTCCGGTGCACCAAACCAGGGATGCATAGTCGAGTCCATGATAAAGTCCCCTGGAAGTCCCTGCAAGTCCGTCACAATTTCTCAAGTCCCAATTCAACTCACAAGCTAATCATGATGAGCTTTGCCAGAGACATTCCTTTGTTATTGTTCATGACCACTGTTACTTGTGACTGGGTTTGGGAATGGACTTGGGCATGATTTACTTGTGACTGGACTTGTGACTAGACTTGTGACTGAACTAACTTATGACTAGACTTGTGACTGAACTAAGTTATGACTGGACTTGTGACTGGACTTGTGACTGGATTTGCGGCTGGACTTGCGACTGGACTTGCGACTGGACTTGTGAAAGGAATTGTGACTGGACTTGTGACTGGACTTGTGACTGGACTTGTGACTGGACTTGCGACTGGACTTGCGACTGGACTTGCGACTGGACTTGCGACTGGACTTGCGAAAGGAATTGTGACTGGACTTGTGACTGGACTTGTGACTGGACTTGTGACTGGACTTGTGACTGGACTTGTGAACCGGGAATTGTGATGGACTTGTGATGGACTTGACTACAACACTACATCCTGCCTGAACCAGGACACGCTACTGAGGGAATGCCATAGAATAATATAACTTACTGTTATATTGGTTGCGCTTTTATAACAATACAAGTGAATTAATTTCATCTTTAGGGCTTTTTTTTGCGTATCCACCTACCTGTGTGTAGTGTCCGCACTCACTACCAGTGCAGCTATTGCTGTTGTAGCGATAGTTCGACACCTCCGAGTACCAGTACTGCACAAAGTCCGAGGCAGGAGGGGCCTTGTTGCGGTTACCGCCCCGGGCGAAGATGTTCTGGCCCACGGGATCGAAGGGGGAAAGGTTGCTGGTCTGGCCGTGCTCGAACCGGCAGCGGTCGGCCCATCGCTGGGCCATGGTGGCCAGGTTGGCGTCCCAGGTCTAATATCGGAGAAAGGCGACATACATAATGAAGTTATTATACTAACACGATATGCTACAAAAATGTTACAAATTCATTTACGTGATCTTAATATCTAATTCACAGAGGTTATAAGCACAGTGACATAACTGAGGCTCAATTTTACTGCAGGTATGAACACTTGGAGGGGGGGGGGCTTTCAAGTGGAGGGAGTGGCCGAGTTTTAACAATTATAAAGCTCCTTTTTGCCTTCTCCAACATTCTGGTTGAGTACTTGGAGTTGACAAGAATCTGGTGATGTTGCAAGCAATTATTTTTCGGATAATTACCAGTTAAGCTCATCAATAACATTGTTTATTATTTGATCTGCAACTAAAACCTTGATTCGTTGGGTTGGTCGGTGCGCGGTACTAGTGTGTTTGTGTGGTTGGTCAGTCGATCAGCCGGCCGTCGATCGGTCGGTCAGTCGGTTTGCTTGGGATGGTTCATTTGTCTCTGAGCCGTTTGGTCCTCTAGTCAAGGCGCGCGTTGCTCGCACGAAAAAGACCAGTAAGAGTGGCGAAGCCACGAGTGCCTTTACCATCTTGTGGAGAACGCTTATGTTTTTCTTTACATTTATCTCTTGATTTGGTAGAGAAATTTTCATGCATACTGCATTAAACGTTGTGAATACTGACCAATGAAACTGTAGAATTACTAGCAGTTGTTTAGACGATGTGACGTCACACGCGCTTCGCCACTCACCTTGGTCTTTGTTTCGTACCAGAATCCGGGGCGCATCACGCGTCCAGCCAGGTAGCCTCGCGCGCCTTGACTAAAGGCTAGCACTATTGTTGACTGAATATATAGTTTGAGTATTGCTTTAAAGTTATGATCACGCCCCTTTGTAAGAGTCAGTCGATAGTTATTTTGAATGCACAATACCACACAATTTCGTGCATAAAAAATACGCCGTGCACTATTTCAAAAATGTTACTCAACACGGTATGTTCGTACGATGAGTTCACAATATAAATATCAATTCAGTAACAATACAAAATATTTTTACCCAAAAAGACCTGTTACCAAACCTGTATATTTTGGCAAAACATTTCGACGTCAGATAACGCCCCTGCAGGGACAATGAAGTGAGCTTTAAAAAACTTAAGATCGTCACACTTTCATTATTTTGGGTTAAGTACATACAGCGACTTGCAAATTAGATTTGTACAAGGGACATGGGTAACAAGGGACATGGGTAACATCTTTCATGGCGAAGACATTATGCCTTAGATTGTTACTGGCTTGTCGACAGATGAGCGGTGGACTTTTAGCCTGTCACGTATATCGATACTGGTAGAGCGATTATTTGTTTATCGGGGTCGCCACGATGTCGGCCTAGCTTGATGAAAGCACATTAAAAGGCAGAAGAAAACAATCTGAGAAAATGGGAAAGTCTTTCAAACACCTTTGGTCTTCAATAAAATAAGCTAAAATCTCATCAACTCAGGGAATATTTTTAAGAAAAACTAGTTTACATAAAATTATCATGTTTCACTTAATTGACGATGGATTCGCTATTTGAGTCTGTAAACAACAGATTATGTTACTGAATATAAAATCCTATAAGTTCTGTGGACATTCTTTTGTTTTCGTGTAGTTAAGAAAAACCTGGTAAAAACAATCATTTTACTCACACTGAGAAAACTCTTTCGACCCCCCAAAATTCTATGGTTCCCTTTAGTGTTTCTCTTCCTTTTGCCACGGATAAACCTAACCCAAAAATGCCTCTAAACTTGTTTTGCAGAGAGGGGGAACATTGTGTGGACGTGGGCAAGTCCACACAACGTCGCTGCTACCTGGTTTATGTGGACCTCTTTTGTTCGGAAGTGAATGCAATGCTTGTACACCCTACAAGGGAATCACCCTTAGCCCTCATCCAACCAACCCATAGGCTACCCCATGCACCCAACCCTACCACACTCAAATTCCACTTTTTCGTACGATTTTTTTCTTACTAAGCTCTCTGCCTCTCAAGCCACGCTAGACTGACCGCAAATGTTTATTTTCATTGGCCAAAGATTGATTAGATTCTTTCTTTAAAAAAAAAAGTTGACAAAAACGAATTTCTCACGAAAGATACAGGTCTCGTGAAACTGCTATAGGCCCACGTTGAGTATTTCCACCGGGGTTCCAGAAAAATGCGGGAACAAAACAATAACATGAAAGTGGGGTAGAGATATAAAGAAAGGGATAGATAAAAAATATGTCGTACCAGAAACCATGAACCTTTTTTTCTCAACAGTATCGCTTTATAACATGAGCGTGAGAAGTGTTTTTTTTTTTTCGTTTTCAATATTCTTCTATTTGTTGTCCAATATTATTCCAACATTTAACTTGTTCCGCTTGTCCAATCCGCTTGGAACGTTTCACAAACATCGGTTATGGTGTGCTCTATTTGCGTTTTTTTTTTCCCCATGCATTGTTGATGAAAATGAGGCAAAAAAATTTCTACCCATTTTTTTCTTCAAAAGTCCTCTGTAGGTGGACTTCAGACTTACCATGTAATTCATATTGGATGCAGCGGGTGACACGGATGCTCGTAGCTCATTGTGCTTGCCCAGTATCTTCTTGACCTCGGCCGCGTTGAAGTCCGTCTGTCCGTTGGACGCCCGTGGCTGCCGAACACCACCACCACCCCTACCGGCCGGAGACGGCAGCCAGCCCCAGGAAAGCTTGCCTTCATTCTTCGATGGATCGATTCCCTTCGTGTCCTCCTGAAGCGGCGAGATTGCGGTGCCGGGCCCGATGACCAACAGCCCCGCTAGTAGAGCGGCCCAAATGCGCTCCATGTCCGCTCAGAGATTTTCACTTTTCTGTTCTGTGACGCAGAATGCTTCTCCTTTTTGTGTAACCTCTGAAATAGGCTACAGTACCCTGGAGCAAGTTCGAGCAAAGAGTACTCGTCGACTAGTGGTTGATTTGTAATGTAATGCACGCATGCGCACTAATGGCAACGTGCGATTGTCTTTATTCAAACGCTGGTCGAAACGTGCACAAACTTCTCGGTTCTAGTCACTTGCTTGTGCGTTTGCTCTGCTACTGGTAACCAGCGATGCAGCTGTTCCAGGACAGGTTCCAAATAGTCGAATAGAGTAGTCTTTATGCTGCGTTCGAGTGAAGTTCGTCGAACTATACGTTTAACCGTAGTCCTTGTTCGAAGTGGCTACTGTCTGTCGGGCAGGGTCCAAATCTCGCTCCCCTGGTGAATGTCTTTATCATTCATTTCCTTCATGTCTTAATCTCAAAGCCCCGACCTTGCGTTCTTTTCCTATCAAGCCATGTTAATCTTATTTGGTATTTGTTCCAAATGCTGTAGGCCTATAGGGATGAGTGAAGCTGGTGATGAAGTATGTTTGTACTTGATAAAAACCTGTGAGGATTCATTCAACCAATCTGTGTTCGCTTCGTTCGTCACATACAGCCAGGGTTGGGAGGATCGTGTGGGAACGAGGTTAGAGTTGGCAGAAGACAAGCGAGGCAGAACGACCGACTAGGTTTATCTACTGGTCACGTGGTTAGGTACCTGGATGGATGGGAAATGGGTTGATCCTTGTGGCAAGTTGTATGAGACGTCTGGGAATTATTGTTCTACTGGCACATGAACATTGCCAAGGATTGTGACACTCAATATGCAGGGGTTGATCTAGGGTTGGGTGCCGAGGGGGTCCTGTCGCACTTTTCAATTATTTTTGAACTAAGAGTAAAGTTTTCGTAACAAAATAGATCTGTCCTCAGTGGCTCGTTCCCGCTCTCTCCGAACATGAGAACTGTCAAAGGAACAGTGCGTCATAGTCTGGTTCCCTGACGAGACGATCCTGACGTCTCATATTTACAGATCGTAGGTCAGGTGACCGCCACATTCAGAAATAGCCAATGATGCTGCAGCAAAGCGCTACCCTTGTTTGCAAGCATTCTTAAAACGTAGAGGACAAACGTACAGATACTGAACATTATGTGCGTGAATGTTTTACGATTTTTAACAAGCTCGACACGTATTTTGTTCCTGAACGAAATTATTTGCACATACTCACACATACCCGAACATATCAGAACGTCGACGAAAACGTAATCGGGACACTTCGGACACTTTCGGAAAAGGGAAGGATCCTGTCCGTTTTGGTCACGTGCCATGCATGGTGCCTACCTGACCTAATATTTGTCAGAATAGTTAGAATCTTTTGGTCTGGGAACCAGACTACTGTTTTGGTCACGTGCCATGCATGGTGCCTACCTGACCTAATATTTGTCAGAATAGTTAGAATCTTTTGGTCTGGGAACCAAACTCCTGTTTTGGTCACGTGCCATGCATGGTGCCTACCTGACCTAATATTTTGTCAAAATAGTTAGAATCTTTTGGTCTGAGAACCAGACTACAGTTTGTTAAAGTGACAAATGTCAGAGGAACAATCTGTTGCGAGGATTGCGCAGCTGCGCAGTATCAGACATTCACGTGTGCAGAGCCACACGACGAACGTCTGATATATCCTAACATGCACATTTTATGCGACCCCGCGCGCCAGCCAATCAGAGTCAACTTTAGAAATGGTGACTTCATTTCGATCAGAACTGTGGACTAAACTGTTGATTGGTCGATTTGGCAATATGTTTTGGCCATGCAACAACGGATTACGGCACACCCGATAGAGGGTCATTATCTGGAGATCAAGACGCAGTTTGTATTGCATAATGAATCGTCTAATCAGCTCGCATATCATAGACCCTCGCTGTGTCGGGAGATATTCCATAGACTCTCCATGCAGGCGCGTATTCGGATATGCCCGGCGATGGGGACGAGTTCAAATGAGCATGACAGATTGAAGCCTATCTGTCCAAAAACTTGGGGGAGTCATAAACCGTATCACTCAGGCCTTGCAGGCGTTGCTCCAGTTCCTGTGATAACTGATGGTGTGTGGAATTGAAGGGAATCCCCCATGAGCTTATAAGTCAAGGCCAACTCTCCCTTTTTGATCTTGGCACGAGACCTTTTATAAATACAAGATCACTGTCGACTAAAAGCAGGATTTGAGCGTGCGACGGAGCTGCGAGTGAGGCAAAACAAGCGCCGAATGCACCCAATGAGCACTCTGTCGCTCGGCTGATGGATGGCCGATGTCACGATTGGCATCAGTGGCGTAATTGTGATCCAATTTGGCCTAATACGCTTCTGGGTAGAATGACAAGTTTCTGGGTCAAAATGACACTTTTGCCAAGGTTTGCCAAAAAATTCAGAGAAGCTTCAAAGTGAGCCAAAAAAGCGTCAATTCGACCCTGAGAATGCAAGTTCAGAGCACCGGGGGTGTCAGACCCCCAAGAGGGCGAGGGGCGCCCCCTCATTTACGCCACTGTGAAGCGTGGATTTTGACTCGATGCAAGGTGATGTTTATTGGGGAGGGGCGGGGGGGGGGGTACAAGTTCGTGAAAAGGGCACTCGCACATCCGTGCTAAAATGTAGACAGGGTTGTTGTTTTTTCCGGACACTTGGCTTCCTTTAAGCCAAAAGGGGAGGGGGCGGTACCATATTGCAATGGGGGCGCTGTTCAAACCGGACTATCATGGACACTATCGTACAATAGGTGGCGCTTTTCAGGGCAGCACAATTGCCGACGGTCGCACAAAATTCCAAAAAGGGCACTCGTACAAGGCCCCTGGAAAAAAGGGGGCACTTGTTTAAAAAGGGTATTCTCTACAAATAACGCTGGTGAACAAAGGGCACCTGAGTAGAAAATAGCAGTCTGTTCAAAATATTTGGGCATCTTGTTTCAAATATTTTTTTAACTGCATGGATAGTGGCTTAAAAACCCAGAAATGTGTTTCACTTAGGCTGTGGATAAGAACAATGTCACAATTCTTTGAAATTTGCAACAACAGCTGCAGAGAAACAATGGCAGATCATCCAAACCAATCAGGGGGCGGTCATTGCATATTCGAAAAGCGAAGGATGGACCTCATTTGACGCTAGGAGACATTTTTTTCCCCACTTGTTATTATGATGCCTTGGTTCATATTTCACAAAATCAGAAAGGGAAAGTCCTCCACTCGTTTAACTACTGGAAAAAGTAAAGATAAATATTGACACTTATTGGGAGAATTGTCATCGATCACCCCCCCCCGGTTCCGCCTTTACAGAGAAATACCACAATCTCTGCCTTACACGAAGCACCGAGAATTCCAGAAATCATGCCAGTAAAGAACTATGAGTCAATCTCTCCACGGCAAATTAACTCCCATGTCGATATCAACACGGACACTGGTGCTTAGCCAAGATAAAAACAAATTACCAGCTCATGCTAGGGAAATTTGAAGTTCCTTTCTCCAAATATTCAATCCCTGGAAAGGGGGCTTCTATGGGTGGGAGAACCCCCTCGTACGCTGAACCCCCTGATCATGGACGTCAATCGGTGGGGGCGGAGGGGACAAGCCCCCCCCCCCCCCACTTTTAGAGTTGGAGGATATCATATCGTTTGTCCCCCCCCCCCCACTTTTTCATCCCCGAATACAAATTGTAGCCTATTTCTTAAGCTCAGAATAGCTGATTCAAAAAATCTTATCTCGAAAATGATGTTTAAATGGCAATATTTTGCTAAAGCAAGTTCGTTAAATTGGTCAGAAATTACTTTGGATCGCACCACCGAGTTTCATAATCGGATATTTTTCGGGGCCCTTAA
This sequence comes from Patiria pectinifera, assembly GCA_029964075.1. Taxonomy (NCBI): domain Eukaryota; kingdom Metazoa; phylum Echinodermata; class Asteroidea; order Valvatida; family Asterinidae; genus Patiria; species Patiria pectinifera. The sequence goes on along the minus strand of CM057146.1, from coordinate 14,440,120 downwards.
GCGGGCCCCGGACTCCACGCCGTTAGGGCTTCGCACTCGCAATAGTTCTGATCAAGGTATGTCCTCCCCCCCCCCCACACACACACACTTTTGAGAAGCGATTGACACCCTTGCCCCTGATTCCAGCCGCTCCCCCGATTAAAAAAATAACATTTACAAGTAATGACCGGTTTATCCAAGCCCCTCCCCCTTCAATTTCAGCACTTATAAAGAGAGACATTTTAAGGCCAAATCCTTATGAAAACGGATCCATTAGGCCTACCCATTAATGAGTAATCTTTCTGAAAAAGAGACCCCAGCAGGCGCGGTTCCACAGGGGGCTTTGGGGGTCGGAAAAAACCTACTCTGGCACACACAAACAAGATATAAAGCAATTATAGTAATCATAATTACCTTTATGTCCGCCTGTCCGCAACAGTCATGCAGACATATAAAAAATCTGAACGGCCTGACCCCCCCCCCCTGCAGAAATTCCTGGATCCGCCCCTGCCCAGTCTGCTTTTTGTTTCAACAATGGTCAAGAGCAGGCGAAGGTGTTACTACTCGTAGCGGTTGTTAGCTGGCTATTCATATTTTATTTGTAAATTGCAAATTCCCCTCATGGGCGTCACCAGGATGGGTCAAGGGGGGGGGGGGCTGCCCCCCCCCCCCGGAAAAGCAAAAAAAAAAGGAATTGGTGGGAAGTCATAATACACATTTTACAAAATGGTAGTCTGCAGGGGTGTCAATGGGGATGGGGAAGGTAAATGTCCCCCGCCCACCCTCGAAAAAAAATGATAACTTGAGAATATGCTTGAGAAAGTACAATGATTTAGTGGGAAATGTGCTCTGCACTGACACTTTCTGAATAGCTGAAGGAAACGTTGACCCAAGAGGGTAACAGGTGTGAGAAAGTTATGATGGTTAGACTTTGCTTCTAAGTCTGACGGGGAAAAAAATGACTCAACTCTCTCTATTCGCTCTTCCGTCCACAACTGCATGGAAAACGTGACCTCAGATGTGTCGATAAGTAAAGGTCCTTTCCGACTTCGTACCATTACATTTTCTTCCGTTTTAAATTCAGGTGAGAATTTCTGTCTGACGTTATTAATAACATCCGCTTTGTTCAGAAACTTACAGCTTATATCTTAATTCATTGATGACTAATGTTTCTTTGGTGGGTTGGGGGTAGAAGGGATAAGACGACAGACATTTCTCGCTCTTTCATAATTTTTAATTTTCGACCCTAACATTTGACATTGGCTCCAAATCAACAGGTGAAATTTAATATCAACAAAATAGGTATTTCCTTATATTTCTGTTAGTTCACAATGCTGTTATTTGTGTTGAATTAAATTGTTGGCAGGTCTATCTATCTTTTTATTGATGTTCCTTGGAGCTCTAAGCTGGAAGCCTAACTTTCTTTTCAACTTCAAATTAAACAGGCTTGGCATGGACCTTAAGACCAATCAACAGATTATTTTTACACAAGTTATACAGCAGGTTTGCTCCAGTTACGTGCAGAAAATAAATCTGTTTCTTCATTACCTCTGCCAACGAGGTTATATTTTCATATTGTCGGTTGGTTGGTTAGTTGGTTGGTTTGTCTTAACAAAATAACTCAAATAGTTTTAGACGGATTGGCATGAACATTTTTGTAGAGGTAGTCCTTGGTACAAGTAGAAATCCTTTAGGTTTTGGACGTGATCTGGGTCTGGATCCAGGATTTGTTTTAAGGACTCTGCATCATTGATGCGAGTATGGTACTGACAAGCATGTCAATAGATGGCGCCCTCCAACACTCACGGTCATCGCACCTTGGGCCAAGTTCGGGCAAGGACTATTAGTTGACTAGTGGTTGATTTGTGACGTACCTTACGCCTGCGCACTAATAGCAAAGTGCGAACGTCTAGTCGAACGCTGGTCGAAATGTCATTGCAAAACGTTTTTAACCATCGTCGACTAGACAGAGTTCGGGCAAGCGTTAGTCGAACAATGGTTAACTATAGTCCTTGCGCGAACTTGCCCTAGGTTGTTTCCAATCTGGGTATTTCTCACGCCCCATCCAAAGGGTCCCACATTAGCACAATATGGCGGGGAATTGTTAAGCTTTGGTGGAGGTTTGCGCTCTCTGGGTGCTTTCTAGTTCAATTATAGCTTACTAAGATACACAGCAGGTAGTTTTCTCGCTTCCAACATTTCTACTGTTACTTCGTACCTTGAAATTTGACATATCGTCTGCACTTTAAATTAAAAATTCTAAATCAACCATTTAGCTTGCAGCTGAATACAGTCAGTATTTATCAAGTAATTTTACAGACAACAGCCATAGAAATCAGACACAGCCTTCCCTTTTTTTTCTACAGGTTCATTTATTATATAGCGCCCTCTGTATAGTTGTACCAAATACAAGTGAGTTGGAATGTAAAGGCTATGGTGGCAGATGGTGAGACGTGATTCAGATTGTCAAAATCAGTTCGTCGAAATCTCAACAAACGGTTTAAAATCAATAAAGTTGTTTTCCTTTAAAGGAACCTTTCTACTCGTCTGGGTCTAAATGACAATTGCTCAACTCAAATTGACACTTTTCTGGGACAAAATTACGGTTTCTTTCCAACGGTTCACTTTTTCTAGATCGAATGGCCCGGGAATGTGACTCCGGAAGTGTCATCTTGAACCGGAAATGTGTCGGGTCAAATCCGACCCGGATGCAGTTCGAATCGGACCGAGGACCTTTTTAGAGTGCAAACCTATAAGTAAAGTAGATCTGATCGGATTCAACCTCGTGTCCAGGGCGTCTGGCAGTCCGTTCCCTGGATTTTGAGGACCTGATTTCCCGAGCGGTGTAGCCAAACTGATTTCGGAATGAATTTGAACAAATCAACAATTTCCGCTTAACAAAGAATTCTTCCAAATTTTGGCTCACGAGATTTCGCGTTTTCATACCGTAAAATGGAAATTCATAAGGCCTCATCATGTCACTTAATCTTTACCAGCTTTAGCCTATAGGCAATTTTAACTGATTCCTGTCATTTTTAATAAATGCATCTATACAAACAACACGCTAAATATGCCAAAAGGCTTATATGTCTTGAACATTACAGGGTGCCGATATGTAATTAAAAACATTGAACTGCGTATTCAAGGTAACATAAGGCAAAAAAAAATACTCGGTCTCTGGTCAGCGCGCGCGTCGATTTTAATCATGCGCATCAAAATTTTTGTTTTTCAAATTAACACGGAAGCTACAACAGCACCCTCTATTGCCGCGCCTCCTCAACTTTTTGTACCAAGGAGCACCAAGGAATGGGAAAATTGCACCAAGGCAAATGATAAAGGGTACCAAGGCAAATTATGGAGGACACCAATGTATAATGAGGACAAAAAACAAACAAAATAGTACCCACCTTGTCTGTACAATACAAGCTTGAAAAAAAGGTCACCAAAAAAAAAAAAAACCCGCGTCGCCACATCAATTCCGGAACTTCGGTCTGATCAGAGACCGACTTTTTTTTATTGGCCTAATAACCAAACAACAAGTCGAGTAGAGTAATTAAGTAGATACAATTACACCGACATGCGGGTGAGCTTATAATTCTCCTCAAACCTACATGACTGTCTTTAATATTTCTCCAACTAGCACCCAAGAAATCTCTCCGCAAAGATGACTGGATTCCCAACCACGGACATGGAGTTCTGGTTCACCTCGAACACCTTCTTCCCTCGCAGGAAGAAAAACGAACCTTTAAAACAAAAAAAGAATGATATTAAATCCATCATCATCGTATGACGATCGAAAAAAAATACTGACAGCAGGCAAGTGAGTTTCTAGCAGCAGTTGAACCCTGGCTTGGACACCAAGGTAGAGTGCGCTGATTTGCTATCAATAAATGAATATGCATAATCATTATACTCTGGGCACTGATTGGTCATTAATTGGTAAACTGAATTGCATTATGAGTCAGCGAGTTTAAGAGCCTGTTGACTGGTCAGACTAGATCGGTTTCGTTGTGAAATAATGGACATGCATGACGTTTGGGCCTCCACCCTTCCAAATCCACACATACTTTCCACGGGTTTTGTTTTTGTCGGATATGGTATACATGTACAACATCATTGCAAGGTCTAAGGGCCAATACAGGTTTCGTGATGACGTTCTACCGAATCATCAGTTAGTGACATTTGCACATTCAATATTAGTGCGCTGGCGTATAACAAGCCATGAATCAAGCACGGTCAACAAACCGTCCAGCTCGAACTTTCACCATTTTGTAAACTGCATCCGCATTACTTGACTGCGGCTGGAAAGTGGCTTCTGCCTCTAATGGGCATGTGTAATTGCGAGCCGTATAAGTTGGACGCAGACCAATACTCACCACCATGACGGAAGGCAGATGTGATCTTCGTTGGTAACCCGCCGAATACCGCATTGATACCCGAGGGCCTGTCTTGTACCAGCTGGGCTCCGTCCTCATCGTACTCGTACACGTCCGATGTCTTCGCTGCTATCAGGTACGTAATGCCGTAGCGCTCGTCGTGCACGGCAGCAGCGATCTTTTCCCGTATGCCGATGTCGTTATACAGGTTCCGGGGCCATCCGCGCAGACGCTGTCGATTGCCGTTGAATCGCCAAACCTTCTTGCCTAAGTGATGGATAAAACAAAGCAATAATTATGTTCCTCGTACACTAAAAAAGAAATCTCAATGTTATGCTTTTCGGAGAATGACATTTTCTGAGCTCAGAATGTTTGATAAAAAAATATCCAAATAAGCGATATATAAGACTTGAAGGTTTGCTTGGTGGAAAGATGATAGATATGCAGTTTTGTGGTAACATCAAGTAGTTAAATCTCTTGTGAGTTAGTGTGAATCTGCAAAGAACCACTATGGCTACTCGGTTACGACACTCGGACGCCCGTGACGAACACGTTCCTGGTTCGGCATTTTCTCGAGCCTGTGTTAACACGTTCCAGCATGGTCAGCACTTTGGCAGCACGAACATGTTTCTGGATAGGGTTGCGAAAACACGGCCCGTTAAGTCGTTCAAATTTCATGGCTACGACTTGTAGAAATACAACTGTCTATGATATAAGGGCTTCAGCCGCTTCCATAGGCTCAAGCAAGTCGTAACCAAGGAATTACAGACACGGCCTTACCTCGAATCAAGGTGATGGTGTCCTGGTTCGCACCCTGCGTTCCGATCTGATACAACGCCTTGACTCCCTTTTTGACCAGTGAGTGGTAGTTCCTCAGCAGTTCACCGGAGGGCTCAGAGATAAGCTTGCCTTGCCGGTCAAAACGCCAGTACCTCTTACCCTGATTGGGAGCAACAAAGCGGAATTGAGGTCAAGAGGTTTAAGGTCAAAGTGAAAAATGACAAAAGAGCATTGACACATATGATTTTGGTTTATAGCATGCACGGCACACAGTGTCAGAGTCAAGTGCTTCGGCTAGCAATAGCACACGAGTCTACGGGAAGTGGCTGCAGCCGCTTGCCAGTGGCTTTTATAGGTACGCGTGTAGTTTCCGGCCGTAGCCATGCGATTCGGACACAGCCCAGTTGACTTCAAAAACCGACGTAATTTTACCGTAACGGGAATACGCCAACTTGTAGGAGTTACAGCATGAGCGACGTCATATTCGTTGGGGTTATTTCGTTTCCTGACTATGCTTATCCAGTCAAAAGTAATAAATAACATTCGTGGACAAAAAAATCAAAGCTTCACAATTTTCAACATTTGGAATAATGCAAATTGATGACCATGATAAAATGTTGACCCCAGCTTCCGGTTCATCGATCATGCGCTTTAGGTAAAGACAAACACGGGAGTAGACAAGTCGGTGTGTGGTACCAAGACGTTAACATATGTGAACTAGGGAGACTTAATACCTTGACAACATTCAATTCTCCGTTGATCATGGCCACCGAGTCGAAGGCGGTGTTACAGAGGAAGTCTGGGGTGGGGTTAACGTCTGGCGGTCCCGGCTGGTTGGGATCTATTTTGGCGGGAAACGGATAAGATTAACTTGACTTTGTAAAACAGAATGAGGTACACGTATTGTTGCTTAAAGTATAATGTACATGAATAAGAAGCCTGAAAAGCGAAAACATGGAAAAAAAATTATCAGACTTGTAATCGAGTCAGACACAAGTCGTCACAAGACATCACAGGTCACCAGTCCCTAGTCAAGTCACAAACTATCTAAATGAACTGTAAAAATGGCATTCCTTTGTCGTTGTTCGTCTCCTGTTACTTCTGACCTGACGTGTGAATTGACTTTCTACTGATTTGTGATTGACTCGATTAAGTCTGATTTTTATGACTCAGATATCCTCCCACTGATGGAAATAAAGTGTTCGATCACCGAGTTGAATCGTAAAGGACAACAGCTGGAACGTACCTGCGATGTGTCAAAACGATCTGTGAGTTTATTTTTTTTTCTACGAAAAACTGCCGATTCAAGTTCTTCTTTAGCACTGCCTCTCCTATTGACTTACACCGAAACATGCCACTGTTTAATCAACGCCATGATCTTCCCCTTCCGGCAGTTTCGTAGTACTCATACTCGGTACTCGTACTCGAGTACTACTCGAGTACTTGTTTGTTAGTACTCGTACTCGTACTCGAATGTCAAAGTACTCGCACTCGAAATGACGGTACTCGTACTCGGGCAGCAAAGTACTCGTACTCGACATGTCGAAATTGTACTCCACCATCAAAGTACTCGTACTCGAATAGCAGTACTCGTACTCGTACTCGAATAGCAGTACTCGATAAAACAAAGTACTCATACTCGAATAGCAGTATACTCAGGGGAATGGTATAGCTTGACTTTATCAATACTTTCAGTTTGAAATGGTTGATTGGCTTGTGGAGAAATGGAAGTTTCCTGATTTTCCTCTGTGCACGTCCGGACAAACACATTTATCAGCTAGCCGTGAGTGGGTCTGTATTTCGAATTGACTGGGCCGGCCAGGACCAATTACACACAATGAACCATTTGCCATATGGCCGTATTCGGAAAAACAAGTACTCGTACTCGTACTCGATAGTACAAGTACTCGCACTCGTACCCGGACGTACAAGTACTCGTATTCTGAGACCTGTACTTGTACTCGGAGGTACAAGCACTCTTTCTCGTACTCGTACTCGGCAACCGAAGTACTCGGCAGTACTCGGTACTCGGAATAAAAATACTCGACTACAACACTGCCTTCCGGTCCTACAGCTTTGAAGATAAATGGCTTGTAAGCTCACACCCTAGTTTCTCAACCTGGCACATTTCCATGACACGACTTTAATTGAGGGTGAGCTAGGGTTGTAAGTTTTATCGTATGAGCGGATCATACCTAAAGTAACATCATACAAAAAGTCCAAATCGGAATTATTTGAATTGAAAACTTATTGGTATACTTACCACATGTGAAGCCAGGATCTCTTGCCTCTGAAACCAATATCATCAAGTAATATAGACTTTATTAATTTAAGGTTTTACAAAGAGAAAAAAATTAATTTCGAAAGTACGACCTCATGAATTCATAAAACTAGCGTACTACCCGTGAACTTAAGGGTAGTTCGTCGGCGATATCCTTGTTCGTTAACCTTTTCTAAAAACATTAAAAAATAAAGTGCACTTGCTTGATTTGTTAAAAGAAAAAGAAAAATATCATAGATTATAAACTCAGGTTTATAGAATAGGAATTATAAAATGGGAAGAAGATAATTTTGGTACTTACGGCATCCGCCACACATGAGCGGGCATTCCGTAGGAACGGACGGGTCAAAGGAACAATATGACGCGTCGGGCCATCCTGGATTGGCCCCGCACCAGCGATGGTAGTTTACGCACTCCTCTACCAAAGACGGGGAGTCAAGATTCAGAAATTATTTGGCAGAAAGTTAAGGAAATAGAATTGCATAAGTCATGGAAATCGACACGATGTTGGTATTTTAGCTGGGTTTCCATTTTTATTGGTTGCTTAGGATAAGAATAAGGGTGCTGTGGTTCAGTGGTTTAAACGGTGTTCGACTCGTGTGCCGTTGTACGTGGGTTCGAATCCTGACCGTGGGAACATGGTGCTTGTGCTCTTGAGCAAGGCACTTTACCACGTTTGCTTCGTTATTCGTATGGGACGTAAAGATGGTCCCGTGTGTTGTTGTGTAATGCACGTTAAAGAACCCAGTAACACTTGTCGCCAAGAGAAGGGGTTTGCCCCGGTGTTTCTGGCAGTGGCCGCAGCACCTTGTAAACCCTTATAAGGTGCAACATAATGGGTATTGTATTTCCCATGTACTTCATTCAACTAATAATAGACATAACTCCTAGTGCCTTGAGTACCTATAGTCCGTTGCGATAATGCCTGAATACGTTTCTGCAACGTAGCCCATACAGCCAGACAGCCCGACCGACAGACAGACGGACAGAATGCTGCGTACGTGTTATTTAGCGCCCCTTGTGAATTGCTTTTCTAAGGGCGCCTCCGTGTTGTTTTCCTTGTGCGTTTACTTTTAACCGCATTAAAAAAGTTTCTCTCGTTTAATAGGCCTAATCACTGTGTTTAGCCGCGATTCATTCGTTTCAAGTTCTCCCTCTTCCCCTAAGGTCACTGTAACACAGGCACATAACAAGTTAATATGTCGTTTTATGCAAATTAAAGACTCGGGTGCCCCCCCTCCCCCCCCCCCCCACACACACCCAAAAAAGAGAGAGGGTGATCGCTTACCGGCACACTGAGCTCCATGGAAGCCGTTGGGGCATTCACATTGACATCTGTTCCTGTTAAGTTTCCCACAGTTCTGGCAGGTTATCGGGCAAGCTGGAAAACAAACGATTAGTCATTGACAATATACGGAGCTTTTATTGTCACTGGGTGTCCCATGGTCAGCGGCGGCGGAATGGGTTTGAAACTGGGGGGGGGGGCATCACCAAAAAGGGGCACTTGCTCACCTTTTTGTTTCAGGACATCCATGCTCAAAGGTCGACACGCATTTTCCCCCGGACACTTTGCCGCTGTAAAATCAAAAGGGGGCCTGGTACCATCTTCCAACATAGGGGGTGCTATTCAAAACCGAGAATGGACAAAAGCCCCCCCCCCCAGCCCCCGGTTCCGCCGCCCCTGCCCATGGTCAGAAACCAAGTCTTCTTGTTACTAAAGCAACAAGATGTAAATAAATACGGTGTCCATGTTAAGTTTTTTAATTTCAAATTTCACATTTCAAATTTCATACAGAAATTATGTACTCACAACAGCCAGGCTCTTCTATGTTGCAAAGACCTAATGGGGAAGATTTGAAATGGTATAATCTTGATTATGCTTGTGACTTTTGAAAACTCGATATGATTTACATACAATTAACAGACAATGTCACCAATGTGTCTTATATCAAAAACTGACAACTTTGTATTTTCCCTATTTAAGAAGGGACACAAAAGTGACCCTGCATGCAAAAGAAGTCTAACAGTACAGTGAAAAGCAATTTAAATATTCGATACCACATCGAAGCAAAAGATACCCACTGATTTCCCATGGAATGTCAATGGTTCACTCACGGCATAGTCCGTTAAAACAGAAGGGGCTATTAGTCGGGCAGTCAGTACACACATCACCAAGGTTGTACGGTTTCTGCCCATAGAAGTTACCTCTGTTGATTGCCAAGAGCAAAAGTTATTATTTAAAAAAAAAACAAGAAAAAAAAACTCTTTCTAAAACAAACCACCTGAAACCGAAACCTTTCGTAAATGTGTGTTTAACTTACATATTAAGTCTAGTCCTCTTATTAGAGTATTTTGCGAGATGGCTGACACAATAGGAGGGCGCTGTTTGATTTAGCTTTCGCTCGTACCCCCGCCCTGCAAACAGGACGCTGGGATACTCTGATGAATTCACCCTTTGATTGGTTGGATTTTGCGTGACCAGTGACCTGTGCGTCATCAAGGTCATGACTCTGCAAGGTGTGAAACGGCCGTTAAGACTGATTCATAACTCTTTTTTCCCATTTAAAGATGTTTTTCTCTCGTTGAAAAGAGTAATAATGTAGGAAATTCTGTAAAACTTATCTGTGTTGTAAATTTACAATTCCCGTCACTCGCTCAGGCTCCGTTTCGAATTACGAACGGTCGGATTGCATATGTGACGCTCAAAATGTGTCCACATGGTCCGCAATGAAACAGAAATCACATCCGGTATGGAATGTGCGCAATTCTATGGGAAGTTTTCGGATAGAATTTGCGCATTCATGTCTAAGTCTCTAACGGAACGGCTAGCTGCAGCCAGATGATTTATACATAGGTAGGTCACTTCCTTCTTCACAAGATTTGAAGCTCATCAGAATCTCAGCGTCCCTGTCCTGTTTGCGGGGTAGGGCGATAGATTTAGATAAATTTCTTGTATTTACCCAAACCAAATATTGTGTCCGCCATATATCTCAAATAGGCTAACAGCAGCAATGAAGCATAGCAAGTTTGAAACTATGCTCATACTCAACCATGGCCTCGCTAATATTATTGGTACCTCCACATTTTCTTCTCGTGTGTGTAAAATTAAAGTACTTACGCTGGGCCGTAGTTACAGACGAAGTTCCATGCATCTCGGTAGCCGCTGATGTAACCACAGTAGGCCAGACCACACCCTATCTTGTCGGTCTCCGCCCACACCACCTATGACGCAATACAATTTAAAGCGATCATTCGAGTTGAGAATGTAACTCTTACGTCTGCACATGAAGACAGACGCATCTCAAACCAGTAACTTCAATGGGTGTTCATATAGTCATCGCAAAGTGTCGAGAAATTTTTAAAGGAACGATTTACTATCTGAAACCGAAACATTACTAAGAATGTTGCAATGCAATGCACCGACGGATCCGTAACGTTTTGGGTGTGTTTTTTTTTGGGGGGGGAGGGGGTTAGTGGGAGGGCACAATTTTAAGGGCAATCCGTTGCAAACTCCAGAAACGGCGGCATGGGGTGGGGGTAAGCCTCATATGCCACTAGGGGCGCTCTTCCCTTTTTTCTAATATTTTCCGTTTTATTTCGTGAATGAGTTGATGGAACGCGAATAAGTAGACAACAGCATCGATTTAAGACGAGTCCTCTACACTTCTACTCTGGTTTAATTATTCATAAATAACTAAGACAGTTTACCCATTCCTATTGGTTGAGAGCCCGTCACGTAGCCGGTTTTAGACGGTTGATAAAGAACGGCTGGCTGGTCTTAAACACTTACATGAAATTTCGACCCCTATGAAATCCGGTGCCTTTTACCGTTTTATTGGTTGAACAATGTGCCATGTAGCAACAATACCAGTGAATCAGTATTTCATAGTCCTAAATTCACAATACACCGGCACAGCTGCATTCTGCGTCACAATGCACATTACGCGTGACGCGCACACCAATCTCATATCTCATATGAAGAGTTGTTTACGTATATACTCGCAAAGGGGACTTACCATAATATAGCTAAAGGAGTGTTTCGAAAAACATGACGTCAATTGCCAATATGTTTAAACAAATCGTTAGAAATTTATAATTGTTGACTTGTTTTGGACTTTTGGACCGAAAAGTTTCGGCTCGGGAAATTATCAACACCCAGTCTCCAACCGGTCTTAAACGGAGTATTTAAAACCGGCCAAGCACACATTCCCTTATTAAAGAATCGGCATATGTTTGGTTGGGGATGGGGGATAAGGGACGGAGAAATGGCCCCGTGTCCTCCTTAAGCATGATCTGCCAGTGTATTAATGTCAATGACCTTTGATGAATTCATTACGATATAACTTCTTACCTGTGTGTAATGGCCACAGACATTAGAGCATGCGCCGCTGTCGTAGTAGTAATACTTGATCTCATCGTGCCAGTCATCAGTGGCTATCACGCCGGAGATGGGCTTGTTGGGGTCGCCTGGCCGCAGCCACAGGTTCTGGCCCACCGACTCGTACGGGGAGATGTTCTCCCCGAAGCCGTGCTCGAAGACGCAGCGTTCGGCCCAGCGCTGGGCCATGGTGGCCAAGGTAGCATCCCAAGTCTACAGAGAAAAGGAAATTGAAAAGAAAAATTTTCCAGGTACTTGGACAAAAAAAGACCAGCGGAGAACCTGTTCGAGGAACTTTCATTGCAGAAAACATAAATGGCATTAAGTACACCCTACCCAATTGAGTCAAAGTCGCGAGAGCTACTTTTGAGTAACATCTTGCACAACAGACAGACGGATAGTCAAACATACAGTCAGGTTGACAGACAGATTCGAAGTGACACGCAACCTTACCATATACTGCATGTCACTAGCCTTCCTGTTCTTCCTATGCTCGTTGTGCCTGTCCACCGTTCTCTGGATGTCCCGGGGAGTCATGGATGTCTCGCCGTCTCCCGTGTTCAGCTCGCCCGGCAGCAGCGGCCTGCCGGTCAGGTTGAAGAACGACAGGTTGGACAGGACGGCAGGCGGTCGCTTCGTCTTGGGCTCCTGGCAAAGCGCCGGAGTGGCGAGCAAGAGCACCAGTAAGGTGGCCCTCAAGACCCCGGTCCTTTGCATCTCTAGTCCTTTATCCTGATCTATAAAGGAGAAGTGCCATTTTTGAATTACCAATAGCCATGACATTAGCACTGAAACTGGTTCATAGTTTTCATTCATTACGGGTCAGTGGTGTACTAGTCGAGTCCATCACAAGTACACCGCAAATCCGGCCACAAGTACAAGTGAAATCTCGATAAGTCAAATTTATTCTGATAACTCAGAACAAGTTAAGTCAAACAAAGAATCCATTCCCTTCAGTAGTATAACAAATTATATACTACCCTGCTTAAAGGGAAGATACAACATTTGCAAACAGCAAAAAACGAAATGATCAAATGATCACGAAATATCTTACTGGATTGTTAGGGAATGACAGTCCAAAGCATCCTGTAAAATCGTGGCTCCTGGTTTGCTGACCTTTTCAAGAAAACCTGTACTTTTCCAACGCTGGTCGGCCGACCAACGTTGGAGAAAACTGGCTTTAAAAAAACTGCTCGTAACTGTTCATATTTAGTAATTCCGCATTTTCTTTGCAATTGATTACACAGAGTAGCTTGTGACTGTGTTGTAAGCTTATTATGTGTTGTAGTCGAGGAATCACCCGTAACAGTGTTGTAGTTCTCCCAATCCTCACAAGTCCATCACAAATAATCTAGTCTCAAGCCACGTCACATCCTACTCGAATGAAGTGCCAAAAAAGCATGCCTCAGTTCACTCCCTGGTACTTGTGAAATAACTTGTGACTTGACGTTAGACTAGATCACTTGTGATGCTGCACTTTTGAGGACTTGTAATACACGCGACTACAACGCTGTTACGGTCGTAATAAGCTTGTAACACACCCTGGCCGAGTTGGACCACAGTGCAGTCAGTGACTCAGTCAGTCAGATGACAGCAGGCCGACCCGTAGGCTCCAGGGGGAAAAAAAGGCCAACCAATTTGACTTAAAAAGTTGCCTAACCATTTAGTGGCTTTAAGCATTTTGCTAAATTTGGCTAAGTATTTAGTAGGCCTATCAGCTCCTGGGTGTCATTGAGTGGAAAATCCTGGATGGACATCAGGAATCTATAGTTGAATGCTGAAACGGTCGATATGCATGCGTTTCCCTCCGCAGCGAAATTATCACCTCCACGTTCGATTACTGACGAATTTGTGTGTGTGCATTAAATGCAGTCTTAAACAGCTGATCCATTGAAAGGATTTTTTTTTCAAAAACAAAATTCACTTCAGCGATTATAAATGTACAAAATATACTTTCATAGTACCTTCCCAACTAATCCAAACAGAGAGTTATCCCGTACAAATGTGCCGATTTGCTATCGAAGGGATCTAATTTGCCGATGTAGGAACGACAGATCTGACTTCAAGCAAGGTCTGACTGATTCTGGTGCGTTTTTCCAAACGACAGAGCTTTTTATCACTTTGCGCAGATTTATCCACGAGCATCAAAACAGACTAGTGACAATGAGTGATGCTTACCTGGAAAAAAACACACTTATAAAACAAAAACATCACGCGTGTGGTAGAACTGCGTGTGGTAGAACTGCGATTCGTGACGGTTTTGTTTCAAATGTATTACTTTCTTAGGCTGCGTCCGAATGTTTCGGCTGTGGCTGCTGGCTGCGTCTGCGGCTGTGGACGCGGATAAACGGATGCAGCCAGTGGATCATTCGGACGCGGCTGCGGCCGTGCCGCGCCCTCAATCGTTCATTTAAAACCAATTTGCCAGCCAGCGCAGCAGCAGCGCAGGCGGCGCGCGGGCGCCGCCTGCAATGTATAATTAATGGGCCTTTCAAGTTATTATATTTTTATGTACAATCAATAAAATTATTCCAGCAGAGCAATATTACATAGTAATTATAGATGTGTATAATGTCCAGATAAATTATTTTTTTTTATTAATGCATTTGCTTTGCTAACTATAAGTGGCAGTTTTAAAACTGCAGCCATTCTTCTTGAGGGCCAAGTTTTGATGGTCTGCTCTAAAGATGAGTTTTACCAATGCAGATCACTGTAGAACCAAATAATGCACCTCAAGATGGCTGCATTTGCACAGATCCTATTGCTTGAAATTAAAAACAAAGGTCCAAGAAACTAATATTACACTGGAGCATATTAGCAAGCACCGATTCCTCTAAAATGTATAAAAAAAAGTATGAGACATATCTTTTAGTAAAACTGTTTTTCGAGGCGCACTTTTTTTAACCTTTAAAATGTCATTGTCTTACTGTTATAAATTGAAATATCAATGAACCAATGAAAGCAGAGTTTAATTATCAAAATATTATGATATTTACTTATATTTTTGATAGTTTGGCAGTAGTAAGCCTTCAAATGTCCTCAGCCTTCCATTTTGTTCACTGATCACATCAATCAGCTGATACTTTTCTTCTTCCATCCCTGTTCCTATGGGTGGATGCTTTAATGCCTGGAGAGAAAAAAAGAAACAGGGCATGGATTATCATCAATCTCATCTTTTTTAGAATAAATAATTCAGTAGTACAGGAAAGAAAAGGGTTTACTACTGATAATTGGCAAAAATTATAAAGCAAGCATGACCAGCTTTGCATACCAGGTTTAGAGGAATCTTGGGGGGGGGGGTTGGGGGTTGACACTTTCCCCAATTTTTTTTTTGCAGTTGTCACCAGTCACCAGTTGAATAAAGTTCGAAAGAATGTTGCATTCTGATGCTGCTTTTTCTTCATATATCATCTCAATGAACGTCAGTCATTGCAAAAAAATGATGACAAGAGTATTAACAAACTCCTGAGATGGGAAAAACATTTCCAATTTTGTCAGGAAATGGGCCTAGCTAAAACCTGGCTTAAAACTAGCTAAGTAAAGAAAAAATTATTGAGAGACCATACTATGACTGATCATGACTGTACACACACGCTGAGTAGTAGCAGTGTTATTGTTGTTTCCAAAATTAAAATTAATGTTTGTGCCTAAAATAATGCCCCCCCATGCCCATGGTGTGTACACACTATATATGGCAATATGCACACAGTCACAGATGCGTACCGCGTACCGGGCTCTGCCACGTTGCCAAATGCCAAAATAGGCCTAAATTTCAAATGTAGGCTGCAGAAAAATAGAACCATTATTGCTACATTATTGCTACAAAAAGAAATTCCATTGCTCTAGGATAGGCTACTACATACAAGAATAAAGAGCCTCCTCCCCTAGCCCCAGGTTGGACAGAGTCTTCATTGCACGACGACTACACGTCAGGACAAGACTTTACCACATGAAACCACCCATTTTTTTTGTTTTTTTTTATTATTGTTTTACCTCGTTATAGGCTTATTTCACGCATGCATACTCTATGTATCCTTATCTATTGGCTACACTGTTCAGAATTCATGACATGCTGACTGACGTTAATCAAGGAAAAAAAAAACCAAAGCAACGTTTAAACTTGTACGTGTTTGTAGTCGCTTTTCCCAGTTTATTCGTCAGCCGTACGTACATGTGAATGTACATGATGATGTTCAAATGGCAAGTACGTACAATCAAAAGCGTAGCGCCCGCAAGCCTTTAGCTTTGTTGTTTTTTGTGGTTGGAACCGTGTCGTCACTCAACCGATGTCAGGAAAACGCTCAACCAATGACCAAAGCCGAAACGTGTTTCTGGTAACTGGCGCGAAAAACACGCGGTCATTGGATTTTAGCGACCGCCTTCAAGCAAGTGCGCGCGTGAGGTGGTGGGTAAGCAAATCGCGCGTGCGCACTGCATATTCATTAGGGAGGAAAGGAGTCCAGGGCTAGTTCCCCCCAGCAGAAGCGTAGTATAGTAGCGTCGTATACGTTAGAGTTTTTTTCGCCATTTTTTTTTTTTTAAGCCAAGTCAACTCTTCTTGTGGCTTGAAATTCCTTAAGAATGTTTATGCGGGGCAGTGAGTAACATTCATTTAACTAAATAACAGTGTGAATTTTCAGGAAAGGATGAGGTGAATGAACCGGCCGAAAGTAGTCACCATAATTCGACGAAACTCCCCGATAGCGGTATCATGTGAAATCATTTTAGATCAACCCACATGTCAGGGGCGGATCCAGGAATTTTTGCTTCGCGGGGGGGGGTTGGGGTTCATCAGCAAATCAATTCTGAAATGTAGACATGTTTTTTTTTCTCCAGACACTTGGCCTCCGTGAAAAATCAGGGGGGGCTCGTACCATACTTTAATGGGGGCGCTGTTCAAATCCAACGATCGTCAACACTATTATTACAGAATAGTGTACAAATACCCCCGTACTAACTCAGCTGGATTTTTTTGCACAGGCGGATATCACTACTAGTACATGTATAATTGTCATTATTTTGGGGGTGTCACAGCAGGGGAGGGGTCACATTATTTTTAATGTATTACTATGAAAAATAATTGAGTCAGAGGTGGGGGGTTGACTCCCCAAAAGCCCCCTCTGGATCCGCTCCTGCATGTTTAAAAGTTTGCAAAAGTTTTAAGTATATTTGTTTCCCTCCCTTTTTCCCACAAATTTCCTGGCAAACAAAATTTAAAACAAAATTAGGTCGGCCAAGGTTGCCTTTTCGAAACCACAATGTTTGTTCAGGTGCACAGCATTGGAATGAGGATGCTCGACACAAGGAGGTACACAAGTGCCATTTTCTGTGAATTTCACGGGTGTTTCCTGCTTGTTGTACCAGGCTCTTGTTGTTGCAAAACATGGGTGGAATTTTACTGAAGAGATTTCGGAGGAAACAGACCCGAAGTCCGGTTTGCTGACGCAAATGCTTGCCGGAATTGTTTGGTAACCTTCCAAAAGTCTGGATTTTTCAGCGTCACTAACTTCGTTTGAGTGATTTGCAGCAATCAATTCTCTGTATTAGATTTTCTTTAACATTATAAACAAGTTGGGTTTGACAATTGCTCGGATTGTCTATTTATCATCATTCCGTACCTAGAAAATACACTCAACCCAAAAAGAAAGTCCCCCCGTAATACTTTTTGTTTAACTCAAAAACTACTAGGCACATCTTGCTCAAATAACGACTGATCAGTATAGAAATGTCTTTAAATCAAGCCATACTCTCTGTTTTGCCGAAAACAGTGATAATGTGTACAAAATTATTCAATTCATGACAAGTGGTACCGAAAAAAAGTTGCACTTTTGAAAACGTGCAAGGTGAGTGTGAACCACAACATGCACGTATACAAAAGTGCAACTGTTTCCAGTATCATTTGTCATAAATTGCACAAATTCATACACATTATCACCGTTTGGGGCCAAATAAAGAGTATGGCTGGATTGCTAAGGAATTTCTGATTAGTTGTTATTTGAGCGAGAGGTGCTCAGTAGTTTTTGAGTTAGAAAAAAAATATTGGAAGGGGACTTTCTTTTTGGTTGAGTGTTGGTGTTCAGTTGCACGTACATACAACAGTTTGATGGACGAGCGTTTTTGAGTACATGGTTGGCAACCATTCAGATTTGGGTGCATTTCAAGATCACGTATTTACTATCGAAACTAGCTGGGCAAGCAGTTTTGTTGTAAGAGGAAGGTGGTGTTATTAAGACGTTAGTAAATGTTATCACAAAGAAATACTAAAAGTCTTACTGAAACAATTAGCTACCTGTGTGTGCAGGAAAAAGTGCTTATCTCTGATCGGAAAATGTCATTATGAGTAAGAACACTCGGAAATGGGATAGGCAGGAGCAACGCGTCATGGGCGTGCTATTTCAACAAAAGATTTAATTAATGTTTCACTTGACCTTTGAAAGGTGTATGAAAGCATGAAATTTGATACAATTCGTTTTATATAGTGGTTGTTAGGCCAAAAAAAAATACCTCGGTCTCTGGCATCGCGCGCGTCGATTTTAATCGTGCGCCTCAACCTTTTTTTTCTTCAAATTAACATGGAAGCTACAACAGCGCCCTCTATTGCCGCACCTCCTCGAATTTTTGTACCAAGGAGCACCAAGGAATGGGGAAATTGCACCCAGGCAAATGATAAAGGGCACCGAGGCAAATTATGGAGGACACCATTGTATAAAAAAGGAAAATAGTACCCACCTTGTCTGTACAATTCAAGCTTGAAAAAAAAAACCCGCGTGGCCGCATCAATTCCGGAATTTCGGTCTGACCAGAGACCGATAATTTTTTTTTTGGGCCTTAAAGTCATTTTTCAAATCATAACCCTAAAAGAGTCGGGTTATTTTGACCATCTCTCAGCCTGGGGGAGATCTTGGTCATCGAGTGACGAAAAATTTGGTACATGCAAATAACAACTCATCATGAACATACCCAAGAAATTTCGTGACTACAGGTTAAACAGCTCGGGTCGCCAAAAAAAATTCACGGCTACCGCGGAAAAGGTTGAGGGGGCGGATTCCGCCCCGGCCCTTTTAGGGTTAAGACTGAAGCGCATTCAGCGAGTGTGTTGTACCTATAAACCTCGTGTGTTTAGCATGCGAGCATGCCACAACTCAGTCAGTGTTTTTATATTTAGATGCAAGCCTAACATTTCAATAAACATCGGTTTGAGTTTGAGACTTTCCTGGGTTGATATTTTGATAATATTGGCGCTGATGTACGGCTGACATAATTGAGATGAGCCGCATCGTGTTTTCCTAGCGCTGTTGAAAAGCTTGTGGGCTAACGTATTGATTTTATGCATACATGTCCTTCATCACCTAAGTAAATGATGACACTCCCTTCCCAAAGCTGACTAGTTTTATATCCTTTAACCCTATCAGACATATACACTAACCATCCAGAGCAAACTAACAGCATTGAAGTCGTTGGGGCCAAGTCTACAGAATATTTTCTAACATGTAAAGATGTTCACGGCTTTTATTTTCGCATTGCAGTTTTCAACCCTTTGCATCGCTACTCGTTACCAACCAGAAACTCAGAGCGCCCTCTCGTGATATCAATCAAAATGAGCCGCCGAACCTCCAACCTTGATTTCAACCTGCCAAGTTTTTGCATCCCCCGTTCTTATATTCATTCCGTTCTGGACGCCAAACCTCAGGCCATTTTATAGTGACCCAGTTTTTATTTGAACCTACACTTGTATAAATGTAGGCTGTATTGAACTTTCGCTCCTCGTTCGCGTTCCGTCCTTGACAAGAATGACAAACATTTTGAAGCAGTTAACGAATTATAGCCAAAACAATAAAAAGCCGGACCAATTCATACCGCATGCATCACCAAAATATAGGTCTAGAAGCGAGTAGGAGGAGGCTAACCCCGCCCATTTACCTTGTAATTTTGTCCTGCTAGATCTAGATCTTTTGAATTTCGGGTTGGGTTCACTTGCTATAATTGCTATAACTAAATTGAACTGGTTGAAACTCGAGTATTGCCCATTTTTGTTCCGATACATAGCCTGTTTTAGATATGCATCTATCAAACTGTTGTTACTAAACCAACTCCTTTAACTACAAGAAACAGCTGTGAGCCAGAAAGCAAACACTACTAAAAAGGCTTTAATACTGAAACAATTAGTTACCTGTGTGCAGGAAAAAGTGCTTATCTCTGATCGGAAAATGTCATTATGGGTGAGGCAGCAGGGAAATTGGTTAGACAGGAGCAACACGTCATGGGCGTGCATTTCTATAACAGATTTAATTAATGTTTCACTTGACCTTTCAAATTTGGTGGAAAGCATGAAACTTGATACAATTGGTTTTCTCTTGGTGGATAAGTCATTTTTCAAATCTTTATTTTTCCGACCAGCGTTGGGGAAAACTGTTTTTTTTTTCTTCAAAAACTGCTCCTAATTTTGCATATTTAGTTATTCTGCATATGGGGTACAAGCCTGCTACTTTCTCTGACCTTACAATTCCCCAAAGTCTATAAATTGCTCCGTTTCATCTTAAGAGGGGTCAGGGAACCAGACTACAAGAACATTGTTGGTTTTCTTGGATTTTCCAGCATCTCCGAACCCAAAACGTGAAGCAACTCAGTAACAGTATTTTCCTATAACTAATCCACCAAATCCATTTAATTCTGAAAGTTGCAGCAAAAGCAAATGTTGTATATTCCCTTTAAGATTGAAGTGAATGGCATCTGGTCCAGATTTTGCAATCATACACGCCTACAAACCCTTTTAATCTATGACGAGACATTTTCGATGGGTATTTTAGTTAACTTACGAAGCATATAGTTAAATCCTGCTTTTGTTGGCAGGAAGTGGAGCCCTGCCCAACACTTATTTGCGAGGTCATTTTTGTTGTTATGTTATGCATCATTCAGAAAAGATGGTAATGGCACGGTAAGATGACGGTGTCGTGAAATTTTGGGCTTGTATGAGTTCCGGTCCTTTTTTTCATAATTATGGTACCGCTCCCCATAAACGATGCCGTGTCATATGTCCATATAACAGTTTTATGTTTGTCTGAATATAGGTTAGGGTCATATACAAAAGCATTTAGCTTTCCCTTACACCTAAATGTTTTCATTAAGTTACCTACTTTATCATTTGTGTACATATATCAAATATCGTATATTTGTACTCCTTATATCATTTAGGCCTAAACATGTTTGTATTTTGTATAATGGCATTATTGAAATAAATGTTACAGAATTGAATTGAATTTTGTTTGTGGAGCCCGCGTGCGCAATGTTGTCTAAAAGTCCGAATTTTATAGCACACCGGGATATTTTGCTCACAATGAACCACTCTGGTTCGGGGTTGGCCTATTGGGCGTGTCTTCGCCCCGTTGCTATCATTTGTAATGCTCAGCAGTCTCACTGTTTTCATTAAGAGTGGGGTAATCAAAATGGCGGCTTAAGACAAAAAGGGGGAATGTTTCTGTGGGAGTGGGGGAAGCTGAATGAAAATAATTATGTGTGTTATGTTCTACATGTTTTGCAGAATGCATTGTAGACTTGTAGTGCAGCATGAGGCGATACTGTTCATTTGCAGTTTGGTAGGCCTACATCCAAAAAAAGCGCAACCCAAACCCGCAAAAATACATTTCATATTTAAAAAAAAAAAAGTAACACCCAAAATAATAATGACTGGAAAGCCAATTTCATAAGCTACTTTGAGATGAAAAAAAATACTGAAATTGCTCAATTCGTTCAAAGAATATCACCATTTAAACGCAATGACCCTGAAACCTGTCTCGTCCAAAAAAAAAATTATTGTGTGTTTTGACTGTTTTGGAACAACAAAGAAAATGACACAGAGTACTTGTTTCAACAACTGCCAACAACTGTAGTACACAATATTTTTTATTGACAACCCTGGTTAGGCAAACACTATGATTTATAAAATCCACTTCTTCTTTTTTTAAAAGCCGGGCCTTCAAAAGGACTTTGTTGAATATTTTTCACTTTTAAACTGAGGTTTTATCACTGGTGATGTTTAAAGACATTGTGAAGACGTTTCTCGAAATCGCATTTTTGGACGACACATGTTTTAGGCCCATTAGACCGTTTTACTAAATCACGAGCCTACTTACCACGGAGAACTGCAAAGATGCTGACCGTGTTTTCAGACCGCATGCACCGAGGGTTGGACCGGAATATTGCGGTTGCTGTCACCTCAAGTTGCACCGATAAACACAGCGGGCTTGATTGATCCACCAAACAGCGATACCTGGATGAGTTCTGAACTTCACTGACTGGTGGGGAAGCTGTGTCGGAAACCACGTGAACTCGCACCCGTGCAATTACAAGTGACCCCTACCCGACTTCCGTCGGCAAGATTTTACACACGGCGCTATCGGGCAGCGGATCGGCATCCACAACTGACAGGAAGACAAATTTTCTGCAACCAGCTATAGTTACTTACCATAATTCGCATGAGTAATGTCCATCACGTGGTTAAATTAATACATCACATCATCGAGATGCTTTTTATAAGGTTTTGATTTCGAGTGAACCTCATCCCGGCCAAGTTGCTGGTGTTCTTTGGATAGGCCTATATTGGACACCGTGTCGGCGACCTCATTTTTTCCCTTTTACCTCCCATATACTGGAATTTCTTTATTTTATCTTGTTTAACTAGGCCTTTACTCTGAAACAATAAAAAGTTCGCCTTTCAAATCAATTCTATTCAATTCAATCAACATTTATTTCCACTAATGCCACAACTTTTATCAAACAATGTAACAAAATAATTTAATAGATAATATTATTAAGATTATACATGTAGATAGGTAGGAAAAAAGAACAATCATCTTCCAAAGATGGAGGATTCATTTGAAGGGACGTTACGTCCGAGACCATTCCGTTCGACGCATGCGCAGTATAGCCAGTGCCGATACTTGGTTGTAGAAATAAACATTGCTGACAGAAGTTCACCAGTTGTGGAAACGAGGTTGAATGCCAGGGTCAGGGAATTAGATCAGTGAGGTCACATGGACAATAATAACACGTTCGCACCCAATACTCGAGCCCCGGTAATGACGTTAGCATGCAGCATTGCGTCTTCCGATGGCGGATGTACACAAGAGTTTAAGTGATTCGGCAGATGCAACTTCAATGCATAAAGGATCATTTTGCTTTCATGCATTGTTTTTTTCGTTTCCAATAATAACACCACTCAAAATCCAAAGAAGAATGCTCGAAAAACCTGATGAAGTTTCAGCTCTATGGATAGTACACTTTTCGAGAAAACAGTGAAAAAAACATTGTACAACTTCTGATCACGAAACACGATTTCCAAGATAGTGCTTATTATATCCGAAACAAAATCTGTCAATTGTCTGATCTTTGGAAATCACCTACATTTCTTGATTTAATGACAGCAAGCCCGACGGAAATTTTACGGGGTGGAAAAGTACCATCTCCCGTCTCCCGTCGCAGCCCGAAGGCATTGTGGGCAGATTTACATTAAAACAAAATTACAAAAAGTACGAACTTAATCCAAGTAAGCTTTTTGATAATAAATCGGTAGGTTATATACTTTTGGGATCAATAAAAATGATCCTATAATGCCTTTAAAGGTCCATTCAATTTTTTTTCTTAGGAACTTATTCTGTGCAACTTTCTCCTCCTGTTAATCGCATGAAACTATTTTACATCACTTTTATTTGTTAATTTTATTGAAAAGTGCACTTCTTTCAACATTCAAAATTGTCCATGCTTTTCCAGACAACTGAGTGCGCTGTTGCTGTGATGTCATTTCAGGAAGACACTGTTCAGTTTGTGTTCAAATTTTGAACCCAAACATTTTCTCATAAGACATTTTGTGAGAACAGTTTGCTCATTGGCTTACTGTCATGTTCTGAAACGACAACGAATCACCAAAGAAAAAAAAATTAGGACAGCAAAATATCAAAACTTTTGGCAAATTTTGGTGCTGAAATAGCTGTTACATTGAGGTTTCTGCTTGAAATAACATTACACTCTTGCTCATGAATATGGAAATTCACATTTAGCATAAAAACCAAAAATGTACCAAAATGCCCTTAAAAATACCAAAATTGAAAATAAGGTTAAATGGGACACAAATGTGCATTTGCAAGGATTTCATCAGAAAAAAATCACATTACATGGGCCTTTAGTATTTCACGTTGACGTTACCGTCCGTGAATTTGCGCGATTGAGTGTTTCCCTGGCGATAAATGAAGATGGTCGGTTAATACCCCGCGCCGAAAATCTGCAAAGAACACAGTCATATGCGAGAATTTGTCGACTGGAAAATTGTCAGGTAAACATTCCGTACTTTGGCCCTTTAAAAGTGATAAAATCCTAGAGGCCCCGCTAAAAGACGTCTTTACAGGTGGTTATACAAGCAGCTGTCAAGCTGTGCCAAACGTGTTACCATGGTCATGATTGTCAGCTCACTTGAAGTATATGTTGTGGTCTGCGTTACCAGGAAATTACCGGGGATCCAGGGGTCTGAGGCGTGAACTTGTGATCCGTGGCTCAAAGTACAAAGACTTTTAGGGACAAGGGCACTGTTCTTTGGCATGACTTCAGTTTAAAAAAGTACAAGGGCAACGTCTGAGCTCGAGGTTAGATAAAGTTTAGAAAGGTTCAACTTGTTATTCTTTCCTGAGAAGGCATAACTAAGCACTTTAACTTATGTGAGCCATCCGCAAGTGTCTTCTTTCTGCTGTACATGACAGGTGTTTTGCTGTGGTTTTGCAAAGTGTATTACCTTTATGTGTTAACTTAATGACAGCGGCTTAATGTATGATTGAATTAATTGATTGAGTCACGAATTCCTTTTTAGAAATTAGTAATTACACACGTTGAATAGTTTTCGCTGTTGATGTTGCGTATTAATTTTGTAATCGATTAACTCACAGGTCAAATCGCATGACAATCAATCGTTTTATTTACTCTTAAAGTCTCTTGAAGAACGCCTGTATTTCTCCTTGTTTTTAACAAACACAAATTCAAAAAGTTAGTTTTATTCATGGACTGCACAAAGGTATTTGCAGTCAACCAGGGAATTCCAAAATTGTATCGCCGCACTCAAACATTTGTTTGAATTCGTAGGAAAATAAGTTTCAAAGCTCCTCCTTTTCCGACAATTTCAATCGCCGTATTTGGCTTCCGTTTTGGATTTGCTCTTTATTCTGTCGTTTATTCTGGCTGACAGCCAAAATACTCTACAAGAAAATCTTTCGGATAGTCGGGGTCCAGCTGGTCCTGCCCATTCGGGAACCGGTAGTACTGTCTGCCAACAAGAAGATATCGATCACCTGAAATAACAACATAAACCTTTGTTTTTAAACCTACATGAGTATACGTTTTTGTCATTTTGTCCTTTTTCTTCAAGATTTGGTACTTGTGAATTCGGAAACTATAGTAATAATTCAAAAGTATGAAGAAATAGAGAAAGAGAAAAAAATTGAATAAATAGAGAAAGTTGTTGACAAAAGTTCCTGCCACTCTCAAACTGAGTTCAATAGAGGGCGCTCTTTGGGTAAACAAACATGAAGCTATTTGTACCATACCTTGTTCATCAGTGAATGCTGCCTGCACTCGACTCTTTTTAGGCAGTCCATCGAACACCTTGTGTACACCCATCGGGAAACCGTCCACAAGACTTTGGCTTCGCTCGTCGTATTTGCAAACCTTCAAAAATGATAATTTGAAACTTACTAATTAAATTTTAATTGAATTAGTTACTTATTCAATCGATAGCTGATAAAATGTATCAAAACATGGTATGCCGGGGGCACCGTATTATTATTATATTTTAACTGCGGTGTCCAAGGTACGACATCAAATATTGACTGCAGTTTACAATGCTAAGCCATCGAACTTCTTATTGGCGAGCCATTTTGTTATTGAGAACTTCTTATTGGCGAGCCATTTTGTTATTGGCTGGTAACCGACTCACCTTTGAATACTTGAAGAAATAGGTGTGTCGCTGGTCCCGGTCATGCATGACTGCAGTGGGCGATTTGGGCACGCCCCC
Organism: Patiria pectinifera; assembly: GCA_029964075.1. NCBI lineage: Eukaryota > Metazoa > Echinodermata > Asteroidea > Valvatida > Asterinidae > Patiria > Patiria pectinifera. Next base: position 14,414,276 of record CM057146.1, on the reverse strand, counting down.
AAGATTTGCCATCTTGTGTGCTTTGCCTTGGTCTTTGCTCGTGCCGTCATATATCCAGTAGTTCCTGCCTATATAGGAGAGATTATCAAACCATTAGAACACGTGAAAGTACATGTGGTAGTGAAATGGGACAATGTACGCCCTTCGTGAAATGGGGGCCGCCCGAAGGTCCGATAGTCCGAAGTTCTGTAGTCCGAAGGTTCGATAGTCCGAATGCGCAAACTTTCCATAAGAGGGGGTTCGTTAGTCAGAAACAGAAATAAGGTTCGTTAATCCGAACATTTGAAGCAATAGTCCGAAGGTTCATTAATCCGAAGGTTCATTAGTCCGAGGGTTCATTAGTCCGATAGTCCGAATCGGCAATGAGGTCCGATAGTGTCATTTCCTTTTGTCAATTCGGGCTATCGAACCTTATTGTCCATTTGGACCATCGAACCTTATATCGTCCATTCATACTATCGGACCTTATTGTCCATTCGGACTATCGAACCCTACCGTATATTCGGACTATCGATCCTTCGGATTAATTAACCTTTTCTATTTTCGGACTAATGGGCCATTCGGACTATCGAACCTTCGGACTATCGAATCTTCCTACTATTGCACCTTTGGACTAAAGAACCTTCGGACTAATGACCCTTCGGACTAAAGAACCTTCGGACTATCGAACCTTCGGACTATCGGGCTGTAAAAAGTGAACTAACCAGGTGACAAAAATAAAATCTGAGTTGAGGAATTTCATCTTTCTTTTCAGCCAAATATACCTCTCAAGAACACCAATTTGCCGTCCCATCGTGTGTAGACAGCTGTAGTTCCCGCATTCAGTCGCTCAAAGTAGTCCCTGCTCACGGTCCCTTCTACCGGGCCAACTATGTCCTTAGTCTCAGAGAACCTCCAGAATGTATTGCCCTGCCAAAAAAAAAACAGTTGAGTGACAACAACATTTAAAACAGTCCGTGTATTGGTGTCAAGCTACAAACATGAATACAACATGCTAAAACCAAACGATAAACCGATTGAAAGATCGAGGATTGATCAGCAACTTAATGTACCTATCCATTAGGCCGCGCCGGCCTACTATATGTTATGTTTGGATAAGTGGTCGAATTGCTGCAGGTTGGGGGTTTCAATACCACAAATTTTAGGCTTTTCTTTTCTTTTTCCCAGAAGTGAAGTTTCTTTCCTAAATTGTTTTAAATCCAGTCCTAATGATCGATGGAATAAAGTTCACTTTTTTCTGATTCATGGCTCTGGAGGATTATTATTTTTAAAAGGGAAAGTATGTCCGAGAGCTACTTGCCGTTACCAACTGACGCATGCGCATTATGGTAATTGACCATACTTGGTTGCATAAAAAAAAGTAATTGCGCATACGGTTATTCACAATGTCTTTGGATCGAGTCCAACTCGGGTAAGTGGAGCTGTTGTCTCACGAACTCTCAAAACGTACTTTAAGACTCCATACACACGAAGGGCAAGCCTGTAAATCTAACCTTTGATACATTTTATATAGTTTATTTTAAAGTTGAGCAAGGAAATTGACTACAGCGGGGATTGAACCTGCGACCTCCGGATTGTCGTCCCGGTGCTCTTTGATAACTTACTGAGAATACGTGTAGGACATTGTCGACCATGGTAAGGCTATCGACACCTTGACGGCAGACTTCGTGCTCCGAACGCGTGTCTTGTCCGGTTGTTACACCGTCATTGGAAGGAGCGTCGGGATTCTTTCCTTTAAGAAAATGCAACAAAATTACTACAAAATGGAAAAGAAAATAACCAAGAGTGAACCAATAACGAGAGGAAATACAAATTTTACAAACAGATGTGCACATGTAAGTGAGATCGTGATTATTCTTTGATTATAGAGTAAGAAACCGTATTCAAAAAGACAAAAATTAGTAGAATTGAAAAAAAAATGGTTTGACCATCAACAGTAGTTTTCTGAATATCACCCGTTGTCCAACGGAGCTCTTTCCGTCTCCAATCCAATGCAAATTTATGCGACCCCGCGCCAGCCAATCGGAGTCGACATGACGTCATTTCATTCCGAAATCTGTACCAAGCTGTTGATTGGTCGATTTGGATGTCATGTCTTTGTGATGGGCAGATTGTATACCTTTGGGTGATTTGCTTCCTCCAGGGTCTTGCTTTCTCAACATATTTTTTTCTATTGCTAGTTGTTTGTCTTTGCTTTGTTGTGGAGTTATTATTAGTTATCTTGCGAGCGCGAGTGGAACACGGAATATTATCTTCCAGCAAACTTGAATCCTCGATCCTGATTGGTCGATCCATGGCAACAAGCCGTGCTACATTTAACAGTTGTTGACTGATGTGATGTGGGATATGACGTTTTGAACACCCGGGTGTTCAAAACGTCATATCCCACATCACATCAGTCAACAACTGTTAAATGTAGTGCGTCTGTGTCCCACATACCACGAGGCCGAAGGCCGAGTGGTATATGGGACACAGACGCACTACATTTTCCGTGTTCCACGAGCGCGAGCGCGATAACGAATTTATCTTCAAGCAAACTTGACGCACAGTAAAGTTGGAACACGCATGCAGCTGTGTAACCTACGCGCAACTTTTGAATTCACAGTGAATTGTGCAGCACTAATCGCGTCACGTAGGCTTAGAATAGAGCAATACGCGGAGTGCGGTATGAACCGTGGCCGTGCGGTATGGTTATATGTAGCACGGCTTGTTGCCATGGATCGACCAACCAGGATCGGGGATTCAAGTTTGCTTGAAGATAAAACATGTTATAACATAAGTGTATTCTATTCATGTGGAGAGAAAGAAAATATAATGATTACATGTATTACTAATGCTATAATATAGGGCGACTTTCCCATAGACTTGTGCACAAACCTAAAATGTTACTTAAAGCTATATAGTCCATCATTTGCAGCCATCCGAAAAGTAACTGGCGAAATTATTGTTGAAAAACAAACTTGGTTGAAAGATAGTAAGGGAACTAAACTCCCTGTGAAATTATTCTTTCTGGGAAGCTGTCATTTTGAAGTAATCAACGAAAGAAGGCCTTTCCAACGGTGCGTCTTAATAGGAAAATGTAAATTAGTAGTTCGTTTTGTTATTCGGCGCAGCGCGCGCAAGCATTGGCACGACGCACAGGCGCGCGCGGTTGCTATAATTCGTCGGATCAGTGCGCGACATCGCGTATAGCTGCAATTCAAAACAATTCAAAACATGATTCAGTAACTTTTGATTTGAAATTGAGATCATAGAATGCTGTTTTTCTCGGATATACAGCTGAAGCTGAGCTGAAACTTCATCAGGTTAGTTGTTCAGTACCCGTCCTTAGATTTTGAACACTTTTGCTGCTTCAAACGAACAAAATGCACAAATTACAAATGATGGACTATATCTTTAAGTTTACCTTATCCTGCCTCTGCAAATTTCAACATACTTATGTTTGGACCACGAGGAACAAAATTCCTTGTCCTTTGGGTCGTTTTAACATTAGGGCGACACGAATGATGTAACCCCAATAACCTGTCGCCCGTTAATGTGAATTTATAGTTTTAATACAACAACGGGCATGATAGAGATCTAATAAAAACCGACCTAACTTTCCAAACGGGTTACCGATGACCCGACATAGAAGGCGCCCGCTGAATGGTCAGAATCTCGAGGTCAAGACGAAGTCTTGTTTTTGCATTATGACAAAAATTTACCTTTTATTACATATCCATTTGTTAGCGCAAACTGTATGTAACTTTACTGAATACTTCTGACCTCATTGAAAATGATCTATTCATAATGCCAAATCAGTATGAACATTGCAACCTGGAGAAGAGTTGGATATTTACCGTATAAGAGTTGAATACCATACGTGTCATCCTCAGGCAACACAAAGTCAGGTATGTACCCCTTGTCGTACGGGAACATAAGCGAGGATCGGTCTGTGGCGTGGGCCATGCCTAGGGCGTGGCCGATCTCATGGGCCACTGTGAAGAAATAATCAGTCCCTGTATTGCAGAAGAAAGAATAAAAATACAACTTTGGTTTTGAACGGTAAGAGAAAGTAAAAGTGTTTTTAGAGAGCTGAAAGTTAACCCATATTAGAGAGCAATATGTATAGTCTATCTCAAGCCGATGGATACAGACTACCATATTGAACTGATCCGTTTTGTGACGTGCTACAGCATATTAAGGAATAACCCCACCTTTGAATTCATATGGAGACTGCACCATGCCGAAACCCCGCTGTTGGTTGGCTATCTAGCGATAACGAATTAGTCAAAGGTTTTAAGCAACATTCCTCGTTTTGCCCAAGCGTTCCGATGGTTTCTGTTGACGATCGAAAACATTTGTTCACACTTCCGTTGAATGTGATCTTGCCAAAAGGTGAGATCCACTGTCCTTTGGTTTTAACTCTTTCTTCTTGTCATTCAAATTAAAAAGCAGTATTATAACCGAAATGTGCTCTGCAGATTTTCGTCATTCGACGAGTTGAATTAATTTTCAGGGATAATGCCCAACCTTCGGCGGAAAATTGGCGGTGTGTGAACGTCTCCGAGTCGTCTAGGTGCACGTCCCCGTTAGCCTCTCCCCAGCCGCTGTTTGGGAAGAAGGCGTGGGCCAGGGTGCCACCCGGACCATCAAAGGACGGGTCACGGGCGAGGTCAGTGTGGCGATAGGAACCAAATAAGATCTCCACGTCAGCTGTCTCGTCCACGCTGACCTGAAAGAAAAGAAATTCGGTGAAAGTGAAAAGGGGCAGTGTCAGTTCTCTATATGTCCTATACGATAAATCATCCAGTTAGTTCGAGTTAAAGGCATATAGGATCATTTGCATTTACCCCAAAGGTAATTATCGTACCGAATTATTGTGTAAATGGTCCGTGTTTGGGATCAAATATCCTACTGGTACTAAACACCCAAAGATATAATTCCGTCTGTTTTGCTGTCATTAAGAGGATAACAAAAATGTATAGGTGATTTCCAGGGCTTAGTTATTTCAAAACCAATCGCATTAGTGAGCCAATTGTGAACATTCATGACTTTTTTTAAGGTGGTTGTCATTTTTTTTCTAATTTTATTTATTTATTTATTTTTTATTTTATTGTTTTATATTTTTTTTTGGGGGGGGAGGGCTTTTACCAAACAAATTAGCTAACACATTATTCGAATTGGAGGGAACATAAACAATAAACGAAAAGGTGTTTAGGAAAAGATGCAGGCCATTTGCTAACCACAGGAAAACACACACACCGATGTAGTGTGAAAGTTGGACCCTATGAAATACGGAATCATTGCTTGTATTGCGCATGTGCCAGTGAACATGATTTGGACAGTGACAGGTCATGTGTGAGGGTTGGAGTCCACATAAAGTAATTAAGACCAAATTTCACAGGAGTCAGTATTTCTTATGACTCCGACACGTTAAAGGTTAACAGCCTTACCTTAGTAAATGTCAGGGGTGTGACGTCACTCCAGACTTTCAAGGCTCTCGCAGTATCCTCTCGTACCTGAGCTTTGGTGAGCAGGGATCGGGAATCATCTGGGTAGTTGGTAATCCTGCGTCAAAAAAATGTCATATTATGCAGAAAAAAATGAATGGTCCCAACGTTAGCCTTGAGATCAAGTCTATACTTTTGGCTTTATGCTTCCCTAACCATCCCAAATCCTCCAAAATCATCTTTGCACAATGGAGGATTCTGCAGGATTGAGGCTATATGGCAAAAACGTATAGCCGATTTTACTGTGTCAATGTCTTTAGGCCGGACCATGTGATGTTTATGCTCAGCGTGTATAAATGTAGGCCTAGATTATTCTTGAAATCCTCCGCACTGCTCCAGGATGTCACTGGCTCTGCCTCAACATATTGACAGTGATTGCTGGAGGATTCTTCAGGATTGAGGCAGTGGTCACCCCTCCGAGGACCACATTCAAGAAATAACGGGCGATTTTGCAGGATTGAGGCTGTATGTTATTTATTTTATGGAAGCAGTTGGAGGATTTTGCAGGATTGAGGTAGCAACCTAGCAAAAGTGCCCAGGGAGTAAGGATTTGATTATTTTTCGAGAACTTTTCTTCCGTTGACTATCTTTAATTACTCTATTCTTCATTCTTTGCATAGCATGAAACATGTGGATCGTGATTTAAAGGGGGAAATGGATTAGTCCTGCGATCTGATTAAACCAAAAAGATGATATCCGTACTTGTAGGTGATGTCATTCTTATCCCACTTGAAGTTGAGTCCCGCCACAACATATCTCTTCTTGCGTCTATTCCCGCTCTCTGCCGACGCGTAGTACTCGATCCTCGTATCCTTAAATAGATTCAAAGTTTCATCAAAGTTTCATGAATAAGGTATATTCATTGGCGTCACGGAGTCATCCTATATGACAGCACTGCCCGGTTCACAAGTGACAGTCGATGAGTCAGTCAGTCAGTCAGTCAAATATGACTATCAGCTGCCCTCTGGGACAGGGAAAAAGACAATTCAAATTTGTACTAACTGAGAAAAAAATCGTTTGCTCGAAATTTTCTGTGCCAAAATTTGTCTTTGTAAAGTAGAAGTTTTTCATCAAAAGAGTCAAAGCTGTCGACCTCACTACCTTTAATTCCTCCGGTTCATCGTGGCATCCACAGCGGGCCGTGTTCATCATCCTGACCGTGGGCTGGTCCAGTATGCCGGTCTGGTTCACCGCGGCGTACCGCTGCATTTTGCGGATGGCCATGGACATCTCCGTCACGTTCATCTGCTCCGGGGAGGTCTCACCCTTCTCCGGGGAGATGTACCCATAGGTGGCAAGGAAACGCTGTTTTGGGTCGGTAAAGGCAACTAGACATTTCACTTAACTCGATGCGAAAATCCCATGCCACTCAGCCATCTACCTTTGACTTAGACCCATGTCTTTCCAAAATGTCTAAGTTCATTTTCAAGTTGCTTGACAACTAGAACGGCGAAGCCGCCTTGGCTCGCTGCCGAAGGCGGGAAGGAAGACTGAAGCAAGGGGTTGGAGATGGGCATAATGGAAGGGGATCAGGATTCAGGATGCTGTGCCAAGGCGTAGGGGTCATTTCTTATGCCACCGTAAATTCAACAAATCCCCTTTGAATATGTACATGTACCACATCACCACCATCACCACACTTCCCCAACCCCCACTCTTTCCCCACCATACCTCACCCCCAACCTCTCCCTAGCCCACCCCCTCCCCCCCCCCCACTAACTAAAAGATCGAAATAACTAACAGATCAAATGCCCTTACATGCAAGTACTAAGTACATGTACCACATCACCACGTTCCCCCCTCCCCCCCCCCCACGCACACACACTCTCTCACATAATTTCCCCTCTAAATGTTACGTTTATGCTACTGTATCACACTAAAAAAAACAATAATGTAAGTTAGCCAACTTACTGCAGCCTTGACAAGCGTGGAGATATCGCTAGGGTCCTCCAGCATATCTAAGAAAGTTGGTGCCGACTCATGCCCACGGGAAATTGCTAGCATCGCCTGTAGCAATGACACAGCCAAGACACTTCCCCTTAACGACATTATACCGCTATAACTTAGACTTGCAACAAATCTAATTTCGTAATGCCAGAAAGTCAGAAACTGCTCCCTGTTTCACAGTCGTACGTAGGCTACGCGGTGGATGTGAACCGATTAAAACTCTTCCTATACGGTCTCACTTTAGATCAGGATAGCTTAAACCTGCTGGAAATTGTGTGGTTCTGAAAAACATGACTACAATAATAACCAGCATATGTTTTGTTATGGTACTCCAATTTTCAGGCATTGGACCTAACGATCTGTTTTACCGATATGTTTTTCTAAGTCGGCCTTCAATCGGCAAACGTGACCTTCCACCAGGTCACGGTCACCTAATATTGACACGGAAAATCGTTGTTGTACTCTGCAAAGCAAAGTAACATTTGACTATATATTGGACACGGTTGCGGTTGCAAAAAGTTACAAAGAACGACACTTTGAATGGGTGCGGTCAATTCGCAAAAATGTTAACCGTATTTGGGCAATAGCTAGGCCGTCATAAAAATACAATCACGCCTGAAAAATCTAAGGGGAAATAACCTCACTGTTTTTTAAAGTTATTTTGTTTTTTGATTTTAGCAATGACGGTCAACCGTAGTTTGCAAAGCACCATAGTTTGCCTACAAGATCAGTTATCAAACTATATGACCGTGATAAAACAAGGCGGGCCTTAATTCAGACCTTCTTCGCACCCACCTTATATGCAAGGGCAGATCCAGAGCACATTTTTTTTCGGGGGTGGCCAAAATACTTTTGTTTTTTCCGAAAAAGAGATCCCAAATATTTTCCGCAACAAATTTAATATGAAAAGCAGGAGGGGCGGCACCAGGACTCTTCATGACATTGGTGCATGGTGGCGCAATTTTAATGCTGTACGCAGTGTCTGCCTTTATTTTGGGACGTCACTTAAAAAGAACGTTTGGGTTCGTGTTGTTGTTTTTTTGGAGGGCGTGGCCCCCTTGCCCCCCCCCCCCCTTTGCCGGATCCGCCGTTAACGTCATAAAGCATTAAAGAAAATCAGTTGTTTAATGCAGCACAATGAAAGCTAAACGAAGTCCACTCAAACCAATTGCCGCAAACGAAAGTATTGTCCTCTAAGATGTACAAAGCGCATAACCATCTTGCTTGAGATAAAGTAATTTAAATGGGACTCAAAGTAACTGGATTAGATATAGCAATAATGTACCGGCTACACTCACAAGTTTTTCACAAGTTCCAAAATCATTTATATTTTCCTTCTATTCAGAAAAAAATCTATCATCCATTTAATTCACAGAATACCATCACAAGCCTCATAATTAAAGTGCCCTTGCAATGTAATTTTGGTTAATACAATCCTTGAAAACACACCAGTGTGTCCCATTTAACCCTATTTTCAATTGTCGTTTTGCAATTTTCAACGGTATTTCTGGACTTCTTTTAGTTTTTGTGCTAATGCAAATTTCCATATTCATGAGCAAAAGTGTAATGTCATTTCAGGCAGAAACCTCAATATTACAGGTATTTAAGCACCAAAAGTTGCCAGAATTTTGGATCTTTGGCTGTCGTTAGTTGTCTTTATCTTTGGTGATCCATTATTGTGTCAGTACATGACAGTAAACCGATGAGCAAACCTTTGTCACAATTGAATGAGCAAATTTCGGGTTCACAATTTCAACAGAAAACCCCTAAAAGGAACAGTATATCTTCCTGAAATGACATCACAGCAACAGCACCCTCAGTTGCCCAAAAGAATGGAAAGTTTTTCAATATTTAAAATAAGTGCACTTTTCAATAAAATTTACCAAAAATAATATCAACTAGTTTTCATAAACCGCTCAAAATACATACCTATTTAATAAAGATTCACTTCAGAAGCTCTTCAAGAAGTCCATGCTGCTCCATAAGATTTAAACTATTTCTTTGGAATATGATTTTTAGTTGATTAACTTTTACATAATTCCGCCAAGTCATGCAGGCGTTGAAAAAAACCTCCTCTTCTGTGTAAATATAATGTGTTTCGGAAAATTATGTACAAATCTATCCTTATTGAAATTAACGAATACAAACGTGGCTTTCCGAAACTTAGGAAACAATTACCAATAACATTTTTAAATACCGACAAAATAATTACGAGTTGATGTTATACATAAGAGATTAAGAAACAAACTGAGAACGAAGTTTCAATGTTAACTGTTTTATGCAAACTAACGTGGGTCGATTGAATACTGTCTAAAATGATGTATTTATTATTTGCGTGACCATTCTTCCTATTGACTATAATCTCCTCCCCGTTTGTAAGACACCAACTCCTTCCGTGACAAAAAACTTTGTAACACCAGTGAAATGAAGACGAAAATGCTAATGCAATAAAACCAGATAATCCTAAAAAAAAATCCTCCTTGTATTCTTGAATACCACCGAAGCTGTGATGATTTTTACCTGTTCAACCTAAAGGTTTGTGAGAACATAATGCATACAAAGCTGCTTCTATGGGAGAGGTGTGTCCTATTTATCGTAATAGTCTGTAGTTTTAAATATTCAAAATGTATTTAAGACAATCCTTCTTTCCTCTCTTTTTATAGAGTACATACAGGTGACAAACATTTCCCATCATTCCCATATCCCAGTGTCTATACAGTTGACCATAAAATGTGCCGCATTTCACTGCAGCACTTTGGAAAACAATTTACATACAAATACATTGATCAGGCTACTTCTGCAAAACGTCTCCTTTGAGCCAATGCGAATTACAATACTTGGCTTCCACCTTGGTAATTCTTCAGAGCTCACTGTGTTAACACTGGTTGGCAGCCGAAATAGTCTACCAGAAAATCTTTGGGAAATTCGGGATCTAGCTGGTCCTGCCCATTCGGGAACCGGTAGTACTGCCTCCCAACTAGAAGATATCGATCGCCTGCAATTAATTAATCATCAGAAATTTTTTTTAAACATACCTCAGTTATAATGTGGCTCTTTCGGCATTCTTCAAGATGTCTATAGTTATACTTATAAAATCTGAAGAAATCGAAAAACTTTTTAACTGAGTTCTATAGAACTTGCTCAGATAACAACATGGGTATACTTTGTCATTTTTTTCTCCAAGATTGTCTTCGTTTGATACTCACAAATCTGGATGCTTAATTAATTCATTACATAAATTACTTTTCCACATTTCTTTATACGTTTTGAAAAAGGTATAAGAAAATAGGGGAAATTGCTGACTTTCCTGCCACATTTTAATTGAGTTCAATAGAGGGCGCTCTATGTGTAAACAGACATGAGGTCATTTGTACCATACCTTGTTCATCAGTGAATGCTGCCTGCACTCGACTCTTTTTGGGCAGTCCATCGAACACCTTCTGTACACCCATCGGGAAACCGTCCACGAGACTCTGGCTTTGTTCGTCGTATTTCCAAACCTTGAAAGAAATACCCATTTATTAATATTATTCAATCAATCATGATTTGTCATTTTAGGGGCACCGTATAGTTGGGGTTATTTTTGTCAAAGGAACGACATCGAATTTTGATTGCAATGGTAAATGATACTATAAACCTATTCTTACTTTGCCGAAAATACCATTTCTTGTTGGCTGGTAACCAGCTCACCTTTGAATACTTGAAGAAATAGGTGTGTCGCTGGTCCCGGTCATGCATGACTGCAGTGGGTGATTTGGGCACGCCCCCAAGATTTGCTATCTTTCGAGCCTTGGCTTGGTCTTTGCTCGAGCCGTCATATGCCCAGTAGTTCCTACCTTTACATGGCAATGAAAATGGGATGACATAACACCTATTAGTCAATTGAAGAACTTTAAATACCATGTTGTAGATTTCGGTACAAATAACTTCCCTCATTAATCTGTCCCTCTCAAAAACTGAATCATGTGACACCCCTCTTTGTCTAATGGAATCACCGATGACGTCATCCAACTCAGTATCTAAGTTTACGCAGCCAGAAATTTAGCAAGAAATTGGCTTAAGAATAGTTATGTTAATGTCCTTTTTTAGTTCAAATTTATTATTGAAGTGAAGGTTCCTACTTTCATTCGAGTTGAAGACTTTTAATTTAAGAATTATTGTTTTTAGCAACGTACCCCTCAGGAACACCAAGTTGCCATCCCATCGCGTGTAGACCGCCGTAGTTCCCGCGTTCAGTCGCGCAAAGTAGTCCCTGCTCACGGTCCCTTCTACAGGGCCAAGTATGTCCTTAGTCTCAGAGAACCTCCAGAATTTATTGCCCTGAAAAAAAAAAACCACTCACGTCTTCAATGAAAACAAAGTTAATGCAATCGAGAAACGGGGTGATTGACGATTAAATCAGTCAGTGTGTTGACTTCAAGCTAAGCCAAGGTGAATACAAGCATGATAACCGTAATCCGATTGATCAACCGTTTGATAAATCGAGGATCGATCAACAAGTTAATTGATCCATCTACGAAGAAACGTCTCGGACGGTTTGATCTGCTGATCGCAAGTCGGTGTACTCTGCTCAATTGTTCGGTTAGACGCCAGTGCGAGTAGCCCAAGCGAGAAATCGTGGGTTCGATTCCCACCCGAGAGGCTAAGCTTTAGAAGGTTCCTCTCACGAGCCATCATAACTTATTGGGCATACAGTGCACACAGATGAAGATCAAACCAACTTTTTTTTTCGACAACTTACTGAGAACACGTGTAGGACATTGTCGACCATGGTGAGACTGTCGACGCCTCGACGGCAGATCTCGTGCTCCGAACGCGCGACTGGTTCAGTCGTTTCACCGTTATTTGATGGAGCGTCGGTCTTCTTCCCTACAACAAGATACAGAGAGAATACAGTAACACGCTAATAAAGAAGAAAGGGACAACGATGAGACAGACAGCGTAAAGGTTAAACATGTAGAATGTCAGTCAAGTCCATCACAAGCCGAATCACATATCAATCAGAAGTCAAATCCTAAACCCATCACAAGTCAAATCGCGAGGTAGTCACAATTCAAATCACAGATCGATTACGTGGCAAACCACATGTCGGTCGCAAGCATCCTGTCATTAATCAATCATAAGTCAGATGAAGAGCAACCTCAACTATAACTTGTGAATTGTTTGGAGACTGATGACGACTTGTGAAATGTGATTGACTTGTGAGGACTTGCATGTTTGGACTAGATTCCAACTTTTATTGACAAGTATTTTATACATTAATTAGCTCGAACAACTGTGTTTAAACATGGTCATAAAGCAAGCAACTACATCAAAATGGCACTGAACAGCAGAACTGGAAAAATGCAGAAATATATCGTTAGTTTGTTTATCATCCTAATAGTTTTGTCGGCCAGACCGGAAATGTGTAGTGAAGGTATAGATTGCACTGCATTGTGGGGCAGTTTGCCCTATACCAAAATATCCATTGTATGGTTAGCGCGAACTGTCCCACAATGCAGTGCAACGTATGCCTTCACTGTACACTTCCGATAATTCTGGTATTTAATGCAACTCGGTATGTCAATTTGTATTCCGAGATTTTTTTATTTTTTACATTTACCGTATAAGAGCTGTATACCACGGGTGTCATCCTCAGGCAACACCAAGTCAGGTATGTACCCCTTGTCATACGGGAACATAAGCGAGGATCGGTCTGTTGCGTGTGACATGCCTAGGGCGTGGCCGATCTCGTGAGCCACCGTATATAAATAGTCCGTCCCTGTATCGTTTGACAATCGAGAGAAAAACCAACATCATCTTGACTTATGAATGAAAGGTTTGCGGAAACACCATGTGGGAATAATTTCTCGAGCTAAGAGAATGGTTCTGAAAAAGAACTAAGAGAATGGTTCTGAAAAGAACCAGAAGTATAAACTCTTGAGTTTATAGCTCTGGTTCTTTCCAGAACCATTCTCTTAGTTTGAGAAATTATTCGCACATGGTGTTTCCGCAAACCTTTCATTCATTAGTATCTCCACCATGCAATGCCTCAAATGTCACTAATCATCTTGACTGGTAAATTGACGTACGATATTTTTTGTAAAAAGCTGGACAGCAGTGTTTTAGTGCCTGTATTTCTACTCGCACTACATTACATATTTTTCGTACTTGTACTCGTTCCCTTAAAAAATGTACTCGTTCTTGGTCAAAAAGCACGAACAATTTTATACCCATACACGTGGCCTTCTCGTGGCAGCATTCATACTCGTACTCTGGTCAGGCTGATGAAACTTATTTTCCGGTTGGTGTTTAAATTTGAAAGTTTGAGGTGCACGCATGAAAATTAGGTTTATTTACAGCGCATTTTCTACTGCCTTTTGGGTAGGCTTTTGCATATGTTTATTGAATGCCTTAACTTTGTTCACAAGCACATTAAACTCCGTGTTTTCTATCGACATCCCAGTAAGACAACTACAAAAAATCATGGCACATAATGTACCGACTCAAATGAAATTGGACTAATGGACAACACTCGCGTACTCGAAGAAATAAATTGTCTTGTTCTCGTACTCAATTTGTTCTTCATTCTTTCCTTGTTTTTTTCATAAGTCATGCACAGTTCTCAAGAATTGTTAATATAGAAACCAAAATGAATCGAGACCCGACACGGGGCCTGTGACAAACCATCAGCGGCAAATTCGCGGTGTGTGAACGTCTCCGAGTCGTCTAGGTGCACGTCCCCGTTAGCCTCTCCCCAGCCGCTGTTTGGGAAGAAGGCGTGGGCCAGGGTGCCACCCGGACCATCAAATGTCGGGTCATGGGGAAGCTCAGTGTGGTGATATGAACCAAACAAGATCTCCATATCAGCTGCTTCACGAACGTTGACCTGAAAGCAAAGAACTTCGTTGTTCTTAAGTCCTCACAATAACTAACAAAACAGGGCGAGTCAAAAAAGACGAAATCCAAATGTCAGGGCCATTGTTTTAGTGAAGTACTGCATGCATCCCTTTTAAAATCTAGGATATGAAAGCCCAATTCATAAGCGTTCTTTTAGTACAATAATCATTCAAATCACGCATGTACTTTTCAAATTATGGATTTTTAAACACAACCACCGTTTTAAAGTTCTATCCACGGATCACAAGAAGGTAAGTGTTCTTTCAGCAAAACGAAACAAATCACATAGGGATGTGCGTGAATTGTTTTCGTTATGATGAAAGAACGCACACTTTTTTTGTGATCCGTGGATGGACAGAACTTTAAAACGGTGGTTGTGTTTAAATTCTGTAACTTGAAAAGTACATGAGTGATTTGATTGATCCTTGTACTAAAAGAAAGCTTATGAATTGGGCTTTGATATCCTAGATTTCAAAAGTGCTACATGCAGAACTTCACTAAAACAATAGTCCCGACATTTGGGTTTCGCTTTTTTGTCTCATCCTGTACTGCCAAGTCAGTTCACAAGGTATGCAAGTGAACCGTGACAACTGTTAATTGGAATGAAATAATTCTTTACCTTGCTGAAGGTCAAGGGTATGACGTCACTCCAGACTTTCAATGCTCTCTCAGTATCGGCTCGTACCTGGGCTTTGGTGATTCTAGATCTGGACTCATCTGGGTAGTTGGTAAGTCTGGGTCGAAGAAAAGTCATCATACGAAAAAAAGAAATGAACGGTCTACAATTGAGTTTATAGACTTGTATGACTCGTGACTCGGACTCGTACTCGAGTCCGACTCGAGTCTCATTTCCGTGACTCGGATTCGGCGGACTCGGACTCGACCCTCAGGACTCGGACTCCAATTCGACCTGCGGCTCGACTGCGTGAATCGGGACTCCAAAATTACCACAAATCACTTATTTTTTTTTAACAATGTAATTACAAATTATTTTGAAGACGATCCTCTCCTGAACAAGCAATACAGTCTGTGCGGTGCAGAAGAAACGTATCTAAGGACTGTACATTTGGGAAATAAATGTATTGAAACATGTACCCCAGCGTCCACACTTGATACTGTGTAAATGCAAGCTTGATAGTGTTCGGTACCAGATTATCCTTTCCAGACACTGGTGCCTTGCTTTATTTGACATGTTATACATGTATTTCCAATTCATTAAATTAGGGAAACCTGTGAAAAAATAGAAACATTTACACTGGGCGGTTTTAGCAGTGCCTCATTTTTTCCCCAAAATAAAACTAAGGTGACTTGTGACTCGAGACTCGGACTCAGACTCGACCTTTGTGACTCGTGACTCGATCGGACTCGGACTCGACCTGCATGATTCGGGACTCGGACTCGACCTTTGTGACTTGTGACTCGGACTCGGACTCGACCTGCATGATTCAGGACTCGGACTCGACCTTTGTGACTCGAGACTCGGACTCGACCTTTGTGACTCGTGACTCGGACTCGGACTCGGACTCGACCTGCATGATTCGGGACTCGGACTCAGACTCGACCTTCATGACTCGGGACTTGGACTCAAGTGAGTGACTCGGACTGTTGTTGACTCAATGTAAGTCTGTGGCTTTGGAAGCATCCTTGTTGACAAAGCCAACATAACTTAGGCTGGCATTTTATTAAGCGCCGGTCAAGACCCAAGACGCGAATTGATTGAGCGGCGACTACACACACCGAGCGACAAGGCCTTTGCACTTCATCAGTAATTTAATCTTTATAATTTCTCGACCCTTATGGATAGATAAATTATTGTCAGCATTAGATATCGATGCAGCGTTAGTCACAATTGCCTAATATCTGCGATGGTGTAAATAGACAAGATACGTGCTTCTGGGTGCAAAAAGTGCACGTAAGTCAGTTACTTTCGTCACTCGGCCTGCACTGCGTTGTCTCCTTGTCAGACTTTGTCAACAAGACTACCATTTAAATTTTAAAGGATTCTCCTCTCGCCAAATTACACATCAACAAATATCCAGCAGCAAGGTCAGGCCTAATGTTTTCCAGAACCGCTTAACCGACCAAAAATGATAATTCTTACTTGTACTTGATGTCATTCTTATTCCACTTGTAGTTGAGCCCCGCCACGGCGTATCTCTTCTTGCGTCCCAACGAGGAGTCCGCGGCCACCACCGTGTCGGACGCGTAGTACTCGATCCTCGAATCGCTCAACTCTTCCGGTTCGTCGTGGACTCCGCAGCGGGCCGTGTTAATCATCCTGACCGTGGGCTGGTCCAGTACGCCGGTCTGGTTCACCGCGGCGTACCGCTGCATTTTCCGGATGGCAAAGGACATTTCCGTCACGTTCATCTGCTCTGGGGAGGTCTTACCCTTCTCCGGGGAGATGTATCCATAGTTGGCCAGAAAACCCTGTATGGATTCGGAAAAGTAAACTTGTAGGTCCCCATTTCCGAAGAGCAAAGAGCTAAATTCACCATCAGGTTCAATCCTAAAAATCAAACATCATTGTCTAAAGTCAGCGATCTTAGGTCCTTACACTACTACAAGGATTTCTTGCAAACGGCAAGATACCAAATTTTAAGGTGGCTTGTTTGATGTACTATACAACATCTTGAATACTTTTTGTTCCTGAACAAAAAAAAGTACGGTTTTGTATTTTCAAAGGAGAGTTCGTCAGAATCGGACCTATTTGAAATGTTTTTTGTTTTTTGGTTTTTTTTATTTCGCGTACCATAGTAGACACAGAATGTGTTTAAACTTAATTTGAAACTTATTATCCGAGGTTAATTTTTGACGAAGATAGGCCAATTCAACTCGCGTAATACAACAATAAGAGTGTTAACACCCCATGCACATAATTTCTTTCAAAAAATCGACATACAAATAAATGTCTTGGCGCGGAAACATCTTGATATCAGAAATTTCTACAACAATAACCACCCTTCATCTCTGGAATCCCTGTCTCATGACGACGGTCAGAGCCTACTGCCCGAAACGTTGAGTTCCCCTGGTTCTTTTTAGAACACCACTAACTCACAAAAGAGATGTGTTACATGCAAGGGCGGATCCAGTGACGTTGCAATAAAGGCAGGCACTGCGTTACCACCATCTTTTAATTAAGTTAAAGTGGTCAAAAATTGCCTCAGATCACACCACAGAGCATCTTGAATCTAATTTTTTTTCGGGGTCCTTAAGCGGGCCCCGAACCCCTCGCCGTAATTTTTTGACCCATTTTTGGGGGGGATCAAATTTGTATTGCCCCCCCCCAAAAAAAATGTGTTCTGGATCCGCCCTGAACTTACATGGTGCAACCTTAAACTTAATCTTATTGCTATCTTCATCAATCAAATCTTCACCTTCAAAGCTGGACAAGGCAACTTACCGCAGCCTTTACGAGAGTCGAGATATCGCTAGGGTCCTCCAGCAAGTCTAAGAACGTAGGGGCCGCTTCAGTCGGCCTACATGCCAGGCAGAAGATTGCCAACACTGTCTTGAGCAGTGCGGGCAAGGAGCTCAATCCTCCGGTCGCCATGATCCCTCGAACGCAGGCAGCGAGAACACCAGACCACAACCCCGTACCAATGCCAGTAAGTAACTACTATCTTTTCAACAATCAGCAAGCGTTTTAAGATGAATCATGAATCATTCCTGTTAGCGGTGACCGATAAGAACACTTGCCAGGGTCCACCTGTAGTTCAACCCCGATCGCACCTGTTTGAGATAATGGGCGATTTCCGTACAACATGACTGTAATCATAACCACCTTGTAATGTTGATTTTTCTAATTCAGTGCCTTTTTATCCCTCAAGGGCTATACAACAATTAAAGTTTTGCGTCAATAGCCAAGTATTTTTTTCTGATATGATTGACAGCTTATTGAAGATGATAATATATTTCTAGTATTTCTACTTGTAATTAGTTGACCTTCAATTAGGCCAAAGTCGCACCTAATCCAACAAAGAAAACCTCTTTTGCATTTTGTGAGAACCTGAAGTAGCACTTGACTTAGTTGGAAATGCTGTCTTAGTATTTTTGTGGTTTTGTTTGTCTTTGTTTTGCTTGGGTTTCAAGGAATTTACAACTAGGAAGCGGGATGCATGGGGATAAGGGCCATCGAGATGGCAACGATTTGCACAAATCAGCCGAAGTGTCTCGCCAAATGTATACAGGAACTCTTCATTACAGTGAAATCATTCAGGTTGTGAAAAAATATCCGGTTGAGGGTTTTTTTCCCAAACACTTTTGCCAAGTTCTGAAGGAACCGGGCATGCTGCCAAAAAGTAAATTCGTAGTCTCCGACTGCACTGCATGGTACATGGTGACGATTTCGGACGCACAGCGTCATCACGTGTGCCAAGCTGAAACGTTCAAACTGAACTGTTGGTGGCGCTATAATGCTTTGCAAGGCAAGATGGCGTCGTACACAATCGGTCCAGGTGAGAGTAATTTTGTTCGTTTAATAATCGGAATTTTCAGGTGTTCAAAGGGGTGCTTTTATGTTCTGCACTGATGAGTGATAACTTACTTCATGGTTAACACACTTCCTCCAGTTTACAATCAATATCTTGTTTAGGAGGGAGTAAACACAGGCCTACAATTTCCGTATAGTTGGACATGTTGTCTGTTTGTTGGATGGGCTGATGGGAGTGGGAAGTCCAACGCTGTAGTGCGGTGGTAGGGCTAGCACGACTGCGTCTGGCCGTACAGTACTATCGCAAGCTCTGTAGTACGGCCAGACGCTCAATGTTTCCACACAGACTGAATTTTTTTCCCGCTGATGTAGTGATTTTGCTACAGATTTTGATCGAGATTATCTTTTCATCCAGGACACAAATTTCCAAAGTTAAGGTTCTTAGACTTAGTCTAGCTGGAGTTACCCAGCCCTGAGTTTTATCATTGGGTTGTCTATAAGGGCTAGAGCTAGTTTTTCTCGTAAACGATAGTATAAGCAAAATTTTTTGGAAAATGTTGAATTTTGTGCCCGTTACACACTAATTGCAACTGCAACTCACCCCAAACTTGCCTGGAATAACCATTACACAGGTCCTTGAAGTAAAAAACGATCCACGATGAAGATTCAGCCTACAATTGCAGTGAAAACAGGAGGAATAACCGCTAACCTGACAACCTTCCGGGCATGGCCAGGATCGTAATTGGTTTGTGCACAAAAAAAAATTGTGTACAATGAATGGCGGTCGGTTACCGGTACCAGGCTGTCAACTAGTCGTTTTTGCCGGCTGGCGATTGGCTGTTGGCGCATGACGTCGCGCGGAAGCGTAACACCCGATGACTGTTTCATGCACTATCGGTTGCGGTTCCAGTACCGCAGCTGTGATGCGAATGGTAAACTTAATATAAGGTTGTCAGGTTAGCGGTTATTCCTCCTGTTTTCACTGCACTTGTAGGCTGAATCTTCATCGTGGATCGTTTTTTACTTCAAGGACCTGTGTAATGGTTATTCCAGGCAAGTTTGGGGTGAGTTGCAGTTGCAATTAGTGTGTAACGGGCACAAAATTCAACATTTTCCAAAATTGTTTGCTTATACTATCGTTTACGAGAAAAACTAGCTCCAGCCCTTATAGACAACCCAATGATAAAACTCAGGGCTGGGTAACTCCAGCTAGACTTAGTCATGTTAGTCGTAGAGCAACTCATACCTTTTCGAAAAAAACGTTCTTTGGTCTCAATATTTTCATCCATCTGGCCAAAAGACGACTTTCAGTCATCATCTTCCACAAATATCATCCTGAAAATGCTCCCCCATGCGATTTCAAAATGGCGCCCGCGCTGTAATGTATGCATTATGCGGGCGCGCTTGGGCAAGATAATGAATATGCATTATTTAGTTCATGAGCTCGTGTTTGTATGGCCAGCCGCGCCGCGCGCCCGACAAACGTCATAAACTATGATGCATATTCATTATCTTGCCCAAGCACGCCCGCATAATGCATACATTACAACGCGGCCGCCATTTTGAAATCGCATGGAGGACATTTTCAGGACGATATTTGTGGAAGATGATGACTAAAAGTCGTCTTTTGGCCAGATGGATCAAAATATTGGGACCAAAGAACGTTTTTTCAAAAAGGTATGAGTTCCTCTACGACTAGGAACCTTAACTTTGGATATTTCTGTCCTGGACGAGAAGATAATCTCGATCAAAATCTGTAGCAAAATCGCTACATCAGCGTGAAAAAAAATTCAGTCTGTGTGGAAGCATTGAGCGTCTGGCCGTACTACAGAGCTTGCGATAGTACTGTACGGCCAGACGCAGTCGGGCTATGGTAGGGCCTACATGTATTGTGCATTCACGGGATGATTGTATAGTGTAATACTAGGGCCTCTCTTTAGTTTTGATCAAATTAGGGTCAAGGGTGTTTTTTATCATTTCTGAAATGACTTATTATTTAACCTAAAGCAGACTTCTCTTAAATTCTATTTTGTCGTTGTTGTAATCTTGAAGTTGAACAGCTTGTTTCGTAAGAAAATGCGATTTTCGTACCATTTGGATCCAAGCGCCTTAACATGGTTTTACGTGGTCACTGTGCGTCATGGTGATCGCCATCTTTATTTCCTTGTTGCGTTTTGTCGTATTCATCTTCACTTTACCCCGAAATTTCCCTCTAAAATTTAAACCCTGCAGTGCACTCAGTCTAGACTATGGGATACCTGTTTGTTTGTAATGTCACCAACTAGTTTGGTAAGTTCAATTACTGAAAAGTGGACTTTTGTTCCCTTTTAGGGAACAGGGCCCTACAATAGTCCGAAAATTTGGGACTCTCAATACTGTGTATGAGAGTCCCAAAACTTAAGGTATCCATATTGTGCAAAAGTTTGTGCTGCATAATAAAACCAGTGTGAATCAAATGTGCAAGCTTCTTACTCACTACAGTTTCTTCAATAATCCCTAAAACTTTTGCCTCGCAAAGTTGCTGTTGTGAGCATTGCCTCACCAAAAATTCAGCTTTTAATTCTAATTTTACAGAGAGTTATCAAAATCCAAACGTGAGACATCATGTTGATGTGTGCTGCAATGCATTGTGCAAAAAGACTCCTCAGCTACAACATTTTCATCGTGTAGATAAAACAGCGCCCTCTTGTTGATCAGAGTGAATTCAGAATGTTTCATTTTTTAACAGAGGGCGCTATGTTCTTTTGGCCATCGATTAAAAAACCAGTAAGCTGCAAGGCACTAAGTGCATCTACCCAGAATACCTTGTGAATCACATGCACGTCTCCAGATCATGGAGAATGACATGGGTGGTTTTTGAACTGCCAAAAACCTGCCTTAAAATTGGATTTAAGGTCTCAAATTTCGCAGGTGACATGCTTGCATTTATAGCATTTTGATGTATGTGTTGTGTGGGCATTAATTAGCCGAATGGTGAGTACAAAAACATCAGTAGTAATTTTGCACGTTTTCATGCACTCACGGTCCCAGTCTGGGCCCTACACTACACAACCTGCTATTCACGGTGCATCGCCGTTATCACCATCATTATTTTCATGTTGTGTTTTGTCATTGTCATCGTCATCGTCATTTACTCCCAAATTTCCCTCCAAATTTCAAAACAGAGGATGTTTGCCTGTGGTACTCGGACACCCATCTTCGGCTGCCCGAGTTCCGTAAGACCTTACAGAGGCAGGACTTTCCCCGAGCCACCCGTACTCTACTGGAGTGGCTCCATCGCTACTTTGTGCAGTGCGAGAACTTCCCGCCGGGCAAGTTCCCCAACCAGGATTGTGTTCGTCAACTCATCGAGGAGTTTGTGTTCTATAGGAATTCTGGCACAAGCAGGGTTCAGGTAAGTCCCTAGTCTGAAAATGTGGGACTCTCGTATGAGAGTCCCAAAACGTAAGGTACTAGTACTGAAAACATGCAATACAAGAAAATAGACTGGCACCTGAAACAACCAGTCCAACACCGCATCAGTACTGCATCAATCAACTGTCAGCTGACTGTGCCAAAAGAAATATCTAGGATGTCGGGTACTAGGTCACTATTTCTACACATTTCTCCTTATATTAGTCAGGAACCAGACTAATGACACTGAATGAAGAAGTCAGTCTTGTCAAACAGTTGGACCATGGATAGACATGTAGAAGTCTAGTCTTTAGCCTCATTTTGAAATCACTTGACTTCCCTCTCTTGTGCAAGCCACTGCCAAATATTGACGAAAAGTCTCCTTTAGAAATTGAATTGATTCTTTAAACTTGGTTGGTGAAATACTGAGGAACTTTTCTTTTGCCCAGTAACAGTTTTGGAGAAATTTGATGGTTAAAGAGTGGATAAAGTTGGCCTGATTTACTTTTGCATCGTTTTGGGCACTTAAGGTCCCAGTCTGGTTAGTCCCATAAATGTGTCCCAAACTGGACTTTCTGTGTATTGTGAGCCACGGAGCAATGCTTGCTAAATTTCCTAAAAAGTTGTGTTCCCTGTATTTGAAATCTAGACTGTTTTCACTATGGAAGCTACTTGTGTTCCCTGTTTCTAGAAATGAATACTTGGCAATCGCGAGGGACAAATGAACCCTCCTATGCAAACATACATTCTGTGCCAAGTAGTCCGTTCAGTCAAATCAAACAAGTGACTGGTTTCAACAGTTAAGAATTCCCAGCCTACATAAAGCAGGGTTGTCTGGCTGTTATTATTATTATTATTAAACAAAACGAACCAGGTAGAGAGGGAAAGGTGCAAGCACTATAAGTTGCTTTACTGAGCAGCCCCACACACCTGAAGCGTTGACGAAAAAAACAAAATCAAAAGACAACAATAAACAAATTTAAAAACCGAGAAAACAAGAACTCGTGTGATCGACAAAAACTGGACAATAACGAGCAACTCTAGAAAAAACTTAAGGGGACCTAAGATACTTGTTGGCCATTGACTGTTTATGTTACTTGACACAGCTGTGCTTTAACTGTTGGTAATTGATAAGATGAAAGAAAAAATAGTCCTGCTTCCGATTACATGGCATTTGAAAAAAGGGTAGGTAGGTAGGGATTTTTTTTTTTGGGGGGGGCATTTTTTTGTGTACTATTATCATATACATGTACATGTATGGAGGTGTCTGTGTGTAGTAAAGGGTTTGTAGTAGTTGATGGTTTTCGGGGGTTTCCCCCTCATTTCCCCCCCCCCCAAGAATTAGGGTAGGGGCTGTCAAAATAGGGTAGGTAGGGTAACCGGAAGCAGACCTATTTTGTTTTTGGCCTAAGCCAGCTGTGCCCACAATTTACCTGCTTTGTCTGTTCATGGTCTGTAGATGGAGTTTGACTAGCCACAGTGCTTGCGTGACTATGGTCTGACTGCTATATTAAAAGTATAGCAGGGGAAGTGCATGGACATTTGACTGTTTGTGTCTGTTTAAATAGCAGGAGGGGTTAACAACAAATATACTTCCCCAAATGGCATTATAACTCAAGAATGATTAGACATATTTCTACTGTAATGCGTCTTAAGATAGCAACCAAAAAGATCACGGTACAAACTGTATGTTTGAAACCGTCTGTGTCGGAAGTTTCATTTTACCAAAAATTTCATTCGATACTTTTTAGAAAATAAGTAATTATCCCACATTCAATTTAAAAAGAAGACATTTTCAAAACAAAAAGGTTGAGTTGTAAAGTTTTGTCAAAGATGATGACCATAAAATATTTTTTGATCCAATTCGTCGGTCGCACCACGAACCGGCGTATCGCGATTTTTTGCAAAATTGAGTTTTTGTCATTAACGTTATTATATCATCAAAGTGCTCATTCTCAGAAAGTTTTATTCCGATCTGAGTTCTAATTAACTAAGAACGCTAATTAGACTGTGTGGCGTATCTCTAAAAAATGAAAAATGCTGCACCACGAAGTGGCGTATCCCGATACGCCACTATTACACGCTAATTCCCATAGTGCTATGACGTCACAAAGGCGCGTTGACATGAAAAATTGGAATTTAGCATTTCACGAACCGACGTATCTCTGTATCTGGCACACGGCCACTATTACGCGCGTTACATGACATACGATACACATGATAAAAATCTGTTTCACGAAGTGACGAATAACTTTGGAACTGAATTTCTCAAAAACTAAGCAACTCAGGTGCACACGGATTGCATACAATAAAGTTCAATCTATAATTTAATAGCGTTTCGTGGTGCAGCCGACGAATTGTAGAAGTTTCAAGTGGAAGTTTCAAGCCTGCTTTTTCAACGGAGTCCGAACGCCCTTTTTAATATTATTTTTAGCAAAAATTGACAGCCATTCAAGAGCTGCGACTCTTGGAGGAACTGTGCAACCATTTCCAGCTGAACCAGGACCTGATCACCAGACACAACGTCTTTGATGCCTTCTTTGGCTGCAAGCCGGGGCCTATATCGGCGGCGGATGAACACCGGACGGGAGCGCTGAGTAAACTGGTTTCCATGGCCATCGCGGTGAACTGTATCCCGGTGCTGGACTGTGCTGCTGTGTTGCTGCACAACCAGGTAAATGAAATTTGAACAAAGTGTCAAACGATTGAAAAGCCTGTTATCGACAAAAGAATGATCATAAATTGTTTTAGATGAAGCAGTAGTACATGTAGTAAGTAAAGTATATCACAAGCAAATATGGCCCATCAGGCCTGCGTCTATCTCCAATTTCCTTGGCATGAAACAACTGAGAATATTTCTATTCCCCCTGGATGGGATGCCAGTCCATCGCAGGTCACTCCCCAGCTAATGCTAACTACCCATTTATACTCCTGGGTGGAAAAGTGGCAAGTGGGGGTGATGTAGCCTGCCCAGGGACACAACATATGGCCAGCAGCTGAATTTGATCCCCTGACCCACTGATCACGAGTCACAAACCCTAACCACTAGGCCACACTCCCCCACCTTTACATGAAGTAATGTATTCATGATTGTGTATTTGAAAAGAGTTGGGCCTTCAAAAAGAATTGAATGTTTAAATGTATTCTCTCACTCCAAGTACATGAATATTGGAACTTATATGTATACATTTAGTGGTAGATATTGCTGCAATCCTCCTCATTAAAAAAAAAGTGTTGTCCGATTGTCTGACATAAACAAAATCAGGTTTTAAATCAACACATAATTTCTAATATTCCCTATATATTCTAACATACCCTATGTTTATTTGTTTCAATAGTGAAAAGTTTCGAGTCACAAGTATGATGTAAGAACCAGTTACTCCATTACTACCATTTAACCCTAACCGCCCTGAATCCTCCAAAATCCTTTTTGCAAATTGGAGGAATTTGCAGGATTGAGGTTACATGGCAAAAGTGCGTTGTTGATTTCGGAGTACGCACTGTGTCAAGGTCTTGGGGTGGACCTTGTGTTGTTTATGCTCAGCCGTGCATAAAGTTAGTCCTTGATTATACTTGACATCCTCCGCACTGCTCCAGGACGTCACTGCCTCTGCCTCAGCCTATTGACAGTCATAGCCGGAGAATTTTGCAGGATTCAGGCAGTGGTCACCCCTCCATGGACCATATTCAAGAAATACCGGAGGAATTTGCAGGATTGAGGCTATATGCTATTTTTCCATGAGGCCAATTGGAGGATTTTGCAGGATTGAGGCTACATCCTAGCAAAAAGGTCTAGGGAGTTAGGGTTAAACACTGAGTTCTGGTTAGCATTTACATTTTTCTTTAAGTTATTTTCAGGGTCTTTAGCCTCAGACCCAGTCA
This sequence comes from Patiria pectinifera, assembly GCA_029964075.1. Classification (NCBI taxonomy): domain Eukaryota; kingdom Metazoa; phylum Echinodermata; class Asteroidea; order Valvatida; family Asterinidae; genus Patiria; species Patiria pectinifera. The sequence goes on along the minus strand of CM057146.1, from coordinate 14,388,251 downwards.
CAGATTCTCACTCTGAGTTGTTGATTCTTGTACCTCTGTGCCCCACAGGGAGCTTCTGAAGCCACCCTAGCCCTCACCAGAAGCCTCGTGGAGGATTACTGCACTCTGATCCCCACGGCCTGTGACCTACTCAAGAACCTGGTGGACTCCTCCCCACAGTTTGTCTGTCACTTGATGTCCTCCATATCAGCACTCTACGATGTCGATAGAGGTATGAATAGAAAGAAAGATGCCAAATATTGTCATAATCAACCTCATGGAAAGATTGTAATATCCTGATGCAACTTTAAAATGGATAACAAAAGAATTTGACTTGCTTATATCATGTCTTAGATACTGTAATTTCATTGGTCTAGAATGGCCACATATCTGGTATAAAAGCATGACTGTTTACTTCATATACACTGCATTGCATATGAAGTACCTCATATACACCCCATTACATATAAATTATCTCATATATACGCCGCATTGCATATGCGCGTGAAGGGTGTGTGTTGGGCCCGGGCGTCTCGCAACAGAGTACTGCAAGTATCTCATGTTTGGCAGGAAAGCTAGTAGTAGTCAAAAGCTAGCACTGCAGAGACAAAATTTACATCTTCAATAGTTAGTAAAAACCTTTATCTTTTTGACATATTGGCACGATATAACAATACAATTGTTGACTGCTGTGGCGATTTGAACCCTCTTGGTGGACACAGCACCCTCGGTTTCGCCTTGGGTGATATGCGTCCCTCGGGTGTTCAAAACAACATATCCCACTTCACAGCAGTCAACAGTTGTTAAATGTTAACACTGAAAGAAAAGTCTTGATAATTCTTTAAAAGCTTTTTTTGGGGGGGGGAAACATTTGCCATGAAACGGCAGTTTGCCATGACTTCATCGATTTGAAAGAGGCCCTCTGGTGACTGTGAATAATTCCACTTGTCTTCCCTGTGAAAAATATACAGACTTCAACTTTGGTTTTTGATGGAGCTGAAAAGTTAAAGGGTTTTTCAAAAAAAAAAAATTGCATTCACTTGTTTAATTTGTGTTTTTTTCAGTGTTTTTCAATTTGTGGTTTTTTTCAGTTTTTTGAGTGTTTTTCAGTTCTTTGATACTTGATGTAGTTTTTATCTGGGCGATTTCTACAGATCCAAAGAAGACGAAACTTCCTCCGACAGCGTTACTGGAGGTACTGACCAGCTGGGCCAGCAAGCACCCCCTCATCTTCATTGAACACTTCCTGAATCCTCCGCCGAGTATCCCATCATTCCATGGTACGGACCCCACCCAGGGATCTCCGGCCTCCCCGCCCCCTCTGCCGGGCCCGTTCCCCGGACTCATCAAGGCCTGTGTCCTCTCCCCTCTGGTCCGGCCGAGGAAAACCCCGTCGCAAACGGACGTCGCAAACGCGAACCTTAAAGACGATTCCCCCGCGCATCTCTTATACTCCAGGCTTCACCTGGGCATCCTTCAAGCTCTGCTCTCCACGCAACACAAACTCAAATCCCGGCTCTCTAAGTCAAAACACGAAGAGCTCCTGTCGGAGAGAGACATTGAGGGCGTTGTAGCCAGCCTGAGGAGGCTGCTGGTAGGCGGCGCTTGGCGTAAACAGGAGGCGGAGGATGTCGTGGACGTCACGTTGGATCGGCTGGCCCAGGTGGTGCAGGTGGCATTGTCTACGGGGGCGCTTCATTCTTCCAGGAGTGAGTATTACTCGTGTCTTTTAAGAATTAAAAACAATTTGAGGCTGCGTTGAATATACTGAGTTTTCCTTCATCAACCGGATAACGGAATAGCTAAGCATCTTTTCGATTTAAACATTTGAAAAAAGCTACTGAGTGGTCTCGAGGAGTTGATGAACAACATATAAGTTGTGTGGTTTTATTGTTTGTCAGTGCCACACTTTTGTAGAAAGCCACTATCGTGCATGATTGGAGAGCTTCCATGAGGAAAATTACCTCAGATTTATTAAAAATCTGTTAAATAATCAGAAACAGTTTTGTATAATGCAAATTGATTTTGATGTTGTCAGCGATCAGCAAAAACAATTCTAGACGCGAAGCCAAACAAGATAGCCTATAAGATCGAAGTTTCACTTCTTGTTAACTGTTAGTGATACAAATGACTTTCTGGCTAGTCTTTATTTGTAATATAGTGATCAAATATTTTTGACTCGAATTGGCTCAAGCTAAATATTTGACTCAACTCCACTCGACCTTCTTGACCTAATGACTCAACTCGACTCAAAGTCACTTCTTAAAAATGACTTGACTTGACTTGAGTCAATTCTTTGAAATGACTTGACTCGACTCGAGTCACAAAAATCAGTGACTCGTTACAACTCTGGCTTTCATCTGACTGACTGAGTCGCTGACTGAATGACTGACCGATTGATTTAGTCGTTGACCCTGAATGGAGGCTATCAGGTCGAGCTCTACTAGACGAACCTAGTCTTGTTTTGCATAATAAACCAGTTTTAATGAAACATGGAACTTACTAGTTCTTATGAAAACTTAAAACTTGTGTCCTTCTAAGGAATGTCCATGATGAACCAAATATATGGCATCTTTATGAGATTAAGGCTTGGAGTTTTGGGAACTGTGGCCCCTGCATGCCCCCCTCCACCCCCACATCCAAATTTCTTGGCTATGACTGACAATAACATAGGGCGATGGGCATCTTTAGGAAATGGATTCTGCTATTTCCATGGAAGCATGTGTAGTTTCAGCCACAGCTTTCTAAAAAGTTCTTTATTTTATTCTGTAAATGTAGGTGTCCTGAAAACAGCACTTGAAGGTCTACCCGATAATCAGTAAGTGCTTGTTGTTCTCTTTTCTAATTTGTGAATCTCAAAACTCGCCTTGAAAGTGCCCTGTAATTTTCTTCCATTTGCACACTTGACGTCCTAGCTTAGTCTATTGTAAATCCCTGGTGGCCTGTTGTTTTTTTCTACATCCTTTATTCTGTTTAGGCCAAGGTCAGTTTTGACCATAGTAAAATGCAAGTTCATGTCTGTTAAGAAAATCAATAACTGTCGTACATTTCAAGTATGTGCCAAGGCTTCAGTGGCCTTGTTGCAATTTCAAAGGTTGCATGCCATCAAAATAAATTACGACACATTTTGAGTGTGGAGATACAAGTACTTTTCCTTGACCTGAGAAAAGCATCCCGTGAAAACTGCCACTCTGGAAGGGTGAAGTGTTTTTGTGGTAAGGAGAGTGCTTTCAGTTAAAGGGCTGTGAAATAGATTTACTTTATTCAGTCCTAGAAAATACACTTTTGTGTCCTATACTCAGTGTTCATATTTCAATCTTGAGTGGTGTTTGGTGCCTTTTTTGGTTGTTATGCAAATGCAAATTTCCATATTCATGAGCAAAACTGTGATGTCATTCAAGGCAGAAACGTCAGTGGCACAGCTGCTGCAGCACCAAACCGTTGTCAGAATTTTGGATTATTTTTCACTGGTAAATGATCTGTTTGGGGTAATTCATTGTTTCAGTACATGACAGTAAGTCAGTGAGCAAACTGTATGCAAAAATGTTTTCAGCGGGCACATTTTCGGGTTCACAATTCAAACAGAAAACCCCTCAACTGAAGATAGGTTGATATCACAGCAACAGCGCCCTCAGTTGTCAGGAAAAGCATGGAACATTTTGAGTGTTTAAAAAAAACGCACTTGACAAAAATTGCTTTGCTAGCTAGGGATGTCTTTTAGTTTTCATGCATTTCGGAGGAATGAAAATTTGCACGAAGTATGAACCAATGTAAAATTTGTGTCATGGGCCATTTGAAAGGGTCCACGCAATGAATTTTTCTGAGGAACATATTCTGTACAACTTTCTCCTCCTCTTAAAATGTGTGAAAATTATTTGACATCCCTTTTGGGTTGATGTTAATGAAAAGTGCACTTCTTTTTAAACATTCAAAATTGTCAATGCTTTTCCAGACAACTGAGGGCGCTGTTGCTCTGTGATGTCATATCTGTTGAGTTTAGGGGTTACCGTTTTGTGTTCACATTGTGAACCTAAAAATGTGCTCATTGAAAACATTTGTGAGAAGAGTTTGCTAATTGGTTTGCTGCCATGTTCTGACAGGAATCACCAAGAAGGAAAAAAATTTACAACAGCTAAATATTAAAAGATCTGGCAACTTGTGGTACTAAAGTAACTGTAACATTGAGGTTTCTGCCTGAAATGACTTCACACTTTTGCTTATGAATATGCAAATGATTAGTGTAAAACCAAAAAGGCACCAAAATACCCTAAAAAATGGCAAAACGAAAATTGAAAATCAGGTTATTTGGGACACAAAGATGCCTTTTTCAAGGATTGCATTTTAAAAATTACATTGCATGGGCCCTTTAAAAGTTCCTTTCCTGGTCAAGTCAAAACCATTTCTAGTGCTCTCACCCTGACCCTTGTAGAACTTTGCCACTTCCGGTTATCAATTGCCACAGCCTCCTGTTTCCCATTGACCAGATTTCCTGGTAGGATGCGAAGCCGTGTCAAGATCACTCAATCATTTGTTAGATAACAGT